>CM036253.1:8354390-8954390 GCA_020698575.1 Bostrychus sinensis | reverse complement strand
TTTTTCTGGGTCTTAATTGTCAAAATCTGAAATTGAGTCAAGTCTAGCAACATATAGATTAGTGAATTTATGCTAGCAAACTTTGTGTTATTAGAATTAACACCTATTCTTAGCTCCAACAGAAAGATTATACTTGTAATATTTGGTAACTAATATTACAGAAGTATGTATTTTTTGTGAGTTTTGACCTTATCAATGATATTTTCAGATTTTTTTTTAAATCAGTTATTTGTTCTGTATAAGGTTTTAGAAATAAATCCCTTGAGTTTTGAGAAAAGTAGGATTATTTTATTAGTGTAACATACAGATAATTGTTATTTTGTAACACTCACACAACAGTGCAAGCAAGTTACCAATAGAAAAGGTGTGGTAATAGTGACAATTTACCAATGCTACTGTTTTTACCTTGTCTTGACCCTTTTAAAAATTAACAACCAAAATACCAAAAGGCAGAGACAATTTAACTCTCCAAAAATTATTATAATTGTGATGCCCCAAAACAGACAATATACACCCTGACCAAGAATTGCTTACACGTCCTTTACTGCGCGTTAGTTCATGATGCGCGTTAGTTCATGATATACAGTATCCGCAGCCAGGTCTCCAAAATATAATCCAAAAGAAATTCAAAAGAAGGTCCGTATACATCCCAAACGTAAAGTCAAATCCCGAAATAAATCCCAAAAATTGAGTCTTTAAGTCCTCCAAAAAAAGAGAAAGAGGAACATGCAAGGCGGCAGCGGAGGCGCGCTCCCGCGCCGGCACTTCGAAACGCCGCGAATAAAAAAGGTAATAATTGGAGCGCTCTCACCGGCCTCAGTTGTGCTTTGTCCAGGCGGTCAGCATTAGTCCAGAGTACGGTGCTGGCTCAAAAACCCGTTAAAATACCACGGAAATGGCCAATTGACCTCTCCAGCCCGTCCAGCAAGCACCATTCACACTTCTTTTCGTGCCCGCGCCCCACCAGGTGCCTTGTATTAGGGCAATTAGCAGGCACCGTCAGCTGACTGCGGAGATCAGCTGAGCAAGTAAACAAACAAAAGGACACAAACACTACAATGCAATACAAAAACCCAACTATTATGTTGCCTGTGCTACAATTTTACCGTCAATTCTGGCATTCACTTTCATTTTAAGTAGCATTAAAACTGGTTATTGAACGAGCTTACTCATGTTGCCACTTGCCCTCAATAACTGTTTCACGAAATATGGCACTGCTGTTTACTTTTGCACTGTTTCAGCTCACATTTCATGGCTCAGAAGTAGCATTTAATAAGGGGTAGTGTGGTCATTAGGGTAGCCCCAAGGTCCTAAAGCATTAAATAGGCATTGCATTTGATATTGTCAAAATTAAGGACTTAAAAGTATTAGATATTATGAGTAGGTGTTAAATTTTGTTCATCTAGATCTGTAGATTTGTCAAAATATTAAGTTAATATTACAAAAAATAACGAAATATATTTATTAAAGAAATGTTATTGAATGCATGATTCATTTTGTTTGTACTAGACTTTTAAAATAAAACCCTTGAGTTTCAGAGAGACAGATAATTCCTTTGTGTAAAATTCATACATTGTTCTGTTGTTGACAATGCTGGCATTAAATTTCACTCTGGCATTAAAAAATAGGTCTTAAATTTCACAAGACAAAATCTGGAGCTACCCTGGGTCATCATGTATTCAAGTGAAATCATGAGATGTAAAGGTTGTCAACAAAAAGCTGTTTAAAAAGTAATTTTTAGTGAATAGATTCAGTCTATTACCAGCAATGATACCCAAACTTCAGCTTGTAACGTGTGTGTGTGTGTGTGCGCAGGTGTACCGTTACCTCAGCGCCTTCCTGTTGGACAGTGGAGTGAAGCTGGAGTCATGTGACCGATACTCCTCAGAGACCAACGGGGCCAAGATCACGGCCACACGACACTGGTATACACTCAGTCACTCACTCATTCATTCATTCATTCTTTAATGGTTACAGTCACAAGGGCTGCACGACAAAAACATGACAGAACTGGGTTGAAAATTACGATAACGATGTGATTGGCGATGTTTTGATAAACTATTTTGACGTAGTAAGTTCAATTAAGCTCTGTCACCCGGGAGGAGCTCGGAGTAGAGCCGCTGCTCCTCCACATCGGGAGGAGTCAGTTGAGGTGGCTCGGGCATCTGTTCCAGACGCCTCCCTGGGGAGGTGTTCCGGGCATGTCCCACTGGGCGGAGGCCCGGGGAAGACCTAGGACACGCTGGAGGGACTATGTCTCTCGGCCTGGGAACGCCTTGGGGTCCCCCCGGTAGAGCTGGAGGAAGTGTCTGTGGAGAGGGAAGTCGGGGCATCTTTGCTTAGACTGCTGCCTCCGCGACCCGGTCCCAGATAAGCGGAAGAAGATGGATGGATGGAAGTTCAATTAAACTAAATAAGTCCCTGTGTTTACTAGTCAGAACTTAGACTAAACCAGGACTAAACCAGGACTAAACCAGGACTAAACCAGGACTAAACCAGGACTAAACCAGGACTAAACCAGGACTAAACCAGGACTAAACCAGGACTAAACCAGGACTGTGACTTCTTGGTCTGTAGTTGACCAATTTTCCTTTGAAACGTTTCTTAAATGCTTCAGTTATAAAACTTTCTGTGAACAGTTAACATTGTTGTTTTAATCATGTTTTCACCGTCATTCTGTCCCGGTCAGTGCATGTTTATGACTCATCTTAAATTGTAGACCATGCATCACTAAAAATCTTAAACCCAAATTGAGATAATACTTTTGTGAATGTTTTTAAACTGCGAGTGTGTAAACGGGTGTCTTTTTAACCTTTCGCTCGCTCTGAGGCTGCTGTAATTTCTGGAGTTTACACTAAAGCAGAGAGGGGCGGCCGAACGATCAAACTCTGAATCCTCTGAGCAAGAAAACTGGTTCTTTCATAAATTATGTGATTGTTAATGAGCAAAAGCTGCCCTGAATTTATTTTTTCTCAACCGGTTTCAAAGTGGGACCCAGTTTTATATCCTTGAGCTTTTTATTGTGACACATTTTCAGGATATTTTCAACCTTTATAAATAATTTAGCTGTTTTTTTTCCCCTGTCCAGGTTTGTGGGCGAGCGCGTGGAGGTGCTGCTGGGCTGCATCGCGGAGCTGAGTCCCTCTGACAGCGCCGTGCTTCGGGCCGGGGTCAACGACTTCAGCGTCATGTACTCCACGCGGAAACGCTGCGCCCAGCTGTGGCTCGGGCCGGCCGCTTTCATCAACCACGGTCAGTTTTTTTGCGTTCTCATTTACGTCCCGCGCACACACAGAGGGACCAAACTTTATCAGTGCTTATCTTCTGCACCTGCCCCGGGAGCGATTTACCCTCAAGGCTGCCCAGCTGATATAATATTTTAGTACAGGTACCGTACAGTGGAGAAGTTTTAGTGAAAGCTTTAATAAATACAGAATTTTACTTTTTATTTTGTTATGAAAATGTCAGGAACAGTCAGTAATGGGCCAAAACAAAATGACTCATTTTGGTGTGGCTCCAGGTCCCTCTTTTAATTTATTTCTAAGACGATAAGTAAATATTTGCAACTTTTTAATGCTGAACTGTTAAAACATAGTGTAACTGTGTGAAACTGAAAATTATTTCAAATGTTAGATTTTATTACATTTATTTTAGATTTAATAACTTGCTTCAAAGGGGAGTTAGATTGAAAATTTGTAGTAAATTTGTTTGAGTTGGAGATAGGGCTGCACGATATGGAGAAAACATGCGATTTTAACGATATTATTGCGATATTAGAAAATAGAGCCTACTTTTAGAACATCGTAAGTTAAATTCACTACATTTCACAAAAATGTAAGTTCCTGTATTTACAAGTCAAAACAGCGACAAAACCAAAACTAAACACAGACTAAACCAGGAATAAAACAAGGCTAAGCTGTGACTAAATTAATTAAATTACCACTAAAACTGGACTTTTTAAACATTTTTATTTAATCACAACACATGTTCTTTTAAGGCTCTGGGGGAAAATGATTCTTCAGTGTAAAACTCTGTCAGATGGAAGACCACAGCGTTATTGCGATATATTTAGATTCTTGCGATACGGATATTGCGATAATGATAATTTTGTGATATATTGTGCAGCCCTAGTTGGAACAAATTTTTTTTACATTTATTTTGAACATAAAATATGTAGTAAAATTAGTAAATGTATTAAGAATTTGGGGTTTTATTTTTATTCAAATGCAAGCAGCTTTATCTTGAATTAGAGTTTAAAAGAAAAAAAGAAGAAGAGATACTTTATGGCATGACAAAAAGCCCAGGGCGTACATGAGACAAAAAATAATGTTTTGAAGGATTATTCTGTACCATTTTGAGATACGGACCTAAGATACTAACTTCACTCACTAAAAGAATAAATAGCCAGTTTTTGTAGATTCTTTACCAATCTGAGATAGTAAGGTTTTTTGTCTCGGTGGACAGAGCATTTACCCCTGAACTGGAAGATCTTTGAGTTTAAGTCCTGGTCTGGGCACTATATCTTTACCAGTCTCCAAGCGCTTTCTGTTTTTAGTACCTTTTATTTTGTTTGTGTGTATTTTTGTACATTTAATACACATTTCCTTGTTCGTAGCCTTTTTAAAAACTTGAATAAGACCTTTGCACAGAAGTGAAAACTATAAACTTTTCTCACCAAGTACCATCTCCTAAAAATAGTTCCATCTTCCATGAACTAAACGAGGACAAACACAGGACTAAGCAGTAGCCTAAACTTCAAATTTAAGTCAGAGCAGGACCTGGGACATGTACTACAGTCTGAGAAGACCGTTTAGTTTTAACAAAATAGTTGTTACTGTTGTAGCAAAGTGTGTTTTACTCTGAATCTGATGTGGTTTCTCAGACAGAGGCCTCTGACAAGATCATTAAAATGGTTCAGGATTTAATCAGCTTATCCTCAGAGCCTCGAACAATGAAGTGAGACTTAACTGTTCTTTTATTGTTTATGAAATAACTAACCTAACGTGTTTTTCTGTTTGTGTCCTGCTGCCAAAACTCTGAACTGAAGACTGCAAGCCAAACTGCAAGGTAACTCACGCTTCATGTAGTTTTAAAATGCTTCATTAAATTAATGATTATTGTAAGGTTAAATGTTTCAGGACAATTTAACTGCACCTTTTCAATTTACTGAGCATTTTGCTGTAGAAATGTTTCAGATTAATGTTGTTCACACATTTTACATGTAGCCTCATGTCCAATCAAACTGCTCAGTAAAAGAAAACCAGTTAGTTTTTCATGTATTTTTTTTTTTTTAATTCCCACTTGGTGCTGTTTACAGATATGTTTGGCCAGATCGGAAATTTTATTCAGTGTTTCCCACAGAAAATGTGTCAGTGAAAGTGGTCGCCAACTCATAGTGCCTCCAAATTGTGAACGTACAAATTAATGTCCTTTAACTTTGTGTGGCATTTAGGAGTTGTAAATGGAGTGTATAATTTTAACATAAACACTGCATCATAAAGCATTAAAATTGGGTTTTGAGGTTATAAACTAAATTAAAATATGACTTTTATATGGCCGATATTGAGTGCTGGGGGAAACGGTGGTATTAGTACACAATCCAACACAATTTAAAAAATAGAAATATATTAAAATGTCTTTAAAATAATGTATTTTGTCCTTGAAATTTCTTCTTTTTTTTTTTTTTTTTTTCTTTTTTTTTTTTTACCACATGTTTTTTGCATCTTAAGATTTTTTTATATTTTTTTTATTTATTTTTATTTTTTTTTTTTTATTGAATTGAAGGTCTTAAATAGGACTGGGTACTGTTCAGGTTTTTTCAATACCAGTACCTGAGAGATACTTTTTCTGATACCTATCGTGAGCTAATTCATCAAACACAATAATATTGAATAAAAGAAAAGTTTTTGGAGTAAAATTCTTACATCTAAATTAAAAACAGTATTTCCTATCATTTATTTTGTTTATTTGATTCATTTAAAGAAACATTAAAGGTCTCACTAGATATTGAAACTTAGTATTGAATAAAAATTATTTAGATACCAGTCATATTGTAACTTTTCTTTTGATACCACAAAGGTATAATTTAACAGTACACAGCCTTAGTCTTAAAAGTATTAAAAAGCTATTAAATTTGAAAATCAAGGCCATATTTTGATAATCATAGCCTTGCGATATTATCTACCCTGTGAAATGTTGCAGATGACATATAAACTTGTTGAAATATGTTGCAAACTTTGTCATTTAAATCAACACCTGAGTTTATCTATATATGAGATATAAGTAGTTAAAGTACTGCTACAAAACACTTTTACTAAAATATGTTTGAGTAACACCTACCATATTTACAGATTCTACAAAAATACAGCTCTAAAAGGCTTAAATTTTGGTTGGAAAACCCTGGGGAGACTTTATTTAAGAATCATATTTACAAAAACTGACATGAGGAAGAATAAGTCAATTAAATATATTTGTTGTGATCCGGTTGAATACTGCGTTACATTAATTGTCCATTAGCTTGTTTTGAAGACATACACTTGCTCTGTAAATGCAGTTTTTCACACCTCACCATCTGTCTGTTTATCTGTGCTCGTCCCGCGGGTCCGCTCACCTTTGTCTTTGTTCTTTTGCCTCTTTTCCCTCCGTTTCGCGCACACGCCCAGTTCGTCCCCAGTGAGAAGAACGTGGCCTGTGTCGAGGTGGTCCGTCCCATCGCGCCCGGGGAGGAGATCACCTGCTACTACGGCGCCAGCTTCTTCGGCGAAGGCAATGAAATGTGCGAATGCTGCACCTGTGAGAGGTCAGTACACCGTTTTATTTTATTAAGTCGTATCTTACTGACTTTCTGCTTAGATTTCTACCACTAAACCGATTTTTTTGGGGTGATTTTTAGGAACGGAGAGGGTTATTTCAAGCAGAGAGGGAAGCAGCCTGACTCTGAGGAGACAAAGGACCCGCAGAAGTACCGCCTGAGAGAGCGATATCTTCATAAACATCGAGAGAAGGGGCATTTGAACAGGCAGATCATACCGGGAGCACACTCAGGTACAGTCCAAGGTGCACTTTTATTAATAAAATATGTAAGGGTTTAAAAGGATACAATGGGCGTTACAAAAACACATTTAAATAAAATAGGATTGCCAATAAGGTTATGGCTTGGTTGGTGGGTGAAAAAGTAATAATTACCATAGCCAATTAAAATAGGTTTGGTGTAAAATAGCTGGCATGATTAGTTTTATTCGTGAATATATACAGGGTTTCTACACGGGTCAGCAAGTTGAATTTAAGACTTTTTTTTAGAACTTTTTAAGACCATTGTTGAAGAAAATTAAGACTTTGTTCATAAACCTGCAGTGCACAAAAAACTTGAGTCATAAACGTGGCCGCGTCATTTAATTGTGACAGTGAGAAAAAATCTGAGCTCTCGTATCGGCGACGGTAACGGAGACGGAGAATTTAAGTGGGCGTTTTAGAATAAGCTGTGAATGCAGGTAGTTAGATTAAAAGTATGTGACATATTTAAGACCTAGTACTCTGCATTTCGACAAATTGAGGACTTTTTAAGGCCTTCAAGTCACCATTTTTGTAGCCTGCACGAGCAGAGTGAGTTTGCTTCCAGTGGGACCAAATTACCCAAACATCAGATGTTTGACTTTCAACATTATTATGAACTGTAATTTACAATACTTCAGAACATTTTTTAGCCCATTTAAGCTGCCGCGATTGTATGTTTTGGCATTAAATGGCTTTAAAAAGCATTAATATAGACTTGCTGATACCTGCAGGAATCCTGAATTAACTTTGAGTTGTGATATGGGCACAGAAAGGGCTGAATGATTTTGAATAAATATCTAATTGCGATTTTTCTGAGAGATGCTGCGGCTGTGATTACATTTGCGATATATTTTGTAAAATCAATGTTCAGTTCACTTTAAGCATTTGATGGAGCATTGACGCTGAAATATTCACTGCTGAACTAATCCAAGAAATCACATTCACTTCAGTTCACGTCTGTAGAGGTCTGAACTAAAAAAAACAAACAAAAAATCTAAATCTGCATTAGTTAACATGACTTGAATTCTGAAAAAACTAGCAAAATTCTGTCCATGGGTTAAGAAAATTCCACTTATGCCATGGGCAGATAATTTAGCTTGAAATGAGTAAAAAAAATAGCTTGAAACGGGGAAGAAATAACTTTAAACAAGTCAAATAATCTAGTAATAAGTTACTCAATAAGTAAATAAATCTTGTGAAAATTGCTTGAATTAAGATTAATAATCTGAATTCAAGTCATTTTAACTAACATAGATATTGATTTTTTTGCTGTGTATAGATATTAAGATCCAGTGCAGACAGGATAATTTGTTCTCAGCAGAGGACATTATATCCTAAATAATTGTAGCCTTTGCGATTTGCTAATTGCAACAGTCCAAAATGCGATTTTGATTAATTGTGCAGCCCTAGTCACAAGTATGTTCACCCAGTAGCTGATTAGTCTTTGTCGAGCCTTAAACTCTCTCAGATATTTCAGAAAGTCAAGGGGGAAATTCCTCCAGAAGCAGAGGTGGGTGCTGTCACTGTTGAGTTTCGTTGCAATTTGAATATTTTATTTGAATAAAATAAGAGAGAAATGCATGTTCCTGAACTTCACTCATCAAAACTAGGGCTAAATCAGAATTAGACTGAACCAGGACTAAACCAAGGCTAAGCAAGGACTAACTGTTGGACTAAATTTACATGTGAACCAGGTCTAAACCAAGTATTTCAAGACCAAAGAGAAAATATTTTGGACATTGATAATTGTGAGTGTCGGTCGGTCATTTAAGCGCAGAAATTAACATTACAATGCATTTTGGTGAAAGTCTGTACTCTTGAAACAGAGCTGGAAAGAAACAACTCCCAGAGAAATACAAGTCTGTATAAAATAGCTCGCTCTGTGGGTTTGATTGAAGACCTTTCCACATTAAAACCACAAAAAGACTTGTACGGTGCAATTAAACCGCAGTGATTTAAATAATTACCGAGTTTGTCATAAAAGGCGGTCGGTCCATTTGTCATCACTGGCAGTGAAAGTGAAACGCTGAATGAAGAGGTTTTAGGCACAAAGCCAGGTTATTCATATCTGCTTTAAATCCATTTACTTTCACTTTCTGGATTACAAATTAGACATGAATTAAAATTTCAGACATTATTTAGTAGTAATTGTATGCAGAAGAACTCTCTGGATATTTTTTCTTTACCCTTTGTGAAATATATCTAGGAACATTATTCAACCTCATCACAGTGATTTAAACTTTTCTTTTTTATTCGTATTATCTCAACATTTGGCACAAATCTATGCTGCTGCTGTTGTTTACTTTTTTTTAAATCTCCTTAAACTTAATATATTCAGGGTAGCCCCAAGGTTTTAAAAGTATTAAACAGATTTTAAATGTGATGCTGCCAAAATCGAGGCCTTAAAAGTATTAAATCATATGGACAGGTATTAAATTTAGTTCATCTAAGCCTTAAATTGTCAAATTTGGACATCGAAGTCAGGTTTCTCAGTGTTGTAATTGTCAAAAATATGTTTTAGCTCATTACTTTGTAACGGAGAAGTCTGTCTTTTTTGTGAGTTCAATGCGAATTTGGCAACAAATTCAATCATTAGTGGTTTTACAAGAATCTTAGTCACCCACTTAAATGTGTCTTTTTATTTAATTTGTTTTTGAAAGCTTAGTCTGCTGTTTATGTGATATTTAATGTGGCAGACAAAAAACATATTGGAGTTACAATACAGTAAATGCTGTTACCACTGAAATTTATGATTCAGTTTTGAGATTTTTAATGCAGAACTGGAGTTATTTCACCTGTGTTAAGCTTTTAAACTAAAACCAATTAGTTTCAGAAAGTAATACTGATATTTTATTAGTGTAAAATGTATACAGATTATTCTGTATTTGCTGACAAACCTGGCATTAAATTGTATTCTGAGTGGGATTAAAAAGTCTTAAAAAGGTCGTAAATTTCACAAGGAAACGCCTGGAGCTACTCTGACATTGCAAAGCCTCTTAAATTATGACTCAACACACCTTAAAATGTTAGCACATTTGCTTTAGGGCACATACTTTTGCATTAGCATAAACCTAGAAGAAAAGGTATTCATACATTTTAGGAAATGTCAAATAGTTCGGCAAACGCTGTTAATTAACTCAGCTCACACTTTGTTTGCATAACCTGCCTGATTAGTTGCATAACAGATTTTATTTGAGACCTCGAATTCCTTTAAACGACCACAGAAAAGCCACATCAATATTGCATGGGTTAATAATATTCCTAATGTATAAAGAATGAAAGATGATGGATTAGTTTCTTTTAAGGCACAACAACAACAGGTTACACAATGAATGCAGTGCCGTGCTATTTTAGAAGTAGCCAGTAGGAGCGCTATTGAGTCAGAATATTCCCAATCCCTAGCGTAGCAGTATGTATGAACCAGTTTAAACAAATTAAAATAAATGTTCCCAGTGATTATTGTGATTATTACTGACTACTACCAACAAATAAATAGGTTACAGTTTACATTTTAACACATAATTTCTATTAATTGTCTTTACCTCTACCTTAAATCATTGGTTTCTAACCTTTTTTGTCTTGCGTCCTCACTCATTCATGTTCATAATCTTCAAAAAGGGGGGAACAAAAAGAGAGAAAAAAATATATAATAATAATAATTTTTAATATCTTTTAAACTCCAATTCAATATAAAAACACAATATTGAGCCTGTTAAATGCCTGTAAAATATTAGATTATAACATAAAATATAACAATTTAAAGTCCTATTACATTTACATATTTTACTATATATCTTATGTTCAAAATAAACGTAAAAAAATTAAACTATAATCTTAAACTTATAATAAATTTAAATTCAGTTAAATAGCATGCCTTTGGAACAAGCTATTAATCCTAAAATATATATTTAACAAAATATAATAAAATTATATTCTGCAAGAGTTCCACCTACTTTTTATCAGTCAGTGAGACTGGGTCTAAACGAGGACTAAACCAGGACTAAACCAGGACTAAACCGGGTCTGAGCCGGGACTAAACCGGGTCTGAACCGGGTCTGAGCCGGGACTAAACCGGGTCTGAACCGGGTCTGAGCCGGGACTAAACCGGGTCTGAACCGGGTCTGAGCCGGGACTAAACCGGGTCTGAGCCGGGACTAAACCGGGTCTGGACTAAACTGGGTATAAACAAAAATAAACCAGGACCAAACCCAGGACTAAGCCAGGTCTAAACAAGGACCAAACTAGAAATAAACTTTATTTGATTGTCCTCAGTATTTCTGAAATTCTGCATACGGCCCTGTTTGTAAATGATTAAAAAAAGTTGGAACAAGAGTTTAAAATGAGCAATTACCTTTTTAAAATGAACTTTGAAAGAAAAAGATGAAAAACCAAGACACTCTTCATTTACCTAAAGAATAAAAAGCCTTTATTTCATGTGGCTATATGACTATGAAATCTTTAAAACCAAACTGTTTTATGTTTTTAAAGATTTTATATTCACATTGCCACATGAAATAATGGCTTTTTATTCTTCAGGCTTTGGTTTTTCATCCCCCCCCAAGCCTCAATGAGCACCTTCAATACAGAATAATTATTTGAGAAAAACTTCCTGAGCACTTTGCACTTCCTTCTTCTATGTATATTAACTTTATTCAGCACATCAGTCAGTTGTTTATTAAGAAATCTGGCCCTTTCAGATTTATCTTAAAAAATGATGTCAAAATCCCTAATCAAATATTTTTCTATTGAGTCATTTGGAAAGAAGAAATGCACTGCCCTCTGTATTTAAGATTACAGTTTGATGGAGCGTCCAAGTGTTTATATTTTATTGTGAAGGGCATTTGTGTAAAAAAAACACAACATTATTAATGGAGTTAAAAATGCATCACGCCTTGTAATCAGTTTCTTCAAGGGCAAATGGATTAATTGTTTCTTCAGCACACAGTATCTTTTTAACCTGCTTCGCATCAAGTGTCTCATTGCTAGGGTTTTGTCATAAACTTCATAAACGCTCTCTGTGCCTTTCACATTAACCACAGACACATTTATTCTCACTAACGATTGTGCTTTCAAATTAACAAATACAACTTGACAAATTTGTCGCCCAGTGTGGAAATTAGGCTGTTAATTTGTTTTCTCACTCGCGCTGTGGCAGAGACGAGGCTTTTTCTCGTAGATTACACACAAAACGCTTGAAATTACAAAGTGAAACATTTTTAATACAAATTGTCCTTGGTGTTTAAAAAAAAAGCCACCACTTAATACAGAATAACTTAGTCTTCGCATAGGTTTTTTGTTAATCTGAGAAGTGTTTAAGACGAATGAAACAGGCAAAATATTCAGACTGTAATGTTGCAAAGCTAATTGGTAATTTTAAGTTTGAATTTTGACCCCTTGAGGCTGTCGTAGTTAATATGACCCTCCATTTACTGTTGAGGTAGAGATTAAATTGAAGTGCAAAGGAAAAAGTGGGATTAAAACCATCCTATAGAGAAACCAAAAAATGTTTTAAAATGCAATAAACTTGGCTCTACACTAAGTAAACAATGGTAATGAGAAAATGGTGTCCTCAATTGTCAATAAAGCCCTGAAAAGGTCGTGGAAAATAATTTCTTTAAACCCCCAAATGTGATAAAATGAAAGCATGGGGAGTAAAATAATGTTTCAAATGTTTAACCTCATTGCCTGAATAAGAAAAATCTTCAAATTTAAAGTTTACATCTGGACACCACACTGTACAATAACGGTCAGTTCAATCTCACAGTGCAGTTGCCATTAGTCATCAACAGGGGGCGTCAGAGCTCATGACATCTGAGGAGGAGCTTTTGAAAAGAACACTCTGATTTTTCTGAGCACTGTCTTCTCTGAAAAAGGCTTATTCCACCTTTTATCATCAAGAGTGAAACTATACTGGGGAGTTTAGTAATATTTTAGTAGTACAAAAGGATGGCAATGCAAATTTTATATTAACTTCTTGCTTACTGCTATGAATTTACTGTGCATACCCTATAGGCCACGCTATTGCACATTTTGTCCTAAAAGAACATGAAACTGTAGAGAATATTATACTGTATTTAAATAAATGAGTATGAGTTCAAATGTGCAACTATCATTATATTATGTATACACTTTATTTAAAGGGTTGTATAAAAGGATTTAGCCACAATCCTAAATATGACATTTGTATTATTTATTTTATATCATTACTCTTTTATTACATTGCCAAATTATATTTTCTTTCATTCATTCATTCATTTAACATCTTCTGCTTATTCCCATTAAGGGTCGCGTGTACTGAACCTATCCCAGTAACTTTGTGTCGGCCTCTGTCTCAGCAGGGTGTACCCCAACTAAGGCCCAGACACACAACCATTCACTGTCACATTTATTCACTAGCAGTATTTTAGTAGTTTAATTCAAAGTGAAATTCATATTGTATGTATGTATATGTAGACTCAGTACACACAGCGAAATATTTCAGTTCATTTAGTCCCCAATGGGAATAAGCAGAAGAAGATGAATGATTGAATGAAAAAATATAAACACCATACTAATCACCACAGTTCGTAAAAGTGCTTGAAATACAATTTAATTTATATATTTTTTTATGGTAATATATTAAGAAAACAAATGCCAGTTCATATAAATTCAATACAATAACACATTCCCTGTAAGAACAGGAGCAGGACGAAGAACAATTCTTAAATATATATAATACATGCATTTTACTCATTTAATTAAACTAGTGGAATACATTCACTTTTTCATAATGACTTTTATTGAGACGCAAGTTACATTTTTACATATAATCTGAAATTAAATTGCCTTTTGTTTTTCTCTTTCTTGCAGCCATCCCCTCCAGAAACTCCTTCACACAGCAGATGAGGAGAAATGCCTTGAAAAACCGAAAACTGGCAAACAGGTGGAGACGACAAACGCACAAACATTCACCGAAACATCTACTAAAACCAGCTGGCATTAAACGGTTCAGGACAGTCCCTCTTTTGTCACAAGTAACACTACGGGAAGTCCAAGTTAGAGTCCGGCGACACACAGTGGATTTTCTATTGAGTTGTAAGGATCCTAAAAGCAAAGAGAGGGCTTTGCTTTATCAGCTGGAAGAAATTAAACCGCGAGAGAAGAGACTGAGAGGGCAAAATAACAGTTGTTCAGAGGTAAACTTGAAACCTTTTGGTCTGAAATCATCCGTAATTCGACCGAAATGTGGACAGCCATTGCAAAACGCAGGCATTAACAAGAAGTGTGTGAAAGTAGCAGACAGACGGACAATTCATTTGAGGACCTCTTCAAGGACAAGAAGCCGTGAAAGTGAAGCTATTTCAGATAACGCCGCGGCTAATAAAAAGTCTTCAGAGCTCAACAACAACAACACCTGTAGTTTAATCAAACAAGAGGAGAGTATGAAGCAGTCATTGAAAGAAAGCGGCAAAGTGAGTGGAGGAGGTGACACTTGCACAAAAGAAGTGAAGCAAAACCAAGCTAGGACTATCACCGCTACTTCCCCGCCAGATTTGATCCCGGCTAAAGAGGACAAGGAGGGATCAAAGAAGGCCTTGGACAATCCACTTCTCTCTTTCAAGCAATACCTTACCGTAAGCCTCACAAGGATAACAATACCGCAAGCAGAGAGCGCGCCAGTTGTTGAGGCAAAGAAGCAAGTGTGCAGGCGAAGTAAGGGCCCGAAAAGTGTGCAAATGCAGAAGGCACAAAAAAGAGCATTGAGGTGTTCGCAGAAGCAGGTAGGTGCTAGTGTAGAGACGGCAGAAGGGAGCGCAGGGGTGAAGGAAATGCTTTTCAAGGCTGTCGAAAAGGTCAATGTGCAAAATTCGAATAAGGATAATGCTGATGATTTGACTTGCAGGGAAAGCGCGACAAGTGTGCAAACGCAAAAGGCAGAAAAGAGAGTGTTGAGGTGTTCGCAAAAGCAGGTAGGTACTAGTGTAGAGACGGCAGAGGGGAGCACGGGGGTAAAGGAAATGCTTTTTAAGGCTGTTGATAAGGTCAGTGTTCAAGAGTCGAAAAATGACAATGTTGATGGTTTGACTTGCAGGGAAAGTGTGGGAAAAGCAAAAGTAATTGAGATACAGGAGGAGGAGAAGGTAGAAGAAGATGCAAAACAAGAGAAAGCAAATGACGTAAGCCAGGATGAAGTGAAAGGAGATGACATTAAGGCGGCACAAAGTAATAATAAACAAAGTAAAAGGCCTGCACCTAAAAAGCCTCGTGGTAAAAATGACATTTGCAAAGAGGAGCAAGTGACTATAAGCAAGCAGGTGGAGATTAGTAAACAAGATGATGATATTGTGATAAAGCAAGCAAAAGTGCTCCTGTCAGATATTTTGAAAAACGATAAGCCAGCGATTGAAGAGGCGTTACAAAAAGGTGTGGTGGAAGTTAGACAAACAAGACAAGCGAGTAGCATACAAAAAGAGGACTTTGCAGCAAAACCAAGAGTCCTAAGGCGGCGAAAAGTTAGGTCTAGGGCGGCTAGGAGGAGAGCAGAAGCTAATCTTAGAGCTAGGAGGCGCAATGGGAAAGCTGTGGTAGCTAATATTAAGACTGAGTCGATCGAGGAAAGTTTACAGCTAGGGAGTCAGATGTGTGTCAAGCAGCCAGCAAACTGCCTCAACAGTCTACCTCACAAGTCAACGGTTTCGGCAAAGGCACACATACAGTCGAACATACCTCTGAAAAAACGCACATTTCGTAGCGCCGTCGATGTGGAAGAAGAGCAAGGGGCAGGGGTACAGGCTGCAAAGGAAGCCGCTGATTTTAACGCATCTGGGGTGAAGCAGGGCCTCGAATTGGGTTCAAAAGATGGTGGCAAATTAAAAAGGCGGGACGTTAGGGGAAGACTGAGGAGAGATGGGAAGAAATTGAGCAGTAAGAAAAAAGCAAGGCCTCATACTTTAAAAAGAGTGCTTAGGCCGAGGACCAGCCACCTGCCGCAAAGTCCAATATTGGGGACTAGAGAAAGGAAATGCAAATTGGGCAAAAAGGTTTACAATGAAGATCTGAATGACGATGTTATAGAGGACACGCAAGACGCTAGAAATGACAATAGCAGTATGAATTCACTTTTAAGTAAAACAGTGAAAGCTGAGACAGAGTTTGTTCCACTTCAACCAGGCGAATTTGATGAGACAAAGCCAGGAACTAATTTTAAGATTCGCTTTAAAAGACGAAGGGGTAAACTTTGGGAGATGGAAAATGCAGGATTTGAAAACATAGTGTTTAAAAAAGAAAAGCGAGAAGAGACTGCGGATTGCGATCCCTTCAAAGCCATAATGGATTCGGTATCAGTTTTGAATATGGAGATGGAGGCGGCGCAGGCCCATGTGCAGGCCAGCTTAAAATCAAAGAACAGATTGCATCGGTTGAAAAAAAGAGGTGAGAGACGAGCTGCGAATCTCTCCGCAGATGCAGAAGCGGACAATAAAAATGTAGCGGCAGATGATAAGAGAGGAGAGCTTGAGGCAGGCATCAAGCAGGGCACAGAAAAGGCAGAAGTGACTGTTGTTAAAGAACCGAAAATTGAAGATAGATTTTCTCAACCTTGCTGTATGTTTGAGCAAAAGCAAGACCTAGAGGTAGATATAAATGGTCATGCGTTACCAGTAATTAAATTGCGTAGACGGACAGAGGATATATGGGAGGTAGAGGACGAAGATGAGAAACAAAGTGAAACTAAATCAGAGGCTCAAAGCAATGTAGAGACTAAAGGCATTGCTTTGGGTAAACAGAAAAGAAGTTTGTTAGATAGTATTAGGAAAGAGGATACAAGTACTGCTTCCCAAAAGGTGAATAGTGTTTTAAAGACAGAGCCACCATCATTAGCTTTGTCACTGTCACCACTGTCCCTGTCATCGCCGCCCCCGAATGAGAATAATCCTAATAAAAATGTGGAAAGGCCAGAGATGCACAGCGGAGGAAGGAAGCAAAGGCACAAAATGGAGAGACCTCGCAAGTGTGGGCCGCCGGTCGAACCTCCCACCAGCTCTGCGGCCAGCCAAGCCAACACTTGTCTTAGTCACACTCTCCAGCAAATTGACAATAGTCTATCCAGGCTGTCAGAAGGCCTGTGTTCATCACAGACTCTGGAGAAACCAAGCCAACAGCAACAGCTACAGCAACAACAGCAGCAGCCGCCGCCTTGTACAAGCGCTCCGAGTTCTGTGATCCAACCGCCATCCCAGTTCCCTCCATTTACCACGGCGGACAGCATGCTCTCCGGTGAACCAAACTTCACCAACTGTTGTGATGATATCCTCGATTTTCAGTGTCTCAACTTCGAAGGATATTACCAGCCACAAAATATACTTCCATCTTCTCCGTCTGATCTTTGTTCATTGGATCCACCCACAGACCCCTTTAGCAGCCCGCTTTCCCATAGCCCTACCGAAGCGTGGACAACCGAGACGCCATATTTAGGCCCGCCCAGTCCGAGCAACAACTTTGCCAGTGAGGATTTGCAGTTTTTCCCTGGGTTAATCCCATCTTCCAAAAACGACACTGTCTCAATGGATTGCGAACCCAAAGAGAACCCCAAAGACAAACTTCCAATGAATCCAACGTTTAATTTTGCAGCTCCTACCAGCTCAGATTTGATAGCAAAAGATAGGATTATTACAAAAAATCCAGCGGTCAGGTCCCATTCAAAAGAGGAGCCAAAATCCCAGCCGTTTCCCATTGTGAATAAACCACGCTTGTTCACGTCAACATCTTCTTCAGTTGTATCACAAAGTCCAGTAAATTTGTCCCAGTCAGCGCTGAACCTCAAGCCTAGCACCAGCCAATCGAAACCACACACTAGCAGTAACACTAGTAGTCTTAAAAGCCAAGGGACTTTCCATCGCCCAAGCATTCCTAATAAATCTCAGTCTTTTTCCACAAGTCATGCACATACAGTTAAAGAACAAACTAGCATACCCAGGATACAGAATTCCCCAATAGCCAACAAGCTTCTCTCGCCTCAGTTGTTTAATCTGAAAAATACCAACCCAGTGGACAATCTTTTCAACTTTCACGAAAAGACATCTTCAGTTATACATCGGGTGCTTAAGTTTCAGGGAGGAAACCCAACCCAGGACTTGTACAGCAGCGCTCCTCCTAAAGAAACGGCTTCTTCTAGCTCCAAAGCACTCCATTTAAAACCAAGCACTACGGAGAAAAGCCAGCAACATAAAGTATCAACAAGCAGCCATCACAAAACTGGCTCGGTCCAAGCATTTGCATCCTCAAAAGACACTTCTTCCCATAGCTCTTCTTCCTCAAGCCGGTCCAATGTGCATTTCACCAAACCCAGCACGTCTTTCCCATTGTCCAAAACGAAAATGTCGATGGAAAAACAAGAAAGCTTCGACTCTAATTTGTACAAAAACTTCTCGGCGCTCCCCAGGCCGTTTTTCTTCCCAAGTAAAATGACCGAAAGCTACGCAACAAGCCAAGAGAAGGCTACGAAGCAGGAAAAGTCTGGTTCGTCAAGTGCGGATAAACACCAGCTATGCTACACCCAGCAAGACCCATTTGATTTCAGTTTTGGGTCAACTCTCTCGCCGATGCCCCAACACAGCAGCCCGCAAATTATCCAGAGCACTCCCCCAGGAACACCAGCTCCTGCCAATAAAACTCAACCTGCTTTGTCCTTTCCTTACGGTTACCAAGGATTACCCAATATTTTAAGCTTCACGGGAGACCATTCGCTAACGTTAGGTCTTCGGGACGGTCCAGAGGGTTACCCAGGACTTAGCGGGGCAAACTATACCTACCATTGTCTTATGGAGCCATCTGGGACCCAAGGGAGGCTGGTTCTAGAGCCATGCGGACCACAGTTAACCAACCCAGCTTCCTTCTCATTGGGCGGCTTTCCAGGACTAAAAACGCAAGAGGAACATTGCCGGAAGGACTTGCAACAGCAGTGTCAGCCCAGTGAGCAGCAACAACAACAACAACAACAACAACATAGCACCTCGCATTACGGGACGGTCCCAAGTTCGCACTCAATGGGCTCGACCAAGCCTAAAAGAGTGAGGCTGGTGGTTACAGACGGGACAGTAGACCTGGATCTACAGTATTCAGACTAATTCAAATGAACAACACTTCAGCCAAGTTTTGTAAACATTGTAATATCGGTAATGCTTTATAATAACTACACACTATTAAACATTTTATAAAGCTTAACTCATGAATTAATTAGGTATAAACATTATTATTTATGGTTTAGTTTTTGTTAACAAACTATTTATTTATATTTAAAATTAAGTATAGAAATGTGGCCGTGGATAGTGCTCTTGGACTTCCTCCCAAATCTAAAGCAGTGCATGCATTGGTGAATTGGTGAATCTAAATTAGCCATAGTAAATGAATGTGAGAGTGACTGGCTTTCTTTATATCTGTGTCTACTCTGCAACTAACCCGCCATTGTCCTGGCCCATAGTTGCTGGGATAGGCTCCAGCCATTGAAGGCCCCCAAAAATGGAATAAGCAAAAGAAATGGATGATTTTGGCATTTATATTTTTATTGGCAATTTTCTATGGCTTAAAAGTGTGTGGTTATGGTAAAGTGTTGCTGTAATTTCAAGTTATTTCATCCACTTACGACTGACGTTTTTCTAAATAATGTGTACAGAGTGTCCATGTTTTAACTACTGTTGTTGACTAATTTTATAAATATTCACTACAATTTACACAGAAAACTAAAAGTATAAAAAATACATTGGATATACTATTTGACAAGGGATGACAAGCCCTTTATATGCCGTTTTACCATACTGTAATATAGTTGTATATTGACTTTTACGTTTTTCTATAAAATGTATGGAAGTAGAGGCAGTTGTTGAGGTTTAAAAAGGCAGCTTTGTGCCTGTGTCTTTGATATCTGTTCTTGTGACTTTTCAAAACAATTATCTGTCAACCCCCTTTCTAAATGGTCATGGGACGGGGGATGCATGTGAGTGGAGGAGTGTGTTAAAGGGACAGTACTTAAATTGTAGGCAATGTGTAAAGGAAAAGCAGACAGGAGCGATGATCCAAGCACAAAACTTGGTAATCACTCTAAGTAGGGTTAATAAAAAACAAGGACTCAAACAGATTACATTAAAAATATATTTATAAATACAACTA
This sequence comes from Bostrychus sinensis, assembly GCA_020698575.1. Taxonomy (NCBI): domain Eukaryota; kingdom Metazoa; phylum Chordata; class Actinopteri; order Gobiiformes; family Eleotridae; genus Bostrychus; species Bostrychus sinensis. The sequence continues at coordinate 8,934,194 of CM036253.1, read as the reverse complement.
TATATTTTAATAAATTGCCCATATGTTTCTTCTCACTAGCTGCTTGATTGACAGCATCTCCCCTGGCCAAGTCCAACTTAAATCCACACAGACCTCCCTAGTTACATAAATAAAATAATTAGGAAAGCTAGCCAGGCTAATGTAAAGGTCGTAATTGTAAGAATAGCAAGTTCTGGGGGTAGTCAAAAGTACAATATGCTGTGCATGTTGTCAGATGACACGTTTTTAACTTTTTCTGAACGTGCCGAGCCTGGCCAGCCATATCCATTCACGCTGTAATAAATAGTGGGTCAGGTGTTTTTTCCTTTCCCAGCTATTTGTGTTAAGGAAATATTTTGTTGTACCGATCATAGCTGTTTTTCTAAAGTGGGGCAGGCTTTAGGCAATACTTATATTCTAATTGGTTCAACTGTCAAGTAGTTTGTTTTGCATTTCCTTGTACAGCCTCCCTCAAAATTATTCTTTGTGCGTTTCTCTTTTCTGTCTTTTCAAGAATTGCCTATGAAGACTATCAGGAGTCAACTTATTTAGGTACAAATACCACCCAAAAAATTGTACTGTCCCTTTAAGAGCTCACAGTTAGCTGGCAACCGTTATGCTACATTTAACTAAAAAAAAACTAGTCATTGTTGCATAATGGAAAGGCTGCATGAACCGTGTACAGTTAATTTCCTAACATGAAATTATATATACATAATTATAAAAATATATATATTGTACGATAACTCTGCTACAATAGTTAGAAAATTAGCGTGGCATTAGCTACAGTGGATAAATTTATGGGAGGCAATGCAATATGTGTTTGTTTTTTTGTCCAGTTGTGCTCAGTGCATCAACGTGGGACATTTGTTACACACTCTGTAGTTTTACATATGAATAATAATTGTTGCATCAAAACGTGACAATCTTGGACTGAGTGACCCACATTTATTTTGTACATTTTCCAACTGGTTTGTGAATATTACGGACTGAATTTAAGTCATTTGTCACCTACAGAGTTACTGATATTTTGACGTTGTCGTTTTGGAGTTACACATTGTTTATATTGTATCTAGAGTTATCTGTCGTGAGCGTTTTCCTGGAAAAAAAAAAAGCCTTGCTTCACACATGAACTTGTACTGTCTTTGACCTAAAAATGGCCAATTATTTATTCAAATAATGTCATTTTCGAAATGGTGCTTTATTGTAATTTATATTTCACACTGATTGTGCATATATGAAATCCTTGTTTTTGTATTATTTAATGGGAAACTGAATTGCAGATTATACATATGGTATATTTAAGTTGAATTAACAAAATTATTCACTTCCTGTTTTCTGATTATAAAGTAAAAACTTGTTATAAATTGGCAGTTATTGAGAGTCTGCTGTAGAAATGTACAAATGTAGCCTATATCATTAAAGACATTTAATTCTTATGCTATTTTTTCTCCTCTCCCTTTTTTTCTGCTTTTAACCATTTTATGTTTCCTATTCAAAAACATACCTGGAGAAGTATTTTATTCCATTCACATGTTTGAGTAATGTTTGCTGACATACACATAATCCAAGCGGCCAAAGTCATTTTCCATACATATACATTATTTTAAGTTACAAAAGGTGAAATACTAACATAAAGATGTCAAACTATTTGAAAAAGCCTAATATGGGACCTTTAAATCTCAGTGTTTTGGGCCCTCTGGAAACAACCCTCTTCATTTATCCAAGCTTGGGCCTGGCACAAAAAAAGTACTGGATTAATTTCTCTGTCTTGAAAAAAGGATTGAATTTTTTATTTTTTAAACATTGCCAGGTTTAGCCAAACTCTGAGCTTCTAATGGAAATAAAGACTGTTCTGCATCAACAAATATAAAATGTTCAAGACATTCTGTGGTAATTTTGCGCAGGTGTTAAATTAGACAAGTCCAGCCTTTTTATGCATAGAGCACACTTTAAAACAACTGCAACATGCATTTTCTAGGTTTGTGGACTCATAAAAAAAAACAAAAAAAAATCCAATGCATAAATAAAAATAAACTTAAAACTATACAGCAATAGTAGGACTCTATATTGTAAGTAAGGGCAAAAGTTGCTAACGCTAGTCGCAGGAAAGTCAGTAAAGACATGATTAGTTTCTGTGGATTTTTTGTTTTTGGCTCAATAGATAGAGCATTTATCCCTGAACTAGAAGATCCCTTGTCTGTTTCTGAATTCCCAAATATACTCAAGACTCCAGATTTGTGTACTCAGAGGTACAGACTTGTGGGAGCAGACTCGGAGATTGGACTTTGCCTCTTCCGACGGAAAGCGGAGGCAGATCAGCGCGAAATGCATTTGAGGCTGAATACCTGCCAGAGTACGCACAAGTCTCCCCTGATGTCTCCCCTGATGTCTCCCCTGATGTCTCCCCTGATGTCTCCCCTGATGTCTCCCCTGATGTCTCCCCTGATGTCTCCCTGGTAAAACCGGCGGAGCAAGAACACGTCCGGGGTTTAGGGCAGACTTGCAGAGAAGTGGACTTTGAATTGGAGCAGGACTTGGGCTCCGCTAGAACACAAATCCACAGAAGTACGCACATTGAGAAACGGCCTAGGTCTGGCCACTTTATCTTTACTAGGGCTGCACGATATTGGAAAAACACGAGATATTTGATAACTATGTTGAATGATAATGGTATTTTTGAGATAGATCTTAAAATAGGACTTGCTATTCTGACACAGTAAGCTAAATTCACTTAAAACAAAAATGTGTTCACAAGTCACAAATGACTAAGGCTAAGACCACAAAAACTGGACTTTTAAACAATGTTTATTTAGTCACAACACATTTTCATTTAAGGCCCTGATAGGAAAATGAAGATCACAGCGTTACTGCGAAATATTTATATTCTTGCCTTAGTGGAGGTCTCTCTGGCTTCGTTCACAGTGTAGGCAAAAGTGGCCCAAATCTGACTTTTTTCCCCAATATGTGACCCGTATCTGATTTTTTTTCGTGCAGCACAGATCAGATTTTTTTTTTTCAAATGTGACCCAGGCAGCTTTCACTTAGGCTCCTAAATCAGCTACATATCTGATCTTTTGCAATGTGACTGCAGTCAGAACAGCAAAGTCACATTTCATCTGACTTTTACTGTTATTACTTATTTTAATGCAACAGATGCCACAATTCTGCCCTGGAAGAGGCAGGAACTGGCCACATCAAAAACCAAAAGGCATGGCATCAGTGGAAAAGTGAGGGTTTGAACTTAAATAAAATAAAAATAATACAAAAATATTAAGAAAACAAATATTGAGAAGAGACACTGACACGTATTAATATATTTGCACGGACATGCTTTGTCAGTGAAGCCTCTCATGTCACAATCCCACTCCAGGCTCTGTCATGTCTTCTTTTGCTCGTGTGGGTCACTTGAGTGTCAAAGACAGTTTACACACGAGACTGATGGAAGTCACATTTACACCAGAGTCACACTGAATGTGTTACGTGTGCGGCATTTCTCTAACCAGGGCCTGCTGGGGAGACCAGGAGTTTAATCATTAATGAGAGCTACATGTAAACAATAGCCACGTTCACCTCAGACCACGATCTCCCGTTCATTTAGAGAATATTTCCGGGACTTTTGCTACGTAAATATTGTATTTTCCGGACTATAAGTCGCACTTTTCTCCATACTCTGGCTAGGGGTGCGACGTATACTCAGGTGCGACTTATATATTAAAATATTTCAGGTGTTGGTTAGAGGGCGCTCTAGGCTTGTGTACCAGCATCTGCTGCACCTGTACCACTGACAATTTAAAATGTAAACATTACCACTAACAACTTAGGCTATAAAGACAACTGAGAAAGAGCGGAATAATTGGAAATGGAACTGATGCTGAGTCTGACGACAGCCACGCAGAGGAGGAAGCGGCGCTTCGTCTACCTCTGGAGTTGGCGGAGTTGTTCAGAAGCGACACCGAGGATGAAGAATTTAAAGGATTTAGTGATTAGGAGTGAGATGGTGAGTTTGGTGAACTTGTTATATTATGTTCTTTATGCTATAGTTATGTGAATAACTGTTAATATATTACGTTAACATACGAGACACCTATTCAGTTCGTTGTTTATGCTTCATGTAGCTGAATAACCATCAATGTGTTACGTTAGCAAACCACACACCTATTCAGCTGTTGTTCTCTATTCTATTATTACTATAACTTGCCTTTCAACATGAAATGTCTGTTCTTGGTGTCAGATTTTGTAAAATAAATTTCCCCCCAAAAAATGTGACTTATAGTCCAGTGCGACTTATATACGTTTTTTTCTTCTTCATTATGCATTTTTTGGCTAGTGCGACTTATACTCCGGAGCGACTTATAGTCCAGAAAATATGGTAAATACTTTCTTTTTACTCACGTTTAATACTTAATTTTAAAATTTACTGCATCCTCTTCACTGGTCCCGGGTCTGACTTCCTGCCTGACTCCATCTGCTCTGTTCAACTTTATGCACGACGGCTCCTGCATCCAACAAAAATAGACTCAAGACGTATTTCTGTCAGAGCGCCGGACACTCACGCATTGACTTGCAGTGCATCTATTTGTTGCGGAGGTCGTACGGGACACGTAACGCAACAGATTCAGTGTGAACTGGGTTTTAAAGTGTAATGTGAACCAAAACGCTAAAAATGTTTTGATTTGAGCAATAAGACCTGCAGTGTGAACGTAGCCGCTGAGTGCTTGAAGCTGCTGCAGAAGCTTCCCCAGTGTGTATTTTCCTCACAAACCATATTAATCCTACTGTAACTATCTATTATTACACATTTTTTCCATTTATTACAACTCTATGCACAGTCTATTCCTCTTCTTTCTGTATTTTAACCCCAGATTTCGCCTTCACCTCTCTCTCACCTTCTCCCATCCCCGGCTCTAACGTTTCGCTCACATTTTTCTCCACTGCTCTTTTTTTCTTCCGTTGCGTTGCCTTTTCACCATCTGACCTACTTCTGTAGCTTTGTAGCTCTGTGAAGCAGCTGAGCGCTTAATTCTCATGCCAAGTATAACAGTTTTTCATAATGAGGACGGAGAGAGAGGCAGAGGCAGATTAGACAGATGCATTGTGGGAAAAAAAAAAAAAACACAGCATCTTCGAAATGGTTGAGACAATGGCTATAAGGCGGCGTTTCTCAGCTGTCGTGTCACATTCACAGAGCAATGAATCCACGCTGTATTGATTTCTGTTGCATCCACTGGTCCTAACGTTTTTGGTTTCCATGGTGCTGTGGTTTTCAAGCTGTGGGATGGGTACAGCTGGTGGTACGAGTAGTCTTTTGCAGTTTAAGTCCTGATTCGAGACAGTTTTATTTCCTGTTTTAGCCCTGCTCTGTTCTGGGCTTAAATTTGAAGTTTAGATAACTGCATAGCCCTGGTTTGGTCCTGGTTTAGTCCAGAATTAGTCCTGGTTCAATCCTAGTTTAGTTTAGTTTAGTCTTTGATTTGCTCTTGTTTAGTCCTAGTTATGTTTTGCTTTAGTCCTTGATTCTCCCTGGTTCAGACCTGGTTTAGTCCAGGTTTTGTCTGGTATTCTTTCTTGTTTAATCGAAATTTAGGACTGGATTTTGTTTTGGTTTAGTTAGGGTTATGGCCTGGTTTAGTTCTGGTTTAGTCCGGGATTTGTCCTGGTTTAGCCCTGAGTTAGAACTAGATTCATCCTGATTTAGACATGGTTTAGTCCTGGTTTAGTCCTGGTTTAGACCTGGTTTAGTCCTGGTTTAGACCTAGTTTAGTCCTGGTTTAGTTCCTGGTTTAGACCTGGTTTAGTCCTGGTTTAGTCCTGGTTTAGACCTAGTTTAGTCTTGGTTTAGTCCTGGTTTAGACCTAGTTTAGTCCTGGTTTAGACCTGGTTTAGACCTGGTTTAGACCTAGTTTAGTCCTGGTTTAGACCTGGTTTAGACCTGGTTTAGTCCTGGTTTAGACCTAGTTTAGTCCTGGTTTAGACCTGGTTTAGACCTGGTTTAGTCCTGGTTTAGTCCTGGTTTAGTCCTGGTTTAGACCTAGTTTAGTCCTGGTTTAGTCCTGGTTTAGACCTGGTTTAGTCCTGGTTTAGTCCTGGTTTAGACCTAGTTTAGTCCTGGTTTAGTCCTGGTTTAGACCTAGTTTAGTCCTGGTTTAGACCTGGTTTAGACACGGTTTAGTCCTGGTTTAGACCTGGTTTAGTCCTGGTTTAGACCTGGTTTAGACCTAGTTTAGTCCTGGTTTAGACATGGTTTAGTCCTGGTTTAGACCTGGTTTAGACCTGGTTTAGTCCTGGTTTAGACCTGGTTTAGTCCTGGTTTAGACCTGGTTTAGTCCTGGTTTAGACCTAGTTTTGTCCTGGTTTAGACCTGGTTTAGTTGTGGTTTAGACCTGGTTTAGACCTGGTTTAGACACGGTTTAGTCCTGGTTTAGTCCTGGTTTAGACCTGGTTTAGTTGTGGTTTAGACCTGGTTTAGACCTGGTTTAGACCTGGTTTAGTTCTGGTTTAGACCTGGATTAGTCCTGGTTTAGACCTGGTTTAGTCCTGGTTTAGACCTGGTTTAGACCTGGATTAGTCCTGGTTTAGACCTGGTTTAGTCCTGGTTTAGACCTGGTTTAGACCTGGTTTAGTCCTGGTTTAGACCTGGTTTAGACCTGGTTTAGTCCTGGTTTAGACCTGGTTTAGTCCTGGTTTAGACCTAGTTTAGTCCTGGTTTAGACCTGGTTTAGTCCTGGTTTAGACCTGGTTTAGTCGTGGCTTAGACCTGGTTTAGACCTGGTTTAGTCCTGGTTTAGACCTAGTTTAGTCCTGGTTTAGACCTGGTTTAGACCTGGTTTAGTCCTGGTTTAGATCTGGTTTAGACCTGGTTTAGACCTGGTTTAGTCCTGGTTTAGACCTGGTTTAGTCCTGGTTTAGACCTGGTTTAGTCCTGGTTTAGACCTAGTTTAGTCCTGGTTTAGACCTGGTTTAGACCTGGTTTAGTCCTGGTTTAGACCTGGTTTAGTCCTGGTTTAGACCTGGTTTAGTCCTGGTTTAGTCCTGGTTTAGACCTGGTTTAGTCCTGGTTTAGACCTAGTTTAGTCCTGGTTTAGTCCTGGTTTAGTCCTGGTTTAGTCCTGGTTTAGACCTGGTTTAGTCCTGGTTTAGACCTGGTTTAGTCCTGGTTTAGTCCTGGTTTAGTCCTGGTTTAGTCCTGGTTTAGTCCTGGTTTAGTCCTGGTTTAGACCTGGTTTAGTCCTGGTTTAGACCTAGTTTAGTCCTGGTTTAGACCTGGTTTAGACCTGGTTTAGACCTGGTTTAGTCCTGGTTTAGACCTGGTTTAGTCCTGGTTTAGTCCTGGTTTAGACCTGGTTTAGTCCTGGTTTAGACCTAGTTTAGTCCTGGTTTAGTCCTTGTTTAGTCATGGCTTAGTCCTGGTGTAGTCCTTGTTTAGTCATGGCTTAGTCCTGGTTTAGACCTGGTTTAGACCTGGTTTAGTCCTGGTTTAGTCCTGGTTTAGACCTGGTTTAGTCCTGGTTTAGACCTGGTTTAGTCCTGGTTTAGACCTGGTTTAGTCCTGGTTTAGTCCTGGTTTAGACCTGGTTTAGTCCTGGTTTAGACCTAGTTTAGTCCTGGTTTAGTCCTGGTTTAGTCCTGATTTAGACCTGGTTTAGTCCTGGTTTAGGCTCATTTTTGTCCTTTAGCATGGTATGAAAAGTTCAACAATCACTTCCCTTTTTAAACGCTTTTTCCCATATATTATAAAGTGCATGGCTGGTCTGTGCTTGGCTACTCTTCATAATTTATTGCGACACCTTGTACATCGTATTTCCATTAAATTGTAACATGACTTAGCGTTGGCAGCCTCGGGGGTTAGCGAGTGTCGCAGAACATGAGCCGCACACAGACGTCGAGGAGAAGCAAGAGCAAAATGGCCGATTCTTCTGCAGCAGCATCAATGTTTTAGGTCACAATGTGCTGCTGCTAAAGCGCTGCTGCTGTGTTAAAGGCAGCGAGTTTAGAGGAAGTATGGTCAAATCCTGTTACACTGGAAAATGTTTTGTCTGTAATGAAATAGATTTGGATTTTTTTAAATTTTTATTTAATCCTAGTTAAATTCTGGTTTAGTCCCTGATTCTTCCTGGTTTAGACCCGGTTTAGTTCTGATTTAGTGCAGTATTAATTATTGTTTTGTCCAAAACTAGTCCTAACTCACACATGCAGAGCCCAATGTGGATCAAATTTTAATCACTTATTTACTCCATGGACCTATGGGCATGAAAGAAAGAAAGAAAGAAAAAATGCCAATTGCTGCAATAGCGCCCCCTGCAGAGTGAGGCAAAAATCCCTATGGAAGGGCAAAAATAAACTTTATTGGAAATGCACAAAATTTGGCAAAGAAATCCATCAGCTCACAACAATGAAAAAAGTCAATAGGACTCATGCTTTACTTTGTAAGGTTTTACCATGGCAATGTCAGAAACTCCCCATTATATTCCAATGGATTCCTATGGAGCCACTGAATTATGTCACATTTGGTAAATTTTTACAGAGCCACAACAAAAAATTTGGCAAGTTTTGGCAAATCTGCCCCAGCTCCGGGCGCGGCAGGCGAGGGCCTATCATCGCCACTTGCGGCTATATTTATTATTATTATTACAATACAATAGGAGGTAATAGAAATTGTTCAGGTTTGAGTTTTCATGTCCTTTGGCTTTTAGTATTAGTAGTAGTAGTAATAGTAGTAGATTTTCAACACTAAAACACTAAAATAGGGATTTTCACAATAAAAGCAGTGTAAAACACAATACTACTACTACTACTACTGTACCACTGCTGCTGTACTACTAGAGGTATTACTGTGCAACTACTGCAGTACCACTGCTACTACTACTTCTGTACAACTGCTATTACTACTACAAATTCTTTACTACTGCTATGGCAACTTATTTACTACTACTTCAATTACTACAACTTCTTAACAACTACTTCTACTACAACCTCTTTTCTACTACTGTACTACTACTACAACTACACTACTACTGCTACCACTACAGGTTTTTTACATCTTCTTCTACTACAACTTCTTTTCTACTACTACTGTACTACTACTACTACTACTTTTTCAGCCACCACAACCAAATGGACATAAGTATGAAAGTATAAGATATAATTAATGAAAGTTTTTGATAGTAAAAATGCACAGATAGAAAGAATGTTACCAGTTATGTTCCCTTTTTAATTTAATTTTTAGTTTACAACTCTTGTGATATCCAGCCCTGATTTCTTCCCCACTTCTCAGTCATTTTTGTGGTGCTCTTTTCTACACAAAGTATTTTAATAGCGTCATCAAACAGATATTTTGTGTGTGAGTGACACTTTAGTCAATCAAAGCCAGGATACATTTCATTTTGATGTGCACTTTCTCTGGACTTCCTGCCACTACAACTTCTCTCGTCCTCCTTTTACGGCTCGTTAACAGATTTTTGGTCCTGAGCTCTTGAATGGAAACTTTTCTGTTAATAATAATGAGGTACGTCTCTTTGTAACGACACAGAAGACATAAAAGACAAGGCAGGAAGAAGACACTATTATTATTATTATCATTACTATTATTATTACTGTTCTCTTGGATTTTCTGCGAAGGATTGGGCGTTTTGGCAGAACGCTAGATTACATTCAATAGCACAGCACCACAAATCAGTTAATTAGTGAGTGTTTTTTTTTTGTTTGTTTTTGTTTTTAGATTTCAAAATAAAAAATGGAATATGGATTGTTTTCAGTTTTTCTTTTTTTTATTTAAAAAAAAGGAAAAAAGAGATATGAAATCTGTGTATGGTTCGTTCTTTATTTTTTCTCTTTTCAAAATAAGATACAAAAAAAAATAAATATATAAATAAATAAATAAATAAACCATGGTGTTTTTTTGTTTTTCAAAACCTAAATGTAAATATATGATATTTAATTAAGAAAAAAAAAAAAAAAAAAAAAAACAACACAATGTTGGATTTGTGCTTTAGTCTTTTAAACCCAAATACAAAATATGGCTATGTTGTTTTAATTTATTTTGGAAATCCCACTTCTCCCCAAGCTATGCATCAGTTGGACTGGACTTCCCTGTACATAAGCATCCTCCAGTCAGATGTTTCTGGCGCGGCCGTCCCTCCGCGAAGCCAGTTTGAAGCATTTGAGGCCCGCACAACTGTGTTGTGACCGGGCACGTCGTTAATATATTGATCAGTTTATGTTTATTTCAATAAACTGAAAGGGAGTGGGATCTCTTAGCATTAGCATCACAGCCAGCTTTGCCAAATCTGGGTTGGGAAGATAAAGCAAGGTTATCTTAGCATTAGCATCATCGTTGTTTCACATATCTATGGTTGTTTGTTAATAATCCGAAAAGAATAAAGAGTAAAAAAGTGGTGCAAACGTATCTGACTACTGCACATTTGTATAAATATACTGTATGTGGTATTTATTGTAGTTTGTCATACACGGATTATATGAGTAGGTTTTTTTGTTTTTGTTTTTTTGTTTTTCGAATACAAAACAAAAACTGAAGGGCCACGACATACACTGGACCACTGTGGGCCCCTATCATCACAAACTAAGCTAACCTTATATTATTATTATATGATTTTCGTGGGTCTCTGTCAGTCATGTTGCTTGGTTTAGTGTCCGTGTTGCTGTTTTGCAGACTATTATCGATGATGTGAGCATGCTTTCTATCACGCCTGTGTAAAAGTGGACTCAACTTTTTACACTGGATGACCTTCCTGATGAAATACTACATTTATCTGTGTTTGGGACCGGCACAAGTACACTGTCATTGTCACTGGTCTGTGCTGTGATAGGTTTTCTCGTCATAAAAAGTGTTCAGTTTTATTAATCGTCCCTTGAAACCTCCACTCATTACTTTTTTCCCAGTTGTTGTTAGCAGATAAAGCTACAGAAGTTATTTATAGATGTTTGTTCAGTGGTGCATGTGTTGTTGTGTAATAACCAGTTTTTTTCCTGCAGTCGGGATATTTTGTGTTCTCTTTTATCAATAATAATAAATTTTAAAAAAGTATTTCCTTTTGGCTTCTGGGGTCTTCACAGCAAATGAGGTTATCTGTCTCCTAGAGCGTAGTAATATTGATTTGGGATAGGTTTTACATTGGCTGCCCTCTCTGACACAACTCAAAAATGTGCTTTATTTTACTATAATAAAGCATCGTGGTCTTTTATTTTATGTTAATTAATTTTATATTTTTATAGAGATGTTAAAATGCTTGTTTTACTCAGGCCTGATGTATTAAAGGTCCTGTAAGCAGCAGCGCTCGTACTGGTTTAAAACAGTACTGCAGTCTAAATCAAAACAATGGTCTCTTTTCTGATTGGATTGGAGCGATGCAGTTTTAGAACTAAAACAAAAAATGTAAACAAAAACAACTTGGCAATTATGTAAAATACATTTTTACTGTGAATCAATCAAGTGTAGCATTGTCATGAGTAAAACTAATATTTGGTTTCAACATTTTTATATCATATCCTGGGACACATTTGTACGGAAGCGCATAGTAGTCACCAAAAAAAAAAAAAAAACTATCTCATAATTATGAGAAAAACTATCTTGTAATTACGAGATAGTTTTTCTCATAATTATGAGATAGTTTTTTTTTTTTGGGTGACTACTATGAGCTTCTATAGTAAGCTAGCTGGTAGTTTCCCGCATGCTAAGTGGATAGTGGATGATAAGTGGATAGCCATTTAATGTCCAAGCTTCATTGTTATAAAGCCCAAATAAAAAAATATCAAAATAATTGATTAATTGACAGGAATAATTATCGCAATTAGCCTACTGAGGCCCCTGGAAGGAGGGGTAAAACTCTCTGGCCACTTAAGCTGTGATGACTTACTTACTTAGGTTACTGAGGTGCTTTCTGGTCGCAGGCCCTGTGGCCTCTATGACCAGATCTTGAGCTGAACTTCATACTTCATAATGTTTGTGATTTGCGACATACTGGGTTCGGGGTAACTAAAGGAGTTATCTTCCCAGTTAAAGTAGCATGGGTGGTGTTTCCAGAGTTGATCAAGTCGTGATTTGAAGCTGTTCAGACTTAGAGCAGTTACAACAGAGGCTGGCAGGGCATTCCATGTATTTACATCCTATTGCTAAAAAACCTTTGTCTCATACTGGTTACTGTGACGGGTGCCATTCAATGTCCTAAAGGGTACGTTGATCTTTATCTCGTAATTACAAGAAAACTATCTCGTAATTACGACTTATTTTCTCGTAATTACGAGATAGTTTCTCGTAATTACGAGATAGGTTTTTTTTTTTTTTTTTGGTGACTACTATGCGCTTCCGTACATTTGGGTAATTGTTATGAAATATAAATAAATAAATACTGCTCACCTTTAAAAAAATATTTTTTAAAAGTTGCTAAAAAGAAAATTCATAGTTAATTTACCAACTTAGATACTAAATATATTTTGTATATTTCAGTGTATTTTGTGGTCTGTAGTGTACTGATAATATTCACAACAACTAATAAAGTTAAATTGTAATAAAAAAAAAAAAAAAAGAAAAAAGTGCAATGGCGCGAATAAAGGAGAGCAAATGGCGCAGAAACAAAGTGGGACTGAGGAAAATATTTTACAGTGTTGTTTTTTTTTTTTTTTACCTGTGGACAGCTGCTCCTTGCTTCGGACGACTGCGGAGGATTTGTGAGCGACCTGCGCGGACACGGAGCAGGTTTACTGTTTTCTGAGAAGAACTAATGTGGACAAAGCTAAAGCTAAAGCTAACGCCTCATCTCCTGTTCGCTGCCAGGGAGCGTCTTCAGGTGTCCCGGGACAGCTTTGACCAGGTGAATTCTACTCATGGGTAAGCTTAAATGACAAGACAAAAGTTAAGCATGGTCGTTTTTAAAAAGAACCACAGTGAATCCACAAGTCAGTGCAATAATGTAGCGGGCCAAGTACCACCTCAGAAAGTATTTGGCTTTCCAAGGATCATCTCTGGACTAAAATATGCATTATTAAAATAGATCAAACCAGGACAAACTGATCTAAGCCAGGTCTATTTTAAACCAGCACATAACCAGAATTAAAAGTCCCCTATTTCACCAAATAGACTTTTTTTATTTTATTTTCACTGTTATAATGTTGTTTGAACCTCAAAAACATACCTGAAGTAGTATTTAGTTTCATTCACGTTGTTGTTTGAGTAATCAAGCGAGGGATATGCTACACTGTATGCTGAGGCCGTCCCCTTCTCAAAAGCTGAAAACGCTCTCACAGCTCTACATACACACGAGAAACCAGGAAGTGCTCCTGTTGTCCCGACTCTTTCTGCTCATTTCAGCGCTTAAACTGCCGTCACTATGAAGAAGTCAGCTCATTTATCTATCTGTTAGCATCATGTTGCTAATAGCCATGCTAAATAGCTATTTCATGCTCTGTCCAGTCCCCACAGCTGCCAGCAGGGGGCGACAGACACCTAATCCAAGCGTTCTCTGCAAAGTCACAGTAACAGCTCTCCCAAAGAAGACGTTTCCCGTACATATACATTATTTTAAGTAATCAAATGTGAATTACTAGTGCAAAGGTGTCCAAAACTATTTCAAAAAGTCTTCAAAAAGCATGATAAAGGACCTTTAATGTAGAACTAACCAGGTCTAACCAGGACTACACCAGGATAAACTGTTCCTAAACCAAGACTAAGCATTAGTTTACTTTTCATATTTAATCACCGACTTGGACTCATTCATGCCTCTAGCGTCCTTACACTCAAAAACACGCTCATTTCTTCACATCACTTAAACACATTTTAGCCTTCCCTAATATTTTACTGACAGTGCCACCTCCATTATTCTGCACCGTTTCACCTTCCTCTCCTTCCACCTCTTATTCAGGACCTGCTGAAAAACTCCTACCTCTGTCCTTGACAAACACACTTAGCTGCAGGCCAAGTGTGTAAACCTTCCCAGTTACAGTCGGATCTGGAGATGCTCGAGAAAAGTGAAGTATTTTTCGGAAATTCGCTCTTTATTTCCCAGGTGACAGCGTGGCTGAGATGTCAATGCCAGAGTGTAAATTATGAGTGTAACTAAAGCCGGTGTGACAGAGGCAGGCTGAATACAAACACATAGGCCGGATATTGCAGTTATCATTATTAAGGCCATCTTTCTTTATTAAATCTATTTTTTCCCTCGTGTTTCCTTACTAAACTTGAGTGTCACTTTGATAAACCGCTCCAATCCCGCTCTGTGTACTTCCTGCTACTGCTGCGGTCTAATTAATACTATTGGCCGAGGCTGGGGCTGATAAACATGCAGCAATAGACTGCATCAGTGGCCGCTCAGCTCACTGTGTCTCAGATCGATACAAAAACAATTTAAAGTCAGCTGTAGATGAAACAGTGGATTATATGTTTAAAGGTACAGTGTGCGACCTTTTGTGGTGAACAGTTAAGCGAACCGGTACAAGCTGAAATCTTTTTTACTAGGGCTGCACAGTGTATCGCAAAATTGTTGTTATTGCAAATTTCAACATAGTTATCGACTGTTGCATGTTCCATATCGTGCAGCCCTACGTTTACAGTAGTGTATATAAAATGAATATCTAGAGCAATATCTAGAAATAGCAATCTATACAACTATGTGTTAAAGATAATCCAGTGCCATTTGTCTTCCTGTTTCTACAACTGTCCAGAGCCTTGGGTGCAGGAGGTCAGGGGTTCGATTCTCCAACGGGACGCCCAAAAACTCCAGTCACAGTTTGTAGCTGGAAGGGTGCATTCGGCATAAAAACCTGTACTTGTGACATCCCCTAAGCATCTAGTAGGGACTTTGTATTACTTTTTGAACATTACTTTAAATTTTTGGATAGAAAGTTTGGACATTTATAACCCATTGTCCAGGTGATCTGTTACACATGACCATGTTTGGGGGGCTTCCAAAAAAGTTTTGAAAAGAGATTAAACTTTTCAGGTAAAACTCTGAGGTGATTAAACCACTATCTAGCATTTGCTAGGTCATTTTATCAGAGCAGAATAATGGGGATGCCTTCCTAACATCAAACATAACTGCTAGTAGGGATGTCCCGATCAAGGAGTTTTTAAAAGATTGGACTGGATTAAAGCTGAAACAACTAAGCAGATTAATTGATTATAATCAATTATTAAAATAATCGTCAACTAATTTAGTTATCGATGATTTTTTATCTAGGAAATGCATAGCCTTGGAAACATGCTACATGCTGAGAGAAGACGTTTTATTACTAACACAGAGCATCCTTAACTAACATACTTGTAGCTTGGTCTTTTATGTAAAAAATTTGTAAAAATCCAGCGAAGCCAGCAAGTCATTCTCCATTTATGCATACTTTACTATCCGATTATGAATTGATAATCGGAATGAATTAATCCTAAAAATAATCGACAGATTAATTGATTGTCAAAATAATTGTCAGTCCAACGTGGCCAAACTAAATCTTTGTCTTATCGGGGCTCGGTATCGGGACTCGGCTTGGCCAAAACGGAACATTGATTAATTGGTATTAGATCGGGAGTCAAAAAAAGTTGATTGAGACATCCCTAACTGCGAGTGCTGCCTGGAGAGGGTAGGCCCATTGTTGTGTTTCCTCTGCCATTAACAAAACCACCACAAGAGAGCCCGCCTCTCATAAAACAGCGCAGATCCCCATTCGTCAAAACACACAGAGAGCCTAATTATCAAATCCAGTCCGCTACACTTTGAGAAACTCCTATATTCACATAAATCCAGTCCACGTTTTCACCTGTAGCTGCGCTTATGCATGAGGAGTCCGAGTGCCAAGTTTATAGAAATCCAGTCCGTGCCGCGCCACAGGAGCTCCGCAAAACAACATCCATGCGATAAACAGAGAGCGGGAGATACAGGAACAGATTCAACTGAAATGTAAGGCCTAATGGAAGTACAAAGAGATGAAACTTTGTAATTAGACTAAATCCAGGCCAGACCCAGCAGGAGGTAAAGCTGTTAGCATGGTTTCTCTCAGCTCAAGTTATGATCGTCAGAAATCAGGGAATTCTGCAGCCTCAGGTCTATGGCAGGCATGGGCAAGGAATGACAAATATGTTGATGTGATATATGTTGATCGCAGCGCCTGTGGTGTGTGGGTGCATGCATGTGTGTGGTACTGACAGGTGTTGGATACAGGGTAGGATGTATTATTTTGATTATATATTTGTAAATATGTAAATTGTTGTTATTATTTAATTGTGATCTTGAAAAGGGGGTAGGAGTTTACAAGTTCATACTTTATCCTACTGTGCATTGTTCCCACATTTCTAAAATTACTTACCAGTAAATGGTGCAAGTTTATCCCTGACCCCTAAAATCTGAAATCTCAGAAATGTGGGAGCATAGAGCTGACCCCGTTTTGGCATAGGTCTGAACAAACTGCCTAACAGTGAAATTGCAAAGTTTGGGTTAAGACAAGATGCATTTCAGTGAGGATTATTTTTATGATTATTATTCCTTTATTCATACAGGTACAGTAAGTCAAATCTTATGAGAATCCAGCTGCTGTGCAAGGTAAGTATATTTATTTACCCAAAACATTATTAAATTTCTAAAATAACCTTATTATCTGACATTCTTTCACTGTGTTTGCGCATAGACAACAGCATGTCCCTGCAGGGCTACCGTAGGTGCTCCCACCTTCAACCACAAAGGCGTTTGGAAGTGCTGCAGTCTGAAATATCACCACCAGATGTCGCCAAAACTACACATGGCAGGTAGGTTATCTCTTTTTGGGCTTTCCTTACTGAACATTACCATTATTAGTGTGCTAGAAGTCAACAATTAATACTAAATAATTAACCAAAATACGACTAAAGTAGCATCTGGTCTACTCTATCTTTGAATAAGAAAGTTTTCCAGGACATGTAGCAATATATTTACTAACATAAGATATTCATAGTTTGTACCAAATGAATATTTAAATAGAAAAACCTGAGCAGTGGTAGTTATTATTTATTGTATATCTGGCGTTGTAGCTGTCAGTGTAACCTTTGAGTGGAGGCTCTGGATGTCTCACACTGGCTGCAGATGAAATGACGTGGCATTTACCTCACTGTGCTAATGGTGTAAACATGCCACTGGTGCAGAGTCAGACATGAGATTAAGGAGAAGAAGAACCAGGATTTAGGCAGGAGTTTTTGTCATTTCACAGTCTTGGTAAATTAACTTTCTGCAACTGTTAATACAATTCATGGAGTCTGTATGTCCTTCCTGTGTTACTTTGGGTTCTCTAAACTTCCTCCCACCATTTATTATGCAGAATCGACAGTAGCTGCGTTTCCATTGACCATCAAATTGCGCAAATTGGATTTCGAATATAAATTTGCCTAATGGAAACACGACAATTTCGAAAAAACTCGCATTTATCGGAAAAAAGTTTTTGAGGTGGTTTTTCAGGCGTATCGAAATTGACATATTTCGCAAAACTGCAATGGAAACACTTTTGTCGAATTAAACGAGTCACGTGACCAACAACCGGATACTGGCTGCCTTGGGCATTGCGCAGCGGGCGCCACAAGAGGTCCCACAGCATCGCACAGCTCATCAAAAGTTGAGCGTGTCTTTCGGAAATGTTGAATCCACAGCTCTTCTGTAAAATCGCCTACTACAATTTCCCAAAAACGCTTCATACGTAGCCGCTCCCGTGTATAAGGGGCCTGTCGCTCCATGGCCTGAATAAGACGCCGACGTCTCCTTTGACGGCTGATGATGAGCGCTAGTGCGGTGGCTAAAATATGGATATATCTGCTGTAAATCAAAGTAATGTTTACATCCGTCGTCATGTTTTTTGAATGACTTATCGCGAGAGTAGGTTTGTTTTTATTCGCTTATGATTCAATGGAAACAGTGTAATTGCGAAATTGTGTTTTTTCGACATTTCTAGAATATCGATAAAATTTTGCGCATATGTGTAATGGAAACGCAGCTTGTGATAATGTTGTTTGCGCCTCAAAAACATACCTGGAGTAGTAATATTTTGTTTCATTTATGCTTGTTTGAGTAACCCTGAGGCGCTGAACTTCTCAAGAGCTGAAAACACTCATGAACCCAGGAAGTGCTCCTGTGTGTTTCTAAAGCCCATACACCGTCACCGGACTCTTTTTCTTCTGATCATTTCAGCGTTTAAATTGCTGTCACTACGAATTTTTCTATCTATTATGTTGCTAATAGCTGGGCAAAATAGTAATTTCATGCTCTGTCTAGTCCCCACCGTTCCCAGCAGTGGGCGACGAACACCTAATCCAAGCATTCTCTGCAAATTTAATGTAACAGCTCCCCAAAAAGAAGAGTTTTCCATGCATACATTGTTTTAAATTATAAAAAGTGAAATACTAATTCAAAGGTGTCCAACACTATTTAAAAAAGCCTGAAAAAACATAAAATGGGACCTTTAAAGACTTGCATGTGTGAGGAGGATCTCCTCTTTATTCTTCCTCAAGGGTGAAAAAGTACAAAAAGTCTGTACTCCAGTAAGTTAAAGTACTCAATAAAATGATTACTTGAGAAAAGGTACAAATGGACTGAACACAAATTTTACCTTAAGTACTGCCACAGTTGCTGCAAATTTTACTCCTACTAATACTATTGGTACTGCTATTACTAGTACTATTCCACTAATTAGTATTTGCATTAGTAGTTCACATTTTGTAACTTAAAATAATGTACATGTATGGAAAACGTCTTATTTTGGGGAGCTGTTACTTTGACTTTGCAGATTAGCTGTCTGTCGCCCTGCTGGCAACTTTAGATACTGGACAGAGCATAAAATGGCTAATTAGCACGTTTTTTTAGCAACATGACGCTAACAGATAGATAAATGAGCTGACTTCTTCATAGTGACGGCAGTTTAAGGCTGAAATGATCCGAATGAGTCCGGTGATGATGTATGGACTTTAGAAACGCACAGGAGCACTTCCTGGTTTCGCGAGTCTACTTAAAGCTGTGAACTCGAGCGTTTTCAGCTCTCAAGAAGAGACGACCTCCGCACACAGGATTAGTCAAGCAACTATGAAAGAAAATACTTCTCCAGGTTTGTTTTTGAGGTGGAACACAACATTATAACATGGCTAAAAGCTCAAACTTCTGTATACATTATCCACAAATATAATTATACTGTGTCTACAATACTAACTTCTTTACTGACAAAAACTAAAGGCCTTCACAAATCCAATTTTTACTTTACAATTTTCTATTTCGATCAAATTTCCAATGCAACACAATGGCTGACAGCTTAATGCAGACCAAAACAAATATGTGAAGAGACTGAATCTAATGTTCACAAAGAATCTTTACAAAAACACATTAATGACAGTGTGTCAAAGAGTTATTCATCTCTTTCATATTCATCACTAGTGTTGTGTTTTTGGACTTTGACTTGTCGACTTCAGCTGTCGACAGTTTCCAGATGGTTTTCTGTAAAGAAACTCAAACACAGTATCTACTTTACAATCTGTTGGTGTCAGTCAATTTCTTTCTCTTAAACCACTCAAACAATTATAATCTGAGCCAATAACAACATACTTCAACCTTTTTTTAATTCACCAAACCAAATCTTTTCAAAGCAAACAAGATATTTTAACAAAGTGGTGATAATTCTTGACATTTTATGCTGAACTCAAGGCTTGAAGTTTAAGGTAAGCTCTAAACTTCAGTTGGATGTCAGATAGTGCACTATATTTGGGTGAAGTTTCTTGCCCAGGGACACAACAGCAGTATGCTCCTCGGCCGAGATTTATTAATATCCTGACCTAAACAAAATTTACACATTAACGACAGTGTTGCTTCATACGCCTATGAACTGTTTTCTGTTTTATCAGTCTGACAATTCACACTGGTGACAACCACGAAAGACTCACCATGACACTTTACTAAAGTTTGGTTGGAGTTGTATTTTTCGAGTTGCTCCATGTTGATCTTCAGAGCTACAGATGGGCTAGGAAACAGGCACCAAGTATCAAAATAAACTTCCTGTACACTTTCAAAATAAAGGCTCACTAAAACAGTGGTAATGTAAAAGTAAACAGTCACATTTATATAGCGCTTTTCAACCTTCATGGGTACTCAAAGCGCTTTATATCAAGGAACCATTCACCCATTCACACACACATTCATACACCAGTGTGTGCAGACACCAGAGGCAAGATGGATTGCCCAAGGACACAACAGTATGCAACAGTGGGAGTGGGGTTTGAACCGCCAACCTTCTGGTTAGTGGACAAGTGGCTCTACCAAATGCCCATGTAACTGTAAACATCGCACATAGAGAACTCAATTTGTAAGGGCAAAAAATTGCACATAATTTGCAAGGAGGTGTAAATATCAATTCTCCAATAAGGCAAATGGATTACATAATATTTCTCCACTACATACAAGGTTGCTGTTTTTTCTATCTGTCAATATCTGAGTTTATCACATGGCTTTTTCTTACACTCCCTGTGATTACACAGACCAGTTTTCCAAAGCCTCCACTTGTGTCTAATTGCCATAATGGTGTTGATTTCTATTTGCGATTCTCTTGGAGCTTGTCAGTGGATGGCTCCGCTCTCCTCCTACTACCTCCCCCACCGCTCTGTGTGTATGGTAATAAGGCAGTGCTGCAGTAGCTTCTCTTGTCTTCGATGCGCTCTCATATTGGAACATATTGTAGGTGTTTTAAATATACAAAGCAATGCATAATTTTGCTACATATGATAATAGATTTTGTAATTAGCTTGGAGCTTGGTCGGCCTGTTAGTCTGTTTAATATAAGAGCCCTGTCCAAATTATGTACCATTGTGTGATAGGGCCAAATACTAACTCTAGCCACAAGTATCGACCCAGTAAAGGAAGAAATTATTAGTTTTAGTGGATTATTTACCAGTGTGTGATATAAGGGCTTTGTGGCACAATGGAGAGAGCATTTACCCCTGAACTAGAAGATACCCGGGGCATTATAACTTTAATACTGCGAGACAGAGCCAGTGATCTTGTCAAAAGTTGTGCTTCCTGATTGGCTCTAGTTATCTTGTAACTGTGAGTGAGTGTGTAATGAGTATGGAGACTTTTTGGAGTTTTGTGCAAAGAATGGGCTTTGTAAATCTTCCAGCTACATTGCAAGCTCCAGTTTAAATAGTATTGCGTTATGCGGAAAAGCCCAGTCCAAGTGGCTGCCAGTTCTGAGTCCTCAAAACGCTCGCTTCCACAAACCTGCGCCTCTCCAACGAACCCCTGTCCACTCCAGGAAGCTTTTGGGGAGTCAACAAACCCTCTACATCCAGTCTGCTCTCATTCATTTATTATTAAAATGGCATCATGCAAAATGTTTAAGGAAATAAAAAGCTCTTTTTCTATGGTTTTATTCAAAAGAGCTGCCCTCTGCTGTTCTCTTCACTCGTTCTTTTATGGCAGTATTAAGTAATTATTAGAATTGATTTATTTTAGTTGGACAATGTGTTTAAACATGCAGCACTGTTCCAGAGGTGATTGGTTTCAAAAAATCATATAATAATAATAATAATGTAACCCCATTTAAAATTAGCTCGTTAATTTGACTTTTAAAACATTTTTTGGCTGCTCCCTTTCTTAATCAGCGTTGCCACAGTAAACCAGTCGCAATGTAATTTGACAGATTTTTAAACTGGATGCCCTTTCTGTCATCATCAACATCCTGTGATGTGGGTGAAGTATCTTGCCGAGGGACACCACCACAGTGTGCGCTTCGGGTGGGATTTGAAATGCTGACCCTCCGATTTTGTGAGCGAAAGCTTAACCCCCTGCACCACTGCCACCCCTAAGATTGTAAAAGTGAATAATTATCACAAAATCTAGGATATCCATTGCTTAGATTATTTGAAACCACTGAAATATCCTCCTAAGAGATGGATCTTGGAAGATTTTTTTTCACCATTGCAACAGAGCGTTAAAATGCATAAGCTATGTATTAAAAAGCTGTAGTTTTAAAATGCTTTGATTATTTAACACCACTAAAACATCATCACATGTGGTTGTAAATATCCAATTCACAATGCAATGCACGTTTCAGTCCTCCTCCCTAGTAATAATTAGCTTGAAAATATGACTTTGCATGGCACTATGTAGAGACTATTCTGTGCAAACGAGCAGCGAAAAATCTTGCAGCTTGCAGACTTCAAAACATCAAAGCCATTCGAGAGAGTGAGAGGGAGACAGAAATGGTGGTTGGGGGGCTAGAGCATTAGAGACGAAGCCGAGCGATGCACAGAATAAGGTTGGGAGGGGTGTGTGTGCTAGTATCCGGGCTATAGGAGAGACAGACAGGTTTGAATGGGAGGGAAAAGCCACTAAAACAGAGGAGAGAGATAGGAGAGAGAGAGAGGGAGAGAGAGGGGACTGAGCGAGGACAAGTGTTACTACAATCTGTGCAGCTATCGGGGGAAGGCGCATGGTCGAAAGCGCGGGGAGATGCCGTACAATTATGCATAATGCTTTGGAGACTGTGAATTCTGCTATATATAGGAAAAATAGCAAAGAAGAGGGGAGCTCTCCGATGTTGCAGCAGTGAAATTTCTCTTTCCGTCCACAGTCGTTAAGTCGTTTGTAATCGCTGGACTCGACCTCCCCCTTATCCTCCTGCTTAATTTAATAGGAGCCTGAATCATCATTTCTTCAGGGATCGCACAAGACAGTAAGTGTTAGCTATTGTGTTTTCAGATATAAGTGTGGTTAAATGTGTCCGAGTGTGTGCGGCATTGATGGGAGGGGTGTCCAAGTTTACTGCATTGGTTTCGAAACATGGGTTGCTCTGTCTCAAACATGGGTTAAAAGATGGATAGACGAGCAAAATAATCTAAAACTTCAATGGTCCCAAAGTGGATCCCTGTGGGACACCAGAAACATTGATCTGTTCATAGATATTTGTTAGAAAATGTTGAAAAATCTCCAAATAAAAGGCAGATAAATCGACTTGTCTTGTCCCATGTTCAGTAAAGGATTGCTTTTTATGCTGACAGCTGTGTTTGGACAATGTTTGATACTTTACAATAAGTCATGGGGATGATCTATTTAGCGAGAAAATCATATTTTACAAAAATTAGTTGAAATTAGCTCATGTTGTCCCACTTTTCGCATTCGATTGCACTGGCATTTTAATGCTGACATATGGTTTGGACTACAACACAATATGGGTAATCTTGTTTCATGGGAATTATCCATTTAGTGAGAAGCTGCCCTTAAATGGTTGCCAAAAAATGAAAATTGTGGACACTGAGTTCTGCTACACCGTATGCTGTACATTTTGTGCATATGCCACTACTACAGACACTCAATAGTGCAATTAATACATTTTGCCCCAAATATTGAGTATTGGATGACCATTTTATTGCTGGTTTGAACACAATATGGGTAATCAGGGCGGATTCATGTAGTAACAAATCCACTCCAAAAGTTGACACTGTGTACACTGGAGGCGACTTTGCTAAAATACAGATTTTTATGACTTAATTTTAAATTGACACCTGTCCTACCTGTGTTACCATGGGATCTCTCTCTTTATGGGTACTCCGCCTTCCTTCCACACAGCGTTCCCCACCCGAAGTCCATAGTTGCTGATTGCTACTGGACAGCAAACGACTGAAAATGGATGAATGAATGACTGTTGTGGCATCTGAAGTACGCTAAAATTCTAGTTTATTGTGTGTTCTTAGGGATGATCCAGTTAGTGAGAAGTCCTATTAAAATAGTGCCAAAAATGCTAAATATAGACTCTGGAATCTAGTTAGCTACACAATTCCTGCACATGACTTTTACGTGGAAGGGTTTAAAAAATACAGATTAACGTCAAATTTCACCGTGATTGCCATTTTATTGTTGACACGCGTTTGCAGACTGCATTTTGATAATCTAGTGCTACATGAATGATTTAGTGACTCTCTCTAAATGGTTGCCACAATGCATTATGTAGACACTAGGGGATAATTTGCTATACTCTATGGTCTACATACTGTAGCACCTATAGTCCCTGTGCCATTCTAAATTTTTGATTACAAAGGTGGCATTTATATAAGGTTTGGGCAGTGCATTTTATAATCTTGTACTACACTGAAAACCCATTTATGCTACTTTACTGAACAGTTTAGATGAATTTTGCTAATGTTGTCCCATTATTCAATTTGTTTGCTTTTCAATTGCTGCTAGGGGCTATATTCTGCAAAATTGACTTTTCTGAGCTGTCTACCATGTTATAATGTTCTCTCATCAAAAACATACCTGGAGTTGTTTTTTGCTTCATTCACGCCTGTTTAGGTAACTGTCTATTCTCTGCCGCCCACTCCAAGAGGCACTGACCTATCAAAAAGCCCTCTACATCCAGTCTGCTCTCATTCATTTATCCAAAAATGGCTCTGTTTCCACTGATTCCTCACAGCTTTTTTTTCATTTTTCAGTAAAATGGCATCATATAAAAAGTTTATGGAAGTGAAGTTACTTTTATTCTTTGAATTATGTTCAAAATACCGCAACACTCTGCACTCTGCTGCTGGTTTTATCGCCTGTTTCTTTATGGCACCAGTAAAGACTTATTAAAAGACATTCTTTTTTTAGTTAGATCATGTTTTTAAAGGTTGTATAACGTGAATTGCTGCTCTAGAGGTGACCAAGATTGGTTTAAAAATATGAAAAAAAAAGCATAATATAGCACCTTTCATATGTCAAGGAATGTCCAAATTATCCTTTATCCAAAAGCTTTTCAATTAGGGAGTAAAGTTACCCCATGTTATCCTGCCTTTAGGGTTAGATTGCCGCTTATTTGCTGACAAGAATTTCTGGCAGTGCATTTTATCACCCTATGGTACAGTAGTGGTCCATTTAGCAAGTTACCTACTTCAGATGGCTGCCAAAACTCTTAAATGTGCACTACTTGCCGACAACATAACAAACAGCCTATATAAAAGACCACAGTTGGCGTTCCATTTGAAGTATGCTGTGCAGTGATTTTTTAATTGCAGTACTAGAAAAGGGCACACAATGCGAAAGCTGCTGCGTTTGCCGTAGGATTAAGATGAGCATTATAGAAGATTGTAATGTAAAAAAAAAAAAAAAAAGCATTGGTGGATTACTGTGTCAAAAAGGAAAGCCATAGGTAGAAGAACCATGAAAAACTGTCGAATTCATCTTTGTGTGTCTCTAAGTGATAATCCCTCCCACATCATTTACATTTTGTGTTCATGCCAGGAATTGCTGAAGATGTGGTGGAGCCCTGCGCAGGGTTGGATAACTCACATTAAAAGGCTAAGCAGTGCAGAAAAGGAGATGGTAAATCACACTGGGTCCTCCCCGACACTGAAACTCTGCTGTAGTGTATGCGGTTGAGATATGCATGGATGGGCAGAGAAACACGCCACCTGAGTGTTACAAATGTGTGTAAAGCAGAGGTTCAGGGCATGTCTTGTGGGGGAAGCAAGAGGGGGGAAGGCAGTGGTTGTAAAAGGTAGATGTACAAAAACTGGTTGAGGCTGAACAGTACAAAATAATAAAACGTGAGTGTGTGTGTGTGCTGAAGACAGTACCTAGCTCCATTACATAAGATTTTGAGATGAATGCCAAGCCATTTTCCTGCTGTTTTACCCCACACTGTCTTGCACCCCAGGTTTCTTTTGAAGCATGATAATTATATTGACAACTACGACTGCGAATCAGGGGCATGTAAAAACAAATCTGAGTACTATGAAAATAAACTCATAATTTTTGGAGAACAGTCGCAGTTGTAACCACCAAAAGCCCTCAAGTCGACCACTTCCAGCCAGTTCCTCCAAAAAAGGTTCTGGAGTCGAAACAGCCACAAGTGTTTACAAAACTTCGAAGTCCTTATACCGATGATAATTTGGTGATGATGAGCCAAAAGGCGCAGTATTTTGCTATATATAATGTTATTTTCTCCTCAAAAACAGACCTGGAGTATTTTGTTTTATTCACGTTTGTTTGAGTAATCCTGTATGCTGAGGCGCTGCCCTTCTCAAGAGCTGAAAACGCTCAGTCTCACAACTCTACATGAAACCAGGAAGCGTTCCTGTGCGTTTCTGAAGCCCAGACACCCTCTCATCGCACTCGATCTGATCATTTCTGAGCTTAAACCGTGCCTACTACGGAACAGTCAGCTTGTTTAGCTATCTGTTAGCATCATGTTGCTAATATCCGTGCTAATTAGCCATTTTATCATGCTCTGTCTATTCCCCACCGTTCAGCGCAAGCACTCAGAGATTCTCCTCTCGTGTGAATTCAAATGCTCCCGACTTTATTAAAATGTGAACTCAAAGAAGATCAAGAGGCAGTAGTGTCTGTCGAGGGCTTTTGTAAGAGAAAGGTCTCAGCGCTGCGGTCCTTGACTACAGCAGCCCTGTGTTTGCAGTGGAGTGGGAGCTGTTGGTAACGTGGGCGGGGCAAACGGGGCCTTAAAGCGACAGACACCTAATCTAAGTGAAAATAAGAGCTCCCTACATATACATTATTTTAGGTTATAGAAAGTGAAATGTTGATGCAAATAAGTCCAAAATTATTTTGATGAAATAAAAGCAGACTATTACCCAACTTTATAAAACCATCACATTCTCCAAAATGCAAACAGCAAGTGACCAGAACAGGCTATGACTTTATTTTTGAAACATTACAACTCTTTCCTCATATTATGATTTTTTTTTCTCTTGGTGATAAGATTTTTTTTCATTTTTTTAAGGCCTTGGTGGCCCTAAAACGCCCTTGTAGACAACAGACGACCATGGTTTCCTGTTAGCAAACCAATTCCTTTAAGATGTTGTGCTAAAGTTTGATGGTCCTGCTTCATTTTCCACTCTCCTTGAACATTGTTTGCCAAGGTTCTGTTACATGTTTTTCTGAACATGATTCTTCTGCTATAAGATTTAGTTTTGTCCAGATTATTCCTAATACATTAAGCCATTACTTAATTAAACAGTTCTTCACAGCCAGTTTTAAAGCTGCACTAGCTGATTTTGTGACTGTAAAAGTGATGTGTCAAAAAAAAAAGTTGCCTTTTCTAATTCCTCTCCTTTGCTCTGCCACAGTCTCACACAAACCTGAAGTCTGTACACAACCCAGGAGCTATCACAGTAACACAGCACAGATCTGGAGTTTGCTTTTAATTGCTTAAAATAAAAAATAAAAATACTGTGAATAAGCTATGAATTTTGAAATAAAACAACAGCTCCTTCACATTATTCCTGATAGATTCTAGTTCTGGATAGATAAAGGATGTATTGACCAATCAGAGCGCTCCTGTTCTATGAAAGCGTGTGATTGGTTAAACTGTTCCTTCCCTCGCTCTAAAACAAAAACCCTTATAACACAGCCCACAGGTGACCTCAAAGTCTAATTTTTTACCTCAGATGACTTCTGTTATGCTGCACTAATAACTAAATAATTATCTTTGCCAAAATACAAGGAAAAAGAAATCAGGCAGTGCAGCTTTAAGTTTGCAGCAGCATTTGTCTCGTATGCACATCCTTTATTGGCTGTGCATCCTGAAAAGCTGCACAGTGTTGCTTTAAATAGCCCAAATTGCTGAGGCCCCTACACATGTCCATATCTGTGCAGTTCCCGTCTGTCCCCTGTCATTTCTCTCCCTCCGAGCTTCTGTATCTCTCTACGTTTGACGCCTATTGTCTGGTACGAACCAACCCACAGGTCACTCCAGTCCTATGTAATTATACACAGCTCGGCCGTCCTTCGTGTTTCATATCGTTACGTTGCGTCAGAGATAGATTCCAGCATAATGGGAGCCATATTCAAAGTTCAAGCTCGAATAATAATTGTGGAGGCTGTGCGATAGACACGGTTCAGTTGAAGAAGGGTTTGCAGAAGATGACAGGCTAGATGCTGTTTAACTAAAAATAGTAGGAAATGTGGTGTGAGAATATACAGGGATGATGTAAATCTTATTGCCCTAAACAAGAAATGGCCTCATAAGAGTTTGCAGCCATGGTCAATTTTAATATATTTTTGTTGATTCGTTTTTTCTTCAAAGATCAAAGTTGTATTTTCATTGTTCATTTTGACTTGAATTTAAATCTGATTTTAAATGTAAATGTGAGCCTTTATGCATTATCCGCTAAGACAAACTGCATGCATGTCAGTTCCACTCCAGATTTCAGTAAGGCGTGTAAAGTTTTTGGTATAAAGTGTCACGATGATTGCAGTTAAACACCTCACACGACTATGATTATACAAGTCCATTTGTTTTTGTCTGTATGACGAAAGACAAGCGATTAGCATCATCACTATTAAAAAAATAATAAGTTATTCACATATACTGTAGGAAAGATAGGGCTCCACTTGGTGTGTAATGATATACTTACAACATAAATGTATCACACATCGCCCAGTACTGAATCATATCATTTTCTAGGAAGTGAAGTGCATATTGAAAAAAATATTGAAAATATCAATGCTAGTAATTTGCATGTTAAAGTAAAATTAGATCTTTTAGATATAATGCTTGTGTTTTTGATAAAAAAAAAAGTTATATTCAACGTTCTCTGTCCGCCGGTGCTAGATTTGAGAGTAAACTTTATTTGGCAACATTTTTTGGTATCAATTGTATCAATATTCATATTGAATCACATTGTTATAAATCTGCCAATATCGTTCATGGAATCAGATTGAAACAATGCAAGTACCGTATTTTTCGCACCATAAGGCGCATCGGATTATAAGGCGCACCTTCAATGAATGGCCTATTTTAAAACTGTTTTCATATATAGGGCGCACCGCATTATAAGGCGCATAGAATAGAAGCTACTGTAGTGGCTGGGGTTGCGTTATGCATCCACTAGATGGAGCTGCGCTAAAGGGAATGTCAATAAAACAGTCAGATAAGTCAGTCAGTCAAACTTTATTAATAAAATACAAACCAGCGTTCTTACAACTCTGTTCACAAGTTAGTGCATTTTTGCGCCGCCCTCGTTGAAAACAATGTATTTCCAACTCCATTTGTCACAGTTCAAAGCTACATGAACAGCGTTCGAGCGCTCAGTTTTCTGTCCCCTCAATGTCGCAACTCTTCTACTGAGATGGAGCAAAGGCCGCGCCTCCTTGTTCTTTTGCGGCAGGATCCATAAACACGCCTATGGCACACATGAACAGCTGGGACTGTAATTCCCCTTTACCATTTTTACCGCTGTCACTTCGGCGACGCCCCCTGAATACGGTAGCCATAATTAACCAACAATGATCCATATATAAGGCGCATCGGATTATAAGGCGCACTGTCGGTTTTTGAGAAAATTAAAGGCTTTTAGGTGCGCCTTATAGTGCGGAAAATACGGTATTGTATTACACCCTTAGACTCCACACATTCACTACTCTGGGTGATAAACATTTATACAACTGTACAAAGTGATCTATAGTAAGGCTCTGATTGGCTGTTGAAATGTTAAGTGGAAAGGCGTGCCACTATAGATATATTAATAAATTGTTAATTGTAAAACAATAGTTTGTACAAAAAATGTGCAATGTGATATTGTGACAAGATCAGTTATTATAAAACCAATTTTGTTATGGACTTAAATTATGTGTCACTTTTTTTTCTCTCATGGCATTAGTAGTTTTGACCATTCATCACAGATAGCACACATACACCTGAGTGGTACTCTAGTAAACCGGCATGTGTCATACTCCCCAGTGTAAACACAGCTATAGTTTATAATGGCTCATTGCACTGAAGAAGCTGTTTCTATAATTTTCATCAAAATTCTTGACACAACAACATAAGGCTTCATGGTTAAAATCTCTGCAGTGAAAGCTGACAGCTGTCCTTCCCTACGGCACTCCTCATATTCACTCGTAATTAATGAGCTAAATAACAGGTTTGACGCAAATAGCAGCAAACAACATCATGAATTTCTTAGAGGTCCAGATGGTGACACTTTTAGTTGTTTAAATGTCACACTATTTGAAATATTTGCTTTACATTGCTTATATATTTTTTTTTATAGAGAGGCATTTGGTGTGACCTAAGATAATATCAGAAATTAATCCATGAGGCGTATAAGTTCAGCTCAACCAATGAGTTACATATTCATTGTGAGTCATGCATTTTACTTGGATGGTCCCAAGCTCGGATAAATTTAAAATTTAAATTTTGACCCTTGACCCTTAGGATTGCAGTAGTTTGAGTATCTGACTCTCTGAGGCGTCTGTAATTTTAGTTTTGACCCACTAAGATTGGCCCTGTCCCAATACTCGCACTTACGCACTTGTGCCCTTCAAATGCACGTACACGCTGAGGGGCGCTAGTGCGCGGTGTGTCCCAATTCTCGTCAAAGTTTGGAACCACACTTCATCACACACTTCACTGCGCACTTCCAGTGAGTGTGGATCAGAGTGGACTTCACTGAAGTATATTACCCATAATGCTTTTCATTGTGATGTTTTCGAATGACGCTGCATTTGTTTCTTAGCAACTTAGCAGTGAGCGCTAACTGGCAAGAAGGAAAAGCAATGCAATAACAGCTCAGCTGATGGAAATTTTAAATGAAAGTGCCTATTGTCCGGGTAACAACACTGTTAAAATGTTAGACACGTCTGAGCTTTCTGTGACAAAATGATCCACTTATCAACTGTTGAGCAGTTTAGCAAACACACCGCTAAAATACAGCACTGTTTATTCTATTAAATGTTTTTACCTGGTGACTTTCATAGCACGAGTGTCCAAGAAGTGTGGACTGTCCCAATTCTCCTTTTTAACCCCCCTGCACCCTCGAGCACTCACACACTTCATGCACTTTCAGAAAATGCGCACTTCAACAAAGTGTGTAGTGCATAGTGTGGGTAAAGGGACAGGGCCATTGCTGTAGTTTGAGTTTTGACCCTCTGAGGCTGCTGTAGTTTGACTTTTGACCCACTAAGGTTGCTGTAGTTTGAGTTTTGACCCTCTGAGGCTGCTGTAGTTTGAGTTTTGACCCTCTGAGGCTGCTGTAGTTTGACTTTTGACCCACTAAGGTTGCTGTAGTTTGAGTTTTGACCCTCTGAGGCTGCTGTAGTTTGAGTTTTGATCCTCTGAGGCTCTTTTGTGTACAGAAATGTATATTAAAAAAGAATAGAGAAAATGTTTATTCATAAAAACAAGGCCCCAGAGTCTATAGTGATGTTCTATATCTACTTGTAGGAAGCGAGAGGATTGATATATTTATGATTATTGAAGACTGCTAATGTTACACCAGACACAGTGCAGCTGGGATCAAGTCAAAACTCTCCATTTAGTTTGAAGCCTAAAGTCAGTGGTGATGCATAAAAGCCTGGAGAGCTCTGGTGTTGAGAGCTGGTGACTCAGGCTCAGAGTGGTGCTACAAGTTTAACATTACTCTTGTCAAACCAGTGTGAAATGTTGTCAATTTATCGCCTTCACTGATAATTTTGTCAAGTCATCAGACAGTTTTCGCATATCCTGGAAAACTTAGAAACAGAGAGATTTTTCATTTGATTCCTTTTGAACCTCTGAGCCTTCTGTAGTTTGGGAGAAAGTAACTTGGATCAGCTCAGATCATCGAACTTTTACCTCCTTTGCAGGAAATATTTAGGTTTCCAAGTACCAACTTTAACTGACTAAAAATAAATCAACTAGGGCTGCACAATATATTGCAAAATTATCGTTATCGCAGTATCAGCAAATGCAAAATCCGTATCGCAAGAATCTAAATATATCGCAATAACGCTGTGGTCTTCCATCTGACAGAGATTTACACTGAAGAATCATTTTCCACCAGAGCCTAAAAGAACATGTGTTGTGACTAAATAAAAATGTTTAAAAAGTCCAGTTTTAGTGGTAATTTAAT
Source organism: Bostrychus sinensis (assembly GCA_020698575.1). Taxonomy (NCBI): domain Eukaryota; kingdom Metazoa; phylum Chordata; class Actinopteri; order Gobiiformes; family Eleotridae; genus Bostrychus; species Bostrychus sinensis. Next base: position 8,902,393 of record CM036253.1, on the reverse strand, counting down.
TAATTTAGTCACAGTTTAGCCTTGTTTTATTCCTGGTTTAGCCTGTGTTGAGTTTTGCTTTTGACACTTTTTTGACTTGTGAATACAGGGACTTGTATTTTGTTTTAAGTGAATTTAACTTACTGTGTCACAATAGTAGGCCCTATTTTAAAATATTGCAAAAATATTGTTATCGCAATATTCAGCATAAATATCGAATATCATTTTTCCCATATCGTGCAACCCTAAAATTAACTAACCCAAGGATAAGTTCTGTCCAAAAAGGCCTGCACACTGCAACCTGAAAACCTGGGACTAAACTGGGCCTAAAACCAGTACTCCCAATTTATCCAGGCTTGGGACTGGCACAAAAAAGTATTCAGTGACTTGTTACCTAATTGCGGCTGAATTACACATTTCAAAGTAAAAAAGTAATGAAAATGACACAAAACAATATGTCTTACTTATTCAGTCCCCAGTCTCGCTCTAATTGCCATTCTTTCCTCCTTTTGTCAGACCATTAGCATTTTGCCCAAAACAGTAAACTGTAATTATTGATGTTTACACAGCCTTGAGACTGTCAGGCTTTGTTTTATGGGATTTCATTCAAGTCAAACCACTGTGCAGTGAAACTAAGTGAGTGCACTTTTGATGGCAACATGGCGACACTGAGCCCAATTATGCCTCTAAACGAAAAGTATCATGATTAAAACACTTTGTACACTTTAATTAGATGAACACAAAAACAATGAGGACTGCAATATATTATTTTGTCTGGCTTTATATTGGTAATAATTCTTATTTTTAGAAAAGCATGAAGAGGGTAAGAGCAGTTCATGCCTATAATAAGAGGACAGAATAAATATACGTACACCTTATTTTTAAATACTTTTGTAATGCTTACCAAGAGGAGGTTGGTGGTTCGATCGCTGCTACTCCCACTTCATACTTCAGCCACTTTGCCTCCAGTGTCTGTGCTAGGGCTGTGCAATTAATCAAATTTCATTTTCAATTTCAATTTCAATTATTACACCCAATGATTACAAAAAGTATATGATTGGGAAAAAAAATAATTATTACGCTAAATTTGACGTGTGTTTTGAATGCGCATGCTCACTCTGCCCCTCTCAAAGCTTGTGCTCTGATAGCTGTAAGCTACATGTGGAGAGTTGTTAGCGGAAACATGGCAAAAAAAGAACAAGAGAACAGTTTAGCAGAAAAGGCAAGACAAATTCTGTTGTTTCAGAGCACTTTTGGTTTGAGGAGGAAGATGCCGAGCAAACAACCAAACAAGATTATAACAAAATTGGATTATTTTGTATTTTGCACTTTTTTTATTTGTGTGCAAAATATATATTTTATATCGTTTTATAAACAAACAAAAAAAATCTACTTTTAAATAAATGAATAATCATTCATAATCATTTCAATTTTGACAAAATGAATCGAGATTGTTATTTTTTCCATAATTGAGTAGCCCTAGTCTGTGGCACAGGTGTATGAATGTGTCTGTTTGGTGGTGGGCAGAGAGGCCATTTACAAAGATACGGCTGCCACGTCAGTCTGCCCCAGGGCAGCTGTGGCTACAGAGGCAGCTTACTGAGGAGCGCATGAATAATGGACTCAGTGGTAAAGGGCTTTGGAAATTCACTTCAATTCAAAAATGTTATTTGTCCCCGATGGGGCAATTCAAGGTATGTTGAGCAGCAGGGCGTAAAACAGGACAATTAGACAAAGTAAGCTAGTAATAAAAACAACTGAAACACACCCACACACTCGCACAAACACACACACAAACTACACACAAAAAGTGACATAGCTGTGCAAAAGTGCATGAAAAAGCTTGATCTTTAAAAACAAACACAATATAAATCTAATCCAGTGTTTGCTGTCAGTAGAATCTGCATTAAGCCACAGGATTATTGCGATGTGGATGTAGGTCCAGTTGCTAACAAAACATGACCAGGTTCAATATTTGTGGATTTTCTTTTAAAAATAGTACCTCGCCCATATATTTAAATATGAGTGTCCCTTATTCAAATAGAGAAGCTGAACTAAATGTAGGTGTGTATTTAATTTTGCAGTTTGGAGCTGACATCTTAAGATCTTGTTTTTCACAGATCATGCATTCAACAAAACACTACTCATTGGTTTTCTAGTTTCAGCTTTTTGAATGGTGGCAAGAGTTGTTCTCCATAAAGTCAGCTCATTTGGTCTTTACTTCTCAATTCGATTTGGTCTAAGACTCAAGCTCCTTATTACCCCGCTGTCATAGACTTCACATATCTGACAAGAATGAAGCTAAGGTCCAGTAAACGTGGAGCAGATTTAAATTCAGCTCACGTTAGCAGGAAACACCAGTACAGCACCACACACTTTAGCCCCAGCGGTGAAAAGGACACAGCTTTGCGGACGACATTTGATCCGTTCACTACACTGCTTAGGATCAGGAAGAAGGGGGAATGGGCAGGTTATAGATGTGTCAAAACAACAGAATGGATTTGACTAAAATGATGATGGATGAATAGGATATTTGCTGTTTTTGTTGGGAATCAACAGAGACAAGGGAACAAGAGGAGAAAATATGGCCTCTGTTATTGTTCATTATTGTTGTCCAAACCAATTTTTCAAATCAACAGTGGGGGAAGTAACCAGATACGTTTATTTCAGTACATTTTGGAAGCAGATTCCCTTTCTTTGTGAATTAAACCTTTACTTGAAGATTACGCTTAAGATACTTAAAAATGCAGTTGAGGATATTTTTTGACCCCAGTGGCAAAGTGGCTTGCTGTCAGAAGAGCCAGAGTTTGACTAAGGATTAGGACACTACTACTCAATGGTTTTGCCAGAGATGATTAGGATGGGAAAATTACGTCATGGGCTATTTTTGTTCTTCATTATATACATGCATTAATATCCTTAATTATTAATGACCATGATGTTATTAAGAAAAATACTAGACATGTAAACTCTACAACGTTTGAACAATTCTTTACCCCCTGATGCATTCTTGTCATGAATGTGTGTCCGGAAAGGTCTTAAAAAGGCGTCTACGAATTTCTTTGGTTGACTACAGCTCTAAAATAATCCAGTATGCGCTCAGTTAACGCAATGTCTACTACTACTACTTCTATTAGTTGTAAAAATAATAGTAGTATTTGTTTTTAAAACTTATTTGGTGCACCTTTGCAAATTAGATGCATCTATGTTGCTTTACTGCAAATGTGAATGTTGAGAATAAAAAGAAAAATGGATGTGTTAAATATGGAAGTGTTTAGACGATCACAGTTGGGGGTTATTCCATCAAAGTTATTAAAAAAAAAGTGTCCCATATTCTGCCCAGAGTGGACTCTAAAGTGGTTCAGTGAAGACTAGTCTAATGGCTCCTCGTGTGCAGAGATTTGCGATTGATTAGGCATAGATTTTTTCGCCAGATGCCCTTCCTGATGAAACCTTTACAATTTTTTTGGGCTTAAGCACAAAAAGTACACTGTCATATGACCCACTTTGGCTAGTTAGCATGTATAGGTAAGTGAAGCCTACGACTAATTGTCCATTGTCCAAAGTGTACCCCGCTTCTGTCCCAAACTTGCAGTGACCGCCCACAAAATTCATCTTGTAACTTGTCTCTGGAAAAATAAGGTGGCAGGCCCTTGAACGTGCACTGCTGTCATGGATTTAGAGCTGATCAAGATAAACCTGTGTCACTTTAGTTAGACGATTACACAGTCTGCGGCCAGTGATGGTTAAAGCCTTTGGTAAGAGCCTTGGGTCGTCTGAGGTTCCTCCACATTTCCCTAATTTCACACTTTTTCATTTTTAATCTGCCGCGCTCTGCTCCGGGCTGGGATGTAGTTCAGTGCTCCACATTTAGACTTCGGGGCTGTCGCTCATTTTTGTCCAGATCTCAGAGTGTTGCCTTCGCTCAAACTGGGACAGGACGGCCTCCCCTGTGCTCTGTCCCACTTCACTGTCCTCCTCTATCTCTCCCAAATCCTTCACGTTCTCTCCACCTATAACTGTGCAGGTCTCTTTTAGTTTATCGTTCAGTCACCTCAGACCATTTTATCAAAGTGGGCTGAAATTTCTGTGGACTGTAAATGGATTGTCAACACTTTACTGGACATTTTAGACCTGAGGTGATGGGAAAAAGTGATGCTTGTGTCTTGTAAAATTGTTTTTACCATTAAAACAGAATAAAGACAAGACAGTGAGCTTCTCTGAGGCTATACAACAGCGTTTCCCAAACAGTGGGCGGGGATCTGATGGTGAGACGCTGTAGATTTTTTTTGGGTCACAGCAAACTTAAGCTTTCGATTGAGTTGCATAAAATGGGTTGGAGTATGACACAGTTTAGTTTAGACAATCTTTTTGTTGCAGACCTCTGCCTACATTTTGGAGGAGAGCATAATTGTCCACAAACTCCAGGAGCCCAGCGAGGGGTCACACAGGAGTCCGGTCGACTCCTGTGTGACCCCCTGTTCGCCTCCTCGTATCTGTACAAAGGTGTCTTCTGCCTTTTGACCGCTTTGCCATGACGAACAGCTAAGAAATAAAGTCATCTCAAGGTTTATTTTTATGGCTAACCAGGATGTGTCACTTTTGTGTGAGAACCTGAGGCTTCAGGGACACCGGGTCAGTGCTCCCACACTTTCAAGGCTGTTTTTTCAACAAGATATGCCAGGGGGGAGCTTTATTGATCCTGCATTAACTCATTTAGTCATCACACTAACTCTGAAAATGTTGCAATGTGCTCCTTTTTAAGTGTGTGACTTATAGGAGCTTGATGGCCTCACATATGAATTATACAACTAAGGTTCTTCCTCTTCGTTTCTTTTTGGCTGTTCCCTTCAGGACACACCACAGGGAATTGTCTGCCTCCATCTAATCCTATCCTCTGCATCCTATACTCTCACACCAACTAACTTCATGTCCTTTTTCAATAAGAAAAGACTAATTGAGAAAACATTGTCATTTTGATAGCCTGAACTGCCATAGTAAATCTTTTCTATACTACAGAAACCTAGTCTTTGATGAATTGAGTTGGTTTTTGAGGGGGCAGGACAAACGGGTGGCTACATCTAAATGCAGTTGGATAGAGATAAGATAGAGGAACAAAGCATTTCATGGTGGCAGAGTGGTGGAGGTTGTGGATTCTCTCTGGCTTCGTCCCACCGTCCAAAGACATGTATTTGTTTGGAGAAATGGTGACACAGTATTGTTCCAAGTAAATAAATGTGAGAGTGAATGGTTGTCGGTCAGTGTGTATCTTTACGCGTCAGCCCTGCGACTAAGCAGACATTGTGAAGAGTGTACCCTGTCTAAGGCCCATAGTTGTTGGGATGAACTCCAGCCACCCATGACCCCTAACTGCAGTAGAAGTAGTTGTATAAATCAGTTCATTAGAAATATTTGAAGAAAGTATAGTCCGATAAGGTTCATTTGTTCTTCTACTAATATTAATATGTGGATTTCTTATAGACAGACCAATATTTTGTACTGTACCTTGACATGTTTTGGTTGCTGGTCTTCTTCAGAAGTGTCATGTCATGATGTTATTTATATAAAAAGAAATGGCAGGCAGTCTGAGCCGTCTGGTCCTGATTTCTTTTCCATTTTGACAAATCCTGTCTGTTTTATTTGGTTCAGAATGTCCCTGTTTGTGTTTTGTATTGCAGAGATGTGTGGGTCTGTTATACGAGCCGCCGCCGCCGCTGTTGGGAGAGTTAGAGGTGTTGACCTTTATGTTGTTTGTTCGGCTGATGCAGTTCTCACAGTTTCAGTTAACTAGAGTGGAAAAACATGATTACACAAACTCAGATCAGGTCTGAAAAACTGGGAGGGCTTTCAGTTGAGTGTATCAAATGTTAGGGCAGTGGTTCTCAAAATGTCGTAAAGGTACTGCTGCTGCTATCCGGGCTTCTTCTGGTGGTACTCAGGAGCGTTTTGCATTTAGAACCAGTTTCATTTTTGTTTCAGTGCTGTTCTAGTTGGGATTTCATTTAAATAGAGACCACAGCATAGTCCTAGTTTAGACCTGGTTTTGTCCTAGATTTGTCCTGGTTTAATCCTGTTTTTTTCCTGGTTCTGTGCAGTATTAGTCCTGGTTTAGTCTTGGTTTTCTTCAGTTTTAGTCCTTGTTTAGTCCATGGTGTACTTCCTGTGTTGTCCTTAATTAGCGAGGCTCATTTTAGTCCATTAAAGACGGTACTTGTAAAGCCAAATATTTTCTGCGGTGGTACTTGGTGCGAAAATCAGGAGAACATTTACTGAAACAAAGGTGATTATATGGCTGTTTTTCCAATTGAATTCAAATTAAATAAATATTTCCTTTTTTGCACTGTTTCTCTGTGTAAGCGTGATTCAGTGTTTAGAATCTGTGAAGCCCAACAACCAATGAGAACATCCTTAACTTGAAAACATCTTGTCTGCAAGCTTGTGATTGGCCAAAGCTTACATCAAGAACAGAATAATTGTATCTATTCAAGATAACTGCACAACAAAATTAATGTTATTGCGATATCAGCAAAGACTATGGCAAGAAACTAAATGCAATTCCTCATTTTAGCTCTGGTTTAGCCTTGTTTTTGTCCTGGTTTAGTCTTTGTTAAAGCTTTATTATTCTTTTTTCAGGCTTTTAAAAATAGTTTTGGACACCTTTGCATTAGTATTTCAGGTTTTAAAACTTAAAATAATGTATATGAGGAAAACGTCTTCTTTTGGGAGAGCTGTTGTTTAGAGAACGCTTGGATTAGGTGTCTGTCGCCTCCTGCTGGCAATGATGGGGACCGGACAGAGCATAAAATGGCTAATTACGATGGCTATTAGCAAAATGACAATAACATATAAATGAGCTGTTTTGTAGTGACAGCAATTTAAACTTTGAAATGATCAGAGTGAGTACAGTGACGGTGTATGGGCTTTAGAAACGCACAGGAGCACTTCCTGGTTTCACGAGTCTACGTAGAGCTGTGAGACCGAGCGTTTTCAGCTCTTAAGGAAAGAGACGACCTCAGCACACAGGATTACTCAAAGATATGTGAACAAAACAAACTACTATTACAGGTCTGTTTTTGAGGTGAACACAACATTATAACATGGTTAAAAGCTAAAAAAAAATTGATTTAGTAGAATGGGAGACCTTTAAGCTTGTTTTTTCCCCTTAAATCATTCTTATAAAATGATACTCTTAGATTACATTAAGCTTTCCACAGCAGCCTCAAGCACCATGCTGTACAATCAATGTCCATTGCCAAAACACAAAAGCACCTCATCTTGTTTACAATTGCTTTTGGCACAATAAAAAGGTATTCTGTTGCTGAAACCTTCCATTAGCCCATATCTGTAGTTTTTTTCCCCTCCATTGGCCTTGAGTTTCAATGCATCTTTACTAGCAAGCACTCTGCCTCATTTTGTGATCACTATCCCGGGCCTACATCTGCTGCCAAGCCTAAATTTAGCTCTTATCCCACTTTGATGATGCAGCGGTGACTATGGGGACAGCCATAGTCACTTTCTCAATGGTGCAATTAGGCTTAATAAACTTCACTCTGCATGGACGAATACTGCCCCCAAACCCATTCAGCCTGATCGCTGCCAGCCCCGCACTAATAGTAATGAATGGGTACTGCAACATATGGGTTAGAGCCCAAAAAAACATGAAAAGTACTGCACATGTGGGACAGTAATAAAGTGCTGGGGGAGGGGACCACTTCGCATTCAGTCTATGTCAGAATATGCTATGAATAATTGAGTCCAGCTACTTCACGTGAATACATAAACACTGGGATCACGGTAGAGAGAGTTTTGACGCTGTTTTGAAGGACGATTACGAGTTGAAATACTTCAGATGAGTACTTTTAATAATAATACTGCTAAAGTAGATGTAAAGGTACTACTTGAATGAAAGCACAGTTTACAATTTCTTTGGCTGTTAGATTTTTTGATAGCACATCAAAGTCTTCTACTCAACTCACTACTACTGCAAGTACTACTCCTAGTGCTACTCCTATACTTATTACTATTGCTGCCACTACTACAACTACAGCTACTACTAATACATGTGCTACTGCTTCTACTACTGCTACGACTAATACTACACTTACTACTGCTACTACTCCTAGTACAACTCCTACACTTACTACTACTTGCTGCCACTACTACAGCTGCAGCTTATTGTACTACGTATGTGTACATCTGCTTATACTACTGCTACCAATACTACACTTACTACAACTACTACTCCTCATACTGCCCCTACACTTATGACTATTGCTGCTACCTCTGTATCAAATAGTACTACTACTTGTACATCTGCTTCTACTAGCTACTAATACTACACTTACTACTGCTACTGCTATAACTACTACTCCCAGTACTGCTCCTGCACTTTCAGCTTGTACTACTACAGTAAATAGTACTACCACGTATACATCTGATTCTGTTACTGCTACTATTTTTAGTGCTACTCTTACACTTACCAATGTTGCTGCTACTACTACAGCTACAGCTAATAGTACTACTATTTGTACTACTGCTGTCTGCTTCTACTGCTTCTTACTACTGCTAGTACTACAACCACTTACTACTAATGCTTCTACTATTGCTACTAACACTACAATTAGTACTGCTACTACTACAACAACTACACCTAGTACTGCCCCTACACCTACCACTACTTGCTGCTGCTACTACAGCTACTAGTATTACTACGTTTACTTCTGCTTCTACTACTGCTACTACTGTTACAATCAAGGTTAACAAATACTTTATACTTCACGTACATGTTAGCTTGAGTAAAAGCATTTTCATCAAAAAGTAATGGAAAGTAGTTTTTCTTTATCTGAACTTTGTAAGAATAATAGTACCTAGATACAATAGGTATTTTTTTTTATTGTTTTAGTCTGAAGTGATCCTAATTTTTGTTGCTGAATGACAGTTATAATTCTGGTTTAGGCTTGTTTTCAGTGTGAGAAAGATGTTTAGAGATGGTTAAGGCAGCAACACAATATTTCTCTTGGCAGCTAATTGGCAGGCGAGGTATTAATAATAATATTTATAATGACAGTTTTTAAGAGATATTGTGTTCCTGTGTCAGACCGACAGCACTGCCAATCTTACCACAATATATTCGCTGATGAAACAACATAGCATTGATCACTTTTTAAAATGCAAATGGTAAGCTTCGAACCAATTTGTTTTACTGCCCTGTTGTTTTTCCTCCTGTTTGCTCTCAGCCCAGTCCTGCGTCTTCAGAGATTGGTCAGAGAGAGTGATGGATGTGACAGCAGCCTTTTGTCCAAACAGATTTAACCCGAGCAGGACCTTGACAGTCCAGTCACCAACATTTATCTCATCTGTGCACTGAAGGCTGACAGATGAGCAACTTGTGTCAACAAACGCCAATACTGCCACCTTCACATAGAAATAATAAATACAGAAGCAGATTGAGTAACTTTTCTCACCTGCTTAACGGCATTTAGTGCTTTCCTTTGTCACCTGTTGGTTGTGCTGAAGTCTGCGTTGTTGTTCTGTCCTTTGTGGGGCTTTTTTCTTTGTCCTGTTTTCATTCTAACAACAGTAAAGTCCCACTGATGTCCGACGTAACAACCACATTCAAACAAACCCACTTTCTCCGCAACTCTTTGTACAACTGGCTTCTGCTGCCGTCTCCGTTCAGAAACAAATACAGAGCTGCTCATAATATGGCTGGTGTTATTCTGGTGTTTTTTTGGAAAAACCAGCAAGAATCCACCATGTTTGTTTTATTTACACTTGCTTACATTTCGCTCCTTCATTTTTCTGATTGGTTTCTTTTCATGTGATTGTTCCACCCAGAAATGAAATTTAAGCAAAGGGATTTCTGATGCAACCTTCTCCATTGATCTGGGCACAAAGGTGGCAGAGTGGTTAGTGCTTTTCCCTCCCAGCAAGGAGGTTGTGGGTTTGATCCTCGGGCTGGCCAACACCCAAACTCTCTGGGTGGAGTCTGCATGTCCTCCCTGTGTTTCTGTGGGTTCTGAATCTAAATTTCCTCTAATAAATGAACTTGAGAGTGAAAGGTTGCTGGCCACTCTCTAGGGCAGTGTTTCCCAACCAGGGGTACAGGAATTTTTGCAAGGGTTACTAGGAATTATTTCATAATTTATTAAGATAATTAGAAAATATTGCGATCTTTACAAAATCAATGAACTATTGAAACTTGTGAAAGACAAGCAGGCTCAAGTGTATCAGTGACTTCAGAAAATTATTTGAATATTATATTTTGGCACAAATATTTCAGGTTTCAAAGTTTGTTTTTTTCGATGATTAAAATTTTTCTTTATAGTTAATTTATAATGAGGTTAAGAATATTACGTTTTTTAAAAGTTTGTCTTAAAAAGAAAATATAAATGTAATAGGATTTTTTATTGTCATATTTTTATTTTAAATGTATGCAAATTATTATTTATTTCATTCTTTTATCTTAAATTTTTCAGAAAAAAAACATTTGTATAAAATGTTTTTGTAACATGTTTTTATGACCACTTTTTGAAGAATCAATACCTATGAATGAGGGGGTACTCATTGTATGAGAAAAAGCCCATGGAGGTACACGAGACAAAGAAATGTCGGGAACCACTGGTGTAGGGTGTGGGGTACACCCTGCCTACGGCCCACAGTTACTGGGACAGGCTCCAGGACCCATGACCCATAACAAGAATGAGACGAAGAAATACTTTTAAATTATACTTTTAAAAAAGACTTAGATGTGATGCTAAAACCTTATGGTATTTGCAAATTTCACTTTACACATTTGTTTGTTGTCCTATTGAAGTAAGCCCTCATGCATTATGGGATGTGAAGTTAATAGCAGCCTGAGGGCAAAGTTGCAGAGTCTATTTGCTTTTGATAGATTATAAAACCTATTAAAAAAACTAATTCTTTCCAAGCAATTATTTGGATTTTTTGACCTCTAACCACTCTACCTCGTATCTTTGCTAAAATCCTCAGTTGTTCCCCACAAGCGACTTTTAATAGCCTCTCTTAACCTTATCTTCTCATTCAGAGGCTTTGTGCGTGAGCGGCAGCTGGCAGGTGAGCAGGCAGGTGAGAGCAGAAATAAGTGCTCCACAAATCGCTCCTCGAAGATATTTCCGTTCCTAAAGGTGCTTAAAAAGACACGAGTGGTGAGTTTAGTCCAAGTGCTTAATGGTCATGCAGATGTTACTTTGACTGTGCCTGCTTTCAAATCCAAACACTTCATACATGTTAGGAATTTGGATGAGAGATTTCCGTCGTCTTTAGTCCAGAGGAGAACGTGTAAATGATAAACCATCTGTGACTTGAGTGCACATGAAAACCTCCCAAGTGGATAACATTCAGGATACAGTCGGAGCATCTGAGCCTTGGATACCATGGCAGTGGTAGGCAGTGTTGGGTAAGTTACTAAAAAAAATAACTGGTTACTTTACTTTAGTTACTGCTTTGAACTGTAATTGGATTACTTTACTCATTCCTAATTTTAAAAAGTAACTCACTACTCATTACTTACTACATTACAAATTCCCTAAGCAAAAATGCATGCACCACATAATCTGCCACTAGTTTATTTATTTTCGTGCGGTGTTACCTGCTGATGTGGTCCTAGAAGTTTGGCCTGCTGCTGGTCTCGGTGCAGAGCTTGGTGTGGCTGTGCTGTGTTGCCAAGTGCTTGGACACATTTCTCATTGAGAGCACTGCAGTGGAAAGCAGTTTATCTCCAGGACATATCTTGCACTTGACTGAAATGTTTCTGCCTTTGTGTGCAACAAACTGGAAATATTCACATTATTTCCAGTTTGTCAAATGCCCCTGCGCTTTCGTCTACGTCCATAACTTTGCTCTCTTCCTCCATCTCACTCTAACCAAGCTCTGCAGCAGCACGCATGCGCCAGTAGCTCTGTTTCATTTAGCCCAGAGCCATAGAGACAATTCATAGCTACTGTTTTATTAGTCAACCTATAGATGATTTCACTGCACAAAATGTGGGTAACCGTTTTACTATAGTCTAGTAACTGTAATGCATTACGTTCCTACGTTCCTGACAACAGTAATGAAATTGGTGGTAGGATTGGTCATTGCTTTGTCTCTGAATTAATCCTTGTGCCTCAATGAAAACAAGAGTGTTCTTATTATACTCTTTAAATTTGATTTTATTGTTTTAATTGTGTTTTGTACTTTTAAATTTGCCTTTTTTTTTCTTTTCTGTAAAGCACTTTGAATTGCTCTGTGTATGAATTGTGCTATACAAATAAACTTGCCTTCTGATAATGTTGCAGTTCTAACTTTTTCTGTAAAATTTGGTTCAGGTGTGTATTTTATAACTAATGTTGATATTCTAAACACAAATCTATTTTACATTGTTACATTGCTCCTGCTTAGTGATAAAAGTGGAAAAAAACGTCTTAAAAATGTATAACTTAATTTTTTTCTACTTTTTTTTCTTTTTTTTTTTGCGATCAAATTTTTATTTGATTTTCAAACACGGAAAACAATAAACTACTACTTTTTTTTCCATAAATTTTGTAATCAACTTGTGCCCTACTCAATGCAAAGTTGATTTTTTATAGAGAGGGTTATTACAGCCTTCCTAGATGGATTTGGAAGCGTTACTACCAGTTTTAATGGGAGTTGGTTTGTAGATTCTACATAGCATAGGAAGAAATTGTCCTTAAAAATAAATATTGTTAGCAATCTTTGGCCTACCCAAAATGTAATAACACTCTAACACTAAAAAAAATCCACTTTGCTTTGAGAATAAAAAAAAAAAAAAACATTTTTTGTGTTTATTTGTGTTTTCTGAAAATAACCAAATATTTAGTATTTATGGCAATATTACTTTAGAAAGTAATTTTTTGTAATTGTACAGAAAAATTTAATATTTACTACTACTACCGCTACTTTTACTACTAACAGGGCCACGACTACTACTGCAATAACAGTATCTGAAATATAAAACACATAAAACAAACAGGAACTATGACAAAAGCACTTGGAAAGCACAGACCTCCACCAAGGCATTGCCGCTATCTCGCAATGCTAAAGATATAGTGCCCAGACCAAGACTTTAACCTGAGAGCTTCTAGTTCAGGGGTAAATGCTTTACAATTGAGCCACAAATCATCTCAAAGCATCTCGCAATGGCAAAGATTTCAATTAAAATAGTTTGTTCTTTTATTGACCCCTTGTGGCTTTGGCAGGATCTCACAGTGATACAGAATACTTACACACTGATTTGGAAACTACACATTTCTTCCTTCCATCAAAAACAGACAAAAACACAACCTTCTTGGCAGAGGTAAAAAAAAACATCCTTTGCTTCAATAATAAAATCAATTTGAGTTTAGTGGTACTCAAAAAACATTGCCCCATCTCAGTTTGCTGATGAAGTGGTCACCATTGATTATGAAGGCAAAGTCATTATTTTTCTCATTTCTTTTCTCCTTGTCCTGAATTATTTTGGAGCCGTTTTTATCTGGCAATGGTTTCCACTGAAAATTTGAAAATTTAGTTGTGTGTTATTATTATGATGATGATTATTTGTTCACAAGAAGAAAGTGATGGATTTATTTTGATAAAAAATTCCAAAAAAAGACAAAGTGTCACCAAGGAATAAGTAGCTTTCAGTGTAGCTACGTATCACCATCTGGATCCAGGAATTTTTACATGATTTTTATCATTGCGAGATAGGGTCAGTTTTGTCTGTTTGTATGATAATGCAAGATTTTGATGAAACTTTCCAAAAATGACAGCAAAAAGCTTATGAATTTGTATTGTTTTAGTGAAGAGCTGGGTCACCATCTGGGTTCAGGAATTTTCTAAACGTTCTGTAACGGAATAGGGCCATTTTTGTCTTAAAGCAGAACTTTACCAGAATTTGTGTCATGTTTCAATGTTGTGGAGCGAATGAAGCACCCCGCATCTCCCCCTGGTGTCTCTGAGCAGAAAACAACACTTGTGAGTACGAACGTCAAAGACCCAGTGGCATGGAAGTCTTGAGGAGGATAGTACTCTACTGCGAAATGTAGGGGGGAGCTCCATAGAAGGCAAATGAGGCAAAAACAGCAAAGAAAAAAGCAACGTTACTTGGAAAAAAAATGGTTAATTTGACCAGGAAGACTGATTTGTTTTCCCTGTCTGCGCAAAAGGTTTATACTTTCAATAAATCATCCATTACACTTCACTCACTTGTCTGCGTTTGCTTTAAGTCTCTGCAAGTAAGAAGTGTAATGCCTTGGTGGAGGTCTACACACTAACCACCTAGTTGTTTTTATGCCCTGAAAAATAATGCACAAAAACTACAATATCAGGAAACTAATAATGCATTTGACAAGTGTCTTCATCCTGTCACTTTGTTTATCAATCCAGCAATTATATTTGTCACAATCAGCTGTTTTCAAAATGCCATCTCCGTGTCCTTATTGCCCACAATGCTTTGCAAACAGTAACTGATCTTTTATCGTGTTATTTTTGCCTCCTCCTCCAGTGAACAGTGAACAGCGATTCACATCCTGTATCTGCTCATCTGTGCGTTTGCGGCAGCAGTGGGCAGCAGTAGGTGGCTCGATCTCGATGTGAAATGAAATGACGAATCGGGGAGCGTGGTTCTCGCTGCAGCTTGTGTGTGTGTGTGTGTTTTTTTTTTTGGGCGTCTCTCTGCATTAATAATGGAAACACAACTGGAGGTATTTTTAGTAACAGTGTAAAAGGCTGGGGCGGTGGGATATGGGAGCTGATAGATGAGATACAGAGGGTCCAGCGAGTGGATTAAAGGGTCACAGGGAATGGTGTTGGGTCCCCGTTGGTGGTCAAGTCAGTTTAGATCAAACATTGAGCAATCAAATCAAGCATGCACCTAGCAGAAGCTGTTTATGCATTTGTTTTTTCATTAAAGCATCTAAGTCCTACATCATACAGCCTGTGAATGTCTATGGTAGCCCTGCAAGGACATGCTGATGTCTATAATCAAGCCCAAAGAAAATAATGTGTGCTCTGAGAAGAACAGAGTGTTGATCTTCTCTTTCTGCAGAGATCACTTTGTCTGCTCTGGCCAGTTTTAGGGACAGGAAGTAACTAAAATGATGACTTGTTCCCTCTGGACTGTATGATGACGATGATTTAAATGGCTATTTCTTTAGAACGAGCCAACAACAACAACACAGGACGTTTATGAACGAGACCAGAGACGTCCAAAGTGCAGCCCAGGAGTCAGTCATGGTACGGGTTGAGATTTCATATACGTAAAATGTAATGTTTTTGGCCCATCAAGCAGCATGTTAGTAGCTTTGCCTGTACATCTATGCACTATCTCCTCTACTGGTCTTGAAGTGGAACCATGCAACTTCGCTTTTTCTGTTACTTTTTCTTTTTTAGAAAAGCATTATGGTAAAAACTGACAACTCCTGTGTCATTCGGCTTGACGGCTCTATCCGTACAAAGGTTTCCTCTGCCTTTTGGTCAACGAACATGTAGGAAATATCAGGAGGCTTGGTTTTATGGCTAGCTGAGGCATGTCACTTTTTCCTGAGACTTTAGAGCCACTGGGTCATTTCTCCCATTCTTACAAGGCTGTTTTTGTGGCAAAATACACTAGGGGGAGGCTTTGGGGGCTTTATTTATTGTGCAACAACTTCTTTAGTGATCACAATGACTCTGAAGCTGTTAATTAAGGTTAAAGAAGTTGCATAGTTCGTCTTCAGTCTAAATTTTTGACTGAAAAGACTAGATTGTATTAACTATATATTGTCACTGTTGAAAAGAAAAAAATATCACCACTTATTGCTGCTCATCTGACCTATTATCGCTCAGTTTGTTCATAGGCTTGTCCATGCAGGGCTTCCATCGTCCATAGGATTCAGAAAGGACTTATAAAAACTATATGGCAGCTCAGTTTGGTTCTGTGGCTTCTTTAGCTGGACTGAGAGGCTCGTTAACATCTGCTCCAAAACAAAGTTCAGTGGGGAACACATTCAAAGAGCTGTCTACAAACATGCTCTAAGACTGGCATGATAAAATTTATACAGACTCAGCTCATGTTTTGAATGGTGATCCTGAACTTTTGCCTTCTGGGAGGCTTTTTGAGTGCCCTGCTGGAGAATGAAACAAATATGAAAATTCATTTGTGCCATACTCGATCGCACTCTTGAACCAGAGGAAGACCGCAACACTAGCCTTTCTTTTTCTTTTTTATGATGAATGCAGGATGGATGCTTGTGGCTATCTGGCAGATACTGTATGTAAACCAAATTTTTATCTTACAGACAATAAAATTATATATAATCTCTTATTTTAAAAGCTTATTACATTGTTGCCACTAGGTTTGACCAAAACTTAATATTGACATTTCATATTTAAACACAAATTCAAAGTCTAATCCTTTTTTTGACCATGACCTGGAAAAAGTATTACATTTTCAGGTATCTATTGTGGAAGAATCCAGCAAGATGTCGTTCCTCGACACCTGCTCACTTCAACGATGGCCATCGTCTGACACTGTGCTCCTCGTGTCCCTTTAGGTGTTTCATTACTTAGAGATTTTCAGCTCGAGATAGATGCACACAATGTCAAGAAGAGAGAGAGAGAGAGAGAATAGACTGTAGAAAGAAAATGTGGAAATCACAGAGACAGAGGAGCAGCCTGCATTTCTTTCAGGCAGTATTGATTGGCCTACATAGCTTAGATTAAATCTGCAACTGGCGCATTTCTGGCTTTCTTGTTGTTTCCCTTTTTCAAGCCATGTAATAATAAAGCAGTGTTGACTCTTGTGTTTTTGTTGTTGATTGAAGCGAAGGACAAAATGGTGGATGTTTTTATGTGCAGAACGGCAGACATGTCAAGGCAGGAGTAAACAGAAAACACCCGGCACGTTATTGACATTGACTGAAGAAGTGTATTGATGTAAATGGCTCTCAGGATGATTGTTTGCCTTTTGAGTGCCATTGACTTCATGTTTAAGAGCTTCTTTAGACACCGTGCAGCACCATCGTGGAAACATAGGGCATATAGCTGTTATGTAATGACTCTTCAAGTGTTTTGTCAGGCAGAAAGTGTTTTTCAAAAGAGTAAGTATACAGTATGTGTAACTGTATGTAGTAACTGTACGTATATTCTTCTTTTGGTTTGGTCAAGGGTCGCCACAGTGAATCCTGAATCATCTGCCTCCATCTAACCCTCTCCTCTGCATCCCTGTTTCTTGCTCCAACTAACTTCATGTCCTCTTTCAATACAATCATAAATCTCTTCTTTGGTCTGCCTCTCGGCGTGCTGTCTGGCAGCTCTAACCTCAACATCCTTCTACCCACATGTTCTCTATCCCTCCTGATGTCATGAATTATTGAATGTCTCCTGCTTTCTTGACTTGTGTGTAGCAGCTGTGACCCGTAGTTTTGAGATGACTCATGACATGTGTTTACTGTCTTGCACTGTCTCCTAGGCATGAAATGTGAACCATAACCAGCTAAACTTAGACCATTCTTGACCAGTCTACACGTCATCCCAGGAGACGTTACTTTCTTTGTATTCTATATAAGCCATTGGGAAACTAAACTCTTCGTTCAGATGTTCACATACTCAGATCTCTGTCACCTTTGTCTGCTGTCTGTTCCATTAAAGCAACCTTACTGACCACAATTGCATTATGGCCTTGGTTTTCCCTGCTTCTCTGTTTTCTTGATATTCATCCTCTGTTCATGTCCAAAACATCTTAGTCCGGCCTCTCTGACTTTGTCTCCAAAACATCTCACATGCACTCATTCCTAATCCTATCCATTCTTGTCATGAACAAAGAGAATATCTGCCTCCTGTCCGATCCTCAGAATTACTGTCTCTAAACCACACAACATGGCTGGTCATCTTTTTGTATTTGGCTTGATTATCACCTCTGCCTAGAAGGTTATGTTTTTACTGGCATTGGATTTGTTTGGTTGGTTTGTTATTCTTTAAGCAGAAACCAAGATTATGAAAATATCAGTAAAGGTTAGTTATGGGCCAACAAAGAAAAATTTGGTGGGGAAAGATTCTCTGCCAAAGATATTCACACCAGCATAATGTGATTAGTAAATGAACCAATCATAACTACAAAGGCTCCAGTTTGTGTTCAGATTTATAGCTTTACCATAACAAGAGGGGGTCAGTTCCTTGACGGAGGTCTGCACTTCTCGTTGTAAATGCATTGACCTAAGATGTTATGAGGCAGAGATAGACGGTGCCTCCTCATCAGTCAAATGCTAAACCTACAGCTAGACGTTTAAAGGGGTTATATTATGCAAAATAGACTTTTCTGAGCTTTCGACAATGTTATAATATTTTTCTCTCACCAAAAAGCACTGACCAATCAACAAGCCCTCTACATCCAGTCTGCGCTCATTCATTTATCAAAAAAACAATGTACAGCTCTGTTTCCACTAGGGGTGTAGTGATACGCTTTTGCAACAATACGCATCAATTAGAAGAATTTTGATCCAATTCAAGAATGATAGCGGCTAATTCAGGATGATATGATTCAATATGATGCAATACCCATCGATACAATTGATAACAGCAACTTTTTGCCAAAAATCATGACAGTATACACTTAAATATAGGATCTCGGCCAGGGTTGATTATATCCAGCAGACAAAGAGCGAAGCAATGTTGAACATAACATTTTATTTCATTAAAAACACAAAATTAAAGACATATCTGGTTTTGTTTTAACTTGCAAATTTCTAATAGTAATATTTCCGATATTATACTTTTTTTTCATGTATATTGATATGCACTACCTAGAAAACAATCATAGGAATAAAAAATCTATAAATCTATACAGTAACTGTATCATTACACCCTTTGTCTCCACTGATTCCTTAGAGCTATTTTACATTTTGAAGTAAAAGGAGATCATACACAAATTTAAAGGAAGTAAAAATCTTTTTTTCTGTTTCTGCTCAAAAGAGTGTAACAGCTCTCCCCTGTGGTCTCTTCTTTATTGCAGTGGGAAAGTAATTATGGAAAATGTTTTCTTTTAGTCATAATGTTTTTAAAGGTTGAAAAAACATGCAAAGCTGTTCTAGAGGTGACCAAGATTGGTTTAAAACAATAAATAAAAGCATAATAAGGCCTCTTATGGCTTGGCACAGAAGTTAAATGCATATGTTAAGTGCAAGATGCTACTGTTGCTGTACTGTCTCTTGTCTCATCCATCACATCAAGAATAAATGAAACCTTGGCTCCATAGTATTTCGGGCCGCCAACACATCTAGTGGTCTGTTAAAGAGATAAATATCACATAAAGCCTTGTCAGTGTTCTCATTGAGCTAAATAACACATTGCACTCTGAGTAAATCCATTTTAATTTAGTCAGCAATTAACTGTCTGCAGAAGCCTCCCGGTGAATTGAACGACTGACCTGAGCAGGTGAAAAATGTGTTTATATTATGAGCCTACCATATCTGTCTGAGCAAATAGATTTTTCCTTCAAAAACCTCAAATGTAAAGCTGCCCTCCTGAAGGAAGAGTGCTGATCCAAACACTATCGGACCACAGGGAGCTGAAAAAGTAAATTTATCCGGTCAAACTCTGTCAGCTCCTGGACACCCCACTCACTGCTTATTTGTGTGAATGTAGATCTTAAGTGTCAAGGTAATTTTTATCATGACATTTTTGTCCGCTGTAAATTCTGACACAAAGTTAGAGGTTTACTTTAAACTCTGACTTAGGCATTAGAATCCTGATTTATCCACACTTCGTTTTGCTTACTGTTTCTCCATGTAACTAGATTTAACCAGCTCAGTGCATCCCCAACCATCTTTCAGCAGTTTAGACATCTTACGCTGCAGTTCATTGGAAACATCCAAAATTGCTTTATCTCAGCCTGAAAAGCTCAAAACGGCAATAAAAATATTTTGCTCATTTCTCTGGCATAGAACCTCATAGAACAAAAAATTAAAAAGTCTTTTGTAGCTCTCCCCAAGCTCTACTCGCACAGCAAGTTTTAGTGAGATTGCCTTATTGGTTTTCTCCAAAAAACGAATCTTTAACCATTCTCACTGTTCCATTCTAACACATTTGTTTGCGTTTTAATAAATATTACAAATGGCTATACAATATTCATTTCTTTTATAAAATTTAGAAAATCGGCCCTACATATCGGCCAAAAAATATCGGCCATTGGCTGCTCTAAATTTAAAAAATCGGCATCAACATCAGCTATAGGAAAACCCATATCGGTCAACCTCTAGTATGAATGTGATTGTTTTAGAAAAACTTTTTGTATGGAATAGGAAAGAGTTTGTGTGTCCCTCCAAGCTAGCTTCTCATTACTCATCTGAGAGGTGAGCATCGTGTTGGCTGTGAATGTTGCTGGTATTGGCCCACTTTTATGAATACGAGTAGGAGTACATGCACATGGTATTGGACCGGGTATCTTTGAATCCCTAACTGTTGTGATACATTTAATTTCTTGCATTATGGCTTTTGTGTTTGCTGATATCCTGATTCTGATAAATTTGTGATATGCCTTTTGCAAATGCTTTCAGTGGAAGTCCTCAGATCTGGCAAATAATTCTCTTCAGTATTGGCACAACCCAATTCATTTCTGTGTAATGACTTGTGACAAGGCCGTTAAACAGATAACAAGACTGAAGAAGCTCATTCACACAAATATATAACCCACGCTTTGATTAGTAAAGGCCCTTTAACGCTCATCACTGTCCAGCTCTGGTCCTCTCCCATCGAGCTCTAGATCAAACCTGCAGCCTCTTACTGACGACTGCACGCCTTTTCTGACAGTGTTTCAAAAGTGTTGTTTCTGCGGAGACATGTGACACAGGAATCAAAGGCAGCGTGGATATGAGAGAAATGTGAAGTTCAAAACCCGGCCGGGACAGAACTGGGAGGAGGCCACATGGTGCGGTCTGTGCCCAGAGCCTTAGAGCGGTGCCCGTCTTTAATATTTCAAAGGCAGTCATATGTTCAGTCAGGCTCCCCCCTCCGGCTATATCCATTGTTCCTCATTTATTTATGGCATCCCAGTGCGTTGCCATGTAAGATCCAAACCAAGGCTCTGATTCCGCCATGGAGAGGACTGGACATTATGGGACACTCAAGGGTTATTGTGCATCTTTGGTTTGAGCTTTGGATGTTATGTTCCTATGACAAAATGGTTCTGGGGTCAAAAATCAACCAGTATTGTGAGACGTATCTGTCTCAGAGGTCACTTTTTGTTGTTTTCTAGTTGTTTACTATTTCTAGTGGACACTAGATGCTGCAACAACAAAATCATATGCCCTGAAAAAGAACTTTAGACCACAATATACTTTATTCCTGATTTCTACTGTCAAGGTACCTACAGCTAAGAAGATAAATGGCTAAATGGCTGGTTGTGTTTACTGTGTCACGATTGACATTTTCTATCTCTGAAAATATTTTAATGGAGTATTACGACCATGGCTACATAGATATTTTATGAACTAAGGCAAGTCAAAAAGTAAAAAAAAAGTGATACTCTTCCTAACCTACTTTCCTAACTTAAAAAGGCTGTTGTGGTCTAAAGAGCTCGTCAATAACACAAACCTGGCCAGTGACGTAAGCTCAAGGGTCAAAACTCACACTACAGCAGCCTCAGAGGGTCAAAGCCTAAAGAACAGTAATAATAAAAATGATGCTGATGGATTGGATTTTTATTGTGCTTTACGAGGTTCTTAAGTTTCTCAAAGCACCCCAATGACCCCTCCGACCACCACCAAACACCGTAAGGCTGCACAATATATCGCAAAATTATCGTTATCGCAATATCAGCAAACACAATATCCGTATCGCAAGAATTGCAATAAGGCTATGGTCTTCCATCTGACAGAGATTTACGCTGCAGATTCATTTTCCTACCAGCGCCTTTAAAGAAAATGTGTGACTAAACAAAAAAGTCCTGTTTTAGTGGTAATTTCCTTAATTTATTCATAATTTAGCTTTGTTTTATTCCTGGTTTAGTCTGCGTTAAGTTGTGATTTTGACGGTTTGACGTGAATACAGGGACGTACGTTTTTGGTTTAAGTGAATTGAACTTACTACGTCAGAAAAGTAGGCCCTATTTTGAAATATCGCAAAAATATTATCGCAAAATTCAGCGTAGTTATCAAATATCGCACGTTTTTCCCATATTGTGCAGCCCTAAAACACAGTCACAACAACACATTCATGCATAGGCAAGGTGGGTGAAGTGTCTTGCCCAAGGACACAATTGACAGTATACAATTCTGGTTAGTGGGGCTCCATTTTGTGAGCTACTGCAGCCATCCTTAGAGGTATGACTTCTGACCTGAAACCTAATTCTTTTGGTCTGTAATGGATGAAAGGTACGTATCAGTCATTTGTCCTCTGCTCGAGTGACTGGGACCCACACGAGGACCATTAGCATATTCTGCTACTTCAAGGGTCAAACTTTTATTTTGACCAGCAACAGAAGGTCAAAAGTCAAACTACAGTGGCCTCAGAGGGTCAAGAATAGACCTAATAGTTCTACAGTGTATCGTGGACGCTGCAAATCATCACAGACAAGCTCCAAGTCCGGTCGTTGTGCTCAAAGACTCTCCTCATTCGACCGAAATGGGCCACTGATGCAGCTATTAAGGAGATTGTGTATTACCAGAGAGAGTTACAGCTGATGACACATAAAGCTAATTAATTGCGAAGCTATTAGAGATCTCAGTTCTGTGGCTCTTAAACCTTCATCTGCCACAGAGAATACATGAGATTTAACACTGTCTTTTGTGTGTTCATAGAAGCATATTGGGCTGAAAAGTGTGTGCATTGGCAGCAGGGCTAAAAATAAAGCCATATTTAGGTTACTATACTAGAACTACTGTCATACTTCATGCCAGCCACTGTCAGTGAAGAGGTAGTGCTAGCATTTTTAAATTGACGTATGTTGAAACAGATTTTTTACTATAATTTGACGTATCGTACGGTTTCAAACCTGGCAACTTATGAGCTTTTCTCCAAATGCAGGTGTAGTGTGAGACAGATGTGTAAAAGTTAAGACATTTTTTTCATGTTAGACCATAGTTTGTGTTGTAAATAAGGGGGGCTTGTGCTTACCTGGTTTAGTTAATTACATCAAGAGAAAGAGAGATGGTTTTGGTTTGGAAAAAAGTGTTAAATGTTGGTGTATTATGCAGACTGATTATTATTAATATATACTTTTTTTTTTTTACCATTAAACATATGGGCTTACAATCTGAACTTTTTGGAATCAGAGATCTGATTTGGAAATACATGGCTTTATACATTAAAAAGAAATCTAGAAATTGGATTAGGGATAATAGAAAAAAGTATATTGCCTTCTTTTATGGGTAAAATTTGTCATTTTTATCCACAGTATGAATAATTTAGGAGGGTAGTTACTAAGGGGTTTCATCAGATCCCATGACATGCATGTGTTAGATGAATAGTTGAGTTGTACATAGTGAATTAATTTGAGAGTGAATGGTTGTCTGTGTGTGTCTGCATAAGTTGACCCTTAAATAACTGTTGATTGTCCATGGTGTACCCTTCCTCAAACCTAAAGCATTTGGTATAGAACCTACTCTGATCCACAAAGAGTAGAAAATGAATAGAAATATTAAACACATGCATTTAGTTCTACCTCCATGATTCCTGAGCCTCAATAGAAACGATGCTTGTGGAAGATTTAGTGACGTATTGGGAAAAGCAGTAAGACGTGTCCTGAGGGCTCCTTAACAAAGACAGTGATTTACAGTGAAGATGGACGTGGGAGGATCAACTACAGGAGACTCAAATATAGATGCAGCTGCTTGTCCTGAGGGCGGAGGGTGAACTGGTGGCCTGTTTACCCTGTGGTGCAAAACAGGGTTGCTTACCCAGGATATGTTTTAATCAAAAATAGCTTGTGCTGAATTCATTTTTATTTTTATCATCTTGAAAATGATTTAACGTACAGTAATGTCATTTTAAAATGCCCCCAAGAACACACTTACTACTATTTTGAAACTTTTTTTCTCAGACAGTTTTAATTGTGATATGTAGTCACCTTTCAAAAGTGCTTGCAATCTTTTTGGAAATAATTTTAAGGACATTTCATGTTTTGTTTTGTTGTGTTATCTTATTATCTAAATTACAACCAACTGCTGATCTTTGAACTGTTCTTCTCACTTCACACTCCACTACAGCAGCCTCAGAGGGACAAAACCCAAACTTAGAGGTTAGGGTGTCTGCTTGTTATAAAGTACAAACAGTGATTATGCTAATATGACGCTATTATGATAAATTGACTTTTTTAAGCATGTTATAATGTTGTTTGCACCTCAAAAACAGACCTGGAATAGTATTTTGTTTAATTTACACTTGTATAATCCTGTATGCTGAGGCCGTCTCTTTCTCAGAGCTAAAAACGCTTGTTCGCACAGCTCTACAGACACGTGAAGTCAGGAAGTGCTCCTGCGCATTTCTAAAGCCCAGACACCGTCACTGAATGCATTCTGATAATTTCAGAGCTGAATTACTGTAACTATGAAGAAGTTGGCTCATTTATCTATCTGTTAGCTTCATGTTGCTAATAGCCATTTTATTCTCTGCCCATTTCCCAACTGTGGCCAACAGGGGGCAACAGACACTTAATCCAAGCGTTCTCTGCAAGTAAGTGCTCCCCAAAAGAAGACTTTCTCAATACATATACCGTATTTTCCGGACTATAAGTCGCACTTTTTTTCATAGTCTCGGCTAGGGGTGTGACTGTATACTCAGGTGCGACTTATATATTAAAATATTTCAGGTGTTGGTTAGAGGGCGCTCTAGGCTTGTGTACCAGCATCTGCTGCACCTGTACCACTGACAATTTAAAATGTAAACATTACCGCTAACAACTTAGGCTATAAAGACAACTGAGAAAGAGCGGAATAATTGGAAATGGAACTGATGCTGAGTCTGACGACAGCCACGCAGAGGAGGAAGCGGCGCTTCGTCTACCTCCGGAGTTGGTGGAGTTGTTCAGAAGCGACACCGAGGATGAAGAATTTAAAGGATTTAGTGATTAGGAGTGAGATGGTGAGTTTGGTGAACTTGTTATATTATGTTCTTTATGCTATAGTTATGTGAATAACTGTTAATATATTACGTTAACATACGAGACACCTATTCAGTTCGTTGTTTATGCTTCATGTAGCTGAATAACCATCAATGTGTTACGTTAGCAAACCACACACCTATTCAGCTGTTGTTCTCTATTCTATTATTACTATAACTTGCCTTTCAACATGAAATGTCTGTTCTTGGTGTCAGATTTTGTAAAATAAGTTTCCCCCAAAAAATGCGACTTATAGTCCAGTGCGACTTATATACGTTTTTTTCTTCTTCATTATGCATTTTTTGGCTAGTGCGACTTATACTCCAGAGCGACTTATAGTCTGGAAAATACGGTACATTATTTTACGTTTTAAAACGTGAAATACTAATGCAAAGGTGTCCAAAACTATACCAAAAATCCTGAAAAAAGCATAATATGGGACCTTTAAGAAGAAGGTATTTGGATGTAGTTTTTGAAGTTTGAAGACGTAGCAGTCTTCAAATAAGGGAGGTCCTGGAGTGTGCAGTGATTAGTATTAGATTAGATTTTATATGACACCAGATGCCATTCCGGACGCAACCCTCTCCATTTATATGGGCTTGGGACTGGCACAATTGGCTTGTAACTCTTTTTGGCTGGATTTTTTTTTTGTTTAGACTCTAACGACCTGGGTGACTGAGAACTTTTAGAGACTTCTATAATGAGCAAAGCATGTGCCAAACTTTACTTGTGATTCCAAGGCTAAAGTCTCTCATATTTATTATTCCTTGGACATTTGGACATTTTTGTGAATTTCCAATCACATTGTATTACTGAAAAAATCCTGTTTTATATCAAAGCTATTTCTAACTCTATAATAGACCTCACTGCATTGGTAAATTGGATACTTTGACTAAATGTCCACATGGAAGACCTGTGTGTAACCTGTACATTATTAAGTGTCATTTAATATCCTTAAATTGAATCTGACCAGAGCAGGATTATGGTGTTTTCTCATCATTTTATGCCCTGAAGCCTCTCACCACTCTCTAACCTCTAAAAGCCAATATTTCTTCACTAATATTACAGACTGAAGGTGTTACTGAGAGTGTGTTGATCAAAATACATTTAGGTAATTTGCATGGAGCCGCCACATCTCGTCTGTTTTAAAAAGGTCACAGCCACAAACAGAGCAGTCCCCAGCTGGGAACACATCGAGTTGTCTGCCTTTCTGTTTTCTCTAAGGAGCACTTATTATTTTCTTTCTAACAAATCTTGAACATTTTTAGTTCATGTTTCGACCTCAAGATTTCCTTAAAGACAGCTGTTATCAGATATTAAAGTCAGCTTAAATTCTTGTGTGAATGGAGAATGACATCCTTCCTTTTATTCATTTGTTTAAATCAATCTCTCTCTCTCTCACCACTTAAAACAGAGCTGCACACCATTTTTGGATAAATGAATGAGAACAGACTGGATTTAGAGGGCTTGTTGATTGGTCAGTGCTTCCTGGAGTGGGCACGGGTTTGTTGAACCAAGCGCTTTGATGCCTGAGAAACTCAGCGCCTGAGTATACAGGATTACTCAAACGAACCTGAATGAAACAAAACACAACTCCAGGTAAGTTTGTGACAAGGGAACAACATTATAACATGGGAGAAAATGCAGAAAAGTCAATTTTCCAGAATATAGTCCCTTTAAAAATGAACTATACAAATCACCATCACCACCATACATTTATCCAGACTTGAGACTAACACAAATAGTACTCTGGCTTGTGACACTTATTTTCTCGCTAACAAATCTTGAATGTTTTAGTTGATGTTTTGACCTCAGCATTTTCTTATAGACAGCTATTTTGATATTCGAGTCAGTTGAAATGTATGTCTCACGAGGAATTACTCACCGAAGAAATTAGCAACTCAAGTGTCTTTAAGGGCACACAGTTGCACTTAGAAATATTTTAATTACTAGAAACATTTGAATTATTACATTGGTCTGAATATAACGAGTTTTAAACAAACAAGTCATTCACATTTTTCTCACACTTTTGTATTTCTGCCACTACAACGTCTACTGTTGAATGTTGCTTTAATTAAACCAGAACTTTTTTACTTTAAATAAACTGTTTTGGAGGGGTAAATGAAGCGTCCTTTATCTTCACCTGCTGTTTCTGGGCTGAAAACAACACCTGCAAGTATGAACGTCACCGGACCCGGTGCAATGGCTTTATTTCTCAATTTTTGTCATGTCACAGTGGTCAAATGATAGAAAACACTTTGTATGAATACATGAAGGGGAAATAAAAGTAAAACGGATCACAATAGTGAGTTAACTGGACTTGAGTAGTAGTGACTATTTACAACAGTGCTTTACTCTGAAATGTAGGGTTATCTCCGTAGAGGAAAATGAGACAAAAACAGCGAAGAAATGAGAAACGTTACTGAGATCCGCTTTAAGATGAGAGAGAGCAGCACACAGTGAACAAGCAAAACAATACGATGTCCAGTATACTTACAAATTTTACATCAGAGAAGATGCATATTGTAGGCCTATTCTTGGTCACTTTGCTGATGGCTAGCTTTTTTGATTGTTTTGGTTTGTTGTGTAGTAAACATTTAAAATAGAAAGCTTAATGACAAGGATCAAAGATTAGTGCCATAGATTAGTTAACAGAAAAGGCTGGCTCTCCAAAAGACTATTTTTCTATCAGTGGCACTTTAAAGTTTCCATTGGGTGTTCCTCCTGTGATGGAGCCCAAAGGAACATAGAGACTTGTCCCTGTAGAGAAATTTGTTCTCTGAATTTGACTCATCTCTTTTAGTGCCGCTGGGGCAACCCATCAGGAGCAGTGGGGACGCTTCTCCAGATCTTGAGCCAGGGTCCTGGGCAGGAGCATCTAGCTCGGAGGATTAACCTCTTGTGCATGGTTTAGGTTGATGGGGGAAACCCGAGCACCCAGAGGAAACCCATCCAGACAAAAACTTAACCTTTTTGCTGAGGCGACAGTGCTAACGACTTTACTCTTTTGCTTCCTGCACACTGCTCCAGGAGCCTGTTTTCTTCACATTTATACATTAATTTCGTCCCTACAGCCAAATCCCCGGTGCATCCACTACCTTTACAAAATGCACAGTACCTGCATCAATAGCTAACTTTACCTCCTCCTGGCTTGTTATTTTGTAAGCACATTTTCCGAGCTATTTCAACTGTCCCACTGTTGAATTAATGCAGTGTAAACACAATGAATCAGATCAGCCCAAAGTACACAATTGTTTTGGGACCACATATGCTTCACTTCTGCAAAAGTCCTCCTGCTGCTATTTTTACCAAACTTCCATGACATTACTCCACACCCGGCTTTTTCCCGTTCACCTCATTTCAAACAGCACCGGGAATAGTTACATCATAATTTCAGTAAAACGTTGGCCTTGTTCCTATCGACTCCATTTGTCCCTGTGACACTTGGACTGATGTAATCCTCCTTATTATAAGAGGACTCTATTGACTACAAGGTAAGATTGTGCTCACATAAGAGTATTGTTACTTCAAAATAATACTCAAGCAGACGTAAAAGTATTGATGTAAACAGAAGCGCTTTACAAACATACACCCGAACACTCTTCTGAAGACTCGAGGAGGGTCTTATACACAACAACCCTCTCCCACACACATACTTTTTACTCCCAGACATGATCCTTGGGCGACCCTTGCGTATGTGTGTTAAGTCTGATTGTGTGTTTATGTTTGATCAACTGTTTGTGAAGCCCTTTGAGGTGACTTTTGTTGTGATATTGGGCGATACAAATAAATCTGAATTGAATTGAATTGAATTGAATATGTCTGGAGCGATCAGACGTTTGAATTTGTAAGGAGAAGGTCCTCTAGAGGTTACCATAAAAGAAAGTCCCTCTCGACTACCTCAGGGGTCTCCACTTTTGCATAGGTTTTACTCGAGCTGCCCTTCTACAACTCCACATTTATCTGGGCTTGGAACTGGCACATATATGGCTGAACTTTTTCCTGTGCTTTAAATTGGACTACCTGCAACAGTTGAGAATGAAAAAAAAAAAGGTCAGTGGGCCGCATTTGGACACCCCTGACGTAAATCTTCGTGCACTCCACAACTTGTTTGCGCGTTTGATTGAGTAAAGGTAGTGATAATATCAGCGCTTAAACACCTGCCTCTGTCAAGTACTCAGCTCATCTGAGTCATTTATCTGTTAGCTTTGTGTTGCTAACAGCTGGATTAATTAAGCGCCATACCCTGATCTGCTCACCCCCCGCGGCACACAGACGCGCTCCTGTCATGTGTGCAAATCCTACTGACTGCATCCTCACAGGTCAGGATAGGAATGAGACACCTCCTGAGATCATCCGGAGGCGCTGTTTGTAAAGGGCTAGACAGACAGAACAGTCTGCAAATTCTGGTATTTCCTAACAATAAACAAAAAATAGTAAAAGATAAATTGCATCTTCATTTATTTAATGGCAGTGACTTTCTGTTTCCTGTAAATTTCAAATTGATGATGGTGTTTGGATGAACGAAACATTTTACAAGAAAAACAAACTTGAAGTCCTGTAGACTTAGTTAGCTTTTGTTGTTGTGTAATTTGTCAACCTGGATATGTAGCTATGAACCTACAGTGATAAATAAATTAGGAAACAAAAATTGTGTATTGTTGCTTCAAAAAGATCTTACTCAACTAGAAGTAAAAAGTATGTTGTAGTAAATTACTCTTAGAAATGCAATTTATTAGGGGTGTAACAATATATTTTTGCAATGATACGATATGTATCGATTAGAATTGTTTCGATATGATTCAAGAATGATATTGGCTAATTTGGAACGATACGATTTGATACGATTCAACACCTTTGTAATCGATACAGCAACTTTTTGCCAAAAATCATAAAAGTTTACTCTCAAATGTAGCATCACAGCCAGGGTTGATTATGTCCAGCAGACAGAGAATGAAGAAAAGTTGAATATAACATTTTATTTAATCTAAAATTTATCTCCAAAACGCCATATCTGGTTATATTTTAACATACAAAATTCTAATTTTGATATTTCCGATATTATCGATCAATACTTCATGTGTATCGATATTCACTTCCTAGAAAACAATACGATTCGATGCAAGGTCATGTGTATCGATGTAGTTGTATTGTAGGAAAAAAAATCAGTTACTGTATCGTTACATCCCTACAGTTTATTCAAAAAGTTAAAATAACAGCATAAATGTACCTCATACTACACACCTCTGCATCTCTGTCTGTTTGTGAAGGGGCGTGTATAACCTTGGATGTCTGTGCCTATTGCATCGACACATGTCCATTTTGTGTCGAACAAGGCAGCAAGGAGGAAAGGAGAGAGGAGAGGGAGGGCCAGTGGCTGTTCTAGTTTAGAGGAACGAATCTGGGGCGATTCGTACTTCTGGAAGTTTCCCAGTGAAATTTCTCGGGGACCTAGACACTCAAAGTATCTATCTATACACACAGAATGGCCTACATAAAAAGAGATGGTAGAAAAGATGAAGTGCGTTGAAATACATGTGTGATTGAGGAGATGAAACCAAGTGGGGGGTTAGAGTTAAATGTCACGACGCTGTTGGGAGACGCCCGGTTTGATGGCATCAGACAACAAGATGATAAATAGATAAAAGCTTACAAAAAAAGGAGGTCAAGGCTGCAGCGAGTCATGATGCAAAGTCACCCAGTTTCTTGTACTTTGGTGACGCAAAAGGCCTCCTTAAAGATGCTGGAGCTCCGTCTGTTAACAATTCCCATAACAATACAGTGACCTGCCTGATTTTTAACCCAGAACTAAACTTAGATCTTGGACATTTTTGACTGTGGTACTTTTTTAGTTTGCAAAATTAGTATAAGCTAGCACTGTTCAAGAACTACAGTATGACTCAACAAAAGGTTTTGGAGACAAATGACTACAAGTGTGTGAAATGTCAGTGCCTAGGTAGAGAATGTTAGCATTAGATTGATTCTTAACAATTTTATTTATAGGAGCAATTAATACCAAATAAGCTAAAGGCTACGGGCTAAAAGTTAATAAATTCTCATGTATGTTATATTGAATAAGTAGTAACAGAACCAGTATGTCAATATAAACTCACACTTAAAAAACTTTATTTAACTTTGTCAAATTCAGTTACATTAAAAAATACCCTATTCTGCTTTAACCATGTTATAATGTTTCAAAAAACAGACATGGAGTAGTATTTTGTTTCATTCACACGTGTTTGAGTAATTCTGTATGCTGAGGCCGTCCCCTTCTTAAAAGCTGAAAACGCTTGGTCTCACAGCTCTACGCAGGCACGTGAAACCAGGAAGTGCTCTTACACATTTTTATAAATCCCATACACCGTCACCGACTCATTCTGATAATTTTAGCGCTTAAATTGCCATCACTACCAAGCAGCCAGCTCATTTATCTTTTATCTATATCTATATTTATCTGTTAGCGTCATAATGCTAATAGTCGTGCTTGATTGCCATTTTATGCTCTGTCCAGTCCCCACCGTTGCCAGCAGGGGGCGACAGACACCTAATCCAAGTGTTCTCTGCAAAGTCAAAGTAACAGCTCCCAAAAGAAGATGTTTTCCATACATATACATTATTTTAAGTTATAAAACACATAATCATGCAAAGGTGTCCCAGAAAAAAAAGCCTGAAAAAAGCATAATAGCTGAGTTATATTCAGTATACCTTATTATTAAATGTCTTGTGAATGCATAGCTAATATTTTACTTTTTTTTAGCTTTTTGGGTAGTTTTTGTGTTTATACAGACATAGTTGAAGCTGGAATTGACACATTCTTTGTAGGATTTTTTTTTTGCCACTATCAATTTAATGTTGACAAGTCATGTAGTCCAACAGCCAATGGGAGTACACCTTACTCAACCTGTTTTATACAAGCATCATGTGATTGGCCAAAGCTTGCATTACATTCTCCTCTGTTAAAATCCTTAATAATAAAGCCTAGATCATGTTTTTAGGGCTGTTTCTTATGATTATTGTGAACATGTAAAAGAGGTCTGCAAGTTTAAACAGAGCTCAGAGGACGTCTCTTTCTCTAAAGCTGCCATTTTACTTCTTGGCGTCACATGAAGTTTCAGTGTTCAAACTGGATTTACACGGATTAAATCAACATCCGGCCACTGTGTGCAAATTAACAGAGAATTGTTTTTGTGTAAAATACTTCCCGTGAGCTTGGTGGCTTAAAGAACAGATGTCACTTAACTCAGTGCGACTACAACCCCTGTGTTACTGTGGGTTCTCTTCTCTCTTCCTGTGAATAAATGTGAGAGTGAATGGTCCATGGGTCAGGACAGGAGCACAGATGGGGCCGGCTGAGGTCCAATCATCATCACTGGGATCATATCATAACAGCGGGCCAAGCATCTGGAACAATATTTATTCCCCGCAGTGTCTCAGACCTAAGGGGAGCTCCATGTCTACTATAAGTGAGCTGTACTCTGAACATAACACAGCTGTTTATTTACTCCAGAGCCGAGTGACACTTCATGTATCTGATACTTGCTGCTTTAGTCAGATGTCTGCATTCAAAGTGACAGACGCCGAGGCTGATGGAGATGACAGTCATTATCGGTTTGTGATCAGATAAATGAGGTCCCGCTGGTCTGACGGGAAATAATTTACAACAAAGAACTGGACAGATAACTCTACGTTTATCTTGCCTTTGACAGACATCCTTAACTGTATCTTCTTTTCACATTATTCCACAGCATTTCAGTATTACTTAACAGATGAAAAATGTGCTTATGTAGTACTATAGTCTATGTTTAATAAAGAAAGACAAAGTATGTATTTCATTGCTATTCAGGTGGAGTTTATTGTTGATCAGTCAGCTCATTTATCGATCTGTTAGCGTCATGTTTTATTCTCTGTGCATTCCACAACGTTGCCAGCATCTAATCCAAGCTTTCTCTGCAAGGTCAAAGTAACTACTCCCCAAAAGGAGACTTTTACATACTAATGTCATAAAGAAACAGGTAAAGAGACCAGCAGAGTGCAGCTGTGTTGCGCTCTTTTGAGCAAAAACTGTGAAAAAGTAGCTGTGTACTTCCTTAAACTTTTTGTATGATGCCATTTTACTACAAAATGAAAGGTAG
The DNA here is from genome assembly GCA_020698575.1 of Bostrychus sinensis. NCBI lineage: Eukaryota > Metazoa > Chordata > Actinopteri > Gobiiformes > Eleotridae > Bostrychus > Bostrychus sinensis. Next base: position 8,869,207 of record CM036253.1, on the reverse strand, counting down.
CTGTAAGAAATCAGTGGAAACACAGCTGTACACTGTTGTTTGGATAAATGAATGAGTGCAGACTGGATGTAGAGGTTTTGTTGATTTGGCAGTGCTTCCTGGAGTGGGAAGGGTTTCGTGGAACTGAGCGTTCTGAGGCCTCCAAAACTCAGCACCAGAGAATACAGGATAACTCAAACAGACTTGAATGAAACAAAACACAACTCCATGGTCTCTCCTTTAAGTAACAATACGTCTTTCATCTCTGTCAGTAGTATATTTAGTAATTATTATGCTATTAGTAGTACTCGTAATGTGTACAAGACAATAGTGTAATATCAGCTGTGATTAAATTGCTATAGATATAATGTGTTTAATAGCTTGACAGCTCTCTAAAATCCCAACACAGATGTCTAACTCCAGATATGAAGATAATTATTCCTCTTTTAACACCAGCACTAATCTTCTGTCTCCATCAGCCTCCTCTCAGCAGGTTTATTATGAAGGCCTTTACTGAGTGACTCACGCGTTCACTGCAGAGATCGAGTTATCGCCTCTTCTCATCATCTTCTCAGGGTCCCGACCTGCTTTGGTTTAATTGACGACGAGCGATTCTGTGCAAACTTCAGCCATTTAACTTCGTCATGAAATTAGCCACAAAAACGACCTTTAAAAAATTATATTAGTGGGTAAATAAATGCCAAGCAGGTTTGTCACGACTCCCACATAGATTTCATTTTTCTATCGCCGTGTGCAGTGGGAGGATTATGGTCCACAGATTGGAGATGTCAGTCGGAAAAAGCTGCTACTGTTTCAGAAAATACATGTCGTTTCGGCTTTCACTAAAACATCTCAGCACACACAGACATGAATTTTTAAGGCTTCCCCAACAAAATAAGAGTATACCAGGCCAAAAAAAGGGAATTTCTTCACTATTTTGAGTTGGCACAAGCAAGTGGTTTAGATTTTATGATTAGTTTAAAAGTCCATAATGCTTCCACTTAAAAATAAACCTCTGCCAGTGTTCATGAGCTCTTGAAGTACAAGTTTATGTGAAATGTGTTTTGGCATCTGAACCTTTAAGTTGGCTTTGCCAAGCCTTGTTAGATCAGTAAAATGGGACTCTCCGAGGCTTAGACGCTTGTCAGTTTGACCTTGTACCAGGCCTTCCTCAGTGTGTAGCAGAAAACTAGAATTTGAACTCAGTAAAGCATTATAGGAAATTAATTTGGCTTAGGTTTTATACTGAACGCAGCAGTTCTGGAGGTAGAGCTGGTCACCTGTTTTTGATGGGCAGATAGAGCCAAGCATCAAGAGTACTGATACCAATGCTAGTATCAGTATCAGCAGAGTGCAGAGTGTTGCGGTCCTTTGAACATTACCGTATTTTCCGTACTATAAGGAGGGGACAGAAAACTGAGCGCTCGAACGCTGTTCATGTAGCTTTGAGCTGTGACAAATGGAGTTGGAAATACATTGTTTTCAACGAGGGTGGCGCAAATAAGAGCTACCGGTACGTACGGTACTGTATTGTGAATGCACTAACTTGTTTTGGGAGTGAACGGAGTTGTAAGAAAAGCTGGTTTGTATTCTATTAATAAAGTTTGACTGACTGACTTATCTGACTGTTTTATTGACATTCCCTTTAGCGCAGCTCCATCTAGTGGATGCATAACGCAACCCCAGCCACTACAGTTTTTACAGCTTTTTACAGTTTTTTACAGCTTTTATTCTATGCGCCTTATAATGCGGTGCGCCCTATATATGAAAACAGTTTTAAAATAGGCCATTCATTGAAGGTGCGCCTTTAATCCGATGCGCCTTATAGTGCGAAAAATACGGTAAGTCCAAAAACAAGAGCACTTCACTTCCTTAAACTTTTTGTATGATGCCATTTTACTACAAAATTTAAAAGAGCTGTGAGGAATCAGTGGAAACAGAGCTGTACATAGTTTTTTTGGATAAATGAATGAGAGCAGACTGGATGTAGAGGGCTTGTTGATTGGTCAGTGCTTCCTGGAGTGGGCGGGGCTTTGTGGAACTGAGCGTTTTGAGGCCACAGAAACTTAGCACCAGAGAATACAGGATTTCTTAAACAGGTGTGAATGAAACAAAACACAACTCCTGTTACTGTATGTTTTTGATGAGAGAACAACTTGGTAACTTGGTAGAAAGCTAAGAAAAGTTGATTTTGCAGAATATATAACCCGTTTAACGTGCACTTCACAGTGGAAAACAACGGTCACATTTAATATTAGTGTTTATTCAGTGATCAGAGTATCCAGATTTAACATACAACGTTGGCCCCACATAAAAGCACATACAAAGTATTGGTATCATGATATTAACCCTGGATTAGTAAAAATCTTCCTATCCGTATCACCCACTAACTGGAACACTGACTGTCCAGTCTGTCCCCCCAATTCATGCTGTTGTGTCTTTGTGGTGGTAGGAAAGGCCATTACCACGATTCGTCTTCCACATCTTCGTCAGTCTGCCTCAGTGCGGCTGTGGCTGAAGAATTCTGACTTCTCGTACCACTGTATCTAAGTAAAAAACTTAATGAGCACATTTTCAGTCTGACTAACATGTCCACAAGGAGTGTTGTAGTCAAAACGGTACTAATCGAGACCAAGACCAGTCCAGAGTGAACCGAGACCAAGAAAAGGCAGAGAATTTCAGAGTAAAAGACCAAGTTGAGACCGAGACCAAGGCAAACCCAGACCAGGTTGAGACAAAGCTCTAACACTAAATCAATGGAAAAAGTAAAAAAAATATTTTATGATCGAATGCAACAGACTCCACAAACAAACAGAGACACATCTTTTTCCTGGTTCTTCTGATGCGTAAAACTAATTATTCCAAAATTATGAAGAACAGCATTTTGTTAAATTGTTTGTTAAATAAAAGACTGAGACTGCCACATCCGAGACTGAGACAAGACCGAGTAAAATTTCATTCAAGACCAAGACCAATTTATACTGCAGGCAAGACCGAGACCAAGACCGGTCTCGGGTTCTACAACAGTATCCACAAGTCCAGTTTCACCTGGAACCTTAGAGTAACATGTTTTGACATCTTGTAGACTCTTCATCAGTCAGCCTTGTCACACTTTATCTATCACAAAGACAAACCTCACATCTTTCTCCTTTCTTTTGTTTCTCAGCTTCAGTCGCTCTCCCCAGTTCTTTCTCCCAGCCTTGTATTTTCCCTCACGTCGTCTCCTCTCCGTCCATCTTTGTCCTCCCAGATTCTACTCAGCACTATGCAAAATGCCTCTCCTCCCATTTATTATCTGCTCAGCTTTTTGACGAGACCTTGCTATTCTCTTTTTGTCCTTGTCTATTTCCGTACGTTTAGCTTTGGCTCCACTAGCCCTACTTTCATTGCACCGTGCCAGGCTTTATATCCAAAAGCGCTCATTCGAATAGTTTGGGAACGACCTTATATAAGTAGCATCATTAATTTTCATTTGCACTGAAGGAGGACTTTTTCTGCTTCTCTGCAACAGGAAAAAGCAAATTAAAGTGGTTTAGCGACTTTACAGCGAGTTACAAGACTCATTTTAGCAGAACATTTACAAGATTGTTCTGGGGTGGAGCTGTCGATGAAATGTGAAGGATTTATACCACTCTGTCTATGGGAGCTCAGAATGGACAAAACACTGGCTCCACACAATAACATTTTCTTATATTGTTGTGTGAAAGAAGCTATTGTTAAAATATTCAGACCTTAAATCCAGATATCCTGTGACAAATGGCCATCTCTAGTCATTATGTTCAAACCTGTCAGTGCCATACATTACATATCATGTTTTCACTTTCACTGCTTTTATTCATATTTTAAACAACTCTTGGTCAAATCTTGAACAGCACTGCATGTTTTACAGCCTTTAAAAATGTTTTAAGATATACTCTACCATAAAGAAACAGGTGAAGAGACCAGCAGAGGGCAGCAGAGTGTTGTGGTTTTTTGAACATAATCAAAGAAAAAGAGTAATTCCTTTCCTTAAACTTTTTGTATGATGCCATTTTACTACAAAATGAAAAATATCTGTGAGGAATCAATGGAAACAGAGCTGAACATTGTTTTTTGATAAATGAATGAGAGCAGATTGATGATTGGTCAGTGCTTCCTGGAGTGGGCGGGGCTTTGTGGGAGAGGCGGAGTCTGTGATTATTCTTAGGCCTCAGAAACTCAGAGCCAGAGAATACAGAATTACTCACACATGCGTGAATGAAACAAAACACAACTCCAGGTCTGTTTTTGATGAGGGGACAACATTATAACATCGCAGAAAGCTTAAAAAAGGCAGATTTTTCAGAATATAGCCCCTTTACTATTGGATTATGATTACATTAACATGACATTATCTTCTAAAATAGGGTTAGGGTTATTCCACAATTTTGTACAGTTGTTGTGTGTTGTTTGCAATGCACAGCAAAGCCAAAAAAATAAAAAATAAACAAACATGCATCTTGTTAGGCACATGCTGATTTGTTTGGGTTTGCACCACTGGTGGTTTAAAAGTGGAGTGAGAGTATTGTCACAGGTGGGCGGGTTTTAGGTTTGCCAACCGACTACGCTGTTTTACCATGGAGCTTTACCATGGAGCTCGACTTTTTTGAAAAATCCATATATTAAGAGTTGAAAAGCTCGACGGAGGCTAATCAGCTATGGTTTAACACATGACTTTGATAATTGGGAAATCTACTTCTTGCACCAGAGGAGGGTGGGCATTGTTGAGCTCCACTGTAGCAGTTTGTTTTTTGACTATGTCTTATGAGTTGTTGCTGTGATTCGCTAAAACTAATCATTGTAACTTGCTGGTGCAGAGGGCTCAGGTCTACACACTAATGCTAACAGCAAAGCTACATTTCTAAAGTACTGTAACTATCACCTTGTGTCTCTTAGAGGTAGAACACTTTTACAGCTATACACTGTTTATACTTTGACACAACCTTTCATTTATTTATTGTTTGAGTGTTCTATATGTAGTTGCAGCGTTGTCACATGCAAAGAAACGACTTAAAGGAAATTTGACACAATATTACGAAATGCATTTTTCAAAGTGTGACTAGGAGCATAAATATTTAACACAAAAAACATAACTCTATTAAATATGCATTGCCAGGGTAGTTAAAACATGCCAGCAATGGAGCGTTTGAAGTATATGCAGTAAGCAGTATGTAAAAGGCTACACACAACTACCTTCCTATAGATTGAATTCTGTCTTTGATGTACAAGATTTTTTTGTAATTTGTCTCAAGGAAGAGATCATCCACTTTTGGGGCTGTTTCTGTCAAATTTCGCTGCTGTTGTCAAGTTCTGAGATCTGAACAGAAGTCTGGCTTAATAACCTTCAAAAAGTTGGAAGATGTGACTGTAAGAGTCAGCATTTTCAGAAGTTCTTTTTGCAACACAGTCTCTTCATAACTCTTTATTTCAAATGTTTGTATCTTATGTAATGTCTTCTGACAGATTGAAATGGAAACATCCTTATAGTGTGGAGATTGAGGTTGTAAAATATATTTCAAACAGTTTAATCACCTAATTGCATATTGTGATAAGAATCATCTGTGAAAAAAATACCTTAAATGCCTTTTAGATTTATTATTATGGATTTTAATAGATATGAATGTCCAAGGTGTATTATCAAGCTTTGGCCAATCGAGTCTTTTTACATTTATAAAAGGATTGCTTCCTTTGGCTTTTGGTTGACATGAACCGTCAACAGCAGTAGTAACATTAGCAAGGGAAGATGTTCATTCATGCATCTTCTTCCACTTAACCCTGTGAGGGGCACTGGAGCCTCAGGTTGGGTACCCCATGGACGAGGGCCAGCTAGTCGCAGGGTTGACACTTGGAGAACCCATGGTATCACGGGGAGGACATGTCGGCTGGACCAAAGATTGAACCGGCAATCTGTGCCTTCCAGAGTTAATAATAATGCATGCCTTAAATAGCGCTTTTTTGGACACTGAAAGACCTTTTACAATTGCATTATTCATTCACTACCCGCACTTGGTGGTGGTGAGCTACCAACTATTTGCCCTGGGGCAGACTGATGTAAATGTGGCTGCCAATCTGCGCCTGCATCCCCTCTGGCCACCACCAAACACACTCATACGTCGGCAAGATGGATGAAGTGTCTTGCCCAAGGACACAACAGTACTAATCGAACCAACTGAGCTACTGCTTTTTTGTTATTCCGATGTTTAGCAAAAATAAATTATTTTGTAATTCTTACTGAAGGCGCTTAGTCTAATTTAATGTTAGATAGTGAGAAAAAAATGGTTTTGTGTCTTCTCAAAATAAAAGCAGGAATGATAGCTACTTTGTTAGAGGTTGGAATTGGCACCATATGAAACAGTGTAATTTAGTTGATTGCGAAAATTAATTTTAGGAAGTTGGTACAGACTGGATTTGGAAACTTTATGGTGGCTCAGAATGGACAAAACACTGGCGCTACAAGATTACATTTCCTTGTACTGAATGTTAAAGAAGCTACATCTGGCATCATGATACTTTCTCAGCATTCAGTCACATACGGCAGTGAGAGAGTGTAAAAGAAAGGCAGACAAGATGAAAAATTTTACCAAGGGTAATTTAGCCTCAACATAACATCCACAAAATGTCTTCTTATTGCAGCCACACAGCGCAATTTTACCCCAAAGCAACTCCGGGTAACAGCTTTCAAACAGCTTTGCAGAGGTAAAAATGTCTCCGTCTGCAGCAACTAAATCATTTAAGGAAGTTGTTAGGGCTCGATAAATAAAAGACTGTGTTGAAAGGCTATTTTAGATTTGGTGTGCATTTCTTTCTTTTTCCTTTGCCTGTCACGTTTTTTCTCGTCCTAGTGAAACAAATTGGAGTGCACCGTCCCATGACATTGCATTTACAGCAGTGGTTCCCCAACGCTCAGTCTATTTATATTTCAGATTCACCACGTTGTTATGAATTTGGTCACTGAAAGGAGAAGCTTTTTTGAAATCTAAACTTAGCTTGTCATGAGTAATTCGGATATAAAATGGGTAATTAAAGGTGCAATGTGTCGCCTACTTTTATATGTACCGTATAATTTTGGAAAGACCCATTACATTCATTCATCCTCTGCCATTTATTCCCATGAGGAGTTAAGGGTTGGTGGAGCCTGTCCCATGAGGCACAGTACATCCTGGAAAGTGTCCAGTTAGTTTCAGCAAGGAGGTTGTGGGTTTGATTCTCTTGACTACGATTTGAGCCTGCGTGTCTTCCCTGTGTTAATGTGGGTTTTCTTCTCTTCCTCCCACCGTCCAAAAATAAGATTGTGTAAGGAGAATAGGTGACGCTGAAGTGTCCCTAGAGCAGGGGTGTCCAAACTATAGCGCAGGGGCCAAAAGCGTTTTTTATTGGCCCTCGAGCATCATTTTCTGTTGGCCACAGGTAGTAACTTTTTCTGCAAGGTTTGAAGCAAGTAAAAAGCTAGAGATGGGAAATGGGCCTGGGATTAAGGAAAAACAAATAGATAGTGATTAGTGGCGCTAAAAAAAAAAAAAGTAAAGATCTCAGCCTCTATGTGCTGGTTCCAAGCGCAGATAAATATGGGGTTGTGGAAGGGCATCTAGAGTAAAATTTGACAGTATCCATTAGAATAAATCACAGTGAAGACCCCTGAAGTAAAGAGACTTTCTTTACCTTTTTTTATTGTGATGCGAAATACTGGCACTCAATAACATTTATTTTTCAGTTTGTGGCTTTCAGGGAAAACATTTTGGATGCCCCTGCACTAGTGATCGAATGTGAAAGTGTTTTGTATTGAAAAATTCCAATATTCATTTATCTCATTTTATATCTTGTGCGTAACGACATGTATCGGCTGGTGGTGAAGCAACTAAAAATACAGAACCAGCCCATGAAGGGACATTGTACTTTTAAAAATTAATGTGAGAAAGTTGAATGTAAAAGCTATGCAGTATAATCCTCTTCTTTAGGATTCATTAATTAGGATTTATGGCTAGCGCTTTGCAGTAGCATATTATAAAAGTCCATTATCAGCAGAGGCCAGGTGAGTATGTTAATAAATGCAGCAAAGTCACACAAGAGGAAAATAATTGTAGTGTTTCCAACAAACTGAGTCCAAACTAATTGAGTCCACTGTGTAGATGACTGTATGGTGTAGGCCTATAGTTATTTACTTCATGGACATGGGACTGGTCCAGCTCATTATCACAACACTTTTTCTAAATTCTATTTCTTAAGTGTAAGCAGACATAGCAAGTGCTAGAATAGACACTTGCTGTAAAGGATTTTTGGTTTCTGATTGATTTTACATTGATAAACTGTGTGGGCCAACATCCAATGGGAACCCCTTGTATCTGAGCATGTGATTGGTAAAAGTTGCTGTACATTCCCATTTAATACAATCACTTGTATCACTTGTTTGTTTTTAAAGGTCCTGTATTGTGCGTTTTTTCAGGCTTTTATAGAAAAGGTTTTGGACACCTTTGCATTAGTATTGAACATTGTATAAGTTAAAATAATGTATATGAATGGTAAATGTCTTCTTTTGGGGATCTGTTACTTTGACTTTGCAGATAACTCTTGGATTAGGTGTCTGTTGCCCCCTGCTGGCAATATTTGGGGACTGAACAGAGTGTAAGATGTCTCATTAGCACGGCTATTAGCAACATTATACTAACAGATAGATAAATGAGCTGACTGCTTCATAGTTACAGAGGTTTAAGGCTGAAATGATCAGAATGAGTCCGGTGACAGTTTATGGGCTTTAGAAACACACAGGAGCACTTCCTGGTTTGAGCCATGAGGCCGAGCGTTTTCAGCACTTGAGATGGGGATGGCCTCAGCATACAGGATTATTCAAACAAACATGTAAATGAAACAAAATACTACCTCAGGTCTGTTTTCTAGGTGGATATAACATAACATGGTTAAAAACTCAAAAAAAGTCGATTTAGCAGAATACGTTAAATCATAAATTTTGGGTGCATAGTGGCAGAGTGGTTAGCAAGGGGATTATGTTACTGTGGGTTCTCTCCTCTTCCTCCCACCGTCCAAAGACCTGCATGTGTTTGGAGAAATGATGATTGGAGTCGACGGTAGATTGCTCATAGTGTATGCATGTGGCAGAGTTGCTTGTCAGTGTCAGGCCTGAGACTAACAATTGTCCAGGGTGTATCATATCTAAGGCGCATAGTTACTGTGATAGGCTCAGTAGAATGAATAAATGAAAGCTTTATGTATGTAACTAGACGGTCATTAACCCTGAGTTTAGTCTTTCAGGCTGTGTACCTAAACTAAGTGGCAATTCATCATTTCTGTTTGATTAAATGAGGAAAAAGTCTTTTGTTATAAGCCTTTGCATCTAAATGTTGCTTCGTTTCGACACTCACTAAATCAAAACAGAATCTTTCGCTGAGTCCTTTGTCTCGTCTGTCTTACCATCATTTCTCAGCCGTCTGCTTGTGTCCAGAGTGAAGTCGAGCTGAAAATCCTCAAACAGAGTCCGCTGGGGACAGATGTGTTTTGAGTTAGTCTCGGCGTTGCACAGCTCTGCTCTGAGGTGGCTCTGTGTTTCTCCAGGGCCCACAGCTCCACACTTCATCATGAGAAGAGCGACTGGGTTTAAAAGTGTCTCTGCTGCAGACGGCTGTGTGAGTAATGGGCCGGTATGGAGGAGGGCTGCTCTGGTGGTCTCATTTACTCAGGACCGCATTGACTCAGAGAGCAGTTATAAAGCAAGACTATACACTTACCTATTCAAACAGATTTATTTTAATGACACAATATCTACCTCTGGGTCTCATCAAAACGGCATCAGATTTGTGGGTCCTATTGGCAGAGGAGGAAGATGGACTTGAGCCGTACTCAAAATAGTCACTTCAGAATATTTTTACTCAGCACAAGCGAATGTACACATTACCTATGAACATTTTTTCAAACAACAGCTACCAGTACTGTAACTATTGCAACTACTACCTCAACTACTGCTGCTTCTTTCTCTAGCAACAAGCTACTATAAATCACCTTCTAGGAGTGCTGCAACTGCTACTACAACAGCAACTACTACTTCAACTACTACTTCTACTACGACATTACGACATTTACATTTTTTCTACACACTAAGTTAATTTCACTTAAAACAGAAATAAAAGTCCCTGTATTCACAAAACAGAACAGCTACAAAATCACAACTTAACTCAGACTAAACCAGAAATAAAACAAGGCTAAATTGTGACTAAATTAAGGAAATGACCACTAAAACTGGACTTTTAAACATTTTTATTTGGTCACAACACATTTTGATTGATGATTTTTTTCTTCAGTGTAAATCTCTGTCAGATGGAAGACCACCAAAAATTGATCATGATTAATTGCATTTTTATCAAATAGCAATATTTCTATGTCCGACATAAACTATAGGAACTTATTTGTATGTTCTGGCGTATTTTAACTTGATTTCAAACTAACACCACGATCAAACAGGGCAGGATTCAACATTTGTGCATCGATCTCTGCCTCCCGTGCACGTAGTAACACGCGGCGCGCCTCTCTCCTCCTCTGTGCCCGGCCTGTGACCTCCTCGTGGACCTGTCCTCTCTCTCCTTCGCATCTGAACCCAGTGGACTGCTGTCTGTTGAGTGTGTGTCCGTCAGCTGTGAGAACGATCAGAGATACGATGACCGGCGCCTTGAAGCAGCGCATTAGAAAGTGAAACAAAAGAAGTGAAGCCATGCGCTGGTTGCACAGAGTCCCAGCCCTAATCCAGATGCTTGCGATACGGATATTGCGTTTGCTGATATTGTGATAATGATAATTTCGCGAAATATTGTGCTGCCCTAATGAGTACTACTACAACTACTACTATGACAATTTCTGGTACAAAACCTATTGCTTGTACTACTAGGGCTGCAACAATCTGTCAAGTTATTAGAGTAATTTGATTAGTAAAAGCATACATATATAGCCATATTATATAAATATACAATATTCTGACTAAATATATAATTAATTATATTCATTCATTCATTTATCTTCTTCCGCTTATTCCCATTAGGGGTCATGGGCACAGGAACCTATCCCAGTAACCTCAGGCCTTAGGCGGGGTACACCCGGGTCAGGGGCCCCCTCCTTGCTGGGAGGTGAGAGCACTAACCACTGTCCCACCGTGCACTGTAAAAATATATATTAGGTAATTTAATTAGTTGGCTATAGCATAATATACAACAATAAAACTTAGATTTAAATTGCTTTTTGCAGTGCATGTGAATGTAAAAAGCACTTTTCATTGTTAAATTGAGAGATTCTCAGATGTGCATTAAAAAGTGTTTTAAAATATGCACAGACACAGGAGTATCTCTTATTAGATTACTTGATTAATCAAACAAAATAATGAATAGATGACTCGATTACTCAGTAGCTGGAGTAGCCTCATCTTACTATTTAGTATCTAGTTACTTCCCACCTCTCTTGTGTACAATACAAGATGTTAAAGGGCTCTGCTTGTGTTATGGATGTAACATGTAATAAGTCATGTGTTTCGTTAAAATATGACTTGTTACATCGACTGACTCACATCGTCAGCTGTTTGAGCGGCTGCTATTTGCCAACACTGTTATGGGTCGGAGGACAAGAGAACAAAAGGATTCTTCTGCTGAAAAACAAAATGGAAAGAAAATTGCACCATTATCTGACACAGGCCTGAGTCTTGGTATTGTTGTCTGACCATGTGGAAAAGTTGAGTGATTTTTACCACAAGAAGAGATATCACAAGAAGAGAGTCATTTTACACAGAAACTGATTTTTTCTCCTTGGATTGTAGGAAATCCACGTAAACATTTAATAGTATATCATAATAGGATTCATCTCATATTTATTACGGATTAATCTGCTGGCACGCTCCAAGGGACGCTCCAACTGGCTGTTGAATAATCGCTGACAAGAGAAGTTGAAGAAAGCCTCCATTTTAGTGCTAGATACTTTATGTTTTATTACGCAGTGAAACAGGAGAATCAAAGTAAAACGCAGATTAAGTTGATGATGTGATGTTTGACGAGGCAGAGGTGTGAGGCTAATTTCAGTTTGATCTTATACATCAGTATTTTGAGGTAGCAAATGAGTCCAGTTTTACATTAGTCAGTAAAATAAAAACAGAAACGTAGGTATACTGTTGTTGTTGCGGAGGTTTTAAATGCTAACGGCAACAGATTTCATTGTAACAGCACTCGGGACAGCAGTAGTAAAAGCATAGTTCAGCTCTTGAGAGTCTAAATTTCAAGAGTGATTATTGAGGAGCGTGTGAAGTGTGAGGGTTCAGACTAATTGACCTCCTGTCAGATATTGTCTGAGGTTTTCAAAGTGCTTCATGGTCTGGGGCTCAGAGTACTTGTTAAAGCTATTCTTTTGTTTTGGGAGGCATCTTGACATCTGGAATTTCCTCCTGGGATCCCAAAACTTTGTCTCTTTTCACTCAGTTACAACTTACCTGCAGTGTTTTTTTATTTTACCAATTCCTTGTAATTTTACACATTTGAAACATAAAAACATGGCTGAATTATTCATACTTTTCCTTTTGGCTGCTCCTTCTCATTAACCTCCATCTATTTCCACTGATCTTGTACAGAAATCATATTGATCAGTATTTTTTTATTTTATTTAAATTGGCATACCTTCCTGACCCAACCCTTTCCATTTAGCAGGGTTTGGCCCTTATTGCAAGAATTACTAACATACTTTGAGATAAAAATAACCTGGCCATCCTCATTCTTTTCATAATGATACATGCTGGGGGGAGTTTAAATGAGCATATACAGTCAAATAAAAGGATCCCTACTGTCTTATTCCAAAAGAATAAGACTAATTAAGTGTTTAATAACACTGAAATGGAGCAAAGGATCATGGTCTTTGTACTTCCCTCTGCTTTTTTACCATTTTGCTGTACCAAAACAATACATCATTTCAGTCCCAGGAGCTCACCATTGTATATTATAAAAGTCTACGATGATATTGTGAGACTTTTGATATTGCAGTTTAATGATATCACCAATTTTGTTACATTCCTAATTTCCAATGGAGGAATTTGCATAAGTGCCAAATATCACAAACTATGAATAGTAAAGATGGTTTTGGTAAGAGACAACCAATCGACTACGTGTTATGTCAGAGCCTGGTTAGAAAACATTATAGAGTGTATCACTGGGCCCGTTTACATACGCACTTATATACGCACTTATATACACATTTATATCTGATCAGTATCTATTTTCATGGAGTTATCAGATTATTGAAGTGATCATGATGTGTTTTATCTATCTGATTATGAGAAATCTGATTAACAAACCTAGATTTCTCCCCAACACTCTGATTTCTTAGTGCATGTATATGGGTTAATCTGATTTATTTCAATATTTTACATCTGCATGTGTGTAGAAAACAGAAGGGGCGTAGTCTCAACTTGAGTGGAAGACGTTAGACAAAGATCACAAACAGGAAAGTAATTTTAAAACACTTCACAGGATTTCTTCTGTTTACTCCCAGTAACTAACCCTGTAACTATGGGCGTTAGGCGGGGTACACCCTGGACTGTCCCAGGGCTGACACACAGGCTTTCAACCATTCACTCTCACATTCATTCACTAGGGGTGATTTAGAGTCACCAGTTCACCTAACACGTGCATGTCTTTGGATGGTGGAAGGAAGCCGGAGAGAACCCAAGGATCAAACCCATGATCTCCTTGCTGGGAGGCGAGAGCACTAACCACCAGGGTTCATACACTTTTTTACCAAGAATTTTCCATGACTTTTCCATAACTTTTCCAAAATGTTTGACTAAATTTCCTAGGCATGAAAAATAACTTACACATTCATAAATAGTATTCAAAATTCCCAACATGGTACATTAGAAACATACATTTGCTGCAATTTCATTTATTGAAATTGGAAATTTGTCACTTGAAGAAAAAAAAAAAAGTTTGGTTCTTCCCCCAGAAATATGTTATTCCATTAATTTTACTGACTTATAGCCTATAATATGCCATAATATACCATTGATTAAAAGATAATTATGCTTTGTAAGTTAGTTCAGAACATATTAAAAAAAAAGGAAAATAAATAAAAGTAAAAAAAAATAGTTCAAATATTCTGATAAAAAAGATATAAGTCAGTCTGCAGTGAGAACGAGAAGAGGCCAGGAAGTCAGTGTTTCTAGTTTTCTTTCTCTGGTGGCTCACTTTAAGTTTTGACAAGTACAAAAATGAAAATCCATCCTCAGTGCAGAGACAGAGCTCTGTGCTTCAGCGAACGCTTCTAACAAAGTTGGTATAAAGATGTTAATGGTGTTATGACGATCTGAACTGGGCTAATGTGTGGCCAGATCACTGTTTAACTTTACACAACTTGACACCAAAATATAAAATTCCAAAACTTTTCCAGGGTTTGGAAATTGCATTTTATTTAATTGCTTTTCCAGGTTTTTTTACAACTTTACGAACCCTGGACCACTCTGCCACTGTGCCCCAAGAACTGACCTCCCAATAAAATAATTGTAATCCCACAATTACTTTTGGTACTTAATAAATCCAGTAATGGACAGAAACATGTAAAATTGTTTTTTTTATTGTCACATTACTGAAGTACAAATCTGATTATTACAATTATCTGATTACTCCCAGTTATTCAGTTTTTACAGCCATGAAAACAGCAAATGTTTAGCCTTTTTATTTATTGTAGCAATTACTTTATTTTATTATAATACAAGCTAAAGGCAAGGCAAAATTGTGTAGGTCAGTGGTTCCCAACCTTTTTGGTTCTGTGTACCTCCAGGACCTGATTTAGTCCTAGTTTGGACCAGGCTTAGTCCTAGTTTTAGACCCAGCTTAATCCTGGTTTAGTCTTAGTTTAGTCCTGGTTTAGCCCTTGTTTAGTCCTGGTTTAGTTTTAGTTTAGACCTGGCTTGACCTAGTTTTGTTCTGGTTTGTTCCTGTTTTTATCCTGGTTTATTTCTGGTTTAGCTCTGGTTTAGACATGGTTTAGTCCTGGTTTAGTCTTAGTTTTGTTCTTGTTTTAGTCCTGATTTAGATATGGATTAGTCCTAGTTTAGCACTAGATTAACCTTACTTTTTTTCTTGTTTTAGTCCTGATTTATTCCTTGTATAGACCTGGTTTAATCCTGATTTAGGTTTATTTTAGTCTTTAGGCAAATAAAGGTACTAAAAATGATAAATGTAAAGGCACAGAACACACCAAACTTTTCACAAAGTAAAGGCTTTTATTTAGCCAAAAAATGAATGCAAAGTGTAACAATGGGCCCATAAAAGAGGTCAAAACTAATACAAAGTCAACTGAGAAAACTAAATCTAACTCCCAACTTAACCTTACACCGAACACAAGACAAAAGACCTAACGAAGAGCACACACAGGGGACATTTAACCTGGCTAATCAAACCAGAAAACACACATGAGGATAACGAGACTAAACAATACACAATAGACCAAAAAGTAAATGCACTAAATAGAGGTTAGATTTAGCAAAATAAATTAGAAACCAATATTACTAGGAAAAGAAAACAAATAGCTAAAGTACATAATACCAAAGACTGAAAACTATAGTAACTCAACCTAAACCTCCTCTTTATTATAGCCGCCTTGGTTCAGTCAAGGGTGGAGTCTTGGAGGTACCACCCATGTTCAGGCTCACAAGCGCCATAAAAAAGACAAAACAAATACCAATTAACACAAAGTAAATAGTGTTTTATGTTCTATATGAAAGTAAATATTGTGCGTTATGATTGGTGAGTATATGTTGTAGGTCTGCACAATATATCGCAAAATTATCGTTATCGCAGTATCATCAAACCCAATATCAGTATCGCAAGAATCTAAATATATGGCAATAACGCTGTGGTCTTCCATCTGACAGAGATTTACACTCAAGAATCATTTTCCACCAGAGCCTTAAAAGAACATGTGTTGTGACTAAATAAAAATGTTTAAAAAGTCCAGTTTTAGTGGTAATTTAATTAATTTAGTCACAGCTTAGCCTTGTTTTATTCCTGGTTTAGTCTGTGTTAAATTTTGATTTTGTCGCTGTTTTGACTTGTAAATACAGGAACTTATATTTTTGTGAAATGTAGTGAATTTAACTTACTATGTTCAAAAAGTAGGCTCTATTTTCAAATATCACAATATCGTTATCACAATTTTCAACATACTTATCGAATATCGCATGTTTTCTTCATATTGTGCAGCCCTAATATGTTTAAAATGTGTTTAAAATGAATGAAATGATCAAAATATGTGCTGGGTTATTACTTCCCTTTATGCCATCCTCATTTAAGTTTTAGTCTTTAGGCAAATATATAAAGGTACTATAAATAAATGATCATATAACTCCACGTGCCCCCTGCAGTGTGCTCGCGTACCCCTAAGGGTCCTTGTACCCCTGGTTGGGAAACACTGATGTAGATTTCAGGTTTTTTATGTTATGCTGAAGTTGAACAACAGTTACAGAAATGTAGCTGACCACAGTTTGTCAGTGTTTGTCTGAGTTTTGACTGTCTCTCTCCGTCTCCCTCTCAGTGTGTATGTGAGGACGACGATGCTGAAGATGGCGCCGCCCTCCCTGTCGCCATGACGATGCCGTTCAGCCCCCTGTCCAGCGACGAGGAGCAGCAAAGGATGCTGGGAAACAGCCGACACCTGTACCCAGGGGCAGAGGACGAAGAGGAGGAGGAGGAGGAAGAGGAGGAGGAGCTGGAGGAGGACGAGGTGGAGGAGGACGGAGTGGAGGAGGTGGCCGGGGAGCTGGAGGACGACATGGAGGTGCACCGCGGCGGACTGTCCCGGGGCAGGGAGGGCCACAGGCAGTCCACTAAAGGGCCCCCCAGGCAGCAGATGAGGACGGGAAACCCCACGCACGCGGCCAACCCCTATTCGTCGAACCCGGGACCCGCCCACCAGCAGCCGGCGGCCAATCAGATGCAGCACAGGAGGCTGAAGGAACGCAGCTCGGTGACCTCCGACGATGCGCCCATCGCCATGATGGTTTTCAGAATCGGGATCCCAGATATCAAGCAAACGGTCAGTAAACACACCACAACATACACACTTATACACGCTTAATACTATCAACCAACCCACGCCTGCAGGGAGCTTAGATTAGGGATTTTGCTGCTGAGTTTGAACCAAAACCAAAAACTTATATGAATTCATGATTAGCAGTCATGGCCCACAGTTACAGAATTTCTTAGTTTAGCATTTTTAATGTGTGTGGATTCTTTCTAATGACTTTCTCTGCTGTGAAAGACATGCACGATAATACTAATTTGCCTATAGATTTACACAATATATTGCAAAATTATTGTTATCGCAGTATCATCAAACGTAATATCCGTATCGCAAGAATCTAAATATATCGCAATAACGCTGTGGTCTTCCATCTGACAGAGATTTACACTGAAGAATCATTTTCCACCAGAGCCTTAAAAGAACATGTGTTGTGACTAAATAAAAATGTTTAAAAAGTCCAGTTTTAGTGGTAATTTAATTAATTTAGTCACAGCTTAGCCTTGTTTTATTCCTGGTTTAGTCTGTGTTAAGTTTTGATTTTGTCGCTGTTTTGACTTGTAAATACAGGAACTTACACTTTTGTGAAATGTAGTGAATTTAACTTACTATGTTAGAAAAGTAGGCTCTATTTTCAAATATCGCAATAATATCGTTATCGCAGTTTTCAACATAGTTATCGAATATCGCATGTTTTCTCGTGCAGCCTTACCTTAGGTGGCGAAAGGTGGTAATGAGGGGCCCCAGGGCAGGTTTTCAGAATGGGCCCAAAGTTATGAAGCACATTCAGTGTCTATACTTCCACATATCATAGTTTTAAGCTACAAAAAGTGCACAAAAAAGTGCACTGTATTTTCTTAAAGTCGACTAATACTTTCTTTATAATATTTAAACATGTCAGTGCTAAAGAATATTAGATGTTTATTTTTGTTTTACTAAACTTTGTAAGTATTAAGTTAAAACTGTGAAGGAAATACGGATATCATACTACCGAACATAATATAGGACTCTCAATGGGGCCCCCTCATGTCCTGGGCCCCTGTGCAGCTGCCTGTGACCTGTGTTGTAGTCAAATCATCAGTTTTTAGTTCAGGTCACTCTCGAGTCCTCACTGTTCAAATAAAGTCTGAGCCCAGTCCAGGTCATCTCTGAAAAACTGAAGAACTAGAGCAGGAACTGAATTTTTTGACCAATCACACGCTCAGAACAAAGAGGCATGTTCCCGTTTGGATCAGGGACACTTTCATTGGTTTAGTCCAACTCGTGCACTTGGTTTTTATACACTGGAGTAATGGCAGCAACAGGTCAGACTGGAAAGATACCAATTCCGGAGCTGGCTCTGACTGCTCACAACACAAAACAGCAGAAAAATTCAAAGAGACAGAGACAGAAAAAAAGAGAAGAAAAGCACAAATTTGACATTAAACGAAATAAAACGAGAGCGGTAAGTGTGAACTTACCAGCCTGATCTGTTGAAGTTCCTCTAAAAAATAAACAAAAGTCCACATATGGCACAAACTATTGTCTCACACAAGCATTTGTAACACTCCATAACTTTTTATTCTCAGAAAATATAAGTGTGATCTGCATTATAACACACAATACGCTGAAAAGTGGAAGTGGACTTATGTGTTACAAGCCACAAAAGCATGTTGTCTTCAGGTGTGAGGTACTGGGGTCCTCTTTAGATAATCATCAGTTTATCAAAAGCGCTTTGTTCATCTTTGCCAACAGCTGGGCCATTTGGACCAATCCACCAGGTCCCAAAGCAATTTTCTCTACTGCAAGAAACAAGTAACCACACAGACTGCACAGAAAGGCCCTGGTTTAAACAAACGGGGACCAAACCCAGGAGAAAACAGTGCAGTTCACAAAGTAAAGACATAGGCAGGTAAATGTTGAATGAAAAATTACTATACACCCATCAGGCATAACATTATGACCACTGACAGGCGACGGGAGGAACAGAGATTATCTCTTCATCATGGCTCCTGTCAGTGGGTCAGGCAGCAAGTGGGCATTTTATCCTCAAAGTTGATGAGTTAGAAGCAGGAAAAATGGCCAAAAGTAAGGATTTGTGCGAGTTTGCTGAGGACTGGTGGATTGTGATGGCTGTAGATCAGTGTTTCCCAACCACGGGTACGCGAGCACTTTGCATGGAGCACATGGAATTATTTCATAATTTATTTTTCCACGATGACAAGAAAACATTTTTAATCTTTTTATACTGAAACTTCTGAAACACAAGACATTATTTTATTTTTTCAATTATGAGTTTAAATATTTATATTTCTTCCTATTTTTATTATTTATCTTATTTGTATTTTTATTAGGGATGTTTGTAGTTAATTGATTATTCAGCATTATGGCCATAATTCATTAAAAGAAACTGAAGTAAAACTAACAATTCATTGTTAAACTGTACAGTAGAGTAAAGGTACAGTACCACTGCGGAAGTAGAGCAAAATAAACATAAAATTAAGCAACTGTTTCCTAAAATATACAAGCCTGTAACTTGTCCTTAGTTTAAAAACGTCACTTTTTTATTATGGCTCATGACTTAGAATTTTATAAAGAGCAGTTTTTTATAAAGCGTAATGATAGGGGTTAATCGATAGTCGTTTGTTAAGACTACCAATTAATCAAATAAAGAAAATTAACTGAATGTGCATCCCTAATTTTTATAAATTTTATTTTATTTTGAACAGAATATATGTGATGAAATAAGTAAATGCAGTAGGGGTTTATATTGTTACATTTATATTTTATATATTTTTGTTGATGTTTTATATGACCACTTTTTGAAGAATCATCAACACGTATTAGGGGGGTATAACACAAATCCCAGGGGGTACACAAGACAAAAAGGTTTGGGAACCACTGCTATAGACGACTGGGTCTGAGCGTCTGCAGTGGTCAGGATCAAAAGTCAAAGTTAATGCTGGTTCTGATGGAAAGATGTCAGGAAACACAGGGCATCACAGTTTTGTATAGGGCTGCATATTAGGCAGGTGGTCATATTGTTCTGCCTGATCAGTGTAAGTAGTAATAGTGTTTTTTAGATGTGCGTGTTCTTTCTTTCAGCCATTTTTTTAGAGCCAGCCTGGAATCCCTCTGCGTGTGGTAATTTCTTCCCGAGAGACCTCAGTCATTAGGTTTTCGGGAGATGTCACCAGGAGTCAGTCGATACACCTCCAGGGACTTTTTAGACCGATTCTGTCTCTGTCCTGACAGCTCACAGTCTGCGTTTAAAATTTTTGGCTTTGAGCAGAAACAGTGTGTTCGCTCCGGGCCTGCACTGTCTCATAATCGGGGGCATCGCTGTACGACTTCATTGTGCTTCGTTCAATGAGGAATGCTGCAAAGCCTTGGAGAAAAAGTTGTCGGGCTGCGAATTTATCATTATTGCAATTTCAGGAAAGGCAATGTACTGTGTGTGCTGCAAGAACTAGGGATTACTTGTATTGCGGTGTCATTGTTTTTAATTTACTTCTTTCAAATGTGTTGCGTCCAAAAATGTTTCTGCTTTCTATTACAAAAAGGATGTATTGCCTTTCCATGAAGCTGGTAAATGATAAAAAACTCACTTGAAACACAAATTTAAAAAAAGTAGTGGAGTAAAAAGTGTAGATACTTGCTTTAAAATGTAGTGAAGTAAAAGTAACTCTTGTAAAAACTACTCAAGTAAAGTACAGATACATGAAAATTGTACTTAAGTAAACTGACTAAGTACTTTTACTTTGTTACATTCCATCACTGATGTTATTGCGATAATAATAATCACATTATGTATCTACAACTACATTTATTGTATTGTAAGAACACTGAGGTTTTCCACTGCATGGAGGTCTGACTTCTTTAGTTTAATACTGACACGTTTTTCTAAAGCTACACATGTTATTTCTTATTACTTATTGAAATATATATACAGTCACATCATAATTGCAACTCTTAATATAGTTTTTCTATATCACAGTATCATGCTGGGCTAATTAATTGTATAAAATTATCTGGATTATCTTCCTCAGCCTGAAAGCAGGACGATAAATTGAATTAATTTAATTGATTGGTAACACTTTATTTTAAGGTCCACCTATTAACCATTAACTAAGTGCTAATTATCATGCTAGTTAGTGGTTAATTAGTGGTTAATTAGCTGTTAATTGGTAATTATAAAGCACCTATTAGTCCTTTTTCTGTGTGACCATACTCTTTTGGAGTATTAGAGCATTATTAGAGAATAGTTCCACAAAAAAGCTTATTAAGATCATAATTTATGTCCAACAACTTCCTTACTTACTACTAATTAGCAGTAATTATACGTTTATTAAGAGGAAGATGTTAGTTACTTGCTAATTAGCTGTAGAGTATTGTCACACAGAATTAGGGATTAATAAATGCTTTATAATTACCAATTAACCACTAACTAGCATGCTAATTAGCACTTAGTTAATGGTTAACAGGTGGACCTTAAAATAAAGTGTTATCGATTGATTTGCTTTTAAAATTTTGGACGATGTCAAAAATAGTCAAATCGTAAAATCAAATTTTCCTGTGAAATAGCGTCCTCCAAGCGCCGCACTGTGAGAACAGTAGCGTCTGTTGTGACTGATGCTACTGCTAGGGCCCAGAGCAGCTTGAATACTGACTGTGGAGACTGCTGATGCTAATAATCACAGAGAAAGGAGTCCCTTTACCTCCATAATGCCTTCATTTAAATGTGTAGATGTTAACTTGCGTACTTTGTTTATGTGAATTACCCCCATGCTCTGGAGTAGAGTCTTTTCACAGACCTGTACGCTGTATATTTGTGTATATTATTATAGAAATTGAGAACATGACATTAGGTCGGTGGTCACACAGGCTTTCAAGAACGCAATTTTCAATAGGCTTTGACTGGACAGTAGACAACGAATTAAATGTAATATTCCTGTTATTCTGGCAACAATAGAAAGTGCTTGTGGTGTAGAGAGAGCTGCTGTAGAATTTTCAGGGCTGACGTGGGAGAGCCCTGCCAAATGGTTGAAGTTACATTACGATATTAATATTGGACGGACCACTAAAGAGTAAAACTATGGAGCAGTTTAGGATGTAAACTACTGTTAGCGTTCACACAAAATACTCCGATACTTTAGTGTGTGATAAATATTCTCCAAGGGTGACTTTCAAGGCTCGTTTGTTTACTTTTTTTCCCCACTGTGACTAATGCAACACTGCCCGAACTCTTGAGACCTGGGCTAGAACCAAAAGACATTTATGTCTTTACTTATGTCACTGTTAGAGTAATGCACACTGCTGCTGCCTTGTGACAGACATTTAGAATAAAATATAGCATAATTTAAAATATATAGCTATGCAATAATCTCATTTAAAAACAATAAATCTACATTTAAATTGTTTTTTATGTCAGCAACATGAAAAAAATCTATTCAAATGCTAAATCAGCTGAGAATTGAGAAAAACAAAACAAAAACAACAAGATTTTATTTTTTAGCCATCTTGTCCCGCTCAGCCTAAAAAAAAAACTAATGAGCAAACACTCCCTGCCCTGATGGGAGGAATTCTCAAGGTGACTCTCTGCTGCAGCCGCTGAGAGGCGGCTGAATGGAGAGTGATTATGACGAGGACATGTGGGCAAGAATTAAATCTCAAAAAGAGTGAAAGGCCCATGTTGGAGATGAGACAGTTGGAAAGAGGAGAGCTGAAAGAGAAGCACGGCTGCCTCTGGGTTAATGTTGGAGTGGAGATTTTAAATACTGTGACAAAGCGCGGCGTGGAAATGTCTTTTTGGTGTGACTGGTTTGAAGAGGACTGTGCTGAATTATGACTAGACTGGAGAGGTCTGCTACAGAAAACACCACTGGTCTTTTGTGCAAAATTAATCTTCTTTGCCTTTGAGCTTTTCAGGGACCACAGCAATTTATCTGCATCTACATTCATAAATCTCCTCTTTGGTCTTCCTCTAGGCCTCCTCTCTCCTGGCAGGTCTAACTTCCTTCTACCCATATATTCACTGTCCCTCCTCTGTACATGTCCAAAAACCATCTCAGTCTGGCCTCTTTGACTTTATCTTCAAAACATCTCACATGAGCTGTCCCTCTGATGCACTCATTCCTAATTCTATCCATCCTCGTCATGAACAAAGAGAATCTCAACATCAGCTCTGACTCCTGTCTTTCCCTTCGAACCACTGTCTCTAAAGCGAACGTCTCTGCTCTGCAAACATCACAGTCTGTGGAGATTTATGTCTGACCTCATCTGCCAATCTGTTCATCACAGTAATATCTAAATTGGACGGTGGGTAGTGGTAGTAGTAATAGTAGGGGTAGTTGTAGTAGGACGAGTAGTCATAGTAATAGTTGTAGTAGTCACATTGGTACTGGTTATATGTACTTTGTATTTAAGTACATTTTTACACCCATAATTACAAACAAGTACCACAAAATATACAGTCCCACCTCCAATTTGAACTCCTGTCACACCTACTGCAAACTAAAGATCGACCGATTTTTGATATCGGGACAATTTTAGCATTTTTTAGACTTTTTTTTTAAAATTGCACTTTAATGGACCGCATCTTTCCCAACCATCTTTAAAGGTCAAACTGAAAATAAAAACATTTTGCTAATTTCTCTGGCATTGAAAAATAAAACATTTTGCCGCTCTCCCCAAGCTCTACTACACTAAATTCGATTGAGATTGCCTTATTGGTTTTCTCAAAAAAATCATCTTTACCTGTTCTCTCTATTCAAATTTAACACATTTGTTTGCGCTTTCATACACAATAGTAAAACAAATGGCTACATTATATTAATTTCTTTCATAAAATCAAGAAAATTGCTCCTACATATCGGTCTAAAAAGTCAGCAGTGTTTAACGGCCATTGGCTGCTCTGAATTTTAAAAATTGGTATCAGCATCGGCCATAGAAAAACCCATATTGGTTAAACTCTGCTGCACACCTCACCAATGTCTTACAGCTCTCACGCACCACTCGGACATACACTGACACAGCTATGTTTACATGCTTAGAGACAAAAATAGGATATCTAAAAGTCCGATCTTACTAAAGTGCATATACCTAAATACAAGTTAGCGAATCAATCTATCTTTAAAAATGTGTATACCATGGTTTTGGCAACAGATTTTTCACATAATAGCAGTAAAGGTGTCTATATAAAGCTGCAGGCTGTCCTGAGTGCAGAGACAGACGGCGGCCCTCTCCAGCCTGTGCAGGAGTGAAGTGGCAGCCTTGCTCTGATAAATGAAGCCAATCAGGATTATGTGCCGTTATTGACTAAACCATTCTCCTCCGGCTCGTCCACCGCCGCCGCGAGTAAAGAGCATTAGAAAAACAGAACAGAGGATTAAGAAATGTGGAAAAAACTCAAGGCTAGTTGTGCTTTTTTTTTTTTTTTTGTATCGTTGACAAATTATTTTACATAAAAAAATAAACACTTAGCTCATTGGTGTAATATATTTTCTCATAACTGGGATGAAATCTTTGCTGGTTTGTCCTAAGTGCTATTTTAATGCAATAATTACAAAGAGTAATAATACATTTCATACAAAACTTTACATTTTCTTTACCTTTGCTGCTTTGATTGAAAAAAATTACAAGTAGTTAAAATTATCTAAAGAGTATCTAAATGGCTAAAAGTGCCTTTTACTACCTGGATTCTTGTAAAGTGTGTAGTAGTAGCAAGACGTAGTGGTAGTAGTAGTAGTAGAAGTAAAAATACCAACAAAATTATCAGTTAAGTTGGTTAAAGGGAATATATTGTGCTTTTATTCATATTTTTTAACTAATCTGGGTCACCTTTAGAATGGGAACACATTTTACAACCTTTAAAATCATTATGTGACTAAAAGAAAATGTTTTACAGCTGTGACAGAAACATAGAAAAAGAGCTTTTGATTGCCTTTAAGTTGTTGTATGATGCCATTTTACTACGAAATAAAAAATGTCTGTGAGGAATCAGTGGAAACAGAACTGTACACCATTTTTTATATAAATGCATGAGAGCAGACTGGATGTAAAGGGCTTGTTGTTGATTGGTCAGTGCTTCCTGGGGTGGGTGAGGGTTTGTGGAACCGAGCGTCCTGAGACCTCAGAAACTCTGCGCCAGAGAATACAGGATTACTCAAACAGGCATGAACAGAACAAAACACAACTCCAGGTATATTTTTGAGGGAACAGCATTATAACATGATAGAAAGCTCAGAAAAGTAGATTTTGCATGACATTACCCCTTTAGGTAAAAAATGTATTTAATGTAAAGTACTTATAAAAGCTTTTACCACTACTATTACCACCACCACTACTACTACTACCACTACATAATCTTATTTCGCAGTAACAGTACTTTAACTTGAGTACAAATTTGGATTACTCCTTCCACTTTTAAGTTTTAATCAGTGAAATGAGCCAAAAACAGCATTTTCACTCATAGTTCTGATGTCCTTATTACAAACACAAACCACAAACAGCATGAAAAATAATATAATTATCAAAAATAAAGGCCTGGCTGAAAAAAAGGACAGTCTAACACGCTCCATTAAAATCACCGTTAAGAGTCTGCTTCAGGATTATGAAAAGCTAGCTCACAGTTTAATTAATTTAGTGTCAGAGGTGGCTGTGGATGCTTCGGTGTGTTTTGTGCTGTGGAGAAAGCCCCCACAGAATGACTAGCAATGCACTAAAGTGGTACATTTTTCACCATTGGACGATTAGCCCTGAACCAGACGGCCTCTCTCTCTCTCTCCTCACAAAACCTCATGAAATGGATATTCACTGTCAGCTCCATAAATCTCCATCTTGGATCGGCCAGAATGAAAAGAATACATTTGTGGGAGCTGCCCGTATTTCTTATATTTACCGAACCCAAACGCTTCGTTCAATGCCTCTTCCTCCTCCTCCTCCTCGTCTCTTCTTCTCTGCTGCTGCTGTGTGATTTATTATTGATCTGTGTATGGGTGTTTTCAGCTCCACATTCAGGCTTTTTAAACTCATCCATAAATAATTCACCGATCCATATTTATTCAAACAAAATGGCATCAAAGATTAATTGTGAAACGATGGGCGCGGGGCAACTGTGGAGATATTTGGGAGAGGCCTGTAAGTGAATTAGTATTGTGACCCACTTTTGAAATACAAATACTTTATGTTGTACACTTTTTACTGCCATTGTAAGAGAGGTTGTCCTTGTTTGATCTCCTCAGACACTGCCATGCAAGCACTATGCTCTCCACAGCTGTTTCCAATACACAGTGATGTTATTAGTGGTTCCCAACTAGTGGTTTGGGACCCAAAAATGGGTTGCATATACACTGCCTGGCCCAAAAAAAAAAAGTCACCACCTGAACTAGGGTTCCACGATATGGAGAAAACATGCGATATTCGATAACTATGTGGAAAATTGTGATAATGATATTATTGCAATATTTGAAAACAGAGCCTACTTTTAGAACATAGTAAGTTAAATTCACTACATTTCACAAAAATGTAAGTTCCTGTATTTACAAGTCAAAACAGCGACAACAAAACTTAACACAGACTAAACCAGGAATAAAACAAGGCTAAGCTGTGACTAAATTAATTAAATTACCACTAAAACTGAACTTTTTAAACATTTTTATTTAGGCACAACACATGTTCTTTTAGGCTCTGGTGGAAAATGATTCTTCAGTGTAAATCTCTGTCAGATGGAAGATCACAGCGTTATTGCGATATATTTAGATTCTTGCAATACGGATATTACATTTGCTGATATTGCGATAACGATAATTTTGCGATATATTGTGCAGCCCTAACCTGAACTTAAAGTAAATAGGTAAGAGCGTCCTTGCAGTTGGTCAGGTCTGGGTTCAGCAACGTTATGTGTCCAAAGAATGAGGTCAGCTGAATCTTTGGGATGTGCTGGAGAAGACTTTGCTCAGTTAAATCCAGGCGGCGACTTTTTTTTTGGCGAGGCAGTGTAGTTAAATAGCATTTCAAGGTTCACCTTATTGAGCTGCCTTTAAATGATAATGTTTTTAAGCCGTCTAAACCAACAGCCAATGATGTTAGCCAGGGTAGCCCTAGGTCTTAAAAGCAAAAAAAGGTATTATATTTGATCTTGCCTAAATCAAGCCTTTAAAAATACTAAATATTATGAGTAGGTAATACATTTTGTTCATCTAGGCCTTAAAATTTGTCAGAACATCATGTTAATATTACAAAAAAGCAGAGTCACAGCAATAACAAAATATATGGATTGAAGAAATGTTATCATTGAGATGCATGATTCATTTATTCATGATTTTTCATGCAGCACTGGAGTTCTTTCATCTGTACTCGACTTTTAAAATAAAACCCTTGCGTTTCAGAGAGTAGTACTGATAATTCCTGTGTAAAATTCATACAGATTATTGTTCTGTTGTCAGTGACATTAGAAAGTCTTTAAAAGGGCTTACGCTTCACAAGACAAAACCTGGAGCTACCTTGTTATCTTTAATTCTGATGTAGCAGCAGATCCAAATGTGAGCAAACAAGGGCTGCAGAATATTTTCGGTTACCAACTTGCATAATTATTTTCTGAACCTCAACATGCCACACATTAGTTGACTAAAAGCTATGTGTGCAGTGGCAGAGTGGTTAGAGCTAGAGATAGGTCGATATGATTTTTGTGTGAGACCTTGTTAATGCTTTGGAATTAGCTTCGGTCCACAAGAAGGAAGGTGCCGTACCGTAACTTGTCTTATAGTCTTATTTTTATGTTTAGAATGTTTTCTTATGTTTACTTTTACTTTTTTTTTTTAACTTTTTTAGGATTTAGCCCTTTTGTAGTATTTCTTTTCTAGTGGGTTCGGCTGTGGGCATTTTTAGGGGATAAATGCGCACAGTACCGGTAGACCAGCATGCACCTGGGTGGGCCTATGTTTTTTTACCAGACAGTCATGCAGTCGAGCAGGAGAGAGGCCTTTGTCATATAATATATATATAATAATGGAATAAAAGAACCAAACCTTCTTGGTGTGGACAATGACTTTGTACTGCGTAAACCACAAACACACAGAGTATTTTAGTGATTATTAGAGAAACAGGATGTTATAGGGAGAATCAGTCTTTTATCTTATCATTTGGGTAAAAATCTGAAAACTGGCCCTGCATATATTGCAAAAAAATGACAAATCAGTAGTACTTATCGGCTCTGGATTTAAATAATTGGCATCGGCCTTAGAAAATCCGTATCGGTCGACCTGTAGTTAGTGCTGCCTCTCAGGAAGGACGCTGTGAGTTCTGTCCTCTTTCTCCCACAGTCCAAATACAGGCACGTGTTGGGGCATTTGAGTCTTGCCACTTGTGAATAAATGTGAGAGTAGGGCTGGACGATATGGCTAAAGAATAAAATCTTGATTTCTTTAATTTCTCTGTGATTATCAGTGTTTTTAGCATCTGTCAGTATTTAAAGGTTCTGTAAGCAGCACGCACTTGTACTGGTTTGAAAACAGCACTGCAGTCTAAACCAAAACAATGGTCCGCTTTTCTGATTGGATGTTCTGCAATGCAGTTTTAAAAAAAACAAAAATGCAAATATAAACAACTTTCTTTGGGCATTATGTAAAATATTTTTTTATTGTGACTATATATATATTTTATATATATATTTTTATATATATTTTATTTTAACATGTTTACAACATATCAGGGGACATGTGTGGGTAGGTTTTAAGGAATATAAAAAATATACTGCTCATAGCACCTTTAATGCGCTCTGGAGCTAGCGGTAGCATTAGCCACAACACAGAAAACAGTGCAGCGCTTGGGGCATGCTAATTTTTGCTAAATTTGATTTTATGATTTGTCTATTTTTGACATCGTCCAAAATTAAAAACGCAAATTAATTCAATTTAACATCCAGCCTTATCTGAAAGTGAGTGGTTGTCAGCTGGGAGTGGCTGTAGCCATAATGAATGAATGAATACATTTTTAACATGATAGTGAGTAACTGCACATAATAAGACAAACCTCACTGACTCACTCACTGCTTTGGGAACAGTGCATGTCCTCATACAGACAGGTGAATAGATCATGTGACAGAGACCCACTGCAGTGACAGAGAGGATCAGCGACAGAGGCAGAGATAAGGCTAAATGCAGGCTGACGCTGACAGATGTAGACGGGAACAGATCTGAGGAGGAACAGGAGACAGAGCTGAGGAGAGCGACCTGAGGAGGCACACACAGAAACAGAATAGGTTTGGGTTCATGTACTGTGACGTCATCATCATCGATTTTAACTTACCACTCAGAAATATGATCTGAAATGAAAATACAGAAAGAGAGAGTGTCATATCTTCTGTTATTTTCTCCCCATAGACCACAAAGTGCAAAACAGATATCTTTGTGATAGTGGGAGGTAGTAACTAGTAGTGTTTTAGTCAAGACCGTACTAATTGAAACCAAGACCAGTCCGAGTCCAAAGGGAACCGTGACCATGACAAGGCAGAGACTTAAGGACTGAGATCAAGTCGAGGCTGAGACCAAGGCAAAGTAAAAAAAAAAAAATCATATTACTCCAAAAATGATTAAGAATAGAATTTTCTTATAATGTTTGGTAAATAAAATCACAACCAAGACCAAGACAAGCCCGAGTAAAATTGGATTCAAGCCCAAGACCGAGTAAACCTACAGCTGAGACTGAGACGAGACCAAGACCTTAAAAAAAAAACAGTCTTAAGACCAAGACCGGTCTCGGGCGCATTCACACTAGTACGTTTTATTTTGCTTGCACATGTTTTTAAATCTATGAAATCTCTGAATGGGTAGTGATTCTTTGACAGTTTGCAGAGTTATCATGGTAGTTGTAAATTTAGTGGGAGTAATAATAATAGTAGTAGTGTTAGTAGTGACAGTAGTAGGCTGTAACAGAAGCAGTAATTGTGGTGGTAGTAGTAGTTTTAGTAGTGAATGTTATAGTACTTTCTACTTAAATAGACCCAGCGTTTTCCAACTTTTTATGTCTCGTGTACCCTGCGGGCTTTGAGCACCCTCTCACTCATACGCCTTGATAATTCTTTAAAATTGTTATAAAAAAATCTGTCTTCATTTGTACAAAGACATTTTATACTAAATTTGATGTAAAAGAAAAAAGGTTAAACAAAAAGGTCATCTGTATAAGGTTTGTTCTAGAAGATGGTCCACCCTTAGCTTAATAATTTCTGAGGAAAGCTTCATTTAGAGATTTATATACAGTATTTCCCTCCCTCCTTAATTTATTGTAAATTTTTATTCTTGGGCATTTTTGGTAATCTCCCATTACATTTACTCAGTATAATGTAGTATGTTCAAAATAATCTTAAAAAATAGGAATGAATAATAAAAAATAATCTTAAACTCATAACAAATTTACCTCAAAGAAAAATTAAAAGAATTTTATTATTTCCCCTTAACTATTAACATAAACATAAAAAAGGCAACAAAATATAATATTCTTTAGCAGTTTCACTTCCTTTTTATCACTTAAGCTTGTCTTTTGAGCTTATCTTTTCAATATTTCAGTATAAAAATATTACAAATGCTTTTTATCTTGGAAATAAATTATGAAATAATTCCAAGTACCCCCTGCTAAGTGCTCACGTACCCCTAGGGGTCCCCGTACCCTTGGTTGGGAAACACAGCTCTACTCAGTATAATTTTAACCTTTACTCAAGAAGCAGTTGTTTGGAAAACTTCTACTTGGGTAATATTATTTTGAAGTAACAGTACTTTTACTTCAGTACAGATTTGGAGTATTTCTCAAACCTCTGCTTTTACCTGAAAGTCCTCCTCGTCTCCTCCTCCTCCTCCTCCTCCTCCTCCTCCTCCTCCTCCTCCTCCTCCTCTGATCACAGATCCATGTATATCTTTCTCTTCTTCACCAGTCTTTAAACACATGTCACGGAGGATTGAGCGGCCCCTACAGGCGATAAAATATAACTCTGACAACATGACCTTATTGGATTTCTGTCTGGTACACAGCTCCTCGGTCTCAGGAAGCTCTCTGACATTTACTCCTGCAGTCCTTTCTCCGGGACACCTTCACCCTCTGTACTGTACTCACCACCTCACTGCTGTGGGCGCAAGAGCCACAGTCTAAAGCTTCTAAATTATAACTAGACTTAGCTTCTCTTGGAGCTAAAGGTTATGTCGAGCAGTGGCTCTCAAACTTTTCACTCTGAGTACCAGCTCAGAAAATATTTGTCTTTCCAAGTAGCATTTAAATTGACTAAAATAAGCCTCAATCAGGACTAAACCAGGTCTAAACTAAGGAGTAAACCAGGTCTAAACCAAGGAGTAAACCAGGTCTAAACCAGGGAGTAAACCAGGTCTAAACCAGGGAGTAAACCAGGTCTAAACCAGGGAGTAAACCAGGTCTAAACCAGGGAGTAAACCAGGTCTAAACCAGGGAGTAAACCAGGTCTAAACCAGGGAGTAAACCAGGTCTAAACCAAGGAGTAAACCAGGTCTAAACCAAGGAGTAAACCAGGTCTAAACCAAGGAGTAAACCAGGTCTAAACCAAGGAGTAAACCAGGTCTAAACCAGGGAGTAAACCAGGTCTAAACCAGGGAGTAAACCAGGTCTAAACCAGGGAGTAAACCAGGTCTAAACCAGGGAGTAAACCAGGTCTAAACTAAGGAGTAAACCAGGTCTAAACCAGGGAGTAAACCAGGTCTAAACCAAGGAGTAAACCAGGTCTAAACCAGGGAGTAAACCAGGTCTAAACCAGGGAGTAAACCAGGTCTAAACCAAGGAGTAAACCAGGTCTAAACCAAGGAGTAAACCAGGTCTAAACCAAGGAGTAAACCAGGTCTAAACCAGGGAGTAAACCAGGTCTAAACCAGGGAGTAAACCAGGTCTAAACCAGGGAGTAAACCAGGTCTAAACCAAGGAGTAAACCAGGTCTAAACCAAGGAGTAAACCAGGTCTAAACCAGGGAGTAAACCAGGTCTAAACCAGGTCTAAACCAAGGAGTAAAAACCAGGTCTAAACCAAGGAGTAAAACAGGCATTAACAAAGGAATTAAAAAAAGACAAAACTGTGCCTAAAGCAGAACTAAACTTGGTCCAAACCAGAACAAAACTAAGACTAAAGGCTGAGTTGTACTTTCACGTCAAATCGAAGACAAACTCCTGCAAACCCTCTCAATACCTACGCCGTAGCCCTGACGTGCACCTGCCCAAAACTGTAACTACATCTCACCGCGACGTGGACTCCTCTGCTGTGATTGGTCGCTTTGTCTCGCGGTGAATTGACACTACATTCAATAACCTCTGAAGGGTTTACAACGTTGTCAAGACAACGATGTTTGTGTGCCGTCAGGAAGTATAAATCAGCCTTAAACCTGGTCTAAACCAGAGCCAAACCAGGATTAAACCAGGACTAAACTAGGTCAAAACCAGAACAAAACTGAGACTCAACCTGGTCTGAACCAGGACTAAACTGGAACTTAATCAGGTCCAAACCAGGTCCAAACTAGGACTAAACTAGGACCAAACCAGGATTAAACCAGTTCTAAACTAGGACTAAGGCAGGTCCAAACCAAAACTAAACCAGGTCCAAACCAAAACTAAACCAGGTCCAAACCAGCTCAACTTTATCTAAAATAAACTAGATCAAGACTTGAACTGCAAAAGACTCCTGAGTACCACTAAAAGAGACCTGCGTACCACCAGTGGGACCTGTACCACAGTTTAAGAACCACTGATATAGGAAAATCTTACTAATGTATATTTATTTCTATAGAACTTGGATCAGAAAACAATTTGACATTTTGTTATTAAACCCTTTTCTCTGGGACATTTTCACACTCTCTGTTCTTCACCCACAGACCATTACCTCCTCCACTGACTCCCGGTGCTTTCAGCTTGTCCTACACGTCAGCTAATTCTCCCTTAATAAGTGCAAATTGCTTGTTAATTGTGCCGTAATGAGACTTGGGAGTGGCTAAAGCTGAATTACAGCTCATTTCAGGATCACCCACATACACTGGAGTTAGTCATGCATTAGCACACAGGTAAAATGCCTTCTTTAGTAGCGCCGGATGCTACAGTAGTGGATGTACATAAATAGCAGTGGTGTGTCTAAAATGATTCATTGATTGCAGTGGTATTAAAACGAAAAGAAAGAAAAGAAACCTAATCTGCCGTGCTAATTTGTCATAAAGTGTTGGAGGGAGTGTCAGACCTGAGGCACAGTGTTAGACCTGATTAATCAAGCTTGTATTTAAACAATAACAGCAAATGCTTTTAAGTAGCTAACCCCAACAATAAGGTATAGGATGGCAGATATTTATCATTTTTAATTATTATTAGTCATTCTTAATGGGAAAAAGCAGAAGAAGCTGAATGAATGAACTAAAGATTTTCTCAAATGAACCGAATCTTTGGGATCTTTTTGTTTCGAAGAGCCGTTCATAAGACTTTTATGGATTTATGTAATTTTGAGAAGCCGGTCAGTTCATTCAGATTATAAACACTTATACTTCTGCACAGAGTGAGGCCACCATTCAGGATTTATTATGTGGAAAATGTGCAAAATGTAGCTACCTTGACTTATATTTACGCCAAAAAATGTCAGTAAAAACTAAGCAGGCAGCAATAAACTTTTATACTACAAACAAAATTGAATTCACCACAAAAGAACATTGATAACAGTGTATATAATAAATAGATAAATATGCAAATAGAAATATTGACACCAAAGACTGCAGTAGTTCTGTAGCGCTAATACTAAAGTACCTTCTACCTCAAGGCATGAGCAGTGTGTGTGTGTGCTTCTCTCCTCTTGCTCCTCGTCTATTTCTTTTTCTGTAGGACTTTCTCTTGTATTCTTCTTCTATTTTTTCTTGGCAAACAAAAAAGAGCTTGTTTGTTTTGGGGAAAAAAAAAAAAAGGGGCCACTCGCGCACCACTGCTATCGTTCACGTTGAAGAGCCGTTCAAAAGATCCGGATCGTTGATAAATCTCACATCTCACAGTCACAAGTCTAACACATGCACTTTAAATTTCCTATATTATGCTTTTTTCAAGCTTTTTGAAATAGTTTTGGACACCTTTGCATTAGTATTTCGTGTTTTATAATTTAAAATAATGTATAGAAAATGTCTTCTGATGGGGACAGATGGATAAATGAGCTGACAGCTTTGTACTGATGGCAGTTTAAGGCTGAAATGATCAGAATGAGTCCGGTGACAGTGTATGGGCTTTAGAAACGCACAGGAGCACTTCCTGGTTTCTCGTGTCTACGTAGCGCTGTAAGACCGAGTGTCTTCAGCTCTTGAGAAGTGGACAGCCTCAGCAAACAGTGATGTTCTAAAATAGTTTGGTAACAGTACAATATCAGCAGAAAAGTACAGTTTTACAGTCTTAAGTACAGTCTTAAAAGTAATAAAATGGTATTAAATTAGATTTGTCCAAAACCAAGACCTTAAATGTATTAAATCATATGGACAAGTCTTAAATCTCGCTCATCTAGGTTTTAAGTTGTCAAATTGGGACATTTAGTCAAGTTTTTCAATGATGCACTTCTCAAAAATATATTTTACACTAATACTTCAATCTATCAAAAGTGGCTTTACTCAAATGTGTCTTTATTTGTTAAGTTTTTAAAAGCTAAGTCTTTTTATGGGCTGCGTAATGTTGCAGGCATATTTGTTGCAAAAAACACCCCCACAATACAGTAAATGCTGTTAATTTATGATTCATTTTTAATACAAAACTGGAGTTGTTTCACCTGTGTTAGACTTTTAATAATACTTTATTAGTGTGACGTTTATACAGATTATTGTTCTTTAGGCGGCCATCCTTGTATAAAATATTATTCCAAGTGGCATTAAAAAGTCATTAAAAGGTCTTAAAGATACAGAAAGCAGCGTGCGCTCGTACTGGTTTAAAACGGTACTGCAGTCTAAATCAAAACAATGGTCTGTCTGGGCTGACGATCAGCGATGCAGTTTTAGAACCAAAACAAAAAATGTAAACAAAAAC
Source organism: Bostrychus sinensis (assembly GCA_020698575.1). NCBI lineage: Eukaryota > Metazoa > Chordata > Actinopteri > Gobiiformes > Eleotridae > Bostrychus > Bostrychus sinensis. Next base: position 8,834,159 of record CM036253.1, on the reverse strand, counting down.
AGCTTGGCCATTATATAAAACATATTTTCAGTTGTGAATAAATCAGCTGTGCCATTCTTATCAGTAAAACTAATATTTGATTTAAACATGTTTACATCATATCTTGGGACATGTGTGGGTAATTTTTATGAAATATAATAAATATATACTGCTCATAGCAACTTTAAATTTTACAAAAAAAATCCTGGAGCTACCCTGAGTTTACTTTTAGTCACATACAGTGGACAACTTGTTTAATATAATACAAATACTTATTATTTATCCATATGTGCTATAATCACTTATGTCTTTCCAAGATTATTTACAAAAGTCCGTAATCAGAGAAGGGTTTTTATGTTTATGTTTATTGGCCGATTCACCTAACTCATGTATTTCTTTGGACGGTGGAGGCAGGAGCAGAGACACCGCTGTAAGACTCAGAGAGGTTGTGTGATGGCCGCCCAGGGGATAGATCCCACAACCTCCATTGCTAGTAGGCAAGAGGAGCACTAACTAGTGATGGGAATTTCGTCTCATTTCAGTGAGGCGGATCATTTGGTTCATTTTACCACCTATATCTTTTATATTTCAGCCAAATTTAGCCAAGTTTGTATTGTGTATTCATACATATAAATACATGGATTGTAATGAAGAATTCAAAATTTCCAATGCTTTCCAAACTACCCAATGAACTGACTTACTCACAGAACCACTCTACTACATATAACATATAAACAAACCTATAATTGAGCATAAAAAATTGGACAGATGTTGACTTTTTTAATTTAAACACACCCCTAACAAAAAGCCTGAACCTAATAAAAAATAAATAAGTATGTAACTGTAATGTTTAACTTTTATTTTTCAGGGTTTCTTCTCTCTGTTTTTATCTGCCCTGTTTTTGAAAAGATCCTTCCTCTCACCGTTCACTTGAAAGAGCCGACTCTTTGTACCGGCTCGTTCGTCACTAGCACTAACCTCTCTGCCACTGTGCCCTTGGTTTATGTCTTCATAGGTTAAACCAAGTGTGACAGTACGACATGTGATCGAAACAACAGAACAGACCGATGTTAGGACTTGTCTCTGGAGAACTCTTATTAACTTTCCCAGTACCAGTTCTGCCTGTACCAACACATCACAGCAGGAGCTCTTTGTTCTTCCTGTTATTAGATTGTCATAAGAAACACACACCACCACAGCCTGCGGTCGGCAATCGCCCGCAGAGCGCATTAAACAGCGCGAATCAAATTAGTTTTTCCCGTTTTCTCTCAAATCTGTGTTGTTTTTTTTCCCCCAAAAGTCTCGAGTGAGAACGAGCGGCAGCCTGCAGGTAGGATTTAGCCGCACAAACAGTTGATACAAGAGTCTATTTGAGATTTGAGACAGTGACAGTGGAGAGGTTTATGAGAATGAAAAGGCCCGGGAGCCATGCGATGTGAGATCCTTACCTTAAAATAACAGCTTATAAATCACTCAAACTCAGGCTTCTTAAGTGGTGGCCTGCAGGCTGGGGGGAGATAATTATATTCTGTCACATGGCACAACTCCAAAGCTGATATCATTCAAGAAGTTAGGGATGTAAGGCTGAGTAGTAGAAGTAGCAGGGTTATCTAGGAAAAGCATGCTATAACTTGGCCTATGTACAGAAAAAATGTATAGTTTCTAACCTGTTCATGTTCAGATTTAGCTGAGGTGCACGAGGTTAGCGCTAGGATGGACTCCTCCCACCGTCCAGAGACCTGCATCTGTTTGGACAGTGGTTCACAAACCTTTCACACCAAGTACCACCTCAGAAAATACTTGGCTTTCAAAGTACCAGCTGTAAATGACTAAAATGAGCCTAAACCAGGACTAAACTAAAGTCTAAATGATGCTAAACTAGGTCTAAACCATGACTAAGTTAAGACTAAACCAGGTTAATAAATCAGCATAAATCTGGCACTAATTCAGAACTGAACCAGGAATAATAAACCAGGTCTATACCAGTGCAAATCCAGAACTAAACCAGGTGTAAACTAGAACTAAATCAGGCCTAAACTAGGACTAGCCTCAACTAAAGCAGGACTAAATTAAAAAAACTAGGACGACTTGAACTACAAAAGTCTCACCAGAAGAAGCCAGAGGATGACCAATATGGGTTTTTCTAGGGCCGATTTTTTAAAATTCAGAGCAGCTGATGACGGATAAACACTGCCAGTTTTTTATTTTTATATGATTTGTGGGGACAATTTTCTTAATTTCGTTCATTCATTTTAATATAATATAGTTATTTGTTTTAGTAATGCTTATTTAACTGCAAAAAAATGTGGTAAAATGTTACAGTGAGAACAGATGAAGATGAGTTTTTAGAGAAAATCAATAAGGCCATCTCAGTCAAACTTGCTGTGCAGGTAGAGCTTGGGGAGAGCTACAAAATGCTTTTTAAATGTTTATTCTACGAGGTTCTATGCCAGAGAAAGAAGCAAACTCTTTTTATTGCCGTTTGGGGCTTTTCAGGCTGAGATAAAGCGTTTTTAGATGTTTCCTATGAACTGCAGAGTAAAAGCTCAAACTGTGATGGTTGGGAAAGCTGGGGTCCTTCAGTCACATGGTTGCCCGGACATGTGCCTGACCAAAAATGGACATTAAAGGGCAAGAAATGGCCGATTGCTGATTGACTAAATGTTTGAGAACCTCTGTGATAGAAGAATAGGTAAATCTACAGTAAATGTCCCCAAGTGAATGAATGTGAAAGTGAATAGTGTGTCAGTGGATGTCTCTGTGACCATTGTCGAGAGTGCACCGTACTTCAGGCCTGTAGTTGCTGGAATAGACTCCTAACACAAAAAGGCAAAAGCAGACGAATTAATTTCTAAACCTTAACTCCCATTAGCATGTACGTTCCAATGTTAAGTTAGCCATTAATTCACCACAATTGACCAGCAGTGACCAACTCGCATGTGTGAACTCAACTCGTATGTCATAAACTAAATATCTGGAGCAAGTAGGGCATGTAATGATGAGTAGAGGTGCATTAAGTTCACCAAATCCGTCTGTACTCAAGTAAAAGTACTGTTCATTCTACAGCTACTAGGTTCAAAACTGGGACCTTCTTATTGAAAGGACTCACTCTGTCACCAGCGTAAAAAATAATCATTGTATTTGTTTATAGATTTTTTTTTATTTTACCTGACTTTGACCGATAAATGAGCAGGATTTGGTAAATACACTACTGATGCACTGCCCTCAGCAGGCAAGATGTGTTACTGCGTTATTTTGTAAGTTCAGTTTATTTGGGCTCAGTGTGAACAGGAATCAGACGAATTTGATTCATAACACCGGCGTGAACTTTTGCCCCAATCACACAGACAGTGGGTTATTAGTTGTGCAGATAAAATAAAATGCAAAGAACAAGCTTTCAAGTTATCTTCACGGAGGTCATGAAGATGTATATCTCCTTTTCCTCAGGCTCTAAAAGCTCTTCTGTCACCTAATGTGAGTTCGCCCTCCATTGTTTTTTGAAAAAGCATGCTTATTTCATAGAGAAAAATGTTATTAATGTCTATGGACTCTTAACTGTTGTATATGGTGATTTTTTAGGTGATAATGTGAAGAAAGGAGGAGTTATTGTCAGCTTTAGTTGCAAATGAACAACCAAAGGTGATCTGATCATCACATTTTGCCTCACACAGAGCGTGCAAACATTTCCCTGCAGAGCTCATTAAGGGCTGCGGTCCCAGAGCACGCGGCCTGTGCGCAGAACTGCCACAGGGACAGATTTTTTTTTGAGAGAGAGTCAGATTTCTGGATTATGAAAAACGTTGCAAGAATGGAAGATGGAGCTCTAGATGAGGAGCAGCCGGACGGAGCGAGTGGGCGAAGGCGAGTGGGCATGTGTGAACGCACCGGGAGGCACGGCACACAAAAATTTGGTCAAAATCACATGAAAAACAAACTGATGAGTTGAAAGTTACAGTTGCAAGTGGAGATAATGTATGGCTTTTAATTACTCAAAATGGTTTCTTCCCCTTTATTTGTGGCTTTTCTCTTCTTGGATTGGCACTGGAATTCATCTGCCCCCTAGTGTGCATATTCATTTTGCATAGGTTTTACCCCCGATGCCCTTCCTGATGCAATTTATCTATCTCTATATCAATACTTGCGCAAAGAGTACACTGGCTGGATTAGCCAAAATGGGATCCTGTGTGGCGGAAATCTATGAGTCTGTGGCAAGTAGCAGCTTCTCTGTCTGTGAGTGAAGTGAAGCTAGGTGTCATGTCTTGCACATAAATTAGCAAACAACTTCTCACTAACTGTGTGAAATGTAAACACATGGCTGACAAGTTCACCACGAAAGCTACTTAAAGCTTAACAACCAGACTTTTTTTTATTTCTTGACTCTAATAGCATATTATAAAAGGAATTATTTGTGGAAAAAAGATCTTAAGACCTCATATATGATTTATTATTGATTGATTTTATTATGCTGGCACAGTAAGAGGCGCTGAAGTAAGTACAGTATTTTAGTGTTGGACATGTTTTTGTAAAGCCTGGCCAGCTATCCCCCTCCTACTTTCTTTTCAGAAGCACGACAGTCCGGTTCCTCAGCCCCAGCGAAGTGTCTCTCCTCGTTCGACTTGGACCTGGCCTATCACAGCTGTTTATTTGCAGCCGGTCTTACAGATACTGAAGATATCGCCTATAAAAAATAACCAAGATTGCACCAGAGCAATTTAGCGTTTAGTGCTTTCCTTGGTCACCTGTTGATTCTGCTAAAGTCTGTGTCGTTGTTCAGTCCTCTGTGAGATTTTTATCTTTGTCCTGTCTCCATTTTAGCATCAGTAAAGCCCCGCTGATGTCTGACAAAAGATCACTTTCAAACAAACCCGCTTTTTCCTTTGTAGTCTTTGTACAACTGGCTTCTGCTGCTGTCCTTGTTCAGAAAAAGGTACAGAGCTGCTCATAATACGGCAAAACTAGCAATAATCCACCATGTTTGTTTTGGATACAGGTCAGCCTTTGTTTCTCTGATTGGTTACTCCGCCTTCTGCCCATATAGGAATGAAAATCAACTGAAGGGATACCAGACTAACTCCTTTGTATAGAATAAGAAAAAGACGAGTTTGTCTGGCTCGGTTAGTTTGTTTAGAACAGGGATTTCCAAACTATAGCCTAGGGGCCAAATTCTGGTTTGCATTGATCTAAAGTTAAACTTGGCTCTAGAGACGTCTAAGTTCAGCTCCAAACTTTGATTTAATGTCATATTTGTCTCATTTTAGATCTAAAGCAAAGAAAAACATGAAGGATAGATGAAGCAATTAAGTAGTAGTAGTAGAAGTAGTATAGATAGAGAAATTTGAATAAAAAAGACAGATGCAGGTTCCTTTTTTGTCTGTTTTGTATCTTTAACCAGTCCTGTAAGGTCACAAGCCTCCTGACTGATAAAATATTACCTCATCTTTCTCCACTAGTGGGCACCACAGCTTTCTATTTCACTCCATTTGGGGTTTATCACACTTTTCAAAGCAGTGTCAGACTCTAAGATGTACCACGCGATGCTGAGACGTGAGATCACACAGAGAACTAACAGGTGGTGTACGTCCCAGTACACTGCAGAGGGGAGGAGAGTGATGCTTCCTAATTGGCTGTCCACGTCCAAGCTGCTGTATCAGTCACGTCCCAGAGCGGAAACCGGTCGATGGGAGCTCCTCCGCCTCAGCAATTTACTCCCAGCATCAGGCGAAAGGAAAAGTGGTACTGGGTAATGTGAAGGTTTAGGATGAAGTGCGTGGTGACAGGGCTCCACTAAATGTTCCTGAACAAGATCCTACTCTTAAACAAGTCCCACCACTCACCACCAGCAACATGCCAACCCTTTTCTACTAATTACCATAAAAATCACAGGAAAATGTGTCACTGATTATTAGGGATGGGAACTGAGAAAAAATCTAATTGATTTGTGGCCATACAGTTTATTATGAAGCAGAAAAAGAAGCTTATTTTTATTTTCATGCATGCAGGCCTATTTTAAACTGCGCTTACTAAACAGAACTAACATGTATTGAATGTACAGCTGTTAAAATATTGGAAAGTATGCTTTTTAAATAAACAAGGTTGTGGCTTTAGGGTTAATTTATGGGCATCGAGAGCTTTGCACCTGTTTGCTATATAAACCGCTCATTAAACTTATTAAATTAAACAGTAGTCTGTGTTACTGTGACAGTGCAAAGCAGGGAGGAGCCACATCAGCGTCAGACAGGGAGGCGTTAAGTATTCAACCTTTTTTATGGTGGTCTCTCTCTTTCTGTCACTCACTCCCTTCCATACTGTATTTGAAGAGTTCATTTGCAAAAACAGATAAATGCCATTTTTAGACAAAGAGTTGAGGCTTGTAATTTACACTTTGCATAGTGCTGTTTTCAAAGCCCAGATCCATTTTAGAGCAATACCCAATGTATCCTGTTGGTCAGATACACTTAACTTTAGATTGAATGATTTAAACTGAAGTAAATAATAAAAAAAACAAATTTTTTGAGAAGTGTTATCTGTTTTTGCAAATAAACTCTTCATTTCTTATCCTTAGGGAATGAGCTTCTGCTGTCTCTGTGCATGGACATAGCTCCTACCTCTGTGTCTCTCTGGCTTCACGCTGGTGTGTCCACGCTGTGTGACGAGAGTGTGCCAGGCTCCGTGCGTCTCCGCCTCCGCGCAGCCGTGTCCCGTGAGCGTGTGTGCGTTACAGAGGGGAGAACGACATGCACTGCACGATGAGCGCTGCGCTTTGTAGGCTACTCATCGAAGGCGACTTTTGCAGCAAAGTGAAAGTAAAGAAGTAGAGGCGCTGCTCGGGGGTGGGATGGGTCTCGGAGCAAAACCCGCCGGTTGCAAAAGCTCAGAGCAGCATTGATGAGTGGGATCGTTAACGGCGGAGGCATACAATTCCGATGGATTGGAAAAATTAGAACTGGTTCTTGGGTAGAACCGGGTTTTGATGCCCATCCTCACTGATTATATAGGAGCTGAGAATATGAATACAAGAGGGGTGCCATTGGCTGTTGGTCTACATAACTTGTCAACACTAAGCGGCTGTTTTACAAGAAAAGTTGGTCAGGAAAATGCAGCAGTTCACGTTGCGCCCCACTAACAAAGTTATTACACACCAGGAGAAGTCATATTTGCATTCTGTAAATTTCAACTTGGTAACAATTTGTTGTAGTTACTTTGTGTTACTTTGCAGTTGCATTGTAGATAAACTACGGTGGCCCTGAGGTGCAACATCAAAATTGTTTGTGTACGCTAGAAAAATAATAATTATTATTATTATTATAATAATAATTTATTTTTTTAAAATCTTGCTTTACGAAGAAACCCGTCCCTAAAATTTAAAAAAGAATGCACGGAAAATAAATCTAATTTCTATAAATTGATATTTAAAAAGAGAGCATCAAAATAGTTTCTGTCCACCAGAAAAATAAAAGCTTAGGACCATTTTAAATGTGTTGCCTCAAAAAAGAAAAACACACCTAAAAAATTCCATTAAAATAAAGTCATGTCTTAAGTTTAAAAAGCTTGTTAAATAAAATTCATTAGCTAAACCCTTTTAAAATTTGAGGCAGGGTTCTCTTTTTGTGGCAGTGGACAAAAAACAATTTTGATGCTTCTTTTTTAATATAGAGATATATTTAAATTTTATGTGTAATCCTTTTTTTAATTCAAGGGAAAGGTTTCTTTTTAAGGAAAGATTTATAAAAGCTCTACTTCTGCTTATATTTTTCTAGAGGATGAAAACAGTTGCGATGTTGCACTCTCAGGGCCACTGTAATACACTGTATTAAGTGTAGTGTAAAATAAATTACCTTTTTTGTGTTGCACTGATTAAGTGTATGAGGATATGAAAACAAGGCGGAGTGCCAGTGGCTGTTGGTCTACACAACCTATCAACACAAAGGGGTTTTTAACACAAGAAGATTGGTCAGGAAAACACAACAGTCCGTCAGTCCATCACTGATCTGCGTTCAGTCTTTAAAAAGAAATCTGTAGTAAGCCTGTGAGGCCAGAAAGAGGCACTGATCCTCCCGCTGACAAAGTATTTGCACACCAGAAGAAGTTATATCCGTAGTTAAACATGTTGTCATCTAAACTTGCACGTTTAAATGCAGGTAGAGAAATTATTATGGCTGTTGTTTGATTCTTACAGGGGTCAGTAAACGTAAGTTGAAAGTTGCTGTGTTGTATGAGAGGTTAACGCTTTATTTATTTATGATCAAACAGACAGTGATGTATGAAAACTTTGGAGGAGGATGTTTTTGTGTAACTGTGTGTGTCTGTTGCTCTGGAGTTCTCCATCTCTCGCCAGTGTCATCTCCATCAAATCCATGTCCTCATGTTATCGCCTCTCTGAGCTCCACTTCCTGCAGCTGGGATCCATATTTAAAGCAGTGTTTGTGGTCCTCTGAAGCGGCTGTAGTCTCCTCTGTTTGCTCCTCTGTTCACTCAGGCGTGTGTGTATTCTCGTGTGAAACCTAATCTAATCCAAACAGACCTCCTCCTCCTCCTCCTCGTCCCAATCGGACACTTCCCCTCCCATTTTTTCCCCTCTTTTTTTTTTTTTTTTACTCTGCTGCTGCTGCCGCTACACCCTCCCCGTATCCCGTCACCAAGGGAACGCAGCGCTGTCTCCATGGCAACAGGCGGCTAATGAAGCGGTTGCCTTGACGACAGGGGGTTGGCTGTGCAGCAGAGGAAACAGCAGCGGACTGGAGAGAGGAGGGAGGGAGGAGCTAGGGGGCAGGGAGGAGGGAGGAGCAAAGGTAGGAAAGAATGCTAGATAGGAGGTAGGGAAGGAAAGGAGAAGTAAGGGGTGAGGAAGGAAGGAAGGAAGGAAGGAAGGAGGAGCATCTGAAGGAAGGAATGTTAGAAAGAAAGTAAGGAATGAAGGGAGGGAGGAGGTAGGGGTGAGGAAGGAAGGAGGTAAAGAAGGAAGGAGGAGCATGGGAAGGAAGGAATGTTAGAAAGGAAGTAGGGAATGAAGGGAGGGGGCACAGAGGAAGGAGCAAAGGAATTAAGGAATGATAGTAAGGAGGTAAGAAGTGAGGGAGGGAGGGATGGAGGAAGGAAGGAGAGAAGATAGTAGGGAGGAAGAGAGGAGCTAGGAATGAAGGAAAGAGCGAAGGAAGGAAGGAGGAGCAAGGAGGAGCGATAGAGGGAGGGATGGAAGTAGGGAGGGAGGAAGGGGGCAGGGAGGAAGGAGCAAAGGAATGACAGAATGATAGTAAGGAGGTAGGAAGGGAGGGAGGAGCTAGGAAGGCAGGAAAAAGGAGTAAGGAGGGAGGGATGGAAGAGAGGTGAGAGAGGAGCAAGGGGTGAGGAAGAATCAAAGAGGGGGAGCAAAGGAAGGATTGAATGATAAAAAGGAGGTAGCAAAGGAAGGGAGGAGCTAGTGGAGAGGAAGGAAGGAGGGAGGGAGGACAGTAAGGAGGGAGAGAGGAACAAGGGGTGAGGAAAGAAGGAAGGGGGTGCACGGAGGAAGAAGCAAAGGAATGAAGGGACGATAGAAAGGAGGTAGGAAGGAAGGATGGAGCTATTGGGGAGGAAGAAGCAGAGTAAGTAAAAGAGTAAAGAAAGGAAGTAGGGAATGAATGGAAGGAGGAGTTAAGGGAGGAAGGAAGGAAGGAGGGCAGGCACAGAGGAATGAGCAAAGGAATGAAGGAATGATAGTAAGGAGGTAGGAAGGGAGATAGGAAGGAGTTGGGGGGTGGAGGAAGGAAGGAGGGAGGACAGTAGGGAGGGAGAGAGGAGCTAGGAAAGTAGGTGAGTTAGGAGGTGGGGAGGTTCTGGGCATAAGAACTAAAAAGGAGGAAGGATGAAAGGAAGGAGGAAGTAAGGGGGCTTAGGAAGGAAGGAGCTAAGGTGGAGGAGGGAGAGAGGAAGTGGCTAGAAAGACAGGAAGGTAGGACCTAAGGGGGAGGGAGGAAGGATGATATAAAGGAAGGAGGTAAAGGGGAAAGGAAGGGAAGGAAGGAGAAAGTGGGGATGAAGGAAAGGAAACATTTGGCTGCTGTGTCAAAGTTAGAGAGGTGCACCATGGGACACAGAGGAAGGAAGAGGAGTGGAGCAGAGAGGTGCATCATGGGACACAGAGGAAGGAAGAGGAGTGGAGCAGAGAGGTGCACCATGGGACACAGAGGAAGGAAGAGGAGTGGAGCAGAGAGGTGCACCATGGGACACAGAGGACACAGAGCAGTGGAGCGGAGAGGTGCACCATGGGACACAGAGGAAGGAAGAGGAGTGGAGCAGAGAGGTGCACCATGGGACACAGAGGAAGGAAGAGGAGTGGAGCAGAGAGGTGCACCATGGGACACAGAGGCGGGAAGAAGAGTGGAGCCAGGAGAAATGTGTCCCATGAGAAGTTTAGGTCCATGTGCTGTTGTTTCTTTAGGACTCAGAGCTAACACAGGAGCAGGCTTTAGGCTTTAGTTTAGAAATGTCTCCCTCTGCTGGGCTGCAGGGGAACACGTCCCAGCTCAGACAGAGGACATGTCCTGTGATTATAAAAGGTTCCTTTGTAACATTTCCACCTTAACGAGCTGCTGAACTCCTGTGAGGGCAGTATTTGGGAGGTGTTGTCAGTACTTCTGCTGTTGTGTAAACTGTGATATTAACCCCAATGAGGACAAAAGTGTCCTTTTCCAATTTTTTTTTTTATTTTTATTTTTTATTTTTATTTTTTTAATTTTGCAGTGCTTCTTACCTCTTCTATTAAATTTGGCTCAGGTGTTTATTTTATCACTAATGTTTATATTCTAAACACAAATCTAATATTACTTCATGTTTACACTCTCTCACTAAATCTGTTACATTGCTTCTGTTCAGTGACCTCGTAAAATAAAAAGCATAATAAAAAATGTATCCCTTTATATTTTTTTCTACTTTTTCTGCATACATTTTTTAATCAACTTCTGCCTTGACCATAAATACCAAATATTTAATGATTTTCAGAATTTTGACCCTTTTTATGCCAGTGTATGTAATAGCATCTCAATTTTTATTTTTATTTTTTGTAAAAAAACAGGCACAAAAAAATCTATATTTTCAGTATTTTCTATGCAAAGTGAATATTTTTTAGGGGGGATTATTACTGCCTTGGGTTTGTCAAAGATTACCAACAACACTGATTTAGATGGATGTGGTATTTTTTTGTAGTAACAAAAAGTTACAACCAATTTTATTGTGTTTTAATGGGAATTGGTATTTAGATTCTACATAGCACAGGAAAAATAAAAATAAATGTTGATAATCTTTGAGAGATCCAAGGCTGCAATAACCACCTCCAAAATCAACTTTTCTTTAAGAATATAAAAAAAATTAATATTTTTTGTGTCTGTTTTTTACCAAAAAAAAAATGAAAAAAATGAAAAGCTATTACATACACTGGTGCACAAAGGTTAAAATTCTGAAAATAATAAAATATTTGGTATTAATGGTCAGGGGAGAAGTTGATTAAAAGATTTATAAAAAAAAAAAAAGTATACTATCTATGATGTTTTGTGACTGGGGCACAATAATGCAAACTCTTGTTGTTTTTAACCCATTGCCTCCTGAATGAAAGCAAATCCCCTTCTACAAACATAAACTTCTCTACTGCTGCTCTCACATTTAACACCGTCCCGTGTCTCTCGTGTGCGTCCCGCAGAAATGTCTCCGGTTCAACCCCGACGCGACCGTGTGGAAGGCCAAGCAGCAGGTCCTGTGCTCCCTCACCGAGTCTCTGCGGGACGTCCTGAACTACGGCCTGTTCCAACCCGCCACCGACGGCCACGACGCCAAGTTCCTGGAGGAGGAGAGGCCGCTCCGAGAATACCCACAATCCTTTGAGAAGGGCGTGCCATATTTGGAGGTACATCACGTAAATTAATTAAAATATTATGCAAAAGTTACAAGTTGTAGTAACAGTAGTGGTAGCAGCAGAAGTAGTAGTAGTAGTATTAGTAGTAGTAGTGCTTGAGAGTACTTCTAGTGGGGTAACAGTATTTTTGAAGTAGCAGTACACATTTGGAGGACTTCTTCCACTTCTGACCGACTCTTAGATGTGTTTCAAGTATTTTTGTTTGTGTCCTGAGGGAGAAGGAGAGTTAAAACCAGAAAAGACAAATATGTAAGACCTATTTACTCTAGATCTAGGCCAAAAAACGGCGAGAATCAAGGACAGCTGGGCTCTCTGTCTAAACTAACTCTTTGTTTTGCTTTGTCTCCTTTTTCTAAATGTAGTTTCGGTACAAAACCAGGGTTTACAAGCAGACGAATCTGGATGAGAAGCAGCTGGCCAAACTTCACACCAAGGCACGTTATCAAAGTTATTTCCATGTTATATTTGTCTAAACGTACTCACTAAAAATGCTTTCATCACAGACATTTCCAGACTCATATCAAAATCTGACCATAACTTTTTCAGTTTCAAACAAACAAACCAACATTGGTGAAAACATCATTTTTGCATTGATTACAAAAATTTGCTTCTCCCCATCTTCAAGACCTGTTTAAAACTTTTTCACCGGTATGTTATGGCTGTACGTAATTTTATTATGTTGCTTTTTTGCTGTTGTGTTCCAGTGTTTTTAACCTGTGCACTTGTATGGTGCCCCTGAGTGTAAGAAAGGCGCCAAGAAATAAAATGTATTATTATTGTAGCCTTTTCATGGAAGAAATTACAGCCGATTAGTTGATCCTATATCAGCCACTAGATGGTGCTAAGAGCTTCCTTTTTAGGACGGTCTGTGTGCTCTAAAGCAGTAGATCTCCCCTGGTCTGATCGTGGGACACAAATTTGTCCCTGATCATTTTATTGTGACCCAGGACAGTGTACACTTTGTCCTGGTCCCAAACCTGGGTACTGGGTTGCGTCAGGAAGGGCATCTGGCATTAAACCAGCATTAATATTTCAAACACTGCACGCTTGGAGACAGAATATTTGTTTTGACAACCCATGAAGAAAATAGCTGAAAGTAATGAAGATGATTTTATTGTAACGCACAACAGAACCTTTTTCAAAATTATTTTCTTCTTTTTTGGCCTTTAACTTCCATATGCAGCCCTCTCTATTTATCCAGGTTTGGGACTGGCACAAAGGTAGACTGGCTTATGAACCTTTGTGGCTGCCATATTTTTCTAAATTATTTTACGACAGCCTTTATAGCACATGTAGAAGCCTTTATTTTTATTTTTTATTTTTTTACTATTTTCATGTATTTAAAACAATATTAAGGCTTCAAATAAGTTGAACCTTTAAAAAGAATTCAACCTTCCCATGACCCACTGTTGGGCCCCGAAAATCTTCCCTTATTTTCTCTTGCTACTATTTTAACAGTGTTGTAAAACTGTCCATTCACAGGCAAGCCTCAAGAAATTCATGGATTATATTCAGACCAGCGCTGTGGATAAAATGGCCAAGTTTTTAGACAAAGGCCTGGACCCCAACTATCAGGACGCAGACACTGGAGGTGAGCAGCAGCCAAGGTTCACCTCAGCACAATCACATTATTTCACCTACGCTTCATTTCATCTTTGCAAATGTATAATATTCTATATGTAATGTGTAAATGTATATTGCTTTTGTTCATCTGCCATACAAAATCTGGGAATCAGCCATGTACAACTACAAATACAACAAAAAAGTTATGCTAAACCAGACCAGTTTAGAGATTTCAGTAATTCTTTAGTAATAAGCGCATGTCAATCAGTGCAAAATTATTACCAAAAACATTGTGTTAATTTCAGGGTTCCCACTGGGCATTAAAAAACATTAAATATCATTAAATGGATTTTACAAAAATTAAGGCCTTAAATGGCATTAAAAAGCATTCAATTTGTTTCCAAGAAGGATTAAAATCTTAAAATAGTTTTTAAGTAAAATCACTGACATTATTTATTTTATTTGTGAATACAAATAAATGTATATAAATAACGATTTGTCTTTTTGTAGCCTACATTAGTGTGATAGACGAGTAGAACGAGTTTGCTTCCAACAGGACCAAATTACCCAAACACATTGTATTTTACAATACATCCAAAATTTTGACAGTTTAAGCTGCCACAGTTGTATGTTTATGGCATTAAAATGCTAGAAATGACATTAAAAATTGTATTATAAAGCTTTAAATTAGAGTTGCTGATACCTGCAGGACCCTGTAAGTTAGTACCTATAAACTGTTTATCTATTGAATAGCTGTTAATGTAAATATTTATTAATGCTTTGTTTCTGCTTACTAGTGTGTTGGGTTTGTAAAATCTGTGTACATTTGTGTGTTGTGCCCCCCTCAGAGACCCCCCTGTCGCTGGCGGTGCAGTGTGAACCGGGGGGAGGGGAGGCCATCAGGGTCCTGGTGGAGAACGGGGCGCACATCGACTTTCGAGCCAAAGACGGACTCACGCCGCTTCACAAGGCTGTTCGAGGCCACCGCCATACTGCCCTCCTGGTAAAAACCATACTGCTTTTATTATATGTACTTCTGTTTACGTACTAATACTTCCACAGATACTGCCATACAAGTACAGTACTTTACCCACCGCAAGTTTTTATACCCACCTTGCTGGTCCGAAAGAATAAAAACATAGGTAAATGAGTAAAAGTATTTGTTGTGTTGGAGATGAGAGCAGTGGTAGTAGCAGTACTAGTAGAAGTAGTAGGAGGAGTATTAGTAGATGTAGTAGTAGTAATATTAAATATAGTAGGAGCAGCAACAGCAGTAGCAGTAGTAGTAGTGATAGTGATAGTGATGTAGTAGTGGCAAAAGTAGAAGTAGTTGTAGTTGTTGACATAATACTAAGTGTTGTAGCAGTCATAATAGTAGTAATAGCAGTAGTAGTGGCAGTTGGAATAGTAAAATTAGTAGTAGTAGTAAGTGTAGTGGCAGTACTCGTAGAAATAGTAGTAGTAGTTGTTGATTTAGTAGTGGTAGTAATCATAAGTGTAATAACTGCAGCAGTACTAGCAGTAGTAGTAGCTGTAGTAATAGCAGTGGGAGTAGTAGTAGAAGTTGTAGTTTTTGTTGCTGTAGTAGTAGTAAAAACAAGTGCAGTAACAGCAGGAGTAGTAGTAGCCGTAGCAGCTGCAGAGGTAGTAATAGCATTAGTAGTAGTGGTAGTAGTAGAAGTAGTAGGTGTTAATGTAGTAGTAGTAGTAGTAGTAGTAAGTGGAATAGCATCAGCAGCAGTAATAGAAGTAGTAAAAGTGGTAGTAGTCGCTGTAGTAGTTGCTGTAATAGTAGTAGAAGTAGTAGTAAGTGTAGTGGCAGTAGTAATAGCAGTTATTGTAGTAGTAGTGGCAGTAGAAGTAGTAGTAGTTGTTGATATGTTAGTAGTAGTAGTAAGTGGAGTATAAGCAGCAGCAGTAGTAGAAGTTTTAGTGGCAGATATTGCTGTGCAACACAAAATGAATGTTGTATAATAAGTACTTTCTAATTAAGTAAAACTTTGATACTTTTTACCTCTACTTGAGTAATATTACTTTGAAGTATCATTATAAAAAAATTGTAAAAATCTACTATATTATTGCATCAAAAGTACTTTAGATCTCACAGTAGCACAGTTTACTACAGTGCACACGGCCCTTCCATCTGAGCAGGTGCTTCTGTCTCTGGGAGCGTCCCCGGACTACAAGGACCGACGAGGGCTCACACCGCTGTACCACACTGTGCTGACAGGGGGCGACACCTCCTGCTGCGAAACACTGCTGTACCACCGCGCCAAACTGGGCATCAGGGACGAGAACGGCTGGGACGAGACACATCAGGTACGCCCTCACTTTTAACCCGTCGAGTTTATACAATGTACACTGTTTATGGGCTGTTCTTGTAGCTTAGCTTTAAGGTGCTGCTCCTGTCTACTCCTCCAAACTGGGAGTGTGTTGACATCTATTAAAGAAATTAGCTGTTGGATATTGCAGTCTATCATATTTTTATGTTTGTCTTCATGCATCAGTGTCCTCTGTTCCAGCATCTGTGTCTCATGCCATGAAACTACATCTCCCATCATCCTCCACTCCTCTTCCATGTCTCCATCAGCTTCTGTGGCCTCAGCCTTTTACAGTGGAGCAAACAGACACAGAGGTCAAACACACAGGTATCAGCCACTTCATCTGTATCCACTGTCTGACATTTCGTACGTCGTCCTAAATCTAAATTATTATTTCCCTGCAGTTAATGTCAAAATGTCAGTTTTCAAGTCATTTTTGAGTCTTCTTTGTTTTTTCTGAGTCCAAGTCCAAAGCATTAGTACTTAAGATGTCAAGGTTCTGTTTGTTCATGACGAGGATGGAAAGGATCAGAGTAGAGGTCGATGCTGATTTTTTTTTTTAAATTAGAGCAGCTGATGGCCGATAAACACTGCAGATTTTTGTGTCTGTTATGCAGGGACAATTTCCTTAATTTTATGAAAGAAATTAATATAATATAGCCATTTGTTTTAGTATTGCTTATTAAAATTGAAACAAATGTGTTAGAATTGGCAGTGAGAACAGTTAAAGATGAGGCCGTGCGAGTAGAGCTTGGGGAGAAAATTCTTTTGGATCTGTTTTCCACAAGGTTCTGTGCCAGAGAAATGAGCAAAATCATTTTATTGGCTTGTTGAGCTTTTTGGGACGAGATAAAGCGTTTTTGGATGTTTTCTATGAACTGCACTGTTAGAGCCCAAATTGCTACAAGATGGTTGGAACAAAAATCAGCATTGAAGTGCAAGAATCGGTCAGATAAATCGGTCGACCTCCCATGCAAAGGATAGGGTTAGATGGAGGAAGATGAGCTGGTGCATTTTGTACATTAAAAGTTAGATTGTGTAGCTCTTTGGTAATGTCTAATGGAGAGGATCAGATTCCATATTTAACCACTTTCTTAACTTTAGAGGCTCTGAGAACGTATGGTAGCCCTGAAGGCACAAATAGATCTGATGATGAGTTCACTTTAAAATGTAAAATAAGAAAATAATTAATTTGTTGCATGTCTTTATGTGAGATTAGTCCAGAAAACATCAATGTGCTTCTCCTGCAACGGTGCCCAGTTTGTCCTCTCTGGGCCTCTGTAGGAACAAATACAGGAAGTAATGGTTTCACTGGGGCTTTGCATGGTTTTGACTCATTTCATTAGGTTCTACTGTGTGCTACAATATTTTACACATTCATCATAGTATCAAGCCATACAAACTACTTTGGTTAACTCTTTGTATCCATGCATGTTTATGATAATTTTCCCAACAGGTTTGTTATTACTCGCTCCTCACAGTTTTCTCAGGTTCATAGATGGTGTTAATTAAACGAGGTATCACTTCATAACGGTCTCGCTGAGCTCTCCTTATGCTGCTTCCTGTTTCCTTCACCGTCTCCCCATCCTCCAACACATACATCCTTCACTCCTCCTTTCCTTCCCCTAAACACTTGTCCTCTCCTCTTCTCTTCTTTCTGCTCAGGCCTGTCAAAATGGCAACTCACAGCATCTGGAGCACCTCCTCTTTTATGGAGCGGACTCCAGTTCCCAGAATGCCTCTGGAAACACTGCCTTGCACATTTGTGCTCTATACAATAAGGTAACCGCACAACCAGCACCACCATCAAGTAGGGCTGGAAATCATAGGGTACCTCATGATATATGATATGATATGATATGATATGATATGATATGATATGATATGATACACGATACATGGCGATGATATCGATATATTACACAACATAACCAGGACTTGACATTAACATTTTTGCTCACTGGCCGTTTTGGCTAGTGTTCTTTAAAGGTTACCAGCCATTTAAGTTTTTCTCTAGCCATAATTTAGATGTTAAAATGCTGATTAATGTGTAGTATAATTATATTATATTACAATTATATGTTATTTTTACAATTCTTTTGAAAATTACCACTGAAAATGCACTATTTAAAAAAGAAATTTTTTCGTCATCAAAAAAAAAAAAAAAAAAAATTTGACTCACAAATCTGTATAGTTCATATATATATCAATATATTAAATCAGGTTAGAGTAGTTCAGATAAAATAACAACAACAACAACAACAACAACAATCCAACCAACTAGTGAGACTGAATATGTTACTGGCCAAAGTGGAAATCTATCCACATTTGGTCGGGCGGCTACTGTTAATGTCAAGCCTTGCAAATAACCTACAATTTATCAGTGTATTTTTAAAGAAAAAAAGTTTTTTCTTGACTGCATTTATTAAGTTTTTGTGAATTATAAAGGGCCATATACATGTATGTGACATATTATGGTTTGCCACTGAAGCAGCAGAACACAAGAATTAAAGAAGTCCTGTTTCCAAAAGTAATAAATCAACCATCAGTCAATCAGCATTGTTATGCATGGCGTCACAAAAGTAACGGTATCACTATATAAGTATCAATATTAGTATTCCTTCATACAATATTACAATATATCACACAATATATAAATATCACCCTAAAAGTACAGTGATCTGCTCCACATAAGTGAAGCTCTGGTGAAGGTTAATCAACACAGATTTTTTTTTTTTTTTTTTTTACAATCTGACCACTCAATCCAGTTCTATTGCGCAATATAAAGAAATAATGTAATTGGTACTTATAAGCAGTGGAGAACCTAAACAAAACAGTTATTTTATGTCTATGAGTGCCAGCCTTCAACTGACTCGCCATGGTTTAAGGTGTACCCCACTTAAGGCCCATAGTTGCTGGGATAGGCTCCAGGCAGCCACAAAACCTTATGGACAGAAGATGAATGAATATAAATCAATAAATGAAGTTAACAGCTACATGTAGGGGAAAGGGAGAATGGTTTTTATATAGCGCTTTAACTATGACACAAGTCACCCAAAGCTTTACACACAGTAGGGAAGAGGTATTTCATTCACTCCATACTCGGTAGAAAACTTTATCACATTTGCCTTTTGCACAGTGCAATGTGTGCATTTTGTGCCTGCAACAAATGATATGCTCCTTGTTATGGAAGTAGTTGCTTACTCCTCATTTGATGCAGGAGGTCAAGGGTTCAATTCCTGAGTGTGGAGCCAAAAACTCCAGCCCGGGCCAATCTCAAGAACCAAATAAATACAGAGGGTTGCTTTAGGAAGGATGTGAATAATTTGCTGTGGCGACCCCTAAAACAAAAGGAGCAGTCAAAAGTACTTCTATGAAAATGCTCATAGTATTTTTTTTAGGGGTCACAAGCCAGTGTACTCTTAATTTTTGCCTGTCCCAAGCCCAGATAAACAAAGAGGCTCACCATCCAGGTTAAAATATGCCAAAAGGATGATGATTTTCTGTGGCGACCTAATTTTCCAGTAATATTTAGCAGTAAACTTGCATATCTCTTACAGTTTTTATGTAGTATTAAGTGCTGTTAGGTGTTCACTGATGTTGTGTGTTTGTTGCAGGAAGGCTGTGCCCGTATCCTGCTGTACCGAGGAGCCAACAAAGACATGAAGAACAACAGTGGGCAGACCCCGTTCCAGGTGATGGCTGCCTGTGTAATTACCAGCGCCGGGGTGACTGCGTGTAGCTTCAGCGTCTTATTATTAGGTTAACACAGCAGAAAGTGCCAGGGCCTCTAATTTTGCTTTAAAAAACATTACTGTGCGGCGGTGCACGCAGGGATCCCAGGTGGCATGATTGCGTTTGTGCCTTTAATCTGGAAACATTAACTGTGTCAATGCAGAACGGGCCAGCTGAGACTGTGTGTGTGTGAAGGAATGGTCTGTGCAATATCAACACAGTTTATAGGTTTATACTTATATAAGGGGTGACAAACTGAAACTTACAGGCAGAGGTGGAAAGTAACTGGATACTTTTACACAAGGTACTGAGTCTACACCTTTTTAAATATACCTTTACTTGAGTACATTTCTCGTACAAGTCTCTAGATGAATGAAAGTGTTTTTGGAACTTGGTGGCAAAGTGGGCTGCACACTTGCATTCACTGGTAGTAGTAGTGGTGGAGTGGTAGTAAAAGTAGTGATAGTGGTAGTAGTAGTAGTGGTAGTAGAGTGATAGCAGTAGTAGTAGTGGTGGTAGAGTGGTTGTAAAAGTAGTAGTAGTAGTAGTAGTAGTGGTAGTAGGGGTAGTAGTGGTGGTAGAGTGGTTGTAAAAGTAGTAGTAGTAGTAGTAGTAGTAGAGGTAGTAGTAGTGGTAGTGGTAGCAGTAGTAGTAGTAGTGGTAGAGTGGTAGTAAAAGTAGTAGTAGTAGTGGTAGTAGTGGTAGTAGGGGTAGTAGTGGTGGTAGAGTGGTTGTAAAAGTAGTAGTAGTAGTAGTAGTAGAGGTAGTAGTAGTGGT
Source organism: Bostrychus sinensis (assembly GCA_020698575.1). Lineage (NCBI taxonomy): Eukaryota > Metazoa > Chordata > Actinopteri > Gobiiformes > Eleotridae > Bostrychus > Bostrychus sinensis. The sequence goes on along the minus strand of CM036253.1, from coordinate 8,813,900 downwards.
AGTGGTAGCAGTAGTAGTAGTAGTAGTGGTAGAATGGTAGTAAAAGTAGTAGTAGCAGTAGTGGTAGTAGGGGTAGTAGTAGTGGTAGAGTGGTGGTAGAGTGGTTGTAAAAGTAGTAGTAGTAGTGATGGTTTAGTGGTAGTAGCAGTAGTAGTAGTGGTAGTTGTGGTAGAGTTGCGGTAGAGTGGTAGTAAAAGTGGTAGTAGTATAGTAGGAGTAGTAGTGGTGGTGGAGTGCTAGTAGTAGTAGGGGTAGTAGTAGTGGTAGAGTTGCGGTAGAGTGGTAGTAGTAGTAGTAGTGATAGTAGTAGTTGTAGAGTGGTAGTAAAAGTAGTAGTAGCAGTAGTAGTAGTGGTGGTGGTGGAGTAGTTACTCAAGTAATACCTTTGTTTAAAAGATATAAAAGTATAAAAGTACTCACAAGTGTATTTTTTAGGTGGCTGTCATGTCGGGACACTTTGAACTGGGAGAGATTATCAAAAACCACCGGGACACTGATGTGGGTGAGTCCCTGCACTGTTCCATGTTTGTAGATGGATTGGTTTGGGTCATGTTAATGTCATTCTTATGTACTGGTTATGTCATTGTCAAACATGTTAAATCTGATATAGTGACAAACTTAGTGATTCATTTCTGCATCTACTTGTTCTGTGTAAAGTAAACTTTAGCTGTTTCCCAATTCAACGGCTGCAGCCTTCGAAGGTCGCGGTCCACGGAGGCTACTCCTTCTTGTGGCCTTCGTGGACCGCAAAGGCCGAGGACGGTCCGGTCCACGGAGCGCACGTCAACAGCTGCTCCTCCTCTCATGTTTGCGCCGCTGTCACCTAGCAACCAGGACCGCAGCTGCTCGTTGATTCACTTTATTCATTGGTCACATAAGCAGAAATGGAGCCAGAAATTACACTTATTTTATTTTTTATTTTGTTTAATTTACTCCTCGAGGAGTTTGAGCAGCTCTCTCCACCTCTGCCATCTTTGAACGTCAGGCAAGCAGCGCGCAGTGAATCATGGGATATGTTGGGCCGCGAAGGATGCACCCGATGCAGCCTTCGTTCAGCGGGAAAGGAAGGCCGCATTCGTGGGCTGCATTTGAAGCAGCCTTCGAATTGGGACACCCCTGTCGCGCCGACTGTGACATAATCAACCTTCAAATGTAGCCGACGAAGGCTACTTTGACCTTTAGCCTATGTAGCCCTAGCAGCTAAATGCTAAGTAACTTGGGAAATATTGAAAGGGTACGGTAATGTTTCCTAACCAGGCCCTTACATCACACTTACGTAGTCGATTGGTTGCCATTTGCTAAAACCATCCTGTTGATTAATAATTCCTGATAATTTACACTTTATAAAGGGGTCTATTTACACCTTTAAAAGTTAAAAGTGTGTAGTTGTAGTACTCCATCTCCACTTAGGGTTATTGCCTAAAAACACACTCTACATTCACGCGTCTTTCCTTTTCCCAGTCCCTTTTGTGGAGTCTCCGAAGTACGCCCCCCAGAGGCGGGAGAGCACCCGGACCCTGGCCATACCCCACCCTCACCCCTTCCTCCGGGCCAACAGCGACAGCAGCATGAACCTGCCCGAGTGGATGGCCCTGCCCAACGCTCCCACCTCCAACATCGTATCAGTACAGGTACCAGTACACAGCATGTACTACAGAAACCACTGGACACATCTGGTATCGTACGACCCCGCCCACCTCCAGCACAGATACTTTTCATGTTTTTATTCATTTGCCACAGAAAAACAGAAACTGAAGCTCCCATTAAACCTCCAGCTCTTATGTCCTTGCTCCACAGCCAGTTGTAAAAAAAATCTGTTATTGGAGAGTGCAAGCTTAAGGAAAACGATAATGATAATAAAGCCTACAGCAGTGGTTCTCAAACTGTGGTTCAGGTGCTACTAGTGGTACGAAGACTTCCTCCGGTGGTTCTCAGGAGTCTTTTGCAATTCAAGTCCTGATTTAGAGCCAGTTTTATTATTGGTTTAGTCCTTGATTTGTCCTGGGTTAGTCCTGTTTTAGACCTTGTTTAGTCCTATATTTGTTCTGAGTTAGTCCTGTTTTAGACCTTGTTTAGTCCTTGATTTATCCTGGGTTAGTCCTGTTTTAGACCTTGTTTAGTCCTTGATTTATCCTGGGTTAGTCCTGTTTTAGACCTCATTTAGTCCTTGATTTGTCCTGGGTTAGTCCTGTTTTAGACCTCGTTTAGTCCTTGATTTGTCCTGGGTTAGTCCTATTTTAGACCTCATTTAGACGTGGTTTAGTACTTAATTTGCCAACAGATCTGTTTTGACTGATTTGTCATGGTTTTGTCCTGTTGTGACCTCGTTTAGTCCTGTTTTAGAGCTGGTTTAGATCTGGTTTAGTCCTTAATTTGCCAACAAATCTAAACCTGTTTTAGACCTTGATTTGTCCTGGTTTAGTCCTGTTTTAGACACAGTTTAGTCCTGATTTAGATCTAGTTGAGTCTTGTTTTGACCCTGTTTTAGACCTGGTCTAGTCCTGGTTTAGACCTGGTTTAGATTTGATTTGTCCTGGGTTAATCCTGCTTTAGACCTGATTTAGACCTGTTTTTTTACTTGATTTGCCATCAGCTCTAAACCCGTTTTGGACATGATTTAGATCTGGTTTAGTCCTTGATTTGTAATGGTTTATTCCTTAATTTGTTCTGCTTTAGTCCTGTTTTAGACCTGGTTTAGTCCTTGATTTGTTCTGATTTAGTCCTGTTTCAGACCTGGTTTAGATCTGGTTTAGTCCTTAATTTGCCAACAAATCTAAACCTGTTTTAGACCTTGATTTGTCATGGTTTAGTCCTGGTTTAGACCTGGTTTAGACCTTGATTTTTCCTGGTTTAGACCCAATTTAGACCTAGTTTATTACTTGATTTGCCATCAGCTCTAAACCTGTTTTAGACTTGGTTTAGATCTGGTTTAGTCCTTGATTTGTCCTGTTTTAGTCCTGTTTTAGACCTGGTTTAGTCCTTGATTTGTCCTGGGTTAGTCCTGTTTTAGACCTTGTTTAGTCCTATATTTGTTCTGGGTTAGTCCTGTTTTAGACCTTGTTTAGTCCTTGATTTGTCCTGGGTTAGTCCTGTTTTAGACCTCGTTTAGTCCTTGATTTGTCCTGGGTTAGTCCTATTTTAGACCTCATTTAGACGTGGTTTAGTACTTAATTTGCCAACAGATCTGTTTTGACTGATTTGTCATGGTTTTGTCCTGTTGTGACCTCGTTTAGTCCTGTTTTAGAGCTGGTTTAGATCTGGTTTAGTCCTTAATTTGCCAACAAATCTAAACCTGTTTTAGACCTTGATTTGTCCTGGTTTAGTCCTGTTTTAGACACAGTTTAGTCCTGATTTAGATCTAGTTGAATCTTGTTTTGACCCTGTTTTAGACCTGGTCTAGTCCTGGTTTAGACCTGGTTTAGATTTGATTTGTCCTGGGTTAATCCTGCTTTAGACCTGATTTAGACCTGTTTTTTTACTTGATTTGCCATCAGCTCTAAACCTGTTTTAGACCTGGTTTAGATCTGGTTTAGTCCTTGATTTGTAATGGTTTAGTCCTTAATTTGTTCTGCTTTAATCCTGTTTTAGACCTGGTTTAGTCCTTGATTTGTTCTGATTTAGTCCTGTTTCAGACCTGGTTTAGATCTGGTTTAGTCCTTAATTTGCCAACAAATCTAAACCTGTTTTAGACCTTGATTTGTCATGGTTTAGTCCTGGTTTAGACCTGGTTTAGACCTTGATTTTTCCTGGTTTAGACCCGATTTAGACCTGGTTTATTACTTGATTTGCCATCAGCTCTAAACCTGTTTTAGACTTGGTTTAGATCTGGTTTAGTCCTTGATTTGTCCTATTTTAGTCCTGTTTTAGACCTGGTTTAGTCCCTGTTTTGTCCTTCTAGTATTGCACACTTTCTCTTACTTTGTCCTGGCTGGTTTTAATTCAACAGCCAATACATCGCCCTCTATTGCAGCGTATTAAAATCATTAATAATAAAGCCTATGTACCGAGATTATTCAGTGTTCAAGATAAGTGTGAAAATGTTAATGAAGATGAGAAGCAGATTATTTTTTTATCATGTTCCGCTCTTTTGTTAATCTAAAGTAATAGACGCTGTGTACTCACACTTTTCAAAGCTGACTCCTCCGTACTGTGTAAAGGCAGAGACCCGTAAACCACTCTGTCACCATTATGCATTTGAGTTAATTATGTTCACTGAATAGAAAATAAATTATGCAGCGACTCGTGTCTGTTGAGCCATATCCCATAATCGTAGATCATGTAATAAATGCACGCGGAGAGTTACACGGCATGTTTAATGTGTGCTGTTTTTCTTACATACACTTCTGTAAATCGGTCTCTAACGCAGCCATTTTTGTACAAAGGGGAAGCCATTGTAATAAATTATTGAAATGAGATTAATATGATGCAGTGGGCAGTAGACAGCAATATACAGTGAAGTCAGAAACATTTCATTTCAGCTGCCACTTACATAATGCACACGTACAGTACACACAGTAAGTAACCATGTAAGGTAATGTTTCATTTAGCAAAAAGAGAGATTATAATGAATTATAGAAAGTACAAAAATATGTTATGACTATGCATTGTTGGATTTGTCATGGTTTAGTCCTGTTTTAGACCTGGTTTAGCCCTGTTTTAGACCTGGTTTATTCCTTGATTTGTCTTGGTTTATTCCGGTTTTAGACCTGGTTTAGTCCTTGATTTGTTCTTGTTTAGTCCTGTTTTAGTCCTGTTTTAGACCTGGTTTAGTCCTTGATTTGTCTTGGTTTAGTCCTGTTTCAGACCTGGTTTAGTCCTTGATTTGTCTTGGTTTAGTTCTTTTTTTAGACCTGGTTTAGCCCTGTTTTAGACCTGGTTTAGTCCGGTTTTAGATCTGGTTTAGTCCTGTTTTAGACCTGGTTTAGCCCTGTTTTAGACCTGGTTTAGTCCTGTTTTAGACCTGGTTTAGTCCAGTTTTAGACCTGGTTTAGCCCTGTTTTAGACCTGGTTTAGTCCTTGATTTGTCTTGGTTTAGTTCTTTTTTTAGACCTGGTTTAGCCCTGTTTTAGACCTGGTTTAGTCCGGTTTTAGATCTGGTTTAGTCCTGTTTTAGACCTGGTTTAGCCCTGTTTTAGACCTGGTTTAGTCCTGTTTTAGACCTGGTTTAGTCCGGTTTTAGACCTGGTTTAGCCCTGGTTTAGACCTGGTTTAGTCCTGTTTTAGACCTGGTTAAGTCCGGTTTTAGACCTGGTTTAGTCCTGGTTTAGACCTGGTTTAGTCCTGGTTTAGACCTGGATTAGTCCTGGTTTAGACCTGGTTTAGTCCTGTTTTAGACCTGTTTTAGACCAGGTTTAGTCCTTCATTTGTCTTGGTTTAGTCCTGTTCTAGACCTGTTTTAGACCAGGTTTAGTCCTTCATTTGTCTTGGTTTAGTCCTGTTCTAGACCTGGTTTAGACCAGGTTTAGTCCTTCATTTGTCTTGGTTTAGTCCTGTTCTAGACCTGGTTTAGACCAGGTTTAGTCCTTCATTTGTCTTGGTTTAGTCCTGTTCTAGACCTGGTTTAGACCAGGTTTAGTCCTTCATTTGTCTTGGTTTAGTCCTGTTCTAGACCTGGTTTAGACCAGGTTTAGTCCTTCATTTGTCTTGGTTTAGTCCTGTTCTAGACCTGGCATAGTCCTGGTTTAGACCTGGTTTAGTCCTGGTTTAGTCCTGGTTTAGTTCTGGTTTAGTCCTGGTTTAGACCTGGTTTAGTCCTGGTTTAGTCCTGGTTTAGTTCTGGTTTAGTCCTGGTTTAGTTCTGGTTTAGTCCTGGTTTAGACCTGGTTTAGTCCTGGTTTAGTCCTGGTTTAGTTCTGGTTTAGTCCTGGTTTAGACCTGGTTTAGTCCTGGTTTAGTCCTGGTTTAGTTCTGGTTTAGTCCTGGTTTAGACCTGGTTTAGTCCTGGTTTAGTCCTGGTTTAGTTCTGGTTTAGTCCTGGTTTAGACCTGGTTTAGTCCTGGTTTAGTCCTGTTTTAGTCCTCGCTTTGTCCTGGTTTAGAACTTGTTTTATGACACATGTAATTTAAGATCTCGTTTAGTATTTTTTGACATTAAAACAATATCTAGGCTTTAAAAAGAAACATAAAAACCATACTGAACCTTCCTTTTTCTTCTGATCCACTGTTAGACAAACAATAAACAAACAGGAATAGAGCAGTTAAAAATAAAAGAGTGACTAAGTTTTTTAAATAAATGGGTAAAAACATATTAGCAACAGTGCAGAAAAATATTATACGATTTTTTTTTTCTACATTTGATGTCTGTGTGTTTTTTCCCAGGGCTATAAGCACACAGGGACCCTGCGCAGCTCCAGCAGTCCCAGAGGGGCCCGCACTCGCTCCCCGTCCCGAGGGAGGATCCCGGACAAAGAGGACCGCAGCAGACAGAGCCGGAGAGGGGGGTGAGAGAGGGAACACAAACTTTATAAAATACATTGACCCTAGACCATCTGACTCTTTGAAAAACGTTTACTACTGATAGCTTAATGCTGCTTTTAGGAGTTTGTAGAAAATGCTGGGAAATATTATAATGCAGACACTCACACTGTTTTTCAATTAATATTATTGATGTTTCAGCCAAAATACAAAAGGACAGAAAGCATATTTAAGTCAGACCCACTCCCTTTTTTAAACTCTTGGACAACCATTTCAGTCGTTGCTACTCAAATGCTTAAAGGGGACATAGATAGCGCATAGCGCAGCCATACCTCACTTTTCTTGTCTCCAGAACGTTACCGCCCCCTTTTGGGTGAAAACAAATCAGCTGCGAACAGAAGAGAAGTTGGTGATGTCAGGCCAAGCGCTGCTACAATCGGTTTTGTACTTTCAATAATAAAAGGAAAACACAATTTGAGATTTTCATTGCTTGCTCACAGACCAAAATAAACCAAAGAAACCGTTTAATTACAGTTTAATTACAGTTTAATTACAGTATAATTACAGTATAATGCATGAGATGTACAAATTTAAAAGTGGCTCTGTTAATGCTCATATCTGAATCAATATTCCTACCACATGAAGCATTTATTTACTTAACTTGAATTAGTTTCAAGATTTAAGATGGTTTCATGTTAGCTATGTAAGCTTTTATTAGGACACTGATCTTTTTAAAATAAATGTTCTTGTTTCAGTCCGGACCTAAATTAACACTAAACTCATTCATGTACAGTAGGTCAACATTTTACTGATATTGTATTTGTCATAAAAGACTTGAAATTAAGTATTTTGTTGTAGTAGTACGAGTTTCTTCAAATAACGACACTGATCTTTCATTGGCAGTGAGGGAATAGAACCGTCAGCTTCACTGGCCATGTTTGTCGTGCTTCTGCAGCTTGTGTTTAGTTTTTTAAGTCCCAAACGAGAAAAGATTTGACAATTTGTATTTGCCGCCAGTGAGTGATTAGGGATGTTTTCACCCAAAAGGGGGCGGGGACTTGGCGCAGCGGTAAAGAACCAAGATGGCCGCTCTCCTCTGTGTTGTGCTCAGCAGGGCCTTAAAGGGACAGACACCTAATCCAAGCTTTTTCTGCAAAGTGAAAGTAACATCTCCCCAAAAGATGTTTTCAATAAATATAAATTTATAAAACATGAAATACTAAAGCAAAGGTGTCCAAATTCTTTTCCAAAAGCTAAAAAAAACCCTCATAATATGTCTCCTTTAACCAAAGCCCAAAGCATTTTTATATTTTTTTATATTTTTACAAAACCCCGCTGTATCTTGTCCCCTCCTCTTCCTTCTGCTGTCCCAGGCCGGCCCCTGCCTCCTCTGCTGCGGGACAAACTGCCGGTCAGCGCAGACGCCTCTACAGCGCCGTCCCGGGACGTGTCTTTGTAGCCACTCGGGCTCACTCCGCTCAGGGCGAACGAGAAATCAGTTTCAATAAAGGGGACAGGGTCAAAGGTCAGTATGTGTATGTCATGACCCTGTAAGTATCTCTCTGTGTGTTTGTCTGTACTTCCCTTTACAAATACTACAAAATACAGCCTAAAGTACTGTTTCTAAAGTTTATTTTTTCTTGTGCCTTGTTTTTTTAAATATATTTTTAAAACATATATAATTATAATACACTTTAAGGTTTAAATAATAAGCGATATCAACTAAAAACAACTTAAACATTAATTTTCTGAACTGTTTTGAGGCCTGTTGATGAAAGACGTGTTACCATTAAGAATGTTATTAAAACCTAGCAAGAAAAATGAAAGACATTTGTCATATTATTTTAATTTCTCAGTCAAAATTGCAGCTAATGCCCTCATTAGGCTGATTCAAATATTTTCCCAAATTAAAAAAGTCACATGTAATGAATTAGTGATGTGAAGATAGGGCGACATTATACAGGGGAGCGAGAGAGCAAACTAAAAACATGAAATAAAATGTTCTTAGACAGAAACTTGTTTGGCTGTCGTTGTTGTCTGTGTAGTTGATAAAATAAATTTTGAAATAATAATACCCAGATCTGATCGTCCTGTGGTTCTCAAACTGTGGGATGGGTGACTTTTTTCTTTTCCTGTTTAAGTCCTGATTTAGTTTCATTTAGAGCCAGTTTCATCTTAGGCCTGTTTAGTCCAGGTTTAGTCCAGGTTTAGTCCGAGTTTAGTCTGGGTTTAGTTCAGGTTTAGTCCAGGTTTAGTTCAGGTTTAGTCCAGGTTTAGTCCTGGTTTAGTCCAGGTTTAGTTCAGGTTTAGTCCAGGTTTAGTTCAGGTTTAGTCCCGGTTTATTCCAGGTTTAGTCCAGGTTTAGTTCAAGTTTAGTCCAGGTTTAGTCCAGGTTTAGTCCAGGTTTAGTTCAAGTTTAGTCCTGGTTTAGTTCAGGTTTAGTCCAGGTTTAGTTCAGGTTTAGTCCAGGTTTAGTTCAGGTTTAGTCCAGGTTTAGTTCAGGTTTAGTCCAGGTTTAGTTCAGGTTTAGTCCCGGTTTATTCCAGGTTTAGTCCAGGTTTAGTTCAGGTTTAGTCCCGGTTTATTCCAGGTTTAGTCCAGGTTTAGTTCAAGTTTAGTCCTGGTTTAGTTCAGGTTTAGTCCAGGTTTAGTTCAGGTTTAGTCCAGGTTTAGTTCAGGTTTAGTCCAGGTTTAGTCCAGGTTTAGTCCTGGTTTAGTCCAGGTTTAGTTCAGGTTTAGTCCAGGTTTAGTCCTGGTTTATTCCAGGTTTAGTCCAGGTTTAGTTCAGGTTTAGTCCAGGTTTAGTTCGGGTTTAGTCCAGGTTTAGTCCAGGTTTAGTCCTGGTTTAGTCCAGGTTTAGTTCAGGTTTAGTCCCGGTTTATTCCAGGTTTAGTCCAGGTTTAGTCTGGGTTTAGTCCAGGTTTAGTCCAGGTTTAGTCCAGGTTTAGTTCAAGTTTAGTCCTGGTTTAGTTCAGGTTTAGTCCAGGTTTAGTTCAGGTTTAGTCCAGGTTTAGTTCAGGTTTAGTCCCGGTTTATTCCAGGTTTAGTCCAGGTTTAGTTCAGGTTTAGTCCCGGTTTATTCCAGGTTTAGTCCAGGTTTAGTTCAAGTTTAGTCCTGGTTTAGTTCAGGTTTAGTCCAGGTTTAGTTCAGGTTTAGTCCAGGTTTAGTTCAGGTTTAGTCCAGGTTTAGTTCAGGTTTAGTCCAGGTTTAGTCCAGGTTTAGTCCTGGTTTAGTCCAGGTTTAGTTCAGGTTTAGTCCAGGTTTAGTCCCGGTTTATTCCAGGTTTAGTCCAGGTTTAGTCCAGGTTTAGTTCAGGTTTAGTCCAGGTTTAGTTCGGGTTTAGTCCAGGTTTAGTCCAGGTTTAGTCCTGGTTTAGTCCAGGTTTAGTTCAGGTTTAGTCCCGGTTTATTCCAGGTTTAGTCCAGGTTTAGTCTGGGTTTAGTCCAGGTTTAGTCCAGGTTTAGTCCAGGTTTAGTTCAGGTTTAGTCCTGGTTTAGTCCAGGTTTAGTCCAGGTTTAGTCCTGGTTTAGTCCTGGTTTAGTCCAGGTTTAGTCCAGGTTTAGTCCAGGTTTAGTTCAGGTTTAGTCCAGGTTTAGTCCAGGTTTAGTTTAGGTTTAGTCCAGGTTTAGTCCAGGTTTAGTTCAGGTTTAGTTTAGGTTTAGTCCAGGTTTAGTTCAGGTTTAGTCCAGGTTTAGTCCAGGTTTAGTTCAGGTTTAGTCCAGGTTTAGTCCAGGTTTAGTTTAGGTTTAGTCCAGGTTTAGTCCAGGTTTAGTCCAGGTTTAGTCCTGGTTTAGTCCAGGTTTAGTCCAGGTTTAGTCCAGGTTTAGTTCAGGTTTAGTCCAGGTTTAGTCCAGGTTTAGTTTAGGTTTAGTCCAGGTTTAGTCCAGGTTTAGTTCAGGTTTAGTTCAGGTTTAGTCCAGGTTTAGTCCAGGTTTAGTCCAGGTTTAGTCCAGGTTTAGTCCTGGTTTAGTCCAGGTTTAGTCCAGGTTTAGTCCTGGTTTAGTCCAGGTTTAGTCCAGGTTTAGTCCAGGTTTAGTCCAGGTTTAGTCCAGGTTTAGTTTAGGTTTAGTCCAGGTTTAGTCCAGGTTTAGTTCAGGTTTAGTTTAGGTTTAGTCCAGGTTTAGTCCAGGTTTAGTTCAGGTTTAGTCCAGGTTTAGTCCAGGTTTAGTTCAGGTTTAGTCCAGGTTTAGTCCAGGTTTAGTTTAGGTTTAGTCCAGGTTTAGTCCAGGTTTAGTCCAGGTTTAGTCCTGGTTTAGTCCAGGTTTAGTCCAGGTTTAGTCCAGGTTTAGTTCAGGTTTAGTCCAGGTTTAGTCCAGGTTTAGTTTAGGTTTAGTCCAGGTTTAGTCCAGGTTTAGTTCAGGTTTAGTTCAGGTTTAGTCCAGGTTTAGTCCAGGTTTAGTCCTGGTTTAGTCCAGGTTTAGTCCAGATTTAGTCCTGGTTTAGTCCAGGTTTAGTCCAGGTTTAGTCCAGGTTTAGTTTAGGTTTAGTCCAGGTTTAGTCCAGGTTTAGTTCAGGTTTAGTTTAGGTTTAGTCCAGGTTTAGTCCAGGTTTAGTTCAGGTTTAGTCCAGGTTTAGTCCAGGTTTAGTTTAGGTTTAGTCCAGGTTTAGTCCAGGTTTAGTCCAGGTTTAGTCCTGGTTTAGTCCAGGTTTAGTCCTGGTTTAGTCCAGGTTTAGTCCAGGTTTAGTCCAGGTTTAGTTCAGGTTTAGTCCAGGTTTAGTCCAGGTTTAGTTTAGGTTTAGTCCAGGTTTAGTCCAGGTTTAGTTCAGGTTTAGTTCAGGTTTAGTCCAGGTTTAGTCCAGGTTTAGTCCTGGTTTAGTCCAGGTTTAGTCCAGATTTAGTCCTGGTTTAGTCCAGGTTTAGTCCAGGTTTAGTCCAGGTTTAGTTTAGGTTTAGTCCAGGTTTAGTCCAGGTTTAGTTCAGGTTTAGTTTAGGTTTAGTCCAGGTTTAGTCCAGGTTTAGTTCAGGTTTAGTTCAGGTTTAGTCCAGGTTTAGTCCAGGTTTAGTTCAGGTTTAGTCCAGGTTTAGTCCAGGTTTAGTTTAGGTTTAGTCCAGGTTTAGTCCAGGTTTAGTCCAGGTTTAGTCCAGGTTTAGTCCTGGTTTAGTCCAGGTTTAGTCCAGGTTTAGTCCAGGTTTAGTTCAGGTTTAGTCCAGGTTTAGTCCAGGTTTAGTTCAGGTTTAGTTCAGGTTTAGTCCAGGTTTAGTTCAGGTTTAGACCTTATTTAGTAATGCATTTTTTTCTCCGTTAATCTCTGTTTTATGTCTAGGTTTAGATTGAGATTTAGGTTTATTTTAGTCCATTAAAGACTGGAAAAAACACATTTTAAAAAAATGAGATCAAAATAACTGAGATCAAGTTACACTGAACTTATTGAAGTAGGATTTGTGGTGACTGTTGGATTAAATCTGAGTGTGTTCTGACACATTTCTGTAAATACTTGTTAAGCATAACGTATATAAATTTTTAGCCTTTAGCATATTAGCCTGTAGCTTATAGTTCATTTAATATACTAATCGCTACATTAAATAAAATGGCTAAATATAAATACGCTCGTTATTGTTTTCTACCCATGTGCTGACATTACACACTGAATACTGAATTTATTTTATAATCGATTAATCTCTTGATTATTTTTTATCAATTATTGATTAGATAGTGACCCATGAGTAAAGTGAAAAAAATGATTCTACCAAAAATGTTTATAAACCAGAAAAAGCTTCAGGTGCCCCTTGAGGATGTTTGGACTGAGCGTAAACACAAACATATTTTTACTCAAAGATACAAAATATACATTGTTTTTAACTTTCTGTGGCTTTTCTGCTCTGAGTTTGTAAATAAACTCTCTTCTCTCAGCTCATGATACATTTCAGTGAATGCTCCAGTTAGCAATTAATCGAAATTTGTTTATTAATCTGATTTGTTGTTGCTGTCCTAAAAAAACTACACTTAGTTTGATGAACAATATGCATTATTTGTATACAGAGGTAACCAGATGCTAATGTTTTCTAACCAGGCTCTGACATTGCACACAAGTAGCTGATTGGTTTTCCATCTTGATTATTCATAAATTGCAGTATTTGGTGGCTAATGCTAATTCTTCCATACTAAATGTATGGTGGTCTACTTAGCTTATGGCACCATTCTTTCTGACACTAAAAGAGTTTGTGTAGAGAGCTGTGTTTACCATTTAAAAGTATATAATAATAATAATGATAATGTGCATCTGCTGCAGCCATCTGCTCTCACCTGTGTGTGGCTTTGGCCCCAGCCCAAACGCTTCCTTACAGCGTGGAGGCTGCTGACAATGGGGGTCCAGCAATATCAGAGCTGAATCAAATTAACTTAGCTCTTAGGGTAATAGCATTTAACAAACCGGGAGCGAGTATTTGGGACATAAAAGCATAATTACAAAAACAGCAGTCTATTTAAATTATCACAGATTAGCCTGATCATCAATCATAAAACAATAAAAACAATGAATAAAATAAATAAAATCAGTAACATTTTTAGTACAATCCTAAAATAATAGCATTAACTCTTTTTAAATGGAACAACTTACTTTTCAACCATTTACAAAATCAATTTTTCAGAGAGAGCCTGCAAAATGGCAAAAAAGCAGCAGGGGGCAGCAAAGATGATAGTTCTTTATCAACACACAGTGGAATATTTTTAACATGGCTAAGTCAAAATTAAAAGTAGCTACAATTACCCTGAAATGTGTTTGCCTTGTAAAGAGTTCTCTAAAGTATGGTTCTCTGCTGGTCTGGTTCTGGGACCCACCATCACTCTATTACCCAAGAAAAGAGCAATTTCAGCTGATCAAATGTTAAAATGAATAAACACATTGTACAGTTTTAACCTGAAGTAGTGTAATATCATAATGTCACAGTACACCAACACAAAAAAGAACATATTTAAAGAGAAGCCAGGCAAGTGGCATTGTTAGCGAGGGAACTAATCCCTTCTCCATTCAATTAGCTGCATTTTAATTTAGATCCCAACTCTTCAGGTCCATAACTTCAGCCTTTTTAACCTCACTTCAACCTTAGAGAAATTACAGAAATGGAATTATTCCTTTTGTTGGGTTTCCTCTATACATATTGCCACCTTTTTTATTATTATTTATTAAACTTTATTTATTTGGGGCGACAGTGGCGGAGGTTAAGCCTGGGGATAACGAAGCGCATACTGTTGTTGTTTCCCTGAGCAAGACACTTCACCCACATTGTCCACTCCAGTCACCGGATGTGGCTGGATGTGACAGGAAGAGCGCAGAAACTCTGCCAAATCACTGTGGCAATCCTGAAAAAGAAAGAGAAGCTGGAAAAAATAAAAATAAAAAATCTAATCTTTATTTATTAATTTTTTTGCCCTGGCAAAGGCCCGTGACCCACTGAAAACTGTTCCACGACCCACTTTTGGGTCCCGACTCACCAGTTGAGAATCACTGCTCTAAAGCAACGCTCAACAAAACTAAGAAAATCATAATAATATGACAAATACTTTTAATTTCTCGAGCTTTTCGAAGTTCATGCTGTCCCGGTCCACGTCTGCAAAGTTACTGACTCATAAGCAGTCAGTCAACAGATGAGGATGTCATTTATTTCAACATAACCTTATATATATTTTTATTTATTTATTTATTTTGTAGCTTTTGATAATTTGGTCTTTGTCTGCCTGCTAACTAGACTTTGACTTTGTAGCAGAGGCGGAAAGTAACTGAGTGATTTTGAAAGTTCATTTTTTTAGACATTTTTCTAAAGCATACTGTCACGACATTCTGGAGAAAAAAAAACTACTTTTGTTCAAGAAATGTTTTAAAGTCTCTCAAGTATTTCTTGTACCTCACTGGCAAAATAGGCTGGTTGTTGTACTACTACAGAAGAGTAAGAATGTTTTTCTCAAGGACATGTGAGCCTTATTGTTTACCATTAAACCTTGTGGTGGCCTAGAGAATGTTTAAAAATTTCATCATGATTTATGTTTATCTCTGATGAATCTTAACAAATTTACAATGCATCGTTACATTTCTACTCCTTGTTCTTTCAGAGGCACTTTCTACTTAAGTAAACTTTACATGAAATACATTTTAACTTTTATGCAAGTGATATTTTTTGAGTATTTTGAAGTAACTGTACTTTTACTTCAGTTCAGATTTTTGACTACTGCTATGTAGGTCACTGTACACTTGGCTCTACACAGCACAGAGGTCAGAGGTCACAGAGGTCACAGAGGTCACAGAAGTCAGAGGTCACAGAGGTCACAGAGGTCAGAGGTCACAGAGGTCACAGAGGTCACAGAGGACTGAACTTCAGGGTTTTTAATCTTTGCTCAAAATTAATGTGGTCAGTTAAAAAAAGGACTAAACGAGGACTAAACTTTGTATGAACTAGGACTAAACCAGGTCTAAACCAGAAAAAAAAATGGAATAAAACAAGACTAAACCATGTATGAACTGGGACTAAATCAGGCCTAAACCAGGTCTTAACCAGGTCTAAACCAGGAATAAAAACCAGGTCTTAACCAGGCCTTAACCAGGTCTAAACCAGGGTTAAACCAGGTCTTAACCAGTTCTAAACCAGGGTTAAACCAGGTCTTAACCAGTTCTAAACCAGGAATAAAAAACAGGTCTTAACCAGGTCTTAACCAGGTCTAAACCAGGGTTAAACCAGGTCTTAACCAGTTCTAAACCAGGAATAAAAAACAGGTCTTAACCAGGTCTTAACCAGGTCTTAACCAGGTCTAAACCAGGTCTAAACCAGAAAAAAAAATGGAATAAAACAAGACTAAACCATGTATGAACTGGGACTAAATCAGGCCTAAACCAGGTCTTAACCAGTTCTAAACCAGGAATAAAAACCAAGTCTTAACCAGGCCTTAACCAGTTCTAAACCAGGTCTAAACCAGGAAAAACAAATTGGAATAAAACAAGACTAAACCATGTATGAACTGGGACTAAATCAGGCCTAAACCAGGTCTTAACCAGTTCTAAACCAGGTCTAAACCAGGAAAAACAAATTGGAATAAAACAAGACTAAACCATGTATGAAATGGGACTAAATTTGGCCTAAACCAGATCTTAACCAGGACTAAACCAGGAAAAAAACTGTAATAAAACCAGACTAAACCAGCACTATTCCAAAACTAAACCATGACTAAACCATGACTAAACCATGACTAAACCAGAACTACACCAAATCTAACCCAGGACTAAATAATAATTAAACTAGTTCTAAACTTATCCTCACACGATGGACCTCTGTATTTCTAAAATCCTGATTATAACATTATTGTAGAGGGATTTTTGACTGTGTTTCAAGTTTTTCAGTTTAGCAGTAACACAAATCAACACAACTGTACCTGAACCTAGCACCAAATGTAGCTTTTACCCTGTGCTGCCCATGTTATATCAGTATCTTGTCCTCCTTGTGTGTGGTTTGTCGGCGGTCCTGTCCTGACTGTAGCGTAAGGTCTCTGCATCTGTTTGTATTCACTGTCTGCAGGTATGAATTTGTGTGTGTTTGTGAGTGAGTCTAAGGTGTCGCCAGGTATGTATGTCTTGGTGAGTATGTAGGAGGTTTGCATGTCCGTGTGTGTTTTTGTTTCATTTATTTGTGTCTATAATAATAATAATAATAAATGTCGTTATTTTCAGTTCTCTAACATATATTTTTAAGTATATGGTGTTTTTTGGTCTCTCATTGACCCGCTGTGTCCTTTCGTCTGATACACGTTTTAGTGCTGAGCATCGGAGAAGGAGGATACTGGGAGGGGACGGTCCGGGGCAGGACGGGCTGGTTTCCCTCTGACTGTGTGGAGGAGGTGGTGCTCAGGCAGGACAACCGCTCAGGTGAGTGCTACCAGCTGCACTTACCCTAACAAACAAATATTATTTTATATCATTGAGGAAGTTGGTAAACAAAAAATGTGTCAAGGACTATGTGTATTTTAGCAAACTCTCCTAACTTCTGGACTCGATACAAGGGTGGCCCCAAAAATCCATGTAATAAAGGGGGTGCATCTGTGAAAAAAGCTTATGACTGCCCAGAGCAGACAAACTGAGCACTGTCAGAGGAGAAGCACTTTCATTATGACCGCCCAGAGCAGACAAACTGAGCACTGTCAGAGGAGAAGCACTTTCATTTTTCTCCGTTTAGACCCAGGGTAGCCCCAAGGCCTTAAAAGTATTAAATCTAATCAGTAAATATTAAATCTTGTTTAACCAGGTATTAAATTTGTCAAATTTTGGATAATATATATTTTTATAAAGTACCGTCACCACAATATCAGTGTCTACAGTACTGTGTTTTCCAGACTATAAGTCGCTCCAGAGTATAAGTCGCACTAGCCAAAAAATGCATAATGAAGAAGAAAAAAACGTATATAAGTCACACTGGTCTATAAGTTGCATTTTTTGGGGGGAAATTTATTTTACAAAATCCGACACCTAGAACAGACATTTCATGTTGAAAGGCAAGTTATAGTAATAATAGAACAGAGAACAACAGCTGAATAGGTGTGCGGTTTGCTAACGTAACACATTGATGGTTATTCAGCTACATGAAGCATAAACAACGAACTGAATAGGTGTCTCGTATGTTAACGTAATATATTAACAGTTATTCACATAACTATAGCATAAAGAACATAATATAACAAGTTCACCAAACTCACCATCTCACTCCTAATCACTAAATCCTTTAAATTCTTCATCCTCGGTGTCGCTTCTGAACAACTCCACCAACTCCGGAGGTAGACGAAGCGCCGCTTCCTCCTCTGCGTGGCTGTCGTCAGACTCAGCATCAGTTCCATTTCCAATTATTCCGCTCTTTCTCAGTTGTCTTTATAGCCTAAGTTGTTAGTGGTAATGTTTACATTTTAAATTGTCAGTGGTACAGGTGCAGCAGATGCTGGTACACAAGCCTAGAGCGCCCTCTAACCAACACCTGAAATATTTTAATATATAAGTCACACCTGAGTATACGTCGCACCCCTAGCCAGACTATGAAAAAAAGTATACTTTTTGAGAAATATTATCATTAAATTTTATGATTCAATTGAATTTTGAATTCTTTTTGTGCTTGTTTTAACGCTGAAAAACATTTTCCCGAGTTTCCAAGGATCACATGAATGCAGTACTAACCCGAAGGTTGGCGGTTCGATCCCCGCTACTGGCAGTGCATACTGTTGTTGTGTCCTTGGGCAAGACACTTCACCCACCTTGCCTGTGTGTCAGTGTGACTAAGTTTGGTGGTAGTCGTGTGACTGAGGAGTGAATGAATAATGAAGCTAATTATTATTATTACGTGTCACTATTAGTACCACCCATAAAGGAGTAGCAGTAGTAGTAGGTGTTATTGTTTTTAAATGTACAGTATATTGTACCTAAGTAAATTTTACAATCAGTTCTTTTTTCTTCTACTTATAATAATATTGTTGAGTACGTTTGCTACTAATACTACTCAAGTAATATTATTTTGGACTCATAGTACTTTAAATTTTTTCCACCTACGCAGGTTGAGAACCAAACTCACACTGCACCTTTAAAATAACATTTTAAAATAACATTTTAAAATAACATTTTAAAGATTGAATGAATGCTTCTGTAGTGTCATATTAGTCTCTAAGCATGTGTCTACATTTCTTGGTGTTTTTCAGAGAGCCGAGGAGAACGGGCCAAACGATTGTTCCGCCATTACACTGTGGGATCCTACGACAGCTTCGACGCTCCGAGGTAGGACGAGCTTCAGTGGTACAGACGCTCAGGGCCCTAAAGCTCTGTGGTCAATGAGTTTATCTGCTCTGTTTGTAAGAAAAGGAGTTGGTTGTTGTTTCAAAGGCCAGTATGTGGTGTTGAGTAAGTTCACCTATGAGATACTAAGCAATGGGTAACCCTCTTGCCCACAGTATAGATAATTACTCCCAGTTTGGAGAAGCAGACAGGAGCAATGGCACAGGTGTTATGTATACCTGCTAACAACAACCCAGTTGTTGTTCCTGATAAGTCACAAAAGTCTCCCATCACAAAATATTTAAAAAAAGGTATGAATTGATATTTTTTTCTCCTTTTTTGCATAAATCTTGTAATCAACTTTTGTCCTGGCCATAAATATCAAATATTTGATTATTTTCAGAACTTTAACCTTTTTATGCAAGCCCACTCACATTAAAACTGGTTGTGACTTTTTTTCCTACAAAAAAATCCCCAAATCTGTCTAAATTAGCAGTAATCTTTGACAGACCCAAGGCTGTAAATATCCCCCCTTAAAAAAAAATCCACTTTGTACTGAGAATATTAAAAATATATTTTATTTTTTGTGCGTATGTTATCACATACACTGGCATAAAAGGGGTTAAAATTCTGAAAATAAATAAATATTTGGTATTTATGATTAGGGCAGAAGTTGATTAAAAGATTTATGAAAAAAAAAAAAAAAGTAGAAAAAAATATGTATACGTTTTTATGTTATTATTTTCCCACTGGGACAGTTTTGTCACTTACTATGGCAATAAATACTGTTCTGATTCTCTAACAGGAGCAAGTTAGTTAGAGGGTAAAAATTAATGTGTTTAGAATATCAACTTTAGTGATAAAATACACACCTGAGCCACATAGAAAAAGTAAGAATCAGTACAAAGTTATCAAAAAAAGAAATAACTAAAATTTGAAAAGGACCCTTTTGTCCTCATTGGAGCACAAGGGTTAAAACATGAATATCTACCTTTATAAGTGTGTGTAGAAAGTATTAACAAACAATTTATTAATTTACACTTTAGTGCAAGTTTACTGAGCCTGTTTACAGCAGAACATGATTCAGACTGCTGTGCTGCTCCTGTCGTCTTCTCCAAAGTGGCAGTGTGTTGATTAATCTGTCTATGGGAAATAATGAACTAAGATGGCTGCTTCACTTACTCTACCTACGGAGCTGAAAGCGAAGTGAAACATCTCGTCTTGCATTACGGGCCTTGGTGAAGTGTGTAATGTGATTTGTGTGGACGTCCCTGCAGCGAGTCTGTGGACGTGTAACGAGTGTTGACAGAGGCTTGTTTGTTTGTTTGTTTGTGGACACACTGTACGCTGTTGTAGATGGAGATGGTGATTCATGCGATGATTCAGATGCTGCTGTGTGTCAGGGCTGGTCTGAAGTGATGTCTTTCTGTGTGTGAGGCTCATGGCCCGAGCTCCGAACATGAGCTACAGAGGCTTTTATCGCTGGTTTATGGTGAGGCTTTAGGGTTCAAGGAGGAGGACAAACTGCAATGATAAGTAGCTGTAGGTACTTTTACTTAAGTAATTAACCTAAGTACATTTTAGAGATATACTTTGGCCTTTCATTGCTTCATTAGTGCTGAGGAGACGTGACATGAAATAATGGGGGAGGAAGACATTCTGTAAATGGTCACAGTCAGTACATTTTCAAACTCTCTAAATGAGAAAATATTTTTATTAAAGGGCTATATTATTACTGTTCTGAACTCTCAACCATGTTCTAATGTTCCCTCATCAAAAACACACCTGAAGTTGTGTTTTTTCTGCTTCCTTCATGCCTGTTTAAGTGATCCTGTAGTCTCTAGCTCAGCCTTTCTGAGGCCTCAGAATGCTCACTTCCACAAACCTAAGCCTCTCCCATGAAGCCCCGCCCACTCCAGGACCAATCCCTCTCTCTTGCAGTCTGCTCTCGTTCATGTATCCAAAAAACAGTGTACATCTCTGTTTCCACAGATTCCTCAGGCATTTTTCATTGTGTAGAAAATGGCATCATTGCTTATTTCTTTGATTATGTTCAAAAGACCGTGACACTCTGCTGCCCTCTGCTGGTCTCTTCACCTTTTTCTTTTATGGCACCAGCAGAGTATTTATTAAAAACATTTCTTTTAGTCGCATAATGTTTTTAAAAATTGTAAAACGTGTAGTGCTGTTCGAGAAGTGACTTAGATTTGTTTAAAAATACAAATTAAACATAACATATCCCCTTTTTCACACTTGCATTCAAAGGGTTCTGGGTTTGAGCCAAGTTGGAAAAGTTGTAGTTAATAGTAGCACTAGTAGTAGCGTAAATAAATTTTATGATACGTTTTACTTTTTCTCGGTTACTTTTACTCTTATTTCGGTAGAATTATCTTCCTAAGCCTGTTTATCCAGGCTTGGTACTGGCACAAAACGTGAACACTGGCTTCTGACTTTCTGCCTGGATTAGGTATTTTGAATGATGTGATGTTTTTTTTGTGTTGTACTTTATTTTTTATTCTACTGCTGGCTTTTTGTTGGCAGATTGATCCCCAAATGGTGGGACGGGACACACAGAGAGGTCAAATATAGTTTTAAAGCCTGAATATTGTTTTATTAAAATGATGAATGGATGAAACAGATTTTAAAATACATGTAAAGACAGTCATGTGTTAATGATTCTAAATTGTTTTTAGTGAATGAATGTGAGGGTGAATGATTTTCTGTCTGCGTGTGTCTGTGTCAGCCCTGCGACCAACTGGCCTCTGTCCAGGGTGTACCCCGCCTAAGGCCCATAGTTACTGGGATAGACTCCAGTACCCGCGACCCCTAACGGGAAAAAGCTCAAGAAGATGAATGAATGAATGTACCATTAAAGTTGTAGTAAAATAATTGAGAGAAACAACTTTGACTCTGTACAAAATCTGTACGATCAGGGATAAAATTGTGTCCCACTGTCAGACCACATGAACACTGCAGTATCATGAACAAAACCCATGAATACTTACTTCATACTCAAATATTAGGGATGTGACAAGGCATGAGGTATGATTTTTAGACTATTGAAATATGTATTTTACACAAATTAATAATGTAATTTATTCACCTGGAAATCATAAAATGCAAAACTATTTAGACACATTTTTAAGATCAGATTGTATTAAATGATATTTACTTCTCTTATTTGAATTACCGTATTTTCCGCACTATAAGGCGCACCTAAACGCCTTATAATCCGATGCGCCTTATATATGGATCAGTGTTGGTTAATTATGGCTACTGTATTCAGGGGGCATTGCCGAAGTGGTAGCGGTAAAAAACGGTAAAGGGGAATTCCAGTCCCAGCTGTTCATGTGTGCCATAGGCGTGTTTATGGATCCTGCCGCAAAAGAACAAGGAGGCGCGGCCTTTGCTCCATCTCAGTAGAAGAGTTGCGACATTGAGGGGACAGAAAACTGAGCGCTCGAACGCTGTTCATGTAGCTTTGAACTGTGACAAATGGAGTTGGAAATACATTGTTTTCAATGAGGGCGGCGCAACGAAGAGCTACCGGTACGTACGGTACTGTATTGTGAATGCACTAACTTGTTTTGGGAGTGAACGGAGTTGTAAGAACGCTGGTTTGTATTCTATTAATAAAGTTTGACTGACTGACTTATCTGACTGGTTTATTGACATTCCCTTTAACTGTAAACAGTTGCACAAAAATAATCATACTTTTTTTTTTTTTTTTTTACATACAAACCATGTTACTTACCTCTCTGAAACACTAAGTTAAGAGCTTAATTTCCACTCGGACCCTTCACAATAAAAGCTCCTCACCCTTCATGGCCGCTAAACTCATGGGCAATCAATTAATAAACACTAAAATATACTAAAAATACAACGACTAAGTCAGTTGTACAATTATTGAAGCCAGGTCTTTAATATAAATTGGATTGTGATTATTTATAGACACTCTGATAAAGACAGAAATGCCTGATGGGTAATTTACAACTGAGAATATATAAATGAGCAGTTGCTTGGTATTTTGGCGTCTGTGCGGTATGCATTGTGTTGTGTGTACGTTCCAGTATAAGTATTGACCTTATGGATTTCTGTATCAAAGTGCAATTTTTGTTCTGGCATTGTTTGATTTACAAATTAAGCACTGACTTGAGTAATATTATTTCAGGTGCCAGTGCTTTGAATTGTTGTTTATATTTAACATGAAGCCAATACTGTGTGAGGATCCTGCTGTTTAACTTATGGACCTCTGGAGTCCTGTTGTAAAATCCCAGTGGAGGCCTTCAGATGGGCCACTTCTCTGTTTTTCCAGTGGATTTGAAGTGTTGACACGAGCGACTCTCCAGTATTGACTCTCTCTTCATTACCTCTCTCTAATATATCGTCAGTCCAGTTAATGCCCTGCACCGGCGATGAAGACGGCAAACTCACTCCGGGGTCCGCGCCTCGATCCAAGCCCAACCGGGGATATTTACATAGAAATACAGCCGTTCTCAGTCACATGTATTATTTAGGCCTTTCTCTCCATAACGGCACATTCACACATGATCATTTATTATTAACAGGCTCTCTGTCAGCGCTGACATTTCGTGCCGGCGTCGCACACACTTAGCGGCGTGAACTCACATCATATGTTCGAACACGGGCGCTAACGCACACGTCATGGATAATTAAAGCAGTGCTGGGAGCCGGAGACTGTGTTTGGCCAAAGCAGCAGGCTACAAGCGTTAGAGCTGCAACTCGCAAACTTTTACATGCCATCTGAGAAAACCTGGACTAAAACAGGAAAAGTACAGGGCTAAACAAGGAGGACGCCAGGGCAAAACCAGGACTAAACTAGGTCTAAGGCAGAAGGAATCCAGGGGTAGGAGTAAACCAGGACTAAACCAGGTCTAATGTAGGACAATGCCAGGACCAAACCAGCTAAAAAACAAGGGTAAACTATGTCTAAACTAGGACAAAATCAGGGCAATTACATGACTAAACCAGGGCTTATCCAGGACTAAACCAAGGCAAATCCAAGAGTAAACCAGGACAAATCCAGATCAAAACCAGGAGGAATCTAGGGCTAAACCAGGTCTTAACCAGGACTAAACTAGGGCAAATCCAGAACTTAACCCAGTACTAAACAAGGGCTTAACCAAGATGAATCCAGAGCTAAACTAGACTAAACAAGGATTGAACCATGATGAATTTAGGATTAAACCAGGTCTTATCCAGGACTAAAACTGGTCTAAACCTGGACTAAACCAGGGCAAAACCATGAGTTAACCAAGACTAAACCAGGTCTAAAGCAGAAGGAATCCAGGGTAAGACTAAACCAGGACTAAACTAGACTAAACCCGGACTAAGCCAGAACGAATTCATAACTAAACCTGGACAAACTGCAAGACTTCTGAGTACCACCAATGGCACCGCTGCCACAGTTTGAGCAGAACCAATTGACAGCAGTGCTCAGTTTGTTTTTTGAGATAATTTCACACTATTAATACCTAGCATAGTGTGTAACGTGTGTAAAATGACCTTGCACCTTTAAGAAAACATAAAACATACTGTCCATTGAAATCTTGGCATATGGCTAAACAGGTCAAGAACATATCCCCCATGATCCCTTGCAGCCGTCCCCTTTTGGCCGTCTTTCCCGACCCTCTCCACGTCCCTCCCTCTCAATCTATTCATCAACGCTTCACCAGCCTCCTGTACTTTTTTAATTTTCCTCCCATTGCTCTCTGTCCCCCGTGGTGACGCCATCTGGAGGTCAAACAGTGAAGGGCGCACAGAAGGCAAGAGTTTAACATTAAAGCGCTGCAGAGTATATGTGAATATTATTTATGTAATGTTAATGTAAGTAATAATATACAGGGATTATGAGTTAGCATAGCTGTGATTTAACATAACCCAAACCCTTTACCATTGTGGCAAGTTCTTGTATTATTCCTTAAATGTAACAGAGTTGTTTAGACCAACCATTAATTTATTTATCTTCTGCTTATGCTGGTTGTTATTGGAACCCTGCAACAATGGGCCTTAGCCAGTTCTTAAAGGTCTCCTATTCTGCTAAATGGACTTATTTGAGCTTTTAACCATGTTTTTGTTTCTACCTCAAAAACAGACCTGGAGTAGTATTTTGTTTCATTCACGCATGTTTGAGTAATCCTGTATGCTGAGGCCATCCCCTTCTCAAGAGCTGAAAACGCTGGGTTTCACAGCTCTACATAGACACATGAAACCAAAAAGTGCTCCTGCGCGTTTCTAAAGCCCATACACCGTCACCGGACTCGTTCTGATCATTTCAGCCTTAAACCGCCGTCACTACGAGGCAGTCAGCTCATTTATCTATCTATCTGTTAGCATCGTGTTGCTAATAGCCGTGCTAAAAAGCCATTTTATGCTCTGTCCAGTCTCCACCGTTGCCAGCAGGGGGCGACAGACACCTAATCTAAGCGTTCTCTGCAAAGTCAAAGTAACAGCTCCCAAAAGGAAGACGTTTTCCATACATATACATTATTTTAAGTTATCAAAAGTTAAAAGTTACTAATGCAAAGGTGTCCAATACTGTTTCAAAAAGTGTGAAAAAAGCATAATGTGGGAGCTTTAAAGATTAAAATGCATATGTCAAAATGTACAGTGACAACATTTTGGCCACAACACAGAATGAAAAGAGTCTTGCACCAGTAGATCTGAGATAAAGCTGTCTCGATCTAATTCTTATTTAGCCTTGTATCATCAACATGTTTTTAAAAATCTTCCACTTATAGAGTAGGCTGAGAGAGTGGCTCTGTTTTTTGTGGTTAGTGTTTTGCTTGAGCTACTGAGGTGTCCTGATCTCATGATAAAATTTAGAAAAATAATTAACCCAAATGTGTTCTCTAAAGGTCTGTCCCACTTCCAAAGTTTCTTCGAAGGTTATGAATGAAAAACTGCCCCATTATACACACGACTGACTATATACTGTGTGTCTATTCAGTTTCTTTCCATGTCTAGGTTTAAATATTGTGTATGGGTTTGTTATTTCCGACTTTCCTCCTAAATGAAGGCTGCATGGTTTGTCTGTATTGCTGCTGTTGGATGTACAGTAAACGACAGCCGTGTCATTTTATCAGAGCTTGATAACTAAGAGCTGACAGTTTTCATAATGAAACTCGACTGAGTGCTGTAACAATCAACACTACAACACTAATTAAAGTAATAACGTATTTCGGACATAGAATTACAATGCTTCTCTATTTTAGATGTCTATTCATGTTAACTTTTTCTTTTATCTCGACTACTCTTTGTTATAATCCCAAGCCCAGATAAATGGAGACGTTTCTGTCAGGGCATCTGGCATAAAACTATGACTATGCAAGAATTACTGCACAGAAATGAGCAGATGATTTGCTGTGGTGAAGAAGATAACTTTGTTGACAGTCTGCTCTGATTGGTCAGACCAACTTTAGAGAGCTGTTGGCTTTTATTATTGGACATCATGTGTAGGTCTCTGATCGCTTTGTTCACTAATTACTCAGTGAGGTCTTGGTCGACTAAAATTGTATTGGTCAATTAGTTGGATCCACTCTTTGCAGCAACAAAGCAAAGAATTTTTAAGTATACCTATATTTTACTGTCAGCTTTTCTTAATATAATATATCGCCTAGTTAATGAGTAATGTTTGTGTAAGTTCCCCCACGTGCCCTTGGTCGATTAATTGCTGGGCTGGGCATGACTTTAGTCGACTTGCAATTTCTTTGGTCGACTGCAGCTTTAATCATGTCATCCTTAACATTATTTTGTTACACGTCTACCTCACTGTATATCACGAAGCCAAAGAACAAGCCAAGAGTTTAGCCTTACAATAATAATAATGGATTATTTTGCGTGTCCCAAGCCTAAGCTTCTCAAAGTGCTTTACATTAGTCCATTATGGTGGTGGTCAACTACCTTTGTAGCCTGACCATCCTCACCTACTTTCTTTTCTAAAACAGGAGGGTCTGGTGTCTCAGCCATAGAGAGCTGTTTCCAGTTGCTGTGCTTGATACTGAGCTATCACAGTCGTTTATCTGCAGCTCGTCTTTCAAATGCAGACGATTACAAATGCCATCTAATACCAAGCAAATTTGGTAACCTCCTTCACATGATTAACAGCGTTTAATGCTTTCCTTTGTCACCTGTTGGTTCTGTTGAAGTCTGTGTTAATGTCCGCTCCTCTGTGGGATTTTTTTCTCCCTCCTGTTTCCATTTTAACAACAGTAGAATCCCATTAACGTCCGACGTAACGACCACATTCAAACAAACTTTCTCTGTAAGTCTTTGTACAGCTGGCTCTTGTTGCTGTCCTCTGGTGTTTTATGGCAAAACCGGCAACAATCGACCATCTTTGTTTACGTCCTGTCCTTCGTTTCTCTGATTGGTTACTCTGCCTGTGATCGTCCCGCCCATGGAAACGAAACTTACGCGAAGGCATACCAGAGTCATTTCTCTGTATGGAATAGGAAAAGAGTTTGTCTGGCTGCCTTGTTGATTCTGCTCAAGTCACATTCATACATCAGACAAGTTTGGGCGAAGTGTCTTACCAAAGGACACAGCGGCAGTATGCAATACTGGTAGTGGGGATCAAACCACCAACCTTCCAGTTAGTGGGGGACCGGCTCTTTACTTACAGAGCTGCCGCCGCTCCGTTTTTGAGCGTAGAAACTGTGACTACGGACAATTGCAGAATTTTCATATGAGCAAAATCCACTCAGTCCTAAATCAAACCAAATCGCTGCTTTGTAATTCGAGTCTTAATCTTGCTTATAGCCCTCTCTATTTTCCTGTCAGCGCCACAGATGCTCAGAGTAAACTACATGCTGCTGTTCGCTCTCAGCCAAAAAGAAATCAGTTCTGGTCCAATGGAGGGTCAAATAAGGACAAGCCCAGCTCACATACACCAGCACCACCGCTGCCGCTGCTGCTGCCACACCATACTAAACTGTTTTATCGAGCCGCCATAACTTTATTTAAAATCAAAGTACAACAAAGACATACAACATTTATTTTACTCCCAGCCACCCCTCCTCCCCTCCGCCCCCTAATATCTTATCGCGCTGTCTCTCTCCTACATGCATACATACACGCACATTGACGGCAACATGCGGAAACACAAGCTAAAGGATGGAGCGAATCATGGAGCAGATCATGGAGCTAATTGTTGCTGTTTTAGGGATGGAGGGACAAATGGGACGGGGCTAAACAACCGGGGCTGTGGCGTACGATGCATGGATGAGGCTAAGACATGATGTGAGTGTCTGCTTCCTTTCCTTCTCTTCTTCCTTTCTTCCGTTTCTCATCCGGCAGCTGTTTTATGGTCAGTTCGTTCATGCCTCGTTTATTGTGGAACATGATTCTGTGTTAGAAGCTGGAGAAAGACAGACAGGATGCAATTATTAGTTAAAGTGCATTAAGGTCCTATGTTACGTTTTTTTCAGGCTTTTTGAAATAGTTTTGGACACATTTGCATTAGTATTTCATGTTTTATAACTTAAAATGATGTATATGTATGGAAAACGTCTTTTTTTGGGGAGCTGTTACTTTGACTTTGCAGAGAACGTGTGGATTAAGTGCATAAATTGGCCATAAATTGGCCATTTAGCATGCTAACAAATAGATAGAAGAGCTTGCTTTGTTGTGACAGCAAATTAAGAACTGGAATGATCAGAATGAGTCCGGTGACGGTGTATGGGCTTTAGAGACGCACAGGAGCACTTCCTGGTTTCACCGTGTTGTTTCCAGATCTTGAGAAGGGAACAGGCTCAGCAAAGAGGATTACTCAAACATGCTTAAATGAAACAAAATACTACTCCAGGTATGTTTTTGAGGTAGAAACAACATTTTATAACACGGTTAAAAGCTCAGAAAAGTTGATTTAGCAGAATAGGGGAACTTTAAGGTACTTTTATATTATTGTTAATATTGTTATAGTGTACAATGCATGGACAAGACTAAAACATGATATGAGTGTCTGCTTCCTTCTTTTTCTCCTTCCTTTCTTTCGTTCTTTGTTGCATTCCTAATCCTGCAGAAGTTTCATGGCCACCTCGTTCAAGCCTTGTTTATTGTGGACAGTGCTTCTGTTGAAGAGACTTAATATAATGTTTAGTAGAAGACTAGAAAGTATATTTAATGTATCGTTATTGTATCATTCTCTTTTGTGATATATTCTCAGGATAAAAAAGTCATTTTTACCATGGTTGTGATGGCAGTAGGACTGTTTGCATATGCAATTAAATCACAATATTACAAAGAACATTTTTCATATTGCATAGGTCGCAATTAATCACAAAGGAGATAATGACTGCTTATTTAACATAATTAATAATAATTACAGTTTTTTTATTTTACAGTTTAATTATTTTGAGTTACTGACTGTAGATCAGTAAGATATAGACTAATAGGCATGCCTTTCAAAATTACATTTACAACTCATGGTGCTCAACAAGTCACTGTAGTGTTATGATTTAAATCAATGGTTCCAACCTTTTTCCTTAAAGCTGCTCTTGTGTCTTGTGTCCAAGACTCAGTAGTAGAAGACGAAGCCACGTCCTTTATGTCTATTACCACTGGGCTGCTAAAATGTATGCCTTTCTGGCGCATGTTGTCTCTATTGCTATGGATTGTTTTATGTATGGCCAACTCACTGGACAAAAATACACATTACAAATGTGCAACTTTGTCATTTATGTCCAGGTAGCATCAGCTAACACTGTTCTGATTACCCCAGTTATGTAGTCAGTACCTTTATCACAAATTTATTATTTTACATTTACTATTATTATGGAAATCAAACATTAATAGGTTGCTTCTAATGTTATGAAATATCTTCAGAATTGTTTTGAGAGCCCATGCAGGCGTTTACATCCACAGGTGTTTTTGATAAAAAGTCTGGGATGGGATGTGTGACTGTTATTTATTTATTTTTTTTTATGAATGGGAAATGATGACAGTGACTGATCGTGGGAGGTGGCAGTGGATCCTGTGATAATGCAGTTAGAAAGCAGCTGAATGGCAAAAATAAAATAGTAACAGTACACAGCTGTATGTAGATCTTGTGCATGCTGAACAATTTTGTAGTTTCCAATGTTTTTTTATTTCTCTTCCATTTATTTGAGGCACCTTGACCAATGAGTGGGTCAGAAAACAGAAGTAAGTAATTTATTAATAGTACTGCAAAAGGCTATGTTGCCACTATAGGCTGCTCAACGTATGGCTCTCTGACTTATGTTGTCCACAAACATCATTGAAGCATTTCTCTGACTTAAAAACTGTATTTTGTGTAGAGTGACCACCTCAAAAAGTATGTTGTATGATTTGGTGGGACAAGGTGGGACAGACTCCAGAAATAAAAGCTTTGCTATTTGACTTTGTCTAACTTACCAACTTACCGAAGTCTAAACCTCATTTACATGAAAGCTACAGCTGCTAAAAACACACATTTTCAATGTAAAGTCTTTACTGAGACTTCAGTCATTGAAATAAAAAAAGCCCCTGGGAGAGAGGCCTTTCCTGAAACACAGGGGCAGCAGCTCACCAGACATACTGTACTACTACTACTACTACTACTACTGTACTGTAACCCAGCAAGACAGTCCCACAAATAAATATTCTACATTTTAGACAAGGAATCCTGACCTTACTGTGTTGTCTTTAACTTGAATCTGACTTGTTATAGGTTAAGAGCCACTGAAAAAGAGGAACATTATCTCAGACATTATCTCATTATCTTAGCAGGATGAGGGGACAAATGTCAAAATGGCTGTGCAGTACAACCAAAAGTGGGACAGGTGGTCACTCTATGTAGCACATATAGCATATACTTTCAAATTAAGGTTATTGTTTATGTTATGTTTACCTATTCTAGCATCATATAGACAATAAATTACCTCTTTTACCTAAATATACTTTTTGAATTACAAAAACCAAGCACTGAATTATACATCAGTAACACTAAAGTCTAGAGATGCTACAAAAACAAGTTGAAGACATGCTCCTTACATATTATAAAACATCTTCAGAATTGTTTTGAGCGCCCCCTACAGGCTGGAATGAATGCCGACTTGTGCTTTCCTAGCCACAGGTGTTTTTGGTAATAAGTCTGGGATGGGACGGTGTTTTTTATGAATGGGAAACGATGACAGTGACTGATAGTGGGAGGTGTGGGTGGATCCTGTGATAATGCAGTTAGGAAGCAGATGAATGGAAATAGTAAGAGTAGATACTTCCATAAAGATCCCTCCAAATTTCTTTAAGACACCTTTACCGTTGAGTGAGTCTGAAAACAGAAGTACACCTATGTAGTAGCAGAAGTACTACAAGATGCTATGTCTATTGCCACTAAAATGTATGGCTTTCTGACACACGTTGTCCACAAAGATTGTTCAAGCATTTCCAATAGCCAATGGACCATTTACCTAAAAAAAAAAATTAATGTTACCCTTTTAAATTAAGTATACCTGTCATCATAAAGTAGACATTGAATTTGAATTGGCTTTTTTAACCTGGAGATACTTTCTGAATGACAAAAAACAAGCAATGAATTCTACGTAACATATTCTGTAACACTAAAGTCAATAGACAATACAACAAGTTAAAGACATGCTCCCTATATATTATGAAATATCTTGGTTGCATTGTTTTGAGCGCCCCCTATAGGCTGGAATGCTTACTTGCCCGTTTACATCCACAGGTGTTTTTGATAATAAGTCTGGGATGGGACGGTGTGACTGCCTGTTTTTTTATGAATGGAGAAATGATGACAGTGACTGATAGTGGGAGGTGGGGGTGGATCCTGTGATAATGCAGTTAGGAGGCGGCTGAATGGAAACGCACAGCTCTCATACACGAAACCATTTAAATCCTGCTGTATCTCCCCGTCGCTCCCTAAATGACTGAATTTCTCAAATCCACCTTGGCCCCTCCTTCCTTTCCTCCTTCCAGTCCTCCTCTCTCCCTGTCGCAGTCACAACCCAAGCTTCTCTCCCCCCCTCTCTCTCTCTCCCTCCTTTCCTCCCTCTCTCTCTCCCTCTTTCTCTCTTCTTCCTGCTCCGTATTTCTTAAGTATGACGGGGCTGGGAGCGCTCGTCCCTCCTTATAGCGCTTCTCCCTCGCTCCGCGCCGTTGCTGCTGCCGCTGCCGTTGTCGCCGCTGTCTCGAACAAGAAGAAGGAGACGAAGCGGAGAGAGACAGGGGCAGAGGAGGCGGCGGCGGTGGTGAGGAGGGAGGGGAGAAAGAGGAGGAGGAGGAGGTGGTGTTGGACATGGCGCTGGGGGCATACCGCGGAGCTGGCGTTGTTAGCGGCTACGGCGAGGACAATTTCTCCCTCTCTTCTTCCTGGCCATCGCTGGGGCCCATGAACGTCTGGTTCATATACAGGTAGCGCTGCCCCCCGACGCTATATTTATAATGCTTTCCATCCATGCAAACCCCCTCCTCTTCCTTCTCCTCCTTCTCCTCCTTCTCCTTCTGTCTTCCTCATCTCTTCCTCTCACTCCCACGGACATGCGAGCTACACGAAAGGGACAGCTTCGTATTGATTGACACCTCGAACAAGCATGCTTCACACACCGGGACGCCATCCAAGCTTGTAGTTAAAGACGTGTGTGTGTGTTTTCTTTCTAGCAATGCAATGCAGTGCCGGCTCGGTGATGATGCTGCTGCTGCTGCTGCTCACTGCTGCTGCTCACTGATTGATTACGCGATGATACAGAGACGCTCAATGTTGCTGCCAGTCAAAACACACGCAACGCTTTTCCCCCCTCCTTAATAAACCGACTATATATATATATATATTTTTTTTTTACATGCTGTTTATACCAAAGAGTCAGAGAGAGTCATGAAGGGAGGGATGCTGCTGAGAAGAGAAAAGAGGAAGAAGGAAGGAGGCAGTTTTTAGCGATGCTGCATGCATGACAAGTTCCTGCCTCTTTCCAACACCTCTATGGGAAGACTGTTGGGCTTAAAGCGG
Source organism: Bostrychus sinensis (assembly GCA_020698575.1). Classification (NCBI taxonomy): domain Eukaryota; kingdom Metazoa; phylum Chordata; class Actinopteri; order Gobiiformes; family Eleotridae; genus Bostrychus; species Bostrychus sinensis. Next base: position 8,781,775 of record CM036253.1, on the reverse strand, counting down.
ATTAATACCTGGCCTGTTCTGTGCAAGACACGCAGTTCTTCTGGCTCAGCAAAAAAAAAAAAAAAAAAAGAGGCTTGGTGACAGTGAACAAGGGTTACACAGCTGCAATGAGTGATGCTTTTGCTGCATAACATGTTAGTTGTGGCATGGAGCTAAACCACAGCTGTACGACTGCAAGAAATGTACCTAAAAAGACAAAATATTGCTTAAGAAAAATGGCTTTGTGGTTGTAAAATGGGACTGCATTATCTGTCAGGGAATGCTAATGTCTCGGTGAATGAAGCTTAGGGGGATAAGAGTTTTTAATGCAGTTGTGTAGGGCATTTGAGGACACTACCTTTAGGAGATTGCAGTGTGTACCTGGCGAGCACTCTGGATGATTTCAGTGTTGTTGGTCCCACTGTGCTCCCGTCAAAGCTTTAGCACCTGTAGAGCAGTAGACACTCAGGACCCAGGCACTATGTCCACAAGGCTTGCATTTATGATCATGCTTTTGGGGGATTATAGACTAGTAGTGCCTTGGCTGCATTATATGTAACCAAGTCTATGGAATTATCTATCAGTGGTTCTCAAACTGTGGTAGAAGTACCACTGGTGGTACACGGGCTTCTTCTAGTGGTACTCAGGGGTCAGTTCTGATTTAGTCCACTTTTATTCCCATCTTAGTCCTGCTCTGATTTGTGCAAACCTGTGATTCTCAAAGTTTTCACCCAAAGTACCATCAATATTTGGCTTTCCAAGTACTGATTTTAAATAACTAAACCTAAGCCACGACTAAACCAGAATTAAACCAGGTCTACATCTACGCCATGTCTAAACCAGGACTAAACTAGAACTTAACCAGGTCTACATCAGGACTAAACCAGGTGTAAACCAGGAATTCTCAGGACTAAACCAGGTCTACATCTACGCCATGTCTAAACCAGGACTAAACTAGAACTTAACCAGGTCTACATCAGGACTAAACCAGGTGTAAACCAGGAATTCTCAGGACTAAACCAGGTCTACATCTACGCCAGATCTAAACCAGGACTAAACTAGAACTTAACCAGGTCTACATCAGGACTAAACCAGGTATAAACCAGGAATTCTCAGGACTATACCAGGTCTGCTTCAATACCAGCTAAACCAGGACCAAACTAGGTCTAAACCAGTCAGGGGTAATCCAGTACTTAACTAAACCAGATTGAAGCCATGTCTAAACCAGAACTAATCCAGGACAAAACCAGGTCTAAACCAGGACTGCTCAAAGACTAATCTAAGCTGCAAACAGTAAAACAGGAATTAAACTGTTTCTAAATTAAACTAATCAGAACTGACTCCTGAGTACGGACCGTGGTACCTGTCCCACAGTTTGAGAACCACTGGTGTAATCCACTGCTTGGTTTCAATTTGAGTCTAGTCAAGTTGTTTTCCTTGTTTAGTCCAGGTTTAGATCTGATTGAGTTCTGTTTTAGTCCATTCTTTGTCCTTATTTAGTAACTCTCATTTTAGTCTGCTAAAGGTGGTACTTTGAAAGCCAAATATTGTCTGAGGTGGTACTTGGTGTGAAAAGCACATAGTAGTAACATTTTTCTGGCTTGTTAACGGAGGTGGAACAAGTACAACAAATCTATACTCATGAAAAAGTATGACTAGTTCAAAATAATATTACTCAAGAAGTTGTAGAAGTACACAGCAACAAAATCACTTGAGCCAAAAGAAGTTTACTTAAGAAGAAAGTATCTCTTAAAGTACTAGCACATTAAAACTTCTACTACTACTACTACTACTAATTCTGGAATCAAACCCAGGACTTGGTTGTCAGGCGAGAGCTCTATCTATTTTTCCGTCAAGGTACTATTCAACTTGTACCCCCATTAAACCTGTAATTGTACTACTACTATTACTTCTATTACTACTACTGGGTTACTGGTTAACTGCATAGATGTTCACTGCTGTTGGTTGTTGCATTAAATTTGGCATTTTGCAGTCAATACATGAAAGCAGCATGTTTTTTTATTCCTTTAGTTGCAGGGTATTTAATTTTATGTCCGCGCACAGCAAAGTATTTTACTCTACTTTTGAGTTTGTCGAGTTTTGTTGAATCCTATGCCACTGAGTTACCGCACTAACCAGAAGACTTGGAGCACTTCTTTATATTGTAATGCAGCTGTGTAGCGGTTTTGGAAACTGTTGGTGCTCGTGTCACTGTGAAATCTGTAGCGTGTTTCTCTGTTTTCATGTGCTGCAGTTGACTGACAGGCTGGACTGGATGGAAGCACTGCAGGCGCTCTCTTACGCACGCTAAACTCTCATTTACATATCAGATTTTTTTTCTTTTTGCATAGTTTCTCCACAAAGAGCAGGCACAAATCTGCACTGGCCCTTAGGCTGCCTTCACACTGCAGGTCTTAATGCTCAGTTCAGATTTTTGCTCGAATCTGATTTTTTTTGCGTGGCTGTTCACATTATGTTTTAAACGTGACCTCCATCAGTCTTTTGTGTAAACTGTTTCCAGCCCTAAATTGACCTGCAAACGCAAAAAAAAAATACTTGATAGAGCATGGAGCAATGGGACTGTGATGTTAGAGGCTTCGTGGACAGTTTATCAGTTCAGGATATTGTGGAAGATGTTTGAAAACATACTCCTCAGTCCTAAATTCTTATTTCTCTTCGTATTTCTCTTCAGTACAGTTATGATATGACTCCTCAAGTTAAAATTTAATAGAACTGTCACCTTAAATACAAATTAGGCTTAAAAACAAATTTTTTTCACTGACTAGCTCCAACGTTGTGTACTAGGTTATAATTTGAGCAGGCCAGTTCCTGCCTTTTCCAGCGCAGAATTGGGCTCTCTGTTACATTTCAGTGACATAAAAGTCAAATGAAATGTGACTTGTCTGTTCAGACTGCAGTCACATTGTAAAAGATCAGATACGTATCTGATTTAGGATTACATGTGAAAGTGGCCTGGGTGGCATTTGAAAAAATCTGATTTGTGCTGTTCACACTGTCACAAAAAATCAGATACAGGTCACATATGGGCAAAAAAGTCAGTTTTGGGTCACTTTTCCCTGCAGTGTACGTAGTCAGAGTCAAAATCTGGGGTGACTTTTTCACTGGAGGCCACAAACTGAAAAATATACATCCACTTACGAGAGGTGATTGATTTCACCTCACCATAATAGCAACTACAATTTGGCTGATCTCTTTCTTTCAGGGGTCTCTGCACTAAATGATCATGAATATCATTCATACTTTGGCTTAGGTTTTACTCTGGATGCCCTTCTGCCACAACCAAACATTTATCCAAGATTGGGACTGGCACATGGTATGAATAAAATTCTTTTTTGGCACCACCAACCACTAATTTACATTTCTTTTTCACTGTATAGTCCCATGAAGCATATGAATCTTTTTACCTTGCAGGAAAAAGTATTACCTGTGGTGATTTGGGCCAACTGAGAAGGAAGCTCAAGGGCCGATAACAAAAGGTCAGCGGGCGGCCATAGTTTGGATACCCCTGGTGTAAAAGCTATTGTCCTAATGAAAGGAGCTTTCAACTATAGTGAGCACTTATTATAACGCATCTTTATTCAATAGATGATATACCTGTGGAATACTCCTGGCTACTCCTTTAATGTAAGTTTCTTGGACCTACAGACCATGTTCACAGGACGTTTCATCCTGGAAACCAACGTAGGAATAGCTTTATGTCAAGACTGTTTCTCTGATTGATTCAAATACTGTTAGTTAACTTTTTCAATGTTGGTACTTCCTCCTGTTTTCTTGTTGCTTATACAGTATATCAGTACAATTACATTCAGAGGTAGTTAATACAGAGTCTATTTGTTCCGCCTCCCGGACGTCCAGCCTGCACTGACAAAGGCCTGATGAATTCTTTATACAGAACTGTGCATTAAGATGTTCGCCTTAAAACAAACAGTGGTGTGATGCATTTCTGGCTGCTTGAGTTGTTCACTACTATAAACTTCTGCCTTGTTGTGCTGCAGAAATGCCCTTTTTCTTTTGTATGATGAGAACCTTTACACATCTAACACATGTGAGCGAGGCAGCTAAAACAAGGGCCCTGTCATATCTTCTTCCTTTGCTTATTAGTGTTAGGGATCGCGGGTACTGGAGAGTCCATCCCAGGGGCCTTACGCGGGGAACACCCTGGACAGTGGCCAGTTAGTTGCAGGAATGACAGAGACACACACACAGACACCCACACACACAACCACAAGGGGCAATTAAGAGTCACCACTTCACCCATCACATGCACGGCGGGAGGAAGCCGAGGGGGGCACCTGGAGAGAAGCCACAGCAGTAACACGGCAAGGACAAGTTCATTGCTTTTTTTCTAAATACCACTCCCAGACTCGGTTATATGAAGTGATTGGATGTTATTCAAGTATTGTTGCTATGTGAATCCTCGCAGCCCCCGCACAAAGACGTCTGAGATGAGACACTGTACATATGGTGCGCTTAAGACAATAGGCAGCAGGATCATTAATAATTATTCAGTTCATTTCAGTTTGGACAGTGGTACAACCTGCGAATATTGTCTGTTGTTGATGGCGTTTGGCCCGGTTAGACATTTTAGATGCTCACCTGTTGCTCCAGACATCTGTCAGTTTTGATTTAAAAGCTTAGTTGACAAGTTTGTCTCCAAAAGCTGGAAATATATTTGCTATTAAACCATGTGTAAGCGTCTGCACTGAGACACATACAGTCCTTGCCCATGTTGTATGTACGGAGAGTCTCTTTTTTAGCAGCTCACTTTCCATCAGGGGTCTCCACAACAAAGCATTTGCCTGAGTACTTTTGGCACAATTTTTATGCCAGATGGGGGTCCTGAAGAAATCTGCTTTATTCATCCAGGCTTAGGACTGGCACATATTGAGATTTTTTTTTTAACATGTTGAGAAGTCTAACCTCACAATCTCCCGCACCAAAAGGAGGGGCACTAACCACTTTACTAACATCTACTACCGACCCAATGCCTCACATCTCAAGAGGGACTCTGCCACTTATTATCACAAAAATAAACCAAACTAGGGGCTTGAGGCGGGGGAACTCTTTTGACATATACTGACAGAAAACCACTGACACTCGCATTCAAATACTGTGGTTCCCGAAGTGGTCCGGAAACTGAAACTTTGCAAAATATTACTTTACCTTTTTGAGATTTTGTAAAGTTGTACATAGAAATATATGATAAACATGCCAGACTTTTAAATAAAGGAAAGTTCTGTAGTTGGGGGTCTGCATGGGATTTTTGGAAATTTAAGGGACAGTCTTGACCGTGGCACAGCCCTCAGAGAGAACCTTGTTGTGGGGCAGCATCGCTAACCACTCTGCCACCCAGCACTCACTAAACATTGTAGTTCACACATTTTTTTTTCTACTCATTGTGGAATAACACATAATGTAGTAGTTGCATATTTAGTAGTGTTTCTTGTAACTTTAACTTAATGTTAATGTGTGCTGATGTTGTCATTAAATGGGCTACATTATTATGCATGAATTTAAACCAATCTTGGTCACCTCATTTTACAACCTTTAAAAACATTATGTGACTAAAAGAAAGCATTTTTAATAAGTACCCTACTGATGCCATAAAGAAACAGGTGAAGAGGGCAGCAGAGAGCTGTAGCCTTTTGAACATAATCAAAGAAAAAGAGCACTTAGCTTCCTTAAACTTTTGTATGACGCTATTTTACTACAAAATTAAAAATAGCTGCGAGGAATCAGTGGAAACAGAGCTGTACGCTGTTTGTTTTTTTTTTTAAATAAATGAATGAGTGCAGACTGGATGTAGAGGGCTTGTTGTTCATTGGTCAGTGCTTCCCGGAGTGGGCGGGGCTTTGTGGGAGAGGCGGGGGTTCGGGAAATAGAGCGTTTTGAGGCCTCAGAAACTACAGGATCACTCAAACAGGCATGAATGAAGCAAAACACAACTCCAGATCTGTTTTTGATGAGGGAACAACATTATAACATGGTAGAAAGCTCAGAAAAGTTGATTTTGCTTAATATCGCGCCTTTAAGTCATTGCAAAAAGCCAGTGGATACTTGTGGTGATAGGCTGGTGCTCGTGTTTGAATACTCAAAACAGCAAGTATATCTAGAAGTATCTATAGTTTATTGCTTAGTCTTTATTGTATGTATATTGCGTAATATTTTGGCGTCCGCACTTTCCGGCAGAGATGCGACCAGAAGTGGACAGGAATACCAACGACCGGATTCTTGGCAGTGACAGAGAGCCTTGTGCACTCAGAGGACTAAATCAAAGAGATCATGGGGGAAATTTGATTTGGATGCAAGGCAAAGTTTGGATCGGGAACAGGAAGACGATGCAGAGAAAGAGAGAGAGAGGTTTGAGAGAGGAGGCAGGGCTTATCGAGATGAGAAATTACCCAACGCCAGCGGAGGGAGAGGTGAGCAGATGGAGAGAGCGGCATGTGGTTACTGTATGTCCCACAGAACATGGTATACGTGCAAACCAAACTGACTTTTAGAGCCATTTAACACAAGAGACAAGTGTTAGTCTAAAGGGTAGATCTGCGTTTGATTCTCTCTGCAATACTCTGCTCAGAAAAGTGTCTTGTGGTTATGGAGAAAAATTGGCTTGTTGTTGTTGCTGTGATTAATTTGTTGGCAATCAGTGGTGGTGTATATTTTTAGGGCTTGGTTTTACTTTACCAGGTGCAGTGGTGATAATTGGAACTCCAAAGCAAATGAACGCATTATTAAGAAGAAGGTTATGCACAATGAAAGCTATCTCACGTTCGGATGAATTATCAATTTAACTATAGGATGGTGGTTCACATTAAAGTGGATATATTATGCTTTTAGTCTTATTTTTAAACCAAGCTTGGTCGGCTCTAGAATAGCGTTGCACGTTTTACAACCTTTAAAAACAGCTAACTAAAAGAAAATATTTTTGATAAGTACTCTACCGGTGCTTTAAAGAAATAAACAAGTGAAGAGACCAGCAGAGGGCAGCAGAGTGAAGAGTGTTGCATCTTTTGATCACAAACAGAGGATAAAAACTTTTTGTATGATGCCATTTTACTACAAAATAATAAAAAAATCTGTGAGGAATCAGTGGAAACAGAGCTGTACACAGTTTTTATTATTATTATTTTTTTGGATAAATGATTGAGAGCAGACTGGATGGAGAGGGCTTGTTGTTGATTGGTCAGTGCTTCCTGCAGTGGGTGGGGCTTTGAACCGAGTGCTTTGAGGGCTCTGAAAGGCCATGTTAGAGAATACAGGATTACTTAAACAAGTGTGAAATAAACAAAACACAACTCCAGGTATGTTTTTGATGAGGGAACAGTATTATAACATAGTAAAAAGCTTAGACAAGCAGATTTAACATAATATAGCCTCTTTAAAGTGATAGCAACAGATTGTCCCGCCTAATGTTATTTAAAATCTGTGACCGAGTGTTTACAAAACCCTCAACAACAGCCAAGCTACACTTCCTGCTTTTTTACATAATATGCATAACTTTATATGACTTTTAATTGAAGCTTGGAGCTGGCCTTAAACTTCCAGAGCTGAGTTAAGCATAAGACCAATGCGAACCAGTCATTATGTCCAACTCCTGTAACTTCACATTTTGAATTGGCAATAATTTCATTATATTCTTTTTTGCCCTATTTCGCTAAATATACAGACATATCCAATCCTAAAAAAACATACCATGTCTTACTTTTTAAGTTTAGGTTTTTTCTTACTCAACAGCAGCTCATACTAGTTTGCCATTGTAAATGTTGTTAAAATTGTAAATGATAAAGCCTAGATGTAAATAAAAACTGTATGCACTAGTTCAGCATTAGGTCTAACGAGTCTAAAATAATCCAGCGAGTGGTTCCCAAATGGTGGGGTGGTCATCAAAAGTGGATTGTGGGGAGTTTAGGTATAGTTTCAATGTTTCAGTGTTCAGCTTGAAATGGTGATGATGATAATTTTAAAATATTGTTGCCATAAACTTAGTAAAATAACTGCGATTCAGTAAAAAGTGGGTCACAATTAAATGATCAGGAATAAAATTGGGTTCAGTAGTTAGACCAGCGGCAGGGGCAACAGTGGCTCAGGTGGCACAGCGGTCATCCTATAACTGGAGGGCTGGAGGTTCAAATCCGGTCTTCCTCAGTTATTGTGTCCTTGGGCAAGACACCTCACCCACCTTTTCCTCTATGAATGTGTTTGTGATTTGTGATCGGTGGCGGGTGGAGAGGCTGTAGGCATAGATTGGCTTAATGTTTTTGATGTTGTTGTTGTTAATAGACAAACCAGTGACATATACAATATTTTTTAAAACTAAACTTTCCCCTCTACCCTTTTCTCTGTCCCACTTACATAATAATATCTCCCATCTGTGGTTCAGCCCATCCCAAATGTACAGCTCCACCTGTTGTGTGTGTCAGTGACTAATAGCCGACCATTACAGAGCCGTTGGACTCATTTTGGACCAACCCGAGCAACTTTTCTCCTCTCTCCTCTTCTCTGTGCTGCGTCCTATTCGAGCAGTTACTACAGCAACAAGCGGCGCCTTCCAACTGTATACAGCATCTTGAAGGATTTTTGGAAGAGGACACTTTTTTAGGCTCAAACAGAGAGATGAATCATGGCACGAAGACTTATATGTCACCGCTGTAACTCTAGCACTGAGTTTAGTTAGTGGTGAAGGTGCTTGCAAGAAAACAAAAATCAGAGGCAGAAAGTCGCTAGACACTTTTACTTTTAACTTTGTACGTCTCTGTGTCAGCTCTGCTATTAACTGGCCCCTGGGTGTACTCCTCCTTAGGCCCATAGTTGCTAGAATATGCAGAAGAAGATGAATGAATGTACTTTCTGAGTACTTTTTCAAAACATGCTTTTATTTTTGCTCAAGACACGGTTGGCAGTGGGTCATAAGCAGTGGCAGTAATAATAACAGTAGTAGCAGTAGTAGTAATAGTAGTGGAAGCAATGGTAGTATTAGTAGTAGTAATACCGGTGGTAACAGTAGTAGTAGTAGTGGTAGTAATAGTAGTTGAAGTAGTAGTAGTAATGGTAGTAGTAGTAGTAGTAATAGTAGTGGAAGCAATGGTAGTATTAGTAGTAGTAATACCAGTGGTAACAGTAGTATTAGTAATGGTAGTAGCAGTAGTAGTAGTAGTAGTAGTAGTAGTAGTAGTAGTAGTAGTAGTAGAAACAGGGGTAGTAGTACTAGTAAAAGCAGGAGTAGTAGTAGTAGTAGTAATAGTAGTGGAAGCAGGGATAGTAGTAGTAGTAGTTGTAGTAGTAGAAACAGGGGTAGTAGTACTAGTAAAAGCAGGAGTAGTAGTAGTAGTAGTAATAGTAGTGGAAGCAGTGGTAGTACTAGAAGCAGGAGTAGTAGTAGTAGTAGTAATAGTAGTGGAAGCAGGGATAGTAGTAGTAGTAGTTGTAGTAGTAGAAGCAGGGGTAGTAGTAGTAGTAGTAGTAGTAGTAGTAGTAGTGGAAGCAGCAGTATTAGTAGTAGTAGTAATAGTAGTAGTAGAAGCAGGGGTAGTAGTAGTAATAGTAGTGGTAGTAGCAGCAGTAAATTCTTTCTACTAAACTTTACTCTTAGTATACTTTTTTACTTTTATATAAGTATTTTTCTTTTTTTTTACATTGAATTGAGTAATATAATTTTGAAGTGACAGTACTTGAGTACAGATTAGGAGTACTTCTTTTACATGTGCTAAAAATAGAGAATATTTTTTGCGATTACCTACTGTAGTACGCCGTGAAACCCATACAAATGTGTTTTTGTTTCTTGTCCCTGATTGAACGGTTTGCAAAGTGTTTGGAAATACGTATAACCACGGTTCTCAACTCTCTGATTGTGGGACCCAGTTTTAACCTTTGTGACCCAATTTACTTTTATTTACAACAATTTTACTGCCCCTCTAAAAGTACATGTCTTAATATATGTGTGAAACTGGTCAGTGGGCTCTGCTTTTTGCCCCAAGTCATAAATGTAGTCAAAGGGCAAATCCTATTGTCCACACCCAGAATCCTAGACTTTGAACTTCAACTCTGCTGTAGGATGTCCCACTGTCGCTTTTTTTTTTTTTTTTTTTGACTGAGAAGCATTGTAAAGTAGTTTGATGGTTATAAAAGCTGAGGCCATGCATAGTCCCAGTAATATGAAGCTGGAAGTTTTGGTGGCATCTGGTGGTGACATTGCAGATGTTGTTTTGTAATGTATTGTTTAAAATAAATAAAGTTAAATGTCCTGGTTTTTCCATGCAAAGTTATTTTGAGGCAATGACCGTATGTTCTGGACTATAAGTCGCACTTATTTTCATAGTTTCGCTGGTCCTGCAACTTATAGTCAGAGGGCGCTGTAGGCTTGTGACAACTAGTAGTAGTGAGTAGTATTCAGTCACGCAGAATGAGATCGGGAGCTTGGTGAACTTGCTTACAGGTAACTTTCTTGTTGGACTCGCTGGCTTGTTTTTGTTAATTTAACCTCTTCAGCCTCCCAGGTTTGTTCTTTATGCTTCTTTATGTTCTTTATTGTGTAGCTGAATAACTGTTAATGTGTTACGTTAACATACTGGACACATATTCAGCCTGTTGTTCTGTGTGCTGTTGTGTAGCTGAATAACTTGCCTTTCCAGATTAAATGTTCTTGTCTTGGTCTTGGATTGGAACTAAATTTTTAAATAAATGCAACTTATATTCCAGTGCGACTTATATATGTTTTTTTCCTCTTTATGACGCATTTTTTTTACCAATATGACTCTTATAGTCTTGAAAATACACTATATGACATTTGAGTTGACCGATGTTTTCCATTAAACTGCATTTTAACTGCTTATACTGTATTCAAACGTAAATTGCAGTGAGTAAAGGATTTATCGAAGTATCTGAGGTCAAACATCTACCAAAGCCTTTAATACTGATAAGCACCAAGCACTGATATCTAGGGCTGGGTACTGTTCAGATTTTTTTGATACCAGTACTTAAACGATACCTGGTTTTCAATACCGGTACCTGAGCGATACTTTTTCTGATACCTATGGTGAGCTAATTCATCTTCTACAATCATAAAACACAATAATATTGAATAAAAGACCAATTTTTGGAGCAAAATTCTTAGCTGTGAGTTAAAACCAGCAGTTTGTGTGGTTATTGATTTGATTCATGCAAAGGAACATTAAAGGTCCCACTAGGTATTGAAACTTGGTGTTGAATAAAAATGATTTTACTTTTTAAACTTTTCTTTCAGTACCACATAGGTATCGTATAAGGGTACCAGCTCTACTGTTATTGGTGTTAAACATAAATAAATGCCTCTTTAACTTAACCCTGTCCTTCTCTGTCTCCTCTGTAGTGACTATATCATCAAGGAGAAGACGGTGCTGCTGCAGAAGAAAGACAGTGAGGGCTTCGGCTTCGTGCTCAGAGGAGCCAAGGGTACCGAGCATTACTAACATTTCATTTTATTATCTAATATAAATATACTTAAATGTGTTATATCTGTCTCCAGCCCAGACTCCCATCGAGGAGTTCACCCCGACCCCGGCGTTTCCAGCTCTGCAGTATCTGGAGTCAGTGGACGAGGGGGGCGTGGCCTGGAGAGCCGGCCTCAGGATGGGAGACTTCCTCATAGAAGTATGCACCACATTCACAACAACAGCACCATCACACCAAAATATGGACTAAACCAGGTCTAAGTCGGGTCTAAACTAGGACTAATCCATGACACAACTGTATCTAACCCAGGACTTAGCAGTGATCTACAGTTCTGTACTGGATCAAGCTCTAAATCAGAGCTAAACCAGGACTAAACTGGGTCTAAACCAGGTCAAAACATGGACTTAACTTTGCGTAAATCAGGATTTAGCAGTGATCTACAGTTCTCTACTGGATCAAACTCTAAATCAGAGCTAAACCAGGACTAAACTGGGTCTAAACCAGGTCTAAACATGGACTAATCCAGGACTTAACTGTGCATAAACCAGGACTTAGCAGTGATCTAGATTCCTCTCCTGGATCAAGCTCTAAATCAGGGCTAAACCAGGATTAATCCAGGACAGAACTGTGTCTAAACCAGGACTTAGCAGTGATCTTCAGTTCTCTACTGGATCAAGCTCTAAACCAGGTCTAAACCAGGTCTAAACATGGACTAATCCAGGACTTAACTGAGCATAAACCAGGACTTAGCAGTGATCTACATTCCTCTCCTGGATCAACTCTAAATCAGGGCTAAACCAGGTCTAAACCAGGTCTAAACATGGACTAATCCTGGACTTAACTTTGCGTAAACCAGGACTTAGCAGTGATCTACATTCCTCTCCTGGATCAAGCTCTAAACAGGTCTAAACCAGGTCTAAACATGGACTAATCCCGGACTTAACTTTGCGTAAACCAGGATTTAGCAGTGATCTACAGTTCTCTACTGGATCAAACTCTAAATCAGGGCTAAACCAGGACTAAACTGGGTCTAAACCAGGATTAATCTAGGACATAACTGTGTCTAAACCAGGACTTAGCAGTGATCTGCATTTCTCTACTGGATCAAGCTCTAAATCAGGGCTAAACCAGGACTAAACCAGGTCTAAACCAGGTCTAAACATGGACTAATCCAGGACTTAGCTGTGCATAAACCAGGACTTAACAGTGATCTACATTTCTCTACCGGATCAAACTCTGAACTAGGACTAAACCAGGATAAAAACCAGGCCTAAACCACACTAAATCAGGGCTTGAACTGCAAAAGACTCCCGAGTACCACCACGTACCACTAGTGGAACCTGTGCCACAGTTTGAGAACCGTAGATGGAGACGAATGAGAGGAGCTGTGGAAGAGGAGCAAAGTATTAAAAGTATTTAGATTCCTAAATGTTGTGTGGTGTGTTTGTCAGGTGAACGGTCAGAACGTGGTGAAGGTCGGCCATCGGCAGGTGGTGAACATGATCCGCCAGGGAGGGAACAGCCTCATGGTGAAGGTCGTCATGGTCACACGTAACCCCGACATGGACGACGGGACCAGGAAGAAAAGTAAGAGCTATTGAGATTTTTTTTTTAGGATTTTTTTAGGTTGAGTGTGGAGTATAGGCAATTTTCTTTTATCAATGCAACCCACTGAAAATAACTTTTTTATCATTGGTGAAATTGGTGACAAGGCCTAGGGAGTAATGCTGATGTCTGTTCCTGTGCCGAAATATGGCAACAATATGAACTCTTCTGTTTTCACCAGGAAAGTGTTTTGCTTAGTCCTGAGAATTCAAAGTCTAAGTCAGAGTGTGTCCAAGCAGTTCGGGCATCTGCAATTCATAACATCCAAAATCTCAGCCTGAAAAGCTCAAACCTGGAATAAAAAGATTTAGCTAATTTCTCTGACATAGAACCACATAGAACAAATAATCCAAACAAATAATCCAAACTTTTTAACTCTCCCCAAGCTCTACTTACAGAGCAGGTTTGATTGACCAAGACTGGTTTTGCTGCTTTGAGTTTATAGGCTACCATACAAAAACTGTAACATTTTCAAACATTTAAAAAGTAATACGTTTAGCCTAATAACTTGACCTGGGGTAAACACGCCGTATTCATGTAAACACAAGTAGCAAAAAAATGCTGTAATTAGCTTTTTTATGGAGAACTGTATCGGCTGAAATAGCAGTTATTAGTATTTTTTTTTCCACAATATTGACATCAGTATCAGCCTCAAAAAATAAAAAAAATAAACAATAAAAAACATACATTCTGTATCGGTCTGGCTTGAAAAAGGCAAAACTTCAGATACTGATGGTTTCATGTTCTCTCTCTCCTTAGAAAACATAATGTCAGTTCATTTTCCATATTTTAAAACCAAGGTTATTTAAATGTTAATAAGTGTTTAGGTCTTTGTTAATATTCAAAAACACTAAACTTAAGGTTTTTTGATGTAGGACTCATGTCAACATTTTAGGTTTGCAGTATGTCTGAAATAAAATATAACATTGGTCCTTAAAATAACTTATGATTTGATCCCCTCGACTTATGATTGACCACTGATGGCTTTTATTCTTCTCATGTCTTTCTCCTCAGTCCCCCAGCAAAGTAAGAGGCTGAGCACTCCAGCCATCGCCCTCCGATCCAAATCCATGACTTCAGAGCTGGAGGAGATGGGTAAGACACGCCGCCAATGGACTTTCAGTGCAGTGAAAAGGGGAAGGATTTAATGAGATTGAAACTGTTAAAGAGACAAAAGGCGAGGCAGCTGAGGCACAGGAGAAATAAGTGCATAAATAGATGGATGTGATGAGGAACGATAGTGTGAAATCTCAGAGCTGGGGGTTGCTAAAGATGCTGAAAGTGAGAAAAGGATGTGAAGCTAGGGCTAAACTTAGATCATAAGAAAGTTTAGTTACTATCAAATATACACCGATCAGGCATAACATTATGACCACTGACAGGTTAAGGGATTAACACAGATATCTCTTCATCATGTCACCTGTGTGGCCAGTTGGACAAATGCGCAAATTGTGGGGATTTCTCTGGGGCTGCCCTGCCATCGAGCACTTTGCTACAATTAAAGTTTTGTTGATTACAGAGCGCTTTTCATCACACAGCTCCTGACGATCCCTCTGTGCTTTGATTGATGCATTCACGCACGAACTCGCTCTGAGCACCCAGAGCGAAGGAGCGCACAGGGATCGTGGTGGGGACACTGACTGGGAGAAGCGCGGGGGGGACATGACGAAAGCTTGCAGGGATCAGGCTTGTGTTGCTGCGTTGCACTCCCTTCAGCAGGACAGACAGGACACACTGAAATGAAGCATGGGACGCTGATTAACCTATTTCCTTGTTTGACAGCGGTGTAGTCTCCTCAAAAGCCCCTTTCTGCTTTGGGTTGTCATGGAGACACAGATATTGTTTAGTTTAACTAATAAGGCTAGGCGACAAGTTGCTACAAACCTGCTCTTGCTCTGAAAACAACAATCCTTATAGACCTGTTATTTTAAATAAACTGTAATTTCAGGATAATTTAATGCTGTAGATTATTATGAGGCTTGAGCAGATTTCACTTTTGTCTTTGAGCAGTGCTTTTTTGCTTGAATCCTTAACCACTAAACCACTGTAGGGCTACGTGTGTGAAGATACAAATAAGCTTCTTGGTTGTATTCAGTTTTTGTCTGATAATAAAATGAAGAGGTAACACTCTATTAGAGCTGGGGGAGGGGTACACAAGACCAAAAAGGTTGAGACAACTAGGTCACAGCATCTCCAAAACTGCAGTTCTTGTGGGTTGTTCCCGGTCTGCAGAGGTCAAGATCCATCAAAAGTGGTCCAAGGAAGGAACAGAGGTGAACCGGGGACAGGTGATGCACTTTTGGGTGCGAGGGCAAAGAAGTTAATGCTGGTTCTCAGAGAAAGGAGTCAGAATACACAGAGCATCACAGTTTGTTGCGTATGGGGGCTTGTATTTTAGGCAGGTGGGTGGTCATAATGTTTTGCCTGATCGGTGTAGGTTGGACCAATGCCTAGATCTCAATGCATTTCACTGTTCTTTCAGACGGTCCACACTGTCACTGTCAGCACCCCCACTACAGGTAACCCGCCCAAAAAACAAAACAAAACAGTGTCAACCTTTAACCTCTGCCCCCTTTCACATGACCCTCCTCCCCCCAAAAAACTGAGTGTTGACCTGTAACCTCTGACCCCCTCACATGACCTTCCTCTTTAAACCCTGACCTCTCTGCACACCTCACCCCACAGCTTTAACATAGACAGTAGAAACTCTGGGCCACTGGAAGATGTTGGCAGATTATGTCAAAATCATGTTTGTAAAATAGCTCCTTTGCTGAATATTAGTGTAATTTCTTTCTTATGTGCCTCATTTATCTTGATCCAGCAACACAAAAAAGCAAGTCAAGTCACACTTTATGCAGAAATCTTTGTAAGTGGTATAACTAGTCAGAAAATCTGCAACAGACAGGTGAAGGCATGTAGATAAATGCAGTGAGAGATTAGGTACAACACTCGCAAGCAAACACTTAGACAGGGTAATTCTTTCCAATCAAGACAAAATATTCCCTGACATTCTCCTGACTGTCGGTACTGCTACACTGAACATGCACCTGCCAGAACAGGGTGTGCTCCAGCCACAGTTTGAGGAACAATGACAGAACTAAATGTCATTGTCTTCTATCTTGAGCCTCGAACATAAACTATATTTCCAAAAGTATTAGCTCACCTGCCTTTACACACATATGAACTTAAGTAACATCCCATTCTTAATCCATAGGGTTTAATATGACGTCGGCCCACCCTTTGCATCTATCTACATCAGACATCTACCGTCTGGGAAGTCTTTCCACAAGGTTTACGAGTGTGTTTATTGTAATTTTTTAGGGAAATTCCCTGAAACGCATTTGTGAGGTCAGACACTGATGTTGGACGAAGTCCTGGCTCTCAGTCTTCGCTCTAATTCATCCCAAACGTGTTCTGTCAGGTTGAGGTCAGGACTCTGTGCAGGTTCAGTCCAGTTCTTCCACACCAAACTCACTCATCCATGTCTTTATGGACCGTGCTTTGTGCTCTGGTGCAGTCATGCTGGAACAGGAAGTGGCCATCCCCAAACTGTTCCTACAAAGTTGGGAGCATGGAATTGTCCAAAATCTCTTGGTGCTGAAACATTCAGAGTTCCTTTCACTGGAACTAAGCTCCTGAAAACAACCCCACACCATAATCCCAATATAGTGTATGTGGAAGCCTGGATTTGCGAATAATTACTCTAAAATTCAGGTTTTTAAACATGAGAACTATGTTACTATGTCTCTGTCACACTTATTTCACAGCCATCCTTACAACTAATCTATCTGTAATTTTCCCTTTTAACAAAAAGCTCTGCACTAGGGCTGCACGATATGGAGAAAACATGCAATATTTAATAACTATGTTGAAAATTGTGATGACGATATTACTGCGATATTTGAAAATAGAGCCTACTTTTCAAACATAGTAAGTTAAATTCACTACATTTCACAAAAATGTAAGTTCCTGTATTTACAAGTCAAAACAGTAACAAAATTAAAACTTAACACAGACTAAACCAGGAATAAAACAAGGCTAAGCTGTGACTAAATTAATTACATCACCACTAAAACTGAACATTTTTATTTAATCACAACACATGTTCTTTAAGGCTCTGGTGGAAAATGATTCTTCAGTGTAAATCTCTGTCAGATGG
This sequence comes from Bostrychus sinensis, assembly GCA_020698575.1. NCBI lineage: Eukaryota > Metazoa > Chordata > Actinopteri > Gobiiformes > Eleotridae > Bostrychus > Bostrychus sinensis. Next base: position 8,764,581 of record CM036253.1, on the reverse strand, counting down.
AAGACCATAGTGTTATTGCGATATATTTAGATTCTTGCGATATGGATATTGCGTTTGCTGATATTGCGATAACGATAATTTTGCGATATATTGTGCAGACCTACTCTGCACATTAAAGCCTGGCAGCAGGTCAAGTGGATTTTAGTCACTTAGTGAACTCAATACACAGGTGGACCTCTGTGTGGAGAAAAACAACTGTGAACTATTAATATTCTTTTTAATTTATGATATGTGTTGGAGCCAGCCCTCATTTCCTCTTGAACTTCCACACTGTGTCCATTATTTTCTGCTGTCTGTCCTCTGACCCTCACACACTCAGAGCTCGGCCTGTGGCAGAGCTGTTGAGAGAGAGTTGTCACGTCTCCATTGACTCCAGTGGGTTTTTATGCTAATAGGAATAGTTCCTGGAAGTTAGCCATTCAGACGAGCAGCAGCACTCTACAATTATATGACAAGGCCCTGTCTGAGCTGCACATCTTTACAGAATCAAAGTTTAGATTATCTACAGATGTATATAAAATGTACATACCCCAAATCACACATTCATGGCTTCATCAGTCATGTGGTCATCCATATTCTGGACCTTGGTTGGCGCAACTCTCTCTCAGCGGCTCTGGCCAGAGGTGTACGTTTCCACGGTAACGCTGCAGAATGGGCGTCGCCGACAAGAGTTTCCCGGGCGACAGATTTGAGGAGAAGTTACAAAAATGTCAGAGAGAGACGTCTGATAGATATATAACTTGTGAGGAATGACAGAGAGGATGAAATAATTGAGATGAGTAATTCTTAAACTAAAAAAACAACAACTTTGTTCCAGGTCTGTTGCCATGGGAACTGCTGTATGTGTGGACGGTGTCTCTATTTGAGGCAGAAACAGTGGGCGGAGAGTGCAGAGTGAGGGTCAACGCCCCCATTTACACATTAGTCTTATTAGGTTTCATCCAAGAAATGTTTAAGATTTGTGCTTTTGGTGTTGGTGAAGCTGGATCTGAGAATGCAGGGAACGTGGTGGGAGACTGAGGAGGAGTATGAAGGTGTTTCTGAGCTGATCTCTGGTCTGTTTTGTACCTAACGTGTCGCTCAAGTGTGTTAGCTCTTGTCCCAACAGTTCAAAGTTTATTAATGTTACCGTCCCAATTTGAAAGGCTAGATTTGCAGTCAGCTCTAACAACAAGAAGGGCAATACAAGAGGCCCTTCTCCATCTCTGGGGGTTCGTGCTTAATAATAATATATGATGTACAATATACAGCTGGTAAATTAAGCATTGAACACCTCAATATTTTCTCAGTAAATATATTTCATCCAGTAGAGACTTAAAACAATCAGACAAGTCAGTGAAGTGTAACAGATGATTTATTGAAGGAATAAACTTTGGGCACTTAGACCCTGGCAGTAGAGACGTCAGCGATGCAATGAAGGAAGAGCTTGATAGATTAGTTTGGGGGGAACATTTGTCCCCACGGGCCAAATGGTGAGGAGGAGGAGGAGGAGAGGCTGAGGAGGCTGATGGTTCTGCTGCTGCAGTGGAGTTGGGGGGCGAAAGAGGGTTGCGGAGGGTTGACTGAGGGGGGAGGGTGTGTATACTGTATGTGTATGAATGGCTGAGAAATGATTGGATGAGAGGCAGGTGGCAGGCTGTGACGGTGAAATAAAATCAGTATTCTTCATTAAATTTAGGCTACAGTTACATTTCTATCATCCCTGTGTCTTTCCATCTTATTACACATACTGTATTTTCTGAATTATAAGTCGAACTGGACTATAAGTAGCATTTATTTAGAAATTTATTTCACAAAATCTAAGACCAAGACAAGAACATTTAATCTGGAAAGGCAAGTTATTCAACTACACAACAGCACACAGAACAACAGGCTGAATGTCCGGTATGTTAAGGTAACACATTAACAGTTATTCAGCTACACAATAGCATAAAGAACAAACCTGGGAGGCTGAAGAGGCTAAATTAACAAAAACAAGCCAGCGAGTCCAACAAGAAAGTTACCTGTAAGCAAGTTCACCAAGCTCCTGATCTCATTCTAATCACTCAATACTACTGGTTCATGTTAAATTATATATATTTTGATACACTGCCTGACCAAAAAACGGTCACCACCTGGATGTAACTAAGTAAATAGTTAAGAGCCTCCCTGCAGTTGGTCAGGTCTGGGTTCAGCAACGTTATGTGTCCAAAGAATGAGGTCAGCTGACTCCCTGCAGATACTGAATGACCAGGTTACTCCATCAATGGATTGTTTCTTCCCTGATGGCACTGGGCTTAGCTCAAAATGTGAAAGAGTGGTTCAGGGAGCATGAGACATCAGTTTCAGACATGGACTGGCCACCACAGAGTCCAGACCTGAACCCCATTGAGAATCTTTGGGATGTGCTGGAGAAGGCTTTGCACAGTGGTCACACTCTCACATCATCAACACAAGATCTTGGTGAAAAATGTATGCAACACTGGATGGAAATAAAGCTTTTGACACTGCAGAGGTTTACTGAAACAATGCCACAGCGAATGCATGCTGTAATCAAAGCTAAAGGCGGTCCAATGAAATATTAAAGCATTTGACCTTTTTTTTTTTTTTTGGTGAGGCAGTGTGTATAAGTCGCACCTGACTATAAGTCACAGGACCAGCCAAACTATGAAAAAAAAAGTGCAACTTATAGTCCAGAAAATATGGTAACTTAATTTCTGAACTTATTTGTTTTTCTTTGTATATATGGGTTCATTGGGTTGTTACCAACATCAAGTTATGTCAGTACCACCTTTAGAAATATTTATATACTGTATACTGAGAAAATGCAAATGTGTTCAATACTTATTTTACCCCCTGTATATGTAATAATATCCAGTATTTAGTTGAAGTAGTTATTTAGGAGACTTTGGTAAAAGGAAACTAATTCCTTTATTGAAAAAAATAATAATATGAAAGTACTCTGCATACACTTGCATACCAAACATGCAACACTTAACCACATAAGTAAATAAAGACTTCTTTCAAATGAGTAAATCCTAATAGACCTGTAAAAATGACTTGTGTTGTCCTGTGACTAAGGAAACTGAATAACACCAATGCAAACTTATGTTCAGGTGCATTTATAGAGCAGTTTCCATCTTTGTTAACTCTGTTGTCAGCAGTGGACCCTCTCAGAGCAGAGTGAGAACCCGAAACAAACACAACAGCACCCTGCCTTTGCTGTGGCTGCCTTTACTTCCCCTTTTACTGTATCTTCCCTTCACCTGCCTTCTCCTGTGGTTGTGACCTCTGACCCCTGTGCAGCACTGAGCATGTGCACTGATAAGAGGACCCTTTAAAACCACTCCCACCTCCTCCCACTGGACCCAGAGCTCACCGTCCCCTCCCGTAGCATCGTGCTGTGGTACTGTGTGTGCTGTCCCGTATAAAACCACACAATAAATCAAAAAGAAACATAACAGCATTTTTTAAAATTTAACTCTTATACCCCAATTTTAAAAAGTTGCGTTGTTACTGTATCAGTGACGAAAGTGTCCTCGTCACAAAACATAAAAAAATGTATACATTGTTGTTTTTTGCATAAATCTTTTATTCAACTTCTGCTCTGACCATAAATACCAAATATTTAATTATTACAGCTTTGGTTATGTCAGAGATCACCAACAACATTAATTTTTAGGAATATTTTTTTCCTGTGCTATGTAGACTCTAAAAGCCAACTCTCATTAAAACTGGTTGTAACTTTTTGTTACTACCAAAAAAATCCCAAATCCATCAAAATCAGTGTTGTTGGTAATCTTTGACAAACCCAAGGCTGTAATAGTAAAGTAAAGTAACTGAATACTGAAAATATTTCATTTTTTTTACACTGAAATAAAAAGTCTTAAAATTCTGAAAATAATTAAATTCTTGGTATTTATGAATAGGGCAAAAGTTGATTAAAAGATTTATACAAAAAAAAAAAAAAAGTAGAAAAAGTATGAATACTCTTTCAGTGACATTTTGTGACAGGGACACTTTTGTCACTGAACAGGAGCAGAGTAACAAATTTAGTTAGAGAGTGTAAAAATGAAGTAATATTAGATTTGTGTTTAGAAAATGAAAATTTGTGATAAAATACACACCTGAGCCAAATTTCAAAGAAAAGATAAGAACCACGGCCAAGTTATCAAAAAAATAAAACTGAAAAGGACTCTTTGTCCTCATTGGGGCACAGGGGTTAAAATGCTGTTTAATGTGTTAGATGTAATGTGTCCGATTGGTTCTGGGTAATCATTTCACATGAACCGGTTAAATCAAAGCGTCTTTTACAGTCAAAAAACACAGAATTCATTATGTGCATCAGCATTAAATTGAGTGCATGGCTCCCAGGAGTAACCTCTAATGGATGCACCAAAGCTAGTGTGCAAATATGCTAATGCAATTAGCATCACACTTAGTTTAAAGGACTGACTTAAGCTGAGGCTGATATACTGTAGGTCAAATTAAACTTCACAGTGTTGCTAAAGCTGAGCTAACGGTAATCTATATTGATCAAACTGTGACTTAAAGATACTACAGACAGTGTTATGACACCAGGAAAACAGTCATGCATAAAATAGATAAGATATTAAAATACACCTGCAGCAACAATTATTATTATTGAGTAACAAGCAAATAATATTCTGGTAGGGCTACACCTTTAAAAACCATTATTCTATAAGTTAGCGAACTTGTGTTTCATGTCATTGTAGTGGCCTTGAGTTGAAAGAACGTGTGTCAAAAAGCATTGGGCAATTGAAACCATACCTTATGTTATCCTTATATTGACATGAGATAACAAGTGAAGAGTAACGTCGGAGTAGTACGTCTCTGTGTCTGGCGCTCCCACAGAAATACGTATCAAGTCTGTTTTTGTCGGATGCTGGAGCCGTTGCGCATAAAGTTGAACAGATCAAGATCAGACAGGAAGTCAGACCCAGGACCAGTGAAGGGGATCCGGTAAATTTCAAAATAAAAACGCTTGTGTATCCTCTGGTTCCCATCCCAATGTAAACATTACGTCTTAACTGGGGGCCGGGTCACAGATGAGACAGGACAGCATTAAACATGAGTGAAAAGTATTTATTGCTCTGGTTGGAGAAGTGCTGCACAGGCAATGCACTCAGCGTGAATTGGAGTCTGTCAGAAAACTGTACCAGAGATGTACTGCAAATGCAATTCAGTGTAAATCTGGCATATTGCAAACATGAATATGCAGCAGCTCAGTCCAAGTATATCATAGTTACTATGTACATTTTTGAAGACTTAATTAGTAGTAAGTAATTAGTAGTAGCAAACGACTGCCACAATTAAGGCTGGATAGCGAGGTGCCTCCCTGTAGAGGTGGAGGGGCAGTCTGTCTGCAGAGCATACGCTGCACTCAGCTTCACAGCCGTCAGGAGTAACACCGAGGCAGCTGAGAAAGCCTCAATGTGGCTCTGGACCGAGAGGGCAGACCCAGGGCGACATGCTTCTAGGGCACAAGTTGAGGTCTGATCAACCTCAGCTGGGTCACGTCAGAGGGAGTCTGATGTTCAGTGACCCCCAGTGACCTCAGGAACATCACTGATGATGTGCCTCAGCATCAGAACATGTATCATTCCTAAAAAATAAAGTATTTTGTGTTGCAAAGCTGGTAGGACACATGAAGGTGTAATAGTAGTAGCAGTAGCAGTATTAGTGGTAGTGGCAGTGTAGTACTTTGTAATAGTAGCAGTAATATTAGTAGTCAGAGATTTGTGGCAGCGGTTCTAGAAAAGAAACTTTCAAAAATTTTATATTCAGCATTTTTCAGCCTTTTCTTAAAGGAGCTATAAAAAAAATTATAAATTAAATTATAATAAATGAATGAAAGCAGACTGGATGTAGAGGGCTTGTTGATTGGTCGGTGCTTTCTGGAGTGGGCCTGCGTACGGAGGAGGGCAGGGATAAGTAGGAACGAGCCGTTTGGAGCTCACAGAAAAGCAGCGCCAGAGCATACAGGATTACTCAAACATAAATGAATGAAACAAGACACAACTCCAGCAATGTTTTTGACAAGGGAACATTATAACATGGTTGAAAGCTAAAAAAAAAAAGTACATTTTGCAAATATAGCTCCTTTAAGTAACTATTTTGTTGAACACTCACGTCTGCTTGAGTATTGTTATTTTACTTCAACAGTACTTTTACTTGAGTACTTCTCCCAGCCCTGTATGGAAGCATGTACTTAGTATTGCATGTATTCAGTTTAGTGTATGGTAAACTATTGGCCTGACTCTTCCCTCTCTCTGTGGCCTTGAAGGTGAGAGCAGCCCGTCGCCATCTGCTCATCCAAATGCATAAGAACTCATCTGACTGTGACGCCTATTAAACCTCCTCACCTCCGTCCCACCTCTCCTTCCAAGTCCCATAACAAGGGCATTAGTGAAGAAATTAAAATGCGCTCAACTTAAGTCTTCCTATTGTTGTTTGTTTTTCCTGGTGCTATAATTTCATTCAGGCATTGTTTGGACACGTTTAAATCAGATTTGTGTGGGCGGAGAGATCGACCTGATTGGATAAACATAGGCTTTTTTATACTGGAGCAGGCATAAAACAAAACATGGATTCATATTGCACAACACAAATATGGCTCTTTTTTAACAATTTAACAACTAACTGTATTGTCTGTGCTTCCTTTCTCTGCTAACGGGACATTGACGCTTCACCAGTCGAAAGAGGTGGGATTTATATTCATTCTCATTTGTGTGTATTAAATAGTGTATGATGCAGTTTTAGTAAATCTGTGTCCAAAGTAGCATTTTTTGATTTCCACTGGTTTAATGTTAATAAGCCGTGTAAGAACCAATAGGAGCAGCCTTTATTTTAATCAGAACAATGTTTGTGGTTGAATAGGTTGAACATTATCATCTATTAAAATGTCTGACAAAAGAAACGATCTCCTAAACCTTGTAAAGACATGCACTCTCCTCCAGATCTTCTCCAGTTTTTTATTTTTTTTTGGTACCTCTGAAAAGATATAATATTGTGCTCCATATCATCGCAAACTAAGCTAACCTTATATTATTATTGTATGATTTTCCTGGGCCCCTGTCAGTCATGGGCCCCAGGAAATATCCAAAGGTCAGGAAATAATCAGGAGGTACTGTCTGTAAAAGACTATATAATCACAGATCCTTCTTTTAAAAATGTTTTTAAATTTATATTTTTTATTGTAGAGTTATGACATATTTATCATATAACATGCCTTAAATTACAATTTCATTTATCATTAATGATTATATAAATACAATATCTTATAACATTTTTATCTTTCGTATTATTAAATATCAGCGTTTCCCACGGTACTTGCTTTCCAAAGTAACATATACATTTAGTTTACCCCCCCAAAAACACATTTGAATTCTTTAATGTGCAGGTTTTGTGTTCAATTAACTTTTTGTGACATTTAAGTCACAAAAGTAAGTTGTAAGTGGTGGTGTGTATAAATGTGTGCAATCATTTTGTTCACAATTTTGGGGCACTTTGAGTTTTACCTTAACTGATATTTTCTGTGGGATACACTGAACATATAATACATTTATATTCTATAATCCAGTAAATAATGCCTATTATCTCAAGTACATTATAACAATACACACTGTAACAATAATAATACAATACAGAATGTAAATAATGTGCATTATAATAGTATTTCTAATATAATACAACCTCTGAATACACATAACTGTGTACTGTACAATCACCTCATTAACGTCCTTTATCATTCAACCCACTCTTTATAAATTATTCTGTGCAAAACTAGTGTTTATATTTATACTTCATATAGAAAAACAAAAAAGAAATAGTAATTCTTATACGGTATGCTTCTATGATGATATCATTTTCCTCCATTAATAAAAGGTTCAGACTGAACGTTTAATGAAGATTGTCTAACAGCAGGTTTCACAGGTGTCCAACGTCTAAACTATTTACCGTATTTTCCGCACTATAAGGCACTCCGGATTATAAGGCGCACTGTCATTGAATGGTCTATTTTCAAACTTTTTTCACATATAAAGCGCTCCGGACTAAAAGGCGAAACAAAACAGTCAGATAAGTCAGTCAGTCAAACTTTATTCAACACGTTCACCATAACTCCCAAACTTGTTCAGTTGTAACGCGTGGATAAAAAACACAATCTGAGACGGCTAAATCAAAAGATAGCATATTCACAATAACTCATAACTGTTGAGTTAACGTTATAACAAAATACAACACAATGCACTCACTTTTTCAGTTCATTCCTCGTCCACAAATCCCTCAAATTCTTCATCTTCAGTGTCCGAGTTAAACAGTTGGGCGATTACGGCAATATTATGGTGAAGCACAGTATGTATTACTCCTCGATGCTCCTGACTACGGTAGCCGTAAATAAATTTATATATAAGGTGCTCTGGATTATAAAGTCATTTTTTGAAAAGATTGAAGGCTTTTAAGTGCGCCCTATAGTGCGGTAAATACGGTATTTATATTGTTTATCACATGTATAATGTTTATATTGCAGTGTTGCATAAACATAACAGTGACGCGTTAACAAAACAGACTGGGTTGTGCATGTGACCTCCCATGGAACATAAGCTTACATGCATGTGTCATCACAATGCATATTTGAGTGTGTATTTTTACATCGTCAATTAAGAAAAAAACAAAACAGAAACAGATCTGAGGTGACTCGGTTCTTCAGGCTCCGGGGAATGTGATTAGTATTCTCTGTAACAACGCTATCACACTTTCCACTGCTGCCAAAACTTAAGTCTCCTTTTGTCCTCTTTCCAGCTGCTACCCCTTGGAAAAAAAAATCAGGTAAGTGTATTCTTGAAGTCATTGTATTGTACACTTTAATGACTAGGCGCTTGTTAAACTCTTGTGTATTTTTTTATCTAATTTTTTTCTTTCCAGAATTCGAATCCTCACAAGTTTCCGAGAAGAAGAGGACAGTCTATCAGATGGCTTTGAGTAAGGAAGCTCATGTTTGTCAGTGGGTGTGTCTTCCACTCTTTCCCATCCACCTCCATCAAGTGTGTCTCTTTCCACTCGTAACGTAGCCGCCATTTTGTTTCTGTCAGTTTTTCTGTTTTCATTGTCGTATCTTGTCCTCTCTTCCTCTTCTTCTTCTTCTTCCTCTTCTCTCTTTCGCTCTCTCTGTCTCTTCCTGTCCCTCTTTGGCTCGCAGATAAACTCGATGAAATTCTTGCAGCCGCTCAGCAGACAATCAACACCAACGAGGCGCAGGGGACACGGGGACAGGGGCCCAAACGGGACAGGGGGAGGAGCTTCTACGGCAATGAGGTACTGCTGCGTCGGTTTATTTACTCGTTATTATAGCAACTAACGACCTTGCTGTTTAAAGTTGTTCCCATGCCACAAACTTTCTCCCAACGTCCAAAGACATGCATGTTTTTTCTTTCCTGTCGTCCTTTTGCCTGCTGGGGTCGCCACAGAAAATCATCTGATTCCTAAGGGTGCAGCCCTCTCCATTTATCTGGGCTTGGGACCAGTGCAGAATGCATCTGACTGGAGATTCCTTGTCACCCTTTGTGGATAGATTGTCCAAAGACCCTTAGTGGCCTATGGTGAATGAATGTGAGAGTGAAAATGGATTAATTTGTTGATTATTTTTTCAATTAATCAGTTAGTAATCACATAGTGAAGCCTGAATGAATGTGTGATTTTTTTAAACAAAAATTTTACCCAGATGAAGCTGCACTTGAAAACATTCGTCTAAAGCAACGGTTCCCAAAGTGGGGTCCGGGGCCCCCTGGGGATCCGTGAAGGTACTGCAGGGGGCCCCCAGAGTTTGTCTATATTACCTACATAAAAAGAAAATGAGTTTGAAATGCCTTGTAAAAAACAATGCTGCAAAAACTCAAGGCATCCCTCAAGAATTTTGAGTTTTGGTGATCAACTCAAAATCTCAAGTTTTCAACAACTAATATTTTTGTCCTCACCAAATTTAACGTTCATGCATCTAAAAACTTGGATTTTAAGTTTTACTCACTATCTTTATTTTTTCCAACTCATCTTGCAGCAACTGACTCCACTGTTCAGAAAAAGTATTATTGATAATAATAAAAACTAAATATACTACATTTAACAAAAGAATAACTTTTTCTGAACACTGTAAGTTGGCTGTAAGATGAGTAAAAAAATAATGATGGAGAGAAAAACTTAAAAGTTAGAAACGTTTTTAGACTTATGAACATCAAATTAAGTGAAAGTGTGGAAAACTTGAGATTTTGAGTTGGCCCCAAAAATCTTGAGGGATCCTTTGCCTTGAGTTATTGAGTTTTGGCAGCATTTTTTTTTTTTTTTTTTTATAGTGTATTTGTTTAAAAATATAACTTTAAAACACATTTTAGCCAATAGTCAGTGTCCTTTGTAATGTTTTTATAAAAATATATGGATGGGATTTTGGTAAATTTAAGGGGGCCGTGACACTCCTGACTTTGGGAATGGCTGGAATAAAGAATATATACAGACAAATTATTTTTTTCATCAAAAACACAAAATGTACATTCTCTTTTACTGTTTAGTTGAATTTATTGTGCTGTCTTGATAATAAAACCTCCTCAATCAGCACATTGTATATTTCAAAATTCATATATATTCCAGTTAGCGATTAATCGATTAGTAAATTAGTAGATGATTATTTTAATAATCCAAATATACTCTGTCTCATGTCCAGAGCAGTATGGATCGCTCTGGATCTGCAGTGGAGTCTGCCGGTCCTCCCTGTGTTTCTGTTGGTTCCTCTCATCTTCCTCCCCCCGTCCAAAAACATGCATGTGTTAGGTGAACTGGTGACTCTACATTGCCCCTAGTGAATGAATGTGAGAGTGAATGTTTGTCTGTCAGCGTGTGTCTCTGCGTCAGCCCTGCAACTGACACTATCCAGGATGTACCCCGCCTAAAGCCCAAACTTCCTGGGATAGGCTCCAGCCACCCCCCAATGTGATTAAGCGGAAGAAAATGAATGAATGAATGAATGAATTAGTATATAAAATTACTTGGAGATGTATTTGACACCCTTTTCTGTAACTCACTTGTATGTTCGCCTGCACTTTCCTTTGTGTGATTGCAGCCGAACTATGGGGACCAGTCCGGGATGGGGATGATGTCCTCGGGGTTAGGCCTGGGCTATGACCGCGGGCAGTACTCCTCTGGTCACGCCCCACCGCACGGTATGCTGCGGCAGAAGTCCATCGGTGAGACTGTCTGTTTTAATATCTGCCCCTTCTGTCAGCTGTGTGTCTGTCCTTCAACCAAACCAAAGTCCAAACTTTGCTCATCTCTGTTTGTCTGTGGCCTTCCCTGTTTTTGTAATGTTTTTGTTATTAGTCTGCAAATTATATAACCTCTTAATCCATTCTGTTATGTTTAGCTATTTTCTCAACCTATTTCACACCAATCAGGCATAATATTATGACCACTGACAGGTTAAGTGAAAAACACATTATTTCTTTATTATGACACCTGTTAGTATATATTTGGCAGCATTTTGTCCTTAAAGTTGATGTGTTAGAAGCAGGAAAACTGGGTAAGCATAAGGATTTTAGTGACTTGGACAAGGGCTCTCCGAACCTGCAGCTCTTCTGGTGTGTTCCTGCTCTGCAGTGGTCAGTATCTATCAAAAGTGGTCCAAGGAAGAAACTAGGGCTGAAGAAATCATCAGAATTGAAATTTGAATTGTTGCAATTAATTATTTAGGTGATATAATGACCTGCAGAGAACAAAATATCCCTTCTCCACAGGGTCTTAATATGTATAAACTGTGTTACAGCTGTGGTTTAGGCCTCTAAACCTCATCTGAAAGGCACGTTACTCCTTGTATTAGTTCAGCATTGAGTATTTCCATGTTCTCTTAAGTGTCTTTGCTCCATTGGATGCTTAAATTGTGAACTGTGTGTGAACTGTGGTTCGATCCAACAGACGAGTTACTGTAGCTCAAATTGCCAAAGAAATTGATGCTGGTTGTGATAGAAAGATGTCAGAATACACAGGGCATCACAGTTTGTTGCTGGACATTAGGCTGGTGGTGATAACACGTAACATTATACCACCAATAATAGGCAAGCGGTCCTAATGTTATGCCTGATCGGTGTATTACTAACTGTGACTGGTATTACATCTGTTTTCTCACTAATAGCTGGCTTGACAATAAACAAAAAAACACTCACTTTTTGGACAAAATAATTCTTTGCCTAACACTGCTCAGTTGCTACCAGTTTGTTTACTAACACAGATAAGATTGGAGGACAGACTTGCTGGCAGGTGAATGGGCAGGTGGAGATAGACAGACAATCTCTTCACTTTAATTGTACAAATATTATATATGGTAATGGTGAATGTACAAAGACATTTCTGTATACAACATGTCTATAGCTCATGTAAAATTACTGTATATGTGTAATCATTTTTTAGGTAAAACTGCTATAAATGCAGCTTTCTGGTATTCTGCCTAATAGATTTGACCAGCTAAGTAAACTTTTAAAAGATTTCTGTCTACAGGTCATTCACGCTGCTATCCCGTAACTGTGGTTGTTAGTTCCTCAAATTCTGCCCAACTTTTCTGCTGCTTTAAATACTGTGCCTATTGTATTGTACTAGACTTACGTTACTTTCTCTGTTAAACCACAGGGACGCCCGAGGAGGAGGTGAAGCAGTTCCTGCATCCTCCGACCATGAAGTTTGTCCGCAGTCTGTCTGTGCCTGGCCCGGACGACATCCCCCCTCCCCCCACCACCGCTCCGCCGGATCCCCCATTCTCCTCTGCTCCGCCTTTGGGATGGAGAACCAAGTCGTCCCAGCAGCCCTCTGTCTCCATGTCCCAGGCCACTGCCACCTCCACACACTACCAGTCCTACTCCCAGCAGCCCGTGCACTTCACCCACGGGGGCAGAGAGAGGCCAGGTGGTCCCGGGATGGGCACAGGAGGGGCCGGAGGGGCTGTGGACCATAGTACCGCTTATGCACACGCTGCTACCCACGCTGCCCAGAGCCGGGCTGCCTCGCGAAAGGTTGCCTACACTGGGGAGCCTGTTGGTGCTGGGATAGGGACAGGAGCTGCGGCGAAGGCAGCAGCACTTAGGAGAGGCTATAGCACCGCTGTCCCGCCGTCAAGCATTGCTACAGTAATGCCCCAGCAACAACAGACTGCCCAGGGTCAACCCCAGCGAGCAGACCGGACCGGGGCAAGTGGGGTAGGGGCAGGGGGGCCTAAAGGACAAGCGAGGAGAGGTAAAGGCCCTCTTGTGAAGCAATCCAAGGTTGAGGACTTGAGAATTGGGCAGGGGACGCTCGGAAGCAAGGGTTCATTGGAGAAAAGCTCTATCCCAATACCGACTATCATCGTCAAAGCACCTTCAACAAGCAGCAGTGGGCGTAGCAGCCAAGGTAGCAGCGTAGAAGCAGACGTCCCGGGACCAGGAGAATCAGACGAGCCCAAAACGCCTCACCCTCCAACTACCCCGGCCCCACAGCCCCCTGCCCCACCATCAATCCCAGCTCCTCCCCCACCTTCTATGCGAGCACAGGAAAACTTGGACTATACCAGCCAGTTCGGGGCGGCTATTGTAGGCGCAGTCCGAAGAGATAGGGAACGGTTTCACGAAGCCCGGAGAAAGAGCGCCTCGTTGTTCATGTCGGCAGAGGAGGATGGACTCGGGATAAGTGACGGTTTGGGAGGTGTAGCAAGGACTCAAGTTTCACAACAGCAGCTTAGCTCACAACAGGACAGCTCTTCAACACGACTACGCCCCTCTAAGTCTATAGACGAGGGTATGTTTTCTGGTGACACTTTTATCCACCATACTCGCAGCATGCCCCCCGCCTTTGGGCTACCCGAATACTCCTCTTCTGCCCTGGACTATCAACCAAAATCTGTCCCTACTGACTTGTACACGGCAGCAGGTCGGCAGCCCGCCCCGAATTCGACCACTACTTTTATCCATCCACTCACAGGGAAAGCCCTAGACCCCACGTCACCTTTAGGCCTCGCCCTAGCCGCAAGAGAGCGAGCATTGCGGGACGACAGTAGAATAAGAAGGGGTACAGAGCACCACTTTACAAGGCAAATGTCCAATGTGGTGTTCCCTACCTCCAGTGTCCCATCCCAGCCAGTGTCTTCCGCGGCCCAGTCGTCAAGCTCCTCCTATTTAGTTACGTCTTCTTCATTAGCTGCTACAACACCCACCGTAGGTCGCCCGCCATCGCCCCGAATACTTAGAGGAATGTGGGGCGATGATAGCGGGGCAAGTGAACGGGATAGGGAAGCTGGAGGGGCTCGTGAGGGGCTAAGAGTTCGCTTCTCAGAGGACAAAACAGTTCACCCGCACCACTATCAGGCACAAGCCTATCAACCAAGCTACAAGGAACGGGAGCGGGAAAGGTCGAGGGAGCGAGAAAGAGATTTATCAAGGGAACGGGACAAAGATAGTTATATTCGGAGGACAGAGCAAACTACTGACAGTCCCACGGGACAGCAGCCAACCCAAACATCTCAAAGGCCATCTTTTCTCAGAATGGAAAGTCAAGTCGATCCTTATATTTTATCGCTTACTCCTCCCTCCCCTCCTCCGACAAGCACCCAACAGACAAACACAACCACCGGGTCAGGGTTGATGGTCCTTCCGCCCCCCGCCCCGTCTGTGGACGCTGATGATGAATTTGTGTATGCTGACCCACTACCACCTCCGCTAGAGTTTGCCAATAGCTTTGACAGAGGCTTGGGTAGCGCAGTAGCGGGGTATGCTAAACGGGGAATGCACCCTAACATGGCGTCACGACAACAGGAAGTCCCACCCCCTCCACCTCCTCCTCCACCGCCCCCACCCCCACCTCCTCCCCCCTCCCAAAAGGAACAATTTGGGACAGGCTTTCCTGCACATACCCCTTTACCCTCTCCGCAGGCGGGTGACTCCACAGCATCGAGCCTTACGTCGTACGATAGTGAAGTAGCCAACCTCACCCAGTCGGTCCCCTCGCCGTCCCAAGTTTCACCCAACCCCCCTCCACCTCCCTCGCCCTCAAACCTGCAGCCCACCTCAGTCGGAGCACCCCCGCCGCCATCGGTGTCCCCACCGCCCCCTTCCGGATCGTACCACAGACCTTTCTCTATGTCCCACCACCATCTTTACAACAGCACCCACGCCCCAGCTCGCTCGTCGTCTCCCACACCTCCACAGCATGCAGTTGCCCCGCCCCCAGCCTATCGGGGACCCCCGGCGCACCCCTTGGCAACCTCCACCTCCGCTCCGATACGGGGCACTGCTTCCCAGGCAACGACCGCTACCTGCGCCCCTGCCACTTCCACCCCCTCCACCGCAACAAGCAGCACCTCCACGCAGCTGTACCACGAACGGACGTCACACACGACTACTGTCATCACGGGACGGAGAGCGGGGGAACAACATCGCCCCACCACCACTGCCAAAAAGGGAGAGTCCCAAGAGACAGTTGTGGACTCCGGTATCGAGGAACTTGATAGTCGTAGCAGCAGCGACCATCACTTGGACAGTATTTTGGGTTTAAGTGGTAGAAGAGGCCTGGATGGAGCTGGGGGGAGGTTGACAGGTAGCAGGGTGGGCTCGACAGATTCGGACAGGGCGGGAGATTTCCTTGAATCGTACATGAGCTACTTGGACGGGCAAAGTTTTGAGATGCAAAACGCCACAGCAGCAGCGGCGTCAACATACCCCAAAACAAACCGCTTCAGGGACGGAGGCCGCGCCGGGGACTTGCACCGACAAACCAGCACCGCCCCCGCCTCTTTCCACCGAAGACGGGACGAGCACGAAGAGGAGGACATCGAGGAGGGCGTGGGCGAGGAAGACAGCGGGCAGGAGAGCTACAGCGTGCGGGACATCCAGAATCTGGGGCGTCCAGCGTCGCCCTACTACGAGAGGCCGCGCACCCCGGAGATGAAGCCTCTCTGGGGGGAGACGCAGAGTGCGGAGTCCGCAGCGCTCCTGGAGGGGAAGAAGGTGTACCCTCCGTCGTCCAGCATGAAGCCCAGCATCATCAGCGAACTGAGCAACAAACTGAGGAGCAAAGAGAGCTGGAGCAGCCAGAGGCCTCTCAGCAGACACAGGTACACATCAGTGGACTGTCAGCTTTATCAATGTTTAACAACTAAAAATATCCACCCAAAAAATGCACCTTAGAGGATTAATTACTTTAGCGAGGAATCCACAGACCAACATAATGAGTAAAACAGGCAGAAGTGTCCCAGCACACAAAGGCCCAGACCAGTCGAGTCAGCAGTCCTAATTTTGAAGGACAATGGCTAGAAAAGGCCATTAGTTGTTTTTTTTTTTTTAATGAGGAGAAACATCACTTACACAAAACTTATCGCCTACAGATGGCACACTGTATAGATTTCAAACTAAAGGCCCACGGTCCAAATCTGTCCCGTCACTAGCTGTTAATTGGCTGCAAATTTGTGTAAATGAAAATATATTTTGATGTAAACATTTTTGCGCAGGTGTGAGATTTGTGTATCTTAGTGAAATGATTCAAAATTAGACATTTGTGCGTATGTGAAAACAATATATATGTATGTATGTATGTAACAAAAAATATGTATATTAAAGAAAATATTTGATCTTATATTCAATTTGCATACAGTATTTTTATAGCTGTATAGATGGGGCAACATTGGGGCTGTGGGCATTTGCATATTGTTGTTGTGCCCCTGGACAAGACACTTCACCTGCATTACCTACTCCAGTCACAGTATGTGGCTGGTTGTAATAGGAAGGGCATCTGGTGTAAAAACCTGCCAATTTGCCTGGTTTGCTGTGGTGACCCCTGATGAAAAAGGGAGCAGCCGAAATATTTTAAAAGAATTAATAGTTCTATGGATAGCATACAGGCTATATTATATTAAGATCTCCAAAAAGCTACTCGATTTAGCCAAATATTTGCCCCACGGAAATTATTTTAATTTATCTGCAATAGTAGAAGAAGTATTCAAGGTCATGTAAAAATACTGTTACTTCAAAAAAAAAATACTGAAATACTTAAATATATTCCGATAGAAGCAGAAGTGCTCATCAAAATTAGAAAAACAGTTTTGAGTGTAAAGTTTACTTAAGAATAAAGTACTTCCTGCTATAGTACTCTACAACTACTGCTAGTAATGTGCCACACAAATACACTCAAAATACTTTTACTCATGTTTCTTTAAACTCGAATAAAAGTACTCAGAAAGTACATTTTTAAGTGTAAACTGTGAGCAAGGTAGATGATAAGCAAACAACTAGATGTAAATGTAAAGTAATATACATAATAAAATGTGTTAGTCTGCCAATGGTAAAAGAAAAAAGTGTTTGGTACATATACATTATTCATTAAACAAGGATAGTGTTTTTTTATTTTATTTATCATTTTGTTTGGAACTCAATTGGCTTTATGTTAAAAACCACTAACTTACTTGTATTTTTGTTAACCTATTGGGAGTTTTAGTTTTGAACCTCTGGAGCTACTGTAGTTTGAGTTCTGACCCTGTAAGGATTGTTTATTTTGAGCAAGACATTTTACTTAAGTATCTAGTTACTTTCCTCCTCTATTTTCTCACACGGCATGCTGTCAAATTAGCCGATACATTCATTCATCTTCCTCCTCCTCTTCTTCCCGTTAGAGGTCGCAGGTGACTGGAGTCTATCCCACTAACTTTGAGCCTTAGGCGGGGTACACCCTGGATGAGGATCAGCTTGTCGCAGGGCTGACACACAAAGACCAACAACCATTCACACTCATATTCATTCAATTCATTCATTCATTTAGGAGCAATTTAGAGTCACCAATTCACCTAACCTATCCATTACATTGTTATTTACCGTGATATATAGAGATTATACAGTTTTGATTTATTTAGCTAAATTAACAAGTAAGAATATGTAAAAATGACATGTATGTGTGTATATTACTTTTTATTCCCAGATTTTCCGAAGACTCAGCCTCTGCTCTGAGCCCTCCGTCGGTCCGCTCTCTGTCCCCGTCTCCTATCTCCTTATCCCAGCCGTCTCTGTCTCCGTCCCCCACTCCCGCCTCTCAGTATCCCAACTGGGGGCGCTCGCCTTCCCCTCAGCCCCAGGTCCAGTCGCAGCCTCCCCGCTCCCACTCCCCCCTGTCCCCCACGGGCTACTCCCCTTACCCCACCTCTCCCAAACACAGGCCTGTCTACCGGAGCAAAGCCCTCGAATTCCAGTTCATCCCGAGTCGAGAGTCCCGGAAGGCGGAGTCCCACATTCTCCAGCGCAGACGAGCTCCTAGTCCGCTTATATCCCCGACAGAGAGGCCTAAACACGCTCCGCCACGCCCCTCCTCCCTCCCATTACTCCCTACGTCCCCTCTTTACAGTGCCATCTACGACTTACGAGGCTCAATCACACCCCCATCCCCTGGAAACCCCCTTGGAGACCCCTATTTTTCACCCTCGCCCCCCTTATTTGCCCCGTCTGGCGCGCCTCCACCCCCAAACTCCACTTTAGTCGTCTCCCGATCGCTATCTCCAACCCACTTCTTGTCCGGGACGTCCTCGCCGCCGCTACATCCCATCCCGCCACCGCCCTGCCTGAGCTACCCCCACCTGCCGCCCCCGTCCCCCACCAAACCATTTGCTTCCAAACCTCTGCCCTATTGGACCAAGTACGACGTGGCGGACTGGCTGGCCTATCTGAACCTCGGGGAGCACAGGGAGCGGTTTCTGGACAATGAGATCGACGGGACGCACCTGCCCTCCCTCACCAAGGAGGACTACCTGGATCTGGGCGTGACTCGAGTGGGACACCGCATGAACATCGAGCGGGCGCTGAGGACTGTAATAGACAGGTATGAAACTGAACTTTAAGACTGACATAAACTTTTCCCATTGGACCATCTGACAACTCAGTGATCGGCCGTAGCTCAGGAGGTGGAGCAGGTTGACCAATAACCTATGGTTGGGGGTTCAATCCCTTTCCCCTGTCCACACTGCCAGTCTGTCCCAGTGTCTGTGGCACTGTTGTATGCATAGAGATCGGGAACGTGTCATCGCATTGCAAAGCATTTTGGGACAAGTGGTCTCACAAACTGTCAGGAACGTGAATGCTAGCTGTTTCAATAGGCTTTGACTGGACAGCAGGCAACAAATTAAATGTTTTATTCCTGGTATTTTAGAAATAATAGTAAGTGCTTGTGTTCCAGTAAGGGCTGATGTATTCCCTCTCATGGCCGACATGGGAGAAAGTTGCCAAATGGTTGAAGTTGCACTATATTAATATTGGAAGGACCACTCTAATAGTAAAACAGTGGAGCAGTTTAGGATGTAAATTACATGAATTAGCATTCACACAAAAGTATTTTGATACTTTAGTGTGTGATAAATATTCACAGAGAGTGGCAAAGCAGTTAAAAGAGTTGTTTCAAGGCTTGTTAACTTTTTTATTCCGCTGTGACTAAAGCAACTCTAATATATTTCGCTGTTTATGAACCCAAACAGGGCGGACCCATCGCTCAATGCTTGCTTCATGACATATGTTTCTGAACACTAGAGGTGAACGGTTACTTGAAGTAAAGTGCTTCGATTGACCATGGAGGTAGAAAAAAATATGACTTGTGTATACAGTAGCTCCAGGCTTACAGTGCGCCCTCTAGTGTCCTTATGAAAAAAGTTGGTGGGACAGTAGGACATCTGTGAAAAGGCTAAGTTTCCTTGTGTACCTCAGATAATTCTGCATCCTTATCCCTTTAAATTAAACAATACTGCAGTACAAAGGCAAAGCACAGTATCAGAATATTTTGTCAAAGTTGAGTTAAGACTGAAAACAAGTTTGATATATGTTATGTTACATGTGGGACTCTCTAGATCCTTTCAGGAGTGACGTATTCAGATAAGTTGCGCTTGCAGACTGGTCCCGAGATTAACGTTCTAGGAGCAAAATCAAAATAAATGTAGGTGTTTTTGGAGCAGGAACGAATGGCTGTAGTTTAAACATGAACTGAATTGGTATAATTGCCAGGTCTAGTTGCTAAAGTTAACTTGTAAATGTAGGATTTGTGGTGATTGATGAAATAAATCTGAGCATACAGTATCAAACTATTGTGGTCCAACACATTTCTGTAACTCAGCTACTTGTCCTGCTTAACATTGAAACTAAGAAATGTAATTTACATATAGTTTAGCTTATATGCTAATTACCAACGCTACAATTGCTACAGTAAATTAAACAGCTAAACGTTGACACTCTCGCTAATGCTTTCTAAAACCGGCTCTGATATCACTCACATGTGGCAGAGTGGTTGTCAGTTGCCAAACCCGTCTTGATTATTCATAATGTGTGATGTTTAGTGTATTCTCATCTTTTTAACCCTGCTTTAACATATGTAATTCTGTAAATTTAAGACTTTTTTTAAGGCCTTAAATTCAGATTTTTAAATTTAAGACTTTTAGGACCCTGCGGAAACCCTGGGTCTATTGCTTAATCAATAAAGACCCCCCATAAAATAAGTTTTTGAGGGTCAAAGGTCAAATCTGTGGGGACACTTGTGACTGATGTTTGTTTATTTGTGATTCGGTTTTACATAAATGCATTCCCATTGATGTATCTGTGACATAGTTGGAGCCACAGCAGGAAAACTTTAAGCGTTACTGCAGATAAAGCCACAAAACCCATTTAGTTCAGTTTGTTTTGTGTAATGCTGTTAATGTTAAACACAATCTGGTCATGCATGAAGAACAGCTTTGGTCAAAACAGTGAACTGTGTAAGGGGCAGCAGCAGAAGTCAAAACCAAGTTCCAACACTTTGCCAAAATAAGCCTGAGAACTCCCAGTCATTAGCATTTCCTCTCCTCATGTCCCGGTCCTTCTGTTTGTATCCGCAGGCTCTCCAGCAGCCCGTTCCCCATCTCCATGCTGTCTCCGCGGGAAGGACAGAGCGACATGAGGAGGGACGACGGCAGCCGGAGCTGAGGCTGCAAATCAGCGACGAAAAAAAGAAGAAAAAAAAACAAAACAAGAAAAGAAACCGGAGCAGAAGCAATGTTCAGAGTCAATGAGGGAGGGAGATACAACTGCTGCGATCCACGAAAGGCTTCACACCATCAATTAAACAGGGGGCAGACCTCACAGTGAGCACTGGAAACACATTTGGGGACGTCCCGAAGAGAAATGGGGAAACTCAAGGGCTGATGATGCATACAGGCAACGGCTGAGGATACAGTGTTAGGAGAGGCGGGTTCAAGAGGTTATTTTTAATCATCTAGCTTCACTATTTTTGTTCACACATTTACAGGCACGCAGCAATAAATCAGAATATCAAAGGAAAGGTTACAGTCAAAAAGTCTCATACATAGGTTTAGGTACACAGTAGATAGTATTTTAAGCATTTATTTATTTTAATTGTGATGATTTTGTTTTATGGGCTAGTGATTATTTTTTCCTGTAAGCTAGTGATTTCCAAACTGGGGTCTTGCTCCCTCTGGTGGGCTGTGGCGGTACCACAGGGGGCCATCAAAGGTTGTAAGTACATAAAATAAATTTAGTTTGTAATGAAGTACAGTTATGTATAAGACTGGGTACTGTTGAGATTTTTTCGATACCAGTTCTTAAACGATACCTGGTTTTCGATATCGGTACCTGAAGGATTTTCCTGAGCTAATTCATCTTCAATCACAAAACACAATAATATTGAATAAAAGACACATTTTTGGAGCAAATTTCTTAGCTGTAAGTTAAAATCAGTAGTTTGTATGATTTATTCTGTGTTATTTATTTGATTCATGCAAAGGAACATTAAAGGTTACATTAAAGGTCCCACTAGGTATTGAAACTTGGTATTGAATAAATCTTTTTTTTTTTCGATACCAGTAGTATTGTAACTTTTCTTTCTTGTTTAACGGTACCCAGCCCTAGTTATATATTTGTTTAAAAAATATATAATTTTGAAGCAACTTATAGACATTTATCTTTTTTTTTACATAAAAAAACCTTTGGGAAAAATATGACAAAGTCTTTTTTGAATAAAGTTCAGTTTTATTGTTGGAGGTCCCCAGCTTTTCAGATTTTTAAGGAGATTGTGACACTCTGGGCTTTGGGAATGGCTGCTGTTAGCTAAAATCATCACAGTTTTAATAAATAAATGCTTGAAATATTTAACTCTGTGTACTGCATCAGTATATAGTATGTGTTTCACTGAATTAAATGACTTAGATGAATAGACTTTTCCACAATATTCTGATTTATTGAGCCTGGTCCACATACGACCGGATCTCTCTCACAGAAAAACAACTCCACAAGCAGCAGACAAAAGAGAGATTTTACAGCTGCTTATTGAGTGGAAGAGATAAATTAGCTGTGTTTAAGTCAAAACAAACTATTTTCAAGTAGTTCCCAGGCGTGGCCACTACCTCTTCCAGCGTTTAAGCCCACTAACTAGTTTACTAGTTTAATGTTTTCTAAATGCAACTCCTGAAGCCAATTTAATTCCTGTAATAGTTAGGAAGCAGCAGATTTGCAGTTTGGAGAAGCAGACAGTGCCACAATGCCACAGAGATTAAACCATGAACTGCTGTGAATGAGGCCAGGAAACCAGACTAACACTAATATTTACTAGTGCAGGGAATGAGTCGCCTTGTTCCTTCAGCATCTCACAAACCCCAAATTAGTGAGTTTTAAGGGGTTTAGATAAGCCGTATTTCAAAAAGACACTGCCACGATAGAAGAGTAATCTTTACATTAGCACTTACAAATGAAGAGAGATTAACCAAATGCACGACAATAACAATCACAGGAAGCTTTATTTGTGGAGCTAAAAGTCCTAACTATATTTAAAAGTAGATAAAAATGTATAAATATTATGTAAAAACACAGAATACTTTATTATTGCCCGACTACACGAGACTTTCCTGGAAGCAAAAACTGTGCTTCTTCTCACCATAGACTTTCCTCAATACAGCAAAAGGTTTAAGATTAATCAGGAGCATTAGTTTTATTAGTCCTCGTCTAACACAAACATTACGGCATCCACAACTGTGTTATTCATGGATGGACAAATCTTAGTAATGACTTAAAGGGATGGTGCAGTGTTTTGTAAATAGGTCACGCTGATTTATTCCCTACATACAGGATCAGGTCAGTACTCTGTCAGTTTGGAGAAGCCGACAGGAGCAACACCTTAATGCTCCCATATTATGCTTTTTTCAGTCTTTTTGGACACTTTTGCATTAGTATTTAACGTTTTATAATTTAAAATAATGTATATGTATGGAAAATGTCTTTGGGGAGCTGTTACTTTGACTTAGGTGTGTGTCACCCCCTGCTGGCAACGGCGGAGTATGGACAGAGCATAAAATGGCAACTTAGCATGGCTATTAGCAACATGATGCTAACAGACAGATAAATGAGTTTTGTAGTGATGAGAATTTAAGCACTGAAGTGATCAGAATGAGTGCGGTGACGGTGTCTGGGCTTTAGAAACGCACAGGAGCACTTCCTGGTTTCACCGAGTGTACGCAGAGCTGTGAGACCGAGCGTTTTCAGGCTGTAAGAAGAGGATGTGCTCAGCAGACATGCATGAATGAAATAAAATACTGCTCTAGGTATGTTTTTGAGGTGGAAATGACATTATAACATGGTTAAAAGCTCAAAAAAGTTGCAGAACAGGGGGACCTTTAAAGACTAAAACATGCAACACTGTAAACGGAGTTTCTTCTCCAAATGTGCTGACAAATATCTGTTGTAGAGAAAAGGTTGTCGATCCTTCTCATAGACCTTTTTATAAAGGCATGGACTCTCCCTTTAAGTCATTACCAAGCTAACAACTCCACCTAGTGGAGTGTTAATGCTACAGCTTCATTGTGGAGATGCTTTTAACAGAAGTTGAAGAAGTTGCATTTTAACACTTTAATCATTCTTGGCATGAAAATGACTTCAAATTAACAGACTGACAGTTCACACTTCAAGATATTAGTCATTTTAATTTCACATTTTGACAGCCTTTCTATACAGAGAGACATCTTGGGTGAAAACTGAACGTTTTAGCGACGACAGAGAGTGAAGGGAAGCTTGTATCTTGGCTGCTGGTTCGACTTTACCTCAGCGCTGGTCCAGGTGCCGCCTCTGAGATCTCGAAATAGCTCTGTTTGTTTTTTGTTTTTGTTTTTGGTACCATCCTAACTAGTCCTATTATAGCGACGCATATACAGACTGGTCACTGTATCACAACATTTGTAGCAAAAATAAGTGCCCAGACCGACAACCATAAAAGATACGCACACACTTAACATGCAAGCATTAGAGGAAAAAGGCAATGGTTTTACTCCAAAAAAGATGGCTGCATGCATTCACCAACATGTAGACACTTAACTTCCAAACACTCCTGCAGTGTTACTATGGGACACCTTATATATAAAACACAGTATTATTTAAAATGGACTTTGGATATAATATAGCCGGGAAGATATCTCCCGACGGATTTTATTTATTTATTCGAAGACGGAAAGACTTTGGAGACTCTGCAGATCATTTTCAAAGCCAGAGTGGACCGGAGGGGACAGGGGAGACACACACACACACACGGGACGTCTACAAACTGCCATTTATTTATTCATTATAGACTCGTCCCGATCTTCCCCTGTTGCTCCGTTCGGGCCATCTCGGTCTCTCTCTTTCTCTCTCTATCTCTCTCTCCAGGAGGAACGAACGAAGGGACGGACCCCGAAAAATCCACGGGACAGAAGCGCTTCTAAATATCGAGTTTTAATACGACGATTGTTCTTACGATTTTTAAACTTTAAAAATGGGATATTGATATGAAGAGATTTATTGTTACTACTTGTCATTACTATCATCGTCCTTACTGTTATTGGCGGCGAATGGAGATAATCCTGAGAGTTATATTAAGATTATATTAACGAGTTTAGATGTATATGTAAGTATTTATGAATTTTTGAGTGCACTGCTCCCTCATCGCCGCTTCTGCTGTGTGCAAAAACAGGAAGTGGTGCTCAATGTGAAGCACATTTTTCACTGTTTTCTTTTAATTTTTTAAAATTTCATCGTCGTTGTTGTTGACTGTAAAGCTTTAATGAATCACAAATGGCATATTTTAATCAGTATGGCCTCAGATATTATGATTTTACTTAGAAATGTTAAAAAGTAGGGAGTATAACAGAGTATTATGCAGATGCTTAAAGTGTAGCAACTGTTAGCATAGACAGTAAAAGGATGGTGCCCTGCTTAATATTGTGTTTTATTGACTTTTCAGTTTACAGACACTTCCACAATAATTAGTTTTAAATAATTTAGTTTCAAATGCATTAACAGCAGTTGTTTGTAGACACATAAACCTTAGAGCAGGAGTTCCCAAGTTGTTTTTTTAGTTCTGTGTACCCCCCTTTTCTCAAACTATGTGGTTCTGTGTATTTTTACGTTTATTCATTTCACTATTTAGACACAAAAACTAAAATGAAAAAAGATGCCATTTTGGTTTTTGGCAAGAATGAAAAATACAGGAACGGCTTTAAACCAAAGTAAAGCTAATCTGTGTATGGGACAAAAACAGAAAATCTAAAGAAATGTAACTATACCACTAATGTTTTGCTGAAATCAAAATAATAAACAAACAAAACTAAAGTTGTTGTTTTTTTAATTATTATTTAAATTTTCTGTTTTTTGTCCCAGTACACGGATTGGCTTTACTTTAATTTACAGCCGTTCCCATATTTTTTATTCTTGCTAAAAAACAAAATGGCTTTCCTTTTTTAATATTAGTTTTTGTGTCTAAATGATGATGCTGATCCCCCTCACTTAAAAATGTTTTTTATTAGTACAAAGACATTTTACACATTTTTTGTAAATACTAATTCTCCAGCATTTTTTCTTTTAAACTCAAAATTCAAAACAGAAAAAGCTGCCCTGCCTATGAAAAACCAGGATTTGTGTCCCGGGGCCCAAAATTAGGACACTGGACTCAATCTCCAGATTCTTTACAAGACTGAAATACTACTACTACTACTACTACTACTACTACTACTACTACTACTGTTACTACTTCTTCTTCTTCAACATCAAAATTACTTTGCTCACTATCCTTCTACTGTCTTTGCCTTTTCCACAAAAATGACTTGTCACTTTATCGAGCACCATTATAAGATATATATTTATCAAATCTAGATACTTAATATAATATTATTGATTATTATTATTATTCAGATCCTCTTTGTTGTTTCCCCATCAACTTCACAACCCCATACCTCAAGGGCTCTTCCATCACTTTCTCCAACATTAACATATCAACTGTGCCATTTCACCACAGTGCAGTTATCAGTCTTCTTATCCGACCATTTTTCACTGTTTTTTCGCACGTCGATCCATGAGATTTTGTATTTTTCGCAAGGGTTTTGACTGCGAATCGCTGGCGGACAACGGACAGAGCGAAGTCTAAGGGAAATAGCATTAAGGACGATGAGAATAATGGTCATCTCGTTATGGTTTAAGATGTATAAAAGTCTCAAAAAGTTCTACCGAATCTCTGTCTTCCAGATAACGTTTAACACGAAAATGTATTTATTTGTTGATTTATAAAAGTGCTTTTTGTACAGCCACAGCCGTTCTCCGCGTTCGCAAAGTTTCACTGTTAAATCCGTCTGACGATATCTGCATAGCTGTTTTGTTTTTCCGTAATTCTTGTAAGCAAAGTTGTAGAAGCCATTTTGACTTTGTATACAGAAAGGATGCTACTTTTTCTTATGTAATCATGTTGTATAAAGCTCCAATCATTCAGTATTTCCACCATTTTGGGAAACCTATTTAATTGCAGTTTATGGTGACAAGAAATAAAAGGCTTGCAGATGCCGTCGGGACAAAAATATCATGCAACGTGTGAGAGAACGGCTAAAACAATTGTACATTAAGCACAGCTTTTCCTTTAAGAGATCTTTTAAAAAATGAGAATACGAAGAGACGAAAGCTAACTTACAGAATATATAAGTATATGTGATATGCATATACGCGTTCATATGAATATATATGAATTTCAAATGTTTTAAGAGATAATAAATTGTTAGAATTATAATAAAGAACAGAGTTTAAACAAAGCTGGTTTCTTGATTTTGGCTTATTTAGCATTTTAAATAAGTGCTACTCTAAAGGTACTTTTACTTCCAAAACACTTAAAATTAGAAGTAAAAGTGGTCTGCAGTGGTCCAAGGAAGGAAGAGCAGTGAACCAGCGCCAGGTGATGTAGATGAGGAGGTCGGCCCGTGTGGGTATGATGTTTATGGAAAACCTCTCACACCAGGAACATGCAGTGCAGCCTTGTGGTACAGGTTGGCTTTAACAACAAGCAAAACCTGCAAATTACTGCACCGTTTGTGCCAACAGCAAAGACGCCTTGTACGTGGAAGGGTGTGCTTCTCAGTGTGAGAAATATCATTTGTAACACTTTAACACAGCGTCAATAATCATCACATGAAGCAAGAAGAAAACTACACACTTGGTTTAGAAAGGTTATTTTTATACAGACACAACTATAACAGATACAGATAAATGTAGTGATAATTTAACAATGTAAAAATGATGACCTATAGGCTTAAATATACAGTTAAATACACATTCGAAAAACAACTGCTGTAATTTTTCAGTGCATACATTCAATACACGAGGTGCAAGGAAACATAACTGTGACTTTTATCAATACACTGTGGTCATAACGAGACACACATCAATAAATTATACTCTTGGAAAAGTGAAATTAGTTCAATAAAAACACGTTGGCCCCAGTACAGCTCAGTCTGCACATGCACAGAGGCACTTCAGCTCACCTCGGTGTTGTGGGTTCAAGTCCGGACTCTATGATTTACCAAATGTGTCCCTGCTCTCTCCATGATTTCCTGTCAGTGTCGAACTGTCACTCAAGAGGCTTTAAACAATGCTCAGATGGTACCAAAAATCCAGACCCAGGCAGGATGGATCTGTGCCTCAGAACCTGAAGTCGCAGCAGAGTCAGACCTGCCAACCCTTGTCTGATTTTTTATTGTCCAGTTTTGGTGACTGCGTGTTAACTCTGTCTGGTTTAGGAGAGTCTGTGCTGACTGTGGCCTCAGTCTCTTGTCCCTTGTCTCCTGTCGGCTTGACCGCTGGAGTCCCCAGGGGCGTCTTGCTGTAGCCCAGTCGCTTCAAGGTTCGCCGTGTTGTGCGTTCAGAGATGGTCCTCTGCAGACCGTCATTGTACCGAGCAGTTAACTCAGACACTGTTGCCTCTCTATCACCTTGAATAAGTCTGTCCAGTCTCCTCTGACCTCTGTCATCAACGATGCACTTTCGCCCACACGACTGACGCCCGCTCGATATCGTCTTTTTCTCAGACCATTCTCTGTAAACCCTGGACACGGTTGTTCGCGAATATCCCAGTAGATTAGCAGCTTCAGAAATACTCAGACCAGCCCTCCTGGCACCAACCACCAAGCCACGGTCGAATTCACTCAGGTCACTTTTCTTCCCCATGATGAAAATCCTCAGTCCAGGTTGTCCCAATCACAACAAGATTAAATATGCGTCATCTGGACATTGTACGAATACGATGGGATCTCTTCAGAAGGATCCTGAGAAACAAAAGCACTGTTTAGAAATATGAAGGCGGCAAGGCTTAAATCGTCTGAATACCAAGACCACATGAATGCAACATTAACATGAGCAGCACAGCAGTTTTCCTTTGTGCATGTAAACCCGGACGAAGACAGAAGCCTAGTTAGATTTCTTAACCGAGCTAAAATACAGCGTCCCACAATGATCTCCTCAGACTCTGCCTTGTCGGGGCAGAGCTGCACTTGTGTCAGCAGCGAGAGTCTGAGCCCAGTGCAAAACATCATGAGAGCAATGTCCTACATCTTTCTGCATTTTGACAAATAAAGGCTCTCGTACCTGGTTTTAAGTTCAGTTTTGGGAAAAGGTCAGCCCATTACAGCATCTGGAAAGACAGAAATGTAGCACAATGTTAGAAAAATGTATTAGTTGTATAGAGAGCCAAACTGCAGTGCGTTTCCTCCTCAGAGACTCTGGCTTGTCGGGCCAGAGGTGCACGGTGTCTTCAGATTTAACTCAGAGCCCAGTGCAGGTCATCACAGAAAGAAACCTAGGACTTTTGTGTCCAAGATGCTGAGGTGTATTTTTTATTTAAAGATAAGATATATTTTGCAAGAAATAAGTTAAATCCAGAGAGTTTAGAAGATTAACAGGGACAAAGACATTTCCAAATCAAACTGAATAGCGATGTCTACACTTTACATATTCTCTGAGTTTTCCCTCTTTGTTTTGTTGAGAACCCCTTTATACATATTTTTAAATTTAAAATGTCTACACAAACCCTACAACCTCATCATAACGTAATGCGTCTAACACAATGTATCAAACAGTTTATTCAGTCTATACATCCATACAAACATGCCAGTGACCCAAATTTAAGTCCCGACCCAGCAGTTAAAAATACAGGCTCTATTTCATACCATTTGATTGGCCGGTGGCTCACATTTTGTCTTCACATGTTCAATAAAACCTGAAAAACAAAGGCATATGTTACTGTACTGCAGAAACACTACTGCTGTTCTTTATGTTTGCTTGTTTCCTGCTCAGAGACTCTGGCTTGTCGGGCCAGAGGTGCACGGTGTCTTCAGATTTAACTCAGAGCCCAGTGCAAGGTCATCACAGAGAGAAACAAAGCCCCTAAACTTAAAAGTTATGACTTACTGTAAAATATATTGGTGGTATTTTCTACTCAACTATCAATTCAGTATTCAAAACATTTACTGCAGCATACTTTTTAAAAATATTGATGTTAGATATTATACCTTTTGAATGGGTAGCAGTGTTAAACTATCTTCCAAGTGTTAAATTTCCTCCAAAACCTGAAAAACAAAGGCACATGTTACTGTACTATTGAAACATTATTGCTATTCTTTATGATCTGTGCTCATTTCCTCCTCAGAGACTCTGGCTTGTCGGGCCAGAGGTGCACGGTGTCTTCAGATTTAACTCAGAGCCCAGTGCAAGTCATCACAGAGAGAAACAAATTAATAAGTAAAGATTAAGCTGTAAAACTGTGACAATGTAAATTAGTGGTCTGTCCAAAATTCATCATCAGTTATTTAAAGTTACACTGTGTAAGTTTTCTCCTAAATATGTGGGGCATACTGACTTGTTTTTGTGATTTTTTTGAGCGATTATAAGGCCTGAGGCGCGATCTGTTGCTCCGAGCGGGGCTTCTGTACTGAGAAACCGCCCTCGCAACTTGGCCGGGAGCGCTCCGCTGTTCAGGAAGAGTCACGTGACAGGGAACGACTTGAGGTATAACCAGGAAGCTACTTTTAGCGTTGTTATTTTCGCCAGTTCGTCAGGGCCGAAGGACACAAGAAGATGAAGACAATGTCGGACGAGGCAAGAAAAAGAAAATGTGAAAGGGACCGCACCAGATCACAGACAAGAGTCAACATCGGACAGACTTTTGCTCGCTGGCGTCAGATGAGAGACAGAGAAGGCTGCAAATCGGATCACGTTTTTGCTTCTTTATTGTTGGGCAGGTAAATTAGCCTCTTTATTTTTTCTTTAGAACGTGCTTTTTCATACAGTTATTAGTTGTTTTTACTGCGACCATTGCGCGATATTTGTTGATAAGCTAACGCTAGCGCTAACTCTATAGAAGATCCAGTGCAAACTTCCAAAGGTAGCAGCAGGTCAACTAAAGTTGAAACAATGATGGAAATAGACGCACGCTCGCACAGTTTCAGAAGGAGGAGGGGCCCTAGTGTTTACGTTTTGCGACGGTGCAGTGGCACCTGTGGCCTCTAGAGGCGCAAGACCGGGAATCTTACACAGTGTAACTTTAATCATTGCCTCATCGCCACTTGCAATATTCATATTAATGTCCATGTTTTCCATGTGGCAAACATTTACTTATAACCAATGTCAAAATATACACGATACTGCCAAAAGTATTCGCTCACCCACCCAAATAAATGAATTCAGGTGTTCCAATCACTTCCACGGCCACAGGTGAATAAAATCAAGCTCCTAGGCAGCAGCTTTGTGGGAAACTTTATGGAAAAGACTCCCAAACAGTTGTGGAAAACTATGGATGCAAAGGGTTAAAGAATTAAGTTCATGTGTGTGTAAAGGAAGGTGAGCAAATACTGGCAATAAACTGTAGCTGTGGTGCATCATGTGTCCAAATAACGTCATGGTTTAGCTCTTGCCCACTCATACGTTCACTTGTAGTTTAAACCTTTTCGTTCTTGTGCCCCGTCATCACTCTGTCGTACCTTTTTCAATGAGTGCCAGAAGAACTTTCACCTCATAGCTTCACCAAAATCTGCAAAACAAATGCGTGTTAATGCTCTGTAGAAAGGTTAATATTCTTTGATTTTGGCTCATTTCCTCCTCAGAGACTCTGGCTTGTCGGGCCAGAGGTGCACAGTGACCTCAGGTATAACTCAGAGCCCAGTGCAGGTCATCACAGAAAAGAACTAATACATTTATTGATCTTGCAAGACAATATACACAAATACATCGTACTAATGCAGTACAACCCATATCATAATCAAATTTTATCCTGTCTCAGGTCATCGTTTTTGTTTTGTTTGTTTTTTTAAACAAACTTAACACAGAACAGACATGGGACAAAACTAACCAGAAGCAAAAACCAGGGGAATATTCTCAATTTTGGGTTTCAGACTAAATCTGATCGTATTGGTTTAATGTAGTTCAGCCTTTCCATAATCTCTTTTTTTTAAATTTTATTTTAAGTCTACAAGTGAAAGTCAGCTTTTCCATAATATATCATGCATCATAACCAGAGTTTTCCTTTTTAAACATTTCCGCTTTTAGCCTTGGCCTAGTAATGCCCTTTTATTCCTGCCAATAGCATGATTCAAAACATTTTAACATTAAGGTTCTTCTTACTATTCTTACTTTTCCAAAGTAAAATATTTCAAAAATAAAAGGGAGATTAGTCTGAAGCTCTTCGTCCATACATTTCTTAAGTTCACTCCAATTGCCCACAACTGAAGAACAACTCCAGAAGAGGTTAAACATGGTTTGCCATCAAGAAAAGAAGTAATGAATTTAAAGGGCCTAGATTATGCTTTGTGTGTGTTTTTAAATAATTCTAGGAGATGTATGCATTAGCAGTGTGAGATGTAGCTGAACTTTGTGTTCGACCCAGAGTCTGACCTGGAGACTGAATTCACAGAAGAACTGCAGAGAGTGCCAAGACTGCTTCAAGACGTTTCTGTTTGGTAATATTATGGGAGCCTTTTTACCGTCATTGTTGCTCAGCTATATATTAGTTATGTATTAAATAAGTTCTGCTCGTAGGTGTAGATGTGGTAATTGTCGTACAATGCCAACAGAAGTGGAAAACGCTTGCTGCCAGATCCCGAAGGTTGTTAGTTTGTGAAAATTAAAGGATAACACAGAGACAAAAACAAACTTATAGACCTAACATTTGTCACCAGTTGTCTTCATTTTACATCCTTAGTGTGAAGCGTAAATGACAATGCTACTGACATTTGAACATGCAAATTAGTCTACATTTTATAGACACTTTGGGAGAATACAAATGCAAACTGTACTTATGTTTTTGTTTTTTGTATAAAAGGTTCAGAGGAGAATAAAACAGGCTCCTGCTCAGGACGCATTTTTGCTCGCTGGCGTCAGATGAGAGACAGAGAAGGCTGCAAATCGGATCATGTTTTTGCTTCTTTATTGTTGGGCAGGTAAATTAGCCTCTTTATTTTTTCTTTAGAACGTGCTTTTTCATACAGTTATTAGTTGTTTTTACTGCGACCATTGCGCGATATTTGTTGATAAGCTAACGCTAGCGCTAACTCTATAGAAGATCCAGTCCAAACTTCCAAAGGTAGCACCAGGTCAACTAAAGTTGAAACAATGATGGAAATAGACGCACGCTCGCACAGTTTCAGAAGGAGGAGGGGCCCTAGTGTTTACGTTTTGCGACGGTGCAGTGGCACCTGTGGCCTCTAGAGGCGCAAGACCGGGAATCTTACACAGTGTAACTTTAATCATTGCCTCATCGCCACTTGCAATATTCATATTAATGTCCATGTTTTCCATGTGGCAAACATTTACTTATAACCAATGTCAAAATATACAGGCTCCTGCTCAGGACGCATTACTGATCCTGCGACCTGGAGGCAAACTGCCTCATGTGTGTAATAAGGCAAAAAAACAAAAAAAAACAAACACATTTTAATTTGAAAAAGCCTTTATTTACATTATATTTTAATATTAATTTATAACATATATACAGATAAAAGCATATACAAGTTTTGTGAGCTGGTTTTGGGGATTGCTAGGAGCCAAAGCACACGTCAGTCCATCAGGTGTGCTCCTTCAGATCCAGCAGGAGCTCCCTGATCCTAATGGGAACCATGTTTGGTTCCGGCCGCCCCTCAGCTAAAACCTGAGGTGTGTGCGGCGATCACTTCATCTTTTGTTGGTCTCTCACACCGAGCAGTGAGGTCGACAGGGATCTGACTCTTTCTCAGCTCCTCCACAAATGTAGTGGGGTCATCAAACAACTCAGTGAAGACCAGTTTCATCAGGTCTCTGACATATGCTGTGGATGTTTATATAAATGTTCAGTTTTTGAGTTGAAGCACCAAAGCTCCATTTTCATTTTATTAATAAGCATACTGCATTTAGTTTCTTTGCAAAACTGTAGTCTTCAATTTTATAATAAATTTCTGTTCTTACCGCATGTTACTTCTGATGTGATTAACTTTGCTGTAGGCCGCCCTTTCTTTGACTTTGGAAACCTCACTTTATATAAAGGTTTTCCTGTAGACATTGCCTGCTCGCGGGTTACATTTTCGTTATGGTGCATAGCAGCTAGGTACAGTCTATAAAGACAGAACAAAATAACGTTTTTGGAACATAATCATGAGTAGATGTATTATTGTTTGTTACAAAGGGAAATACCTGCACAGCATTCCGTTAAATGAGAAAACAACATTTTTTGGGGCAAAGCGTAGAATAATGCTGTGGAAAGACTCAGGAGATGACGTCTGGTGCTTGGAGCTCAGTTTTTCTACATCACCAAGAACCCTCTTGTTCACAAGAAGCTTTGCTACCTTGAACAATGCCATGGTGCCTGAACAGAAAAGACAAAAACTGAATAAATCGAAGAAAAAAGGACAACTCCCTGGGTTGTAATATTAGTTTTACTATAATATTAAATATAAATTTAAGTTGAATAAATTATCACAAACCTGGCTGAAACCACTTTTTAGGATCTTTGGAAGTTCTGTCAGGATGTGCACACTTTGGGAACAATGGATCCTCATGTGTGTGGACATTTTGGATATGATTAACCAGAGACTTCCACTTGGCCACTTTTTCAGGTCCTGTTTTGGAAGAACAGGCTGTCCAGTACATATGGTTTTTTATCGCAGGCAACCACTTCTTCACCACCTCACAGTCTTTGTTTTTTGCCAAGTCATTCAACTTTTTAGATATGCCTGGAAAAAAAAAACAGCAGTTTTTTAAAGTAATTGGTTTTAGTAGTAGAACATATTGTTTTTTATACCTTTTACAAGATGCCAAACGTCATAATGTTGCGTAACTTCTCTGTCTCGCAGATATTTCTGAACCTGGGGATGTCTGTCGGTGACAATGTAGTCTACCTCTAGGGACTTAGACTCCAAAAAGTCAAGACCTTGTTTTAATCCTTCTTTTTCCATGTACACGCTGCCGCCAACTTCGTTGCTCTACAAAAACATATCCACATATAAATGTTCATTCAAATGCAGTCAGAGTACACTGGGTTTAGTGGCTCTGTCTGATCTTACAGTGTGGTGATAGGGTCACCACCCACAGATTTTAGGGCAGGGGTGGCAAACTCAGTCAGAGCTGGGGCCAAAATTAGAAAACCAGCCTTGGTCGTGGGCTGAAAAAAAGTATTGTAAAAATAATAAATCCAGCCTACTGTATTTTTGTTCTTAGTTAGGCTACAATAGGCTTTAATACAGAATAATACGTCCCCACAGAACTACAAATGTAGATTTGTGGTTTTAAGGGGCTTGGTATTAAATCAGAATTTAGAACTCAACAAATAACAAATAGGCCACAGACTCAGACCAACACTGACCAATTATTTATTTATGAAGTATTATTTACTGCCACAGTTACCTAACTCCTCATAAGACCGGTGTTTTCATCAGGTCCACTCTGTTTTACTGTGACAGTGGGTCCTACCAGCAGATTAAAATTAAGGTGCATGTCATGCCCCTTATGTGAATAAATATTATCCTAGCACAACTTTAAACCTGCAGAGGAGTCAGCAACTACACACAAACACAGGCCTACTGTAAGTTTACAGAGCAAACCACTGTCCACCTCTGTGTCCTCTGCAGGACACAGTGTGAGCAGGGTTATACCTCTGTCTGTGCAGGTTTAGCTCGCTGTGTGTTAATGAGTGCATTAGAGCACAAGTAGCCACAGAGGGCAGTGTCATGAATGAACTTAGACAACTCTCCTGCTGATAACTTGGTTTCACTGACTCAGGCTCTTTTTAAACTGCTGCTGTCTGTAGCTTCTGTTTTTGGAGCGGGGGGTTTGAGTATTTACAGAGAGTCCCATCTGTTTAAGAAGCTGCTCTCACTGACCCCTCTTTGTCCATTTCTTTTGTGGAAAGTTAAATGTCCTGTCGGAGAATCCTTCACTCTACCTGCTCCTACGGCGCGTTAAATGCCGCTCGCTAAAACAGCGGCACCGCTTCTGCAGTGCATTATGGGAGATGTTGTTCAAACAGATTAAGCGCAGTATTCCGCCGGGCTATTATTAATATAAATTGGAAATTATCTCATGGGCCAAAAGGGTCTTGTGTTTGACGCTTGTGTTTTAGGGGATGGAATTCATTATGTAAACCTATAAAAAGTGTACAGAGTAATATGAGGTTGCCATACCTCAACAAGTTGTATGTCAAGAATCTTGTTGGTGTTCAGTTCCATTAGCGTGTAGCTGCCAAACTTTGCAGAGCGCCCTGAACACAAACGTTTACATGTAGATATACAGGCTTCAAATTTTATGCAAAAGTCATAATGAAGTGATTACCTGGTGAATCTGCTCTCATATCACCCCTCACTGCAATCTTCCCCTTCCTCTTTATTTGCTCAATCAATTTGTCCTGATCTGACTTCCACTTATGGTAAATGGCTGGTTCTATGTACAGCCGAGCATGCCTCCTGAACGTGTCATACTGATGCACTTTCACATTCATGGCCTTGCACACCTGAAAAAACAATGTTCAAAGATTAGATGACAAAAAAAAAAAAGTAACAGTACACATATTAGGTAAACGTTTATGTAGAAAAAATTATGACCTTTGCCATCTGCACAAATGACCCGCCAGTGAAGTACACTGCAGCGGACAACTGCAGATTCCCCACTGGTGTGCTGCCCTTCACTGGCTGGCTCTGCCACTTACGGCTGTACAAACAATGGGGACAGTCCTGGGTAAATGCTACAAATGTCCCACATCTCCGCCGCTGAACTTTGCAGCGTTGCCTGCAGACAGGACATCTCTCAAAGAGTTCTCTGAGGCAACTCTCAAAAACAATATATTTTGCATCTTTATAAGCAGATGCTGGCTCCATCTGTCTGTCATAACAAATTGCGGAAAATTAGATATAGTGAAGAGGTAACGTAAAACGTTATTGTAAAATGAAATCTTACGTCAGTTCAGCATCAGAGTTATCTGTTACAGAGTCCCCTGGTTCGTATGTGAAATCATGAGTTAACGGAGCAAACGTTTCCAAGTCTTCCTCTTCTTCCTCCTCTGATTCAACACGGGGCCGTTTCATACGTCTTCTACACATCCCAGATGTTGTGTTTTCTGGGGTGGACAACAGCTGCAGCCATGGCTGCTGTGTCTCTGTAGCAGTAGGTGGAACTGTGGCTTGAACCCCTGTGTACGTAATACTCCTTTGTTAATACTGAAATATGAGGTGGCGTAGTTATGACTAGAGCCCGACCGGTATGGATTTTTTGAGGCCAATGCTGATACCGATATTAGATCATTTTTTTAAAAATTATAGAAATCTGATACATCAACCGATACAGTTATACATTAAAAAAAAAAAGTGTACACCCCAGGCCACTTTTTTAGACTAAACATCTTTTAAAATGTTGTACAAAGCTGCTTACTGTTCTTTATGCTGATTGTTATGTAGGTTGTAGTTGGTGTTGGGAGTATTATGTATTTTATTTATTAATTTTATTTAGCTTTAAAACTGCATTGCCTGATTTCTTTTTTCTTGTATTTTTGTAAAGATATTTAGTTATTAGTGCACCATAACAGAAGTCTTCTGAGAAAAAAATGAGACTTTAAGGTCACCTGTGGGCTGTGTTATAAGGGTTTTTGTTTTAGAGCGAGGGAAGGAACAGTTTAACCAATCACACGCTTTCATAGAACAGGAGCGCTCTGATTGGTCAATACATCCTTTATCTATCCAGAACTAGAATCTATCAGGAATAATGTGAAGAAGCTATTGTTTTACTTTAAAATGTATAGCTTATTCACGGTATTTTTATTTTAAAGAATTAATGTTACTGCGATAGCTCCTGGCTGTGTACAGACTTCCAGGTTTGTGTGAGACTGACAGAGCAGCGCCAAGGAGAGGAATTAGGAAAAGGAAGTGTATCATTCAAACTCAACTTTTTTTTTTTAGACACATCACATTTAGTCACAAAATCAGGTAGTGCAGTTTTAACTAAATTTGTTTAACTTAAATTTAATTTAATCTTGTACAAGTAGAGCATGAGGAGAACTACAAAATGATGAATTTTGAAATTTAGAATTTTTGTTCTATGAGGTTCTATGGCAGAGAAATGAGCAAAAGATTTTGATTGCCGTTTTGAGCTTTTCAGGCCATGAGAAGGTGAGCTGGGGTGTTTCCTGTGAACTGCAGAGTAAAAGCCCAACTGCTTGGAAACACTGAGTTGGTGCCAGTGCACCCTCTGCTGGACAAATAGCAGAAGGGCATCATTTGCAAGTAAACAGGTCTTAATCCAGCACACAGTAAAATTACTGTTTATATCTGCAGATTTTGGTTGATAACCGATAATTTTCTATGGTAAACCTACCTTTACTTCGATAGTGGTGTAGCTTTATGGTTCCGGCAGATAATTGAGTGGCTACAGATCTTTGTTTTGGGAAAGAAGCCTGTCCTCGGAACCATCTGGGGTCATGTTCTACATAGAGGCTACTTGTAGATTCTGTGGAAGTGGCCTGCAAAAAAAATAAAATCACAGTAAATTTTAAACTAGTGTACATTATTATTAGATACTATAGGCCAGTGGATGTATTAAATGCAGTAAACAACCACCTCTGGGACACAAAGATGTACCGGCCACAACAAAACTGACAACTGCATAGACATCTTAAAAGCATGCTAATTTGCAAAACTATCCACACTTCTTTGTTTTCTGTCTCACTGGGTTGTTTACTAGCCTGGGCGACAGTATCTAATTATGACAAAGGAAGACAAAGCGGAAGTAGATCATTTCAATGTAGCAAACTGTACGAAATATAATTTTCAGAACCTTTCACACATCTTTGTGTTGCTAACTAGCCTGGGCAACCGTGTGTTAGCATAGACAAACACAAAGGCACTGTGTGTTGATACAACATAAATGACGATTACTTGCTTTGAACTCATTGGGAGTATAAAAATATCATTATACATTATACCATTGACATGCATTACCTCATTTGCACAGATAACCAATGAAGTCCGACATACAGACTGTATTTTCGAGTTCACATACAAAAAAGTACAGTTAATAATGCATGTGCGACAACTTGTTTGGTTGTCATTTGTAACACAGTATGTAATCTAAGTGTATGCTAGCTAAAGCTTCTCATAGTTAGAAATGCAAATTCAATAAAGGCCCTCTAAACAAAACAATTTTGTGTTACAACTGCACTTACCGGTTTGGGCTCTGTAGCAATGGTCTTTATTGTTGGGACAGCACCAGGTTTTAAAACTAGCTTTTTAATTTGTCCTCCCTCGAATAAGTCTTTGTTCACAAAACAGTCTTTGGCAAAGTGCTGTGCACAAACAAAAATACTCTTCTTTTTTGGTGGAGGGTGATTTTCAAAAATAAAATCCGACCACATTTGTCGAGTTGTCTTGTCGTTTGGAAAAGTGAAAAGACAGGCTTCGTGCAGGCATCCAAAGAAACATTTTCTCCAGGAAGACATCCTCACAATGGATCCAAGTACTCCTTGGGAAAAGACCACTGTGGCCGTGGGAGGTTTATTTAAAGCTGCGCTGCCGGGAAGACGCTGTAGCAGTACTTCCTGAACAGGGAGGGGCGTGGTCAGGTGGAAAAAGCAGATACCGGTGAAACAAGCGGTGTTGGCCTCTCAGAATATCAACGTAAAAGAATACAGGCTTATTGAAACAGGCGTGAAAGAAACAAAACACGACTCCAGGTATGTTTTTGATGAGGAAACATTATAACATGGTGAAAAGCTCAGAAAAGTCAATTTTGCATAATATAACACTTTTAAAGTCAAACATTAAACTGGCTAATTCTGACTTATTGCAAAAATCTTTTGTGGTCTTTTTATCACGCGACTTTACAAAGAGCTGCAATATTTATAGTCATTATAGTCTACCCAATTACAAATATAGTTCATGTGTCCTAAGAGACATTTGTATCGCTGTGAGCCAACATGTAAATGCAAATGTTGCTAGTCAAAGGTCAAACTTATGATACCTGCTAAGAGAAATTGGAAAAATCTACTAAGATGTGTGCAGCCAGCAAGCACAATGATACAAGTTTTTTTCTTTTTTTCAATTTTTGTTGGTGTTTTGTATAAAGCCTCACAAATTATCATTCAAAGCTCCTCTATAATAATCGAGGAGCACACAATCATGAGTAGAGATGTTTACATTGTGGTAAGAAAAAATGTTTTGACCTATGCCATTTAACCATTTGGTTTAGCAGTTTAAACCTTTCAATTCTTGTGGTCCAGATTTAACCTTGATTGAGTCCTACATTTTGTCCTGGATTGTTCTTGGTTTAAGGCTTAAATATATCCCTATTCTTGACATATATTTAGTGTGAATTTAAATCTGGTTTAGCCCAAGCTTTGTCAAATCAAAGTTAGACTGAGCCTTTATTAGTTTATAACTTTAACTCTCAAATGTGCCTTTTAAGTACCACAAATCAATAAATATGTTATGTTTGACATACAGCTCTGGTCCATGATTAATTGCATACCTTTTGAAAGAGTGGCAGTAAAAATTTCTCTTCAAATGTTCCCCAAAACCTGCAAAACCAAAGGCACGTGTTAGTGCACTGCAGAAACACTGCTAGTCTAATATCATTTTTCCAGTTTCATCTTCAGAAACCCTGGCTTGTCAGGCCAGAGATGCACGGTCTCTTCACATTAATTCAGAGCCCAGTGCAAGTCATCACAGAGAGAAAACTTCATAAACTTCATGCAACATAGAAAGGTGATGGAAAGCCTTTTGTATTGCGCATTTCTACTGCATTTGGCTACCATGCTAATGTTGCTAATGAGCTAACCACGTGTAGCAGCAGTAGGCGAGCCTTGAGGAATTAAACAGAGGCTAAATAAGTCAATTTACATGAATAAAGCAGATTTAGTCACGCAGCCCTTGGTCTTTCATTATTTCGAATTATTTTTTCTCATTTCTGCTACAACCTAACTCGACAACATGTTTTAGGCTCATTCAGTAATCCATCCTGTTATTGTCATACTTACACAGATACAGCTTTTAGGACAGCGAAGAGGCCACAGAAATCTCACAAAAACTGTCCGCTATATTATAAATAATTTAAAAGAATGAACAGTTTGTCTTTCTGTAAACTAAATCCTTTCAACTCGGACACGTTTAGCTTTGAAGCTGCTGCTGTTCTTCTTCTGCGGAGGAAATGACGCGTGCGTGTGCTCTCGGTTATGAAACTCTGGTGTCCTCTAGCGGTATCGAGCGGAACAGCAGCTTTTATTATAAATTACATTGAGTACATACCACACTTAAAAAAAAAAAAAAAAAAAAAAAAAATTAAACTAAAATACACATTAAAGATGTTCATAAGTATATGCATTAGTATTACATTTTAAACATAGGTATAGTTGAGGTTTGCTGAGATGACATTGTTTGACCAGCAGGTGGCCTTGTTTGGCACCAGGACAACGCTGTAAACCACTACTAAATACTTTAATTAAGTACAATTTTCATATATCTGTACTTTACTTGAGTACATTTTACAAGGGGTACTTTAACTGTAACTTCACAACATATGAATCGAGACCAGACCGATTTAAGTGTATAAATAATATATTCTGAATTAGGGCAAAAAAATAATAATAAAAAATAAATAAATAAATAAATAATTAAAATAAAATAAAATAAAATAATAGTCACAAGAATTATTTTGCAGTTCAAATGTTTTTTTTTATTTATTTTAAGTCCATTTTTAAATCCTCTTTGTTAGGGTTAGGCTTTGCTTTTAAAGTTCAATTCATAATTCAAAAAAGTAGTTCGTGATCCAAACTTAGGAAAAGCAGACCAAACAGCTCAAAGCAGACCTGCGAAACCGGGACCGAGCAGCAGCACTGGGACTTCCAGGCCCAGACCCAGGAACTGTTTCAAATGTGGAGAAGATGGACACATTTCAGCCAGCTGTAGTAACGTCTTGCAGTAGCAGTATTTATAGTAGCAGCAGCAGTAGTAGTAGTAGTAGTAATAGTTGTAGTAGGACATTCTTTGTATTTAAGCAAAGTTTACATTTTACATTCTTCTCCAATTGTGTGCTTTTACTTCTACCTAAATAATATTTTGAAGTGCTTTTACTAGAGTTACTTCCTCTACTACTATAAATAGATTTCGTCTGCATCCCCAAAACTAACTGTTCCCAAAACTCAGTTGTACCTCTCTGTTGTACCTCAGTTTTACCTCAGTTGTACCTCAGTTGTACCTCTCAGTTGTACCTCAGTTGTACCTCTGTTGTACCTCAGTTGTACCTCAGTTGTACCTCAGTTGTACCTCAGTTGTACCTCTGTTGTACCTCAGTTGTACCTCAGTTGTACCTCTCAGTTGAACCTCAGTTGTACCTCAGTTGTACCTCAGTTGTACCTCTGTTGTACCTCAGTTGTACCTCAGTTGAACCTCAGTTGTACCTCAGTTGTACCTCAGTTGTACCTCAGTTGTACCTCTGTTGTACCTCAGTTGTACCTCAGTTGTACCTCTCAGTTGAACCTCTGTTGTACCTCTGTTGTACCTCTGTTGAACCTCTGTTGTACCTCTGTTGTACCTCTGTTGTACCTCAGTTGTACCTCAGTTGTACCTCAGTTGTACCTCTGTTGTACCTCAGTTGTACCTCAGTTGTACCTCTCAGTTGAACCTCTGTTGTACCTCTGTTGTACCTCTGTTGTACCTCTGTTGAACCTCTGTTGTACCTCTGTTGTACCTCTGTTGTACCTCTGTTGTACCTCAGTTGTACCTCAGTTGTACCTCTGTTGTACCTCTGTTGTACCTCTGTTGTACCTCTGTTGAACCTCTGTTGTACCTCTGTTGTACCTCTGTTGTACCTCAGTTGTACCTCAGTTGTACCTCTGTTGTACCTCTGTTGTACCTCAGTTGTACCTCAGTTGTACCTCTCAGTTGGACCTCTGTTGTACCTCTGTTGTACCTCTGTTGTACCTCTGTTGTACCTCAGTTGTACCTCAGTTGTACCTCAGTTGTACCTTAGTTGAACCTCAGTTGTACCTCAGTTGTACCTCTGTTGTACCTCAGTTGTACCTCTCAGTTGTACCTCTCAGTTGTACCTCTGTTGTACCAAAGTTGTACCTCTGTTGTACCTCAGTTGCACCTCAGTTGTACCTCTCAGTTGCACCTCAGTTGTACCTCTGTTGTACCTCAGTTGCACCTCAGTTGTACCTCTGTTGTACCTCTCAGTTGCACCTCAGTTGTACCTCAGTTGTACCTCAGTTGCACCTCAGTTGTACCTCTCAGTTGTACCTCTCAGTTGTACCTCTGTTGTACCAAAGTTGTACCTCTGTTGTACCTCAGTTGCACCTCAGTTGTACCTCTGTTGTACCTCTCAGTTGCACCTCAGTTGTACCTCAGTTGTACCTCAGTTGTACCTCAGTTGTACCTCTCAGTTGTACCTCAGTTGTACCTCTGTTGTACCTCTGTTGTACCTCTGTTGTACCTCAGTTGTACCTCAGTTGTACCTTAGTTGAACCTCAGTTGTACCTCAGTTGTACCTCTCAGTTGTACCTCAGTTGTACCTCTGTTGTACCTCTGTTGTACCTCTGTTGTACCTCAGTTGTACCTCAGTTGTACCTCAGTTGTACCTTAGTTGAACCTCAGTTGTACCTCAGTTGTACCTCTGTTGTACCTCAGTTGTACCTCTCAGTTGTACCTCTCAGTTGTACCTCTCAGTTGTACCTCTGTTGTACCAAAGTTGTACCTCTGTTGTACCTCAGTTGCACCTCAGTTGTACCTCTGTTGTACCTCTCAGTTGCACCTCAGTTGTACCTCAGTTGTACCTCAGTTGTACCTCAGTTGTACCTCTCAGTTGTACCTCAGTTGTACCTCTCTACCTGTAGCCTAAACTCAGAGTGGATAGGAGCCTCTCTTGTTGACGTCTCTTCCCACTGTTATCGCTGTAATAACTATAATAACTGTAATAACTGTGATAAGTGTAATAACAGGCTGAGTCACGTTACCTGTCTGTGGGGATTACTCTGGATCACAGGAGTCTGAAGAGCGAGTTACGGCCGGCAGCGAGCGTTGCAACACACAACAGCAGCCGTCTAATTTTACATAATACAAGTCGTGGCATGGACAGGCTCTGGGTGTGTTTGTGTGTGTGTGTTTGTGTGTGTGTGTTTGTGTGTGTGTGTGTTTGTGTGTGTTTGTGTGTGTGTGTTTGTGTGTGTGTTTGTGTGTGTGTGTGTGTTTGTGTGTGTGTTTGTGTGTGTGTGTGTTTGTGTGTGTGTGTGTGTGTTGGCTGCTGCACAGATGTTTCATGACATCAGCAGTCACAGTGTTGCAAGAAACTGATTGCATCCCAAAATAGCTGTCAAATTGTAGTCTTACTTTAAAGAAACTTAAACAAGACAGTGTTTGGAGCAGCAGTGTTGTTCGGTTTAGAGACAGCGGCTTGGAGGAAAAGACAGGAGACAGAGATGAAGATGTTAAGGTTCTCTTCACTCATGACGAGGATGGATAGGGTTATGCCGCCTTCATGATACATTGGAATCTCGGGAGTCCCGACTTAAGAAAGCAGACTTCCGAAAAACGTGTGTTCACGAGTTCAGCTCGGAAAACACACGTGGAACTCCACAATAACAACAAATGCATGTTTGCATTCCCATGTTGTTTTATAGGAAACAAATAAATGCCTTGTTAGAACTGTTTGGTGTGGTACAGAGTTATATCAGGGATATTTCTATTTCTATGTTAGTAATTAATTGAAAAATGAACAGTCAAAGATGTTTCGCAGAGATTTAGCACTGATAACTTCATTCTTTATAGGAGTACATTTTTGCAGAAATGTGAGATCTCTTGTTTAAAAAACAATTGTTTCCCATTAGAAACCACACTGTCCTCCTGTCTCAGAGGAAGTCCCTATGATCGTGATGTCAACTCAGAGTCCAACACTTCAAAATTTCCATGCCTGAGACAGTGTTCAAGGCTGTTTTTCCGAGTCAGAGGTCGGAATTTCCAAGATTACGATGTATCATGAATGTGGCATTAGTTCATGAGTTCATCAGAGTGAGCTGTTTTAGAGATAAAGTCAGACTCTGCAGATAGAGATGGTCTGGACATGTACAGAAGAAGAATAGTGAACATATGGGTAGAAGGACCCATGAGGCCTAGAGGAACACCAAAGAAGAGATTTATGGATGTAGTGACA
Organism: Bostrychus sinensis; assembly: GCA_020698575.1. Taxonomy (NCBI): domain Eukaryota; kingdom Metazoa; phylum Chordata; class Actinopteri; order Gobiiformes; family Eleotridae; genus Bostrychus; species Bostrychus sinensis. The sequence goes on along the minus strand of CM036253.1, from coordinate 8,719,597 downwards.
GAAGACATGAAGTTAGCTGGTGTAAGAAAAGAGGCGACAGATGATCACTTGTGGAGAAACCTGAAGGAAAGAAAGTGTGACTTAATCAATTAAAGTCCTTTACCTTACCTGTCTCAGTTAGAAATAGTCCAACCTTTGCATCATTTAAAATGCACCTTAAGAGATGGTTGAAAAGCAATCAAAATTGTAACCACCATTAGACACCATTACACACACACGCAGGCACTAGTACTTTAAAAATAGTATTGTAAATACTGCAGGCACTCTATAATGCACTTTATAAAAAGCACCTTTAACCAGCACCGTCATATGTCATGACAGCCAGCACCTACATAACGTAAATACTTGAATCATATGTTTGTTTATTGTACTGTATGATACTGTGCATTATATGTATACTGTGAGTTGTATTTGTCAAGTCTGTCAAATGTCTAATTTATGTGTATTTTATGTCTGGGACTACGGATGCAAATTAGCACCTGTGCTAAATCCGGCGTATTTACGTCAATATGTGTGATTTCACAAATTGTATGTTCATGAATATGCATTGTCCCATCCAAATAAACGAATAAAATAAAATAAAATAAATAAAATAAGTCCTAGTTTAGACATAGGTCTATGACATAACCCTATCTTGGTCTTGATCTTCTGATGTTCTCTACCCAGGCCCTGACAACACACACATCACACAAGACACAAAGAGTCTGTTGTTCTCATATTCAACACATTTACTGCATGTTTCTCCCCAAAATTCTCCAGGCGTCCTGCAGTCATCGTGTCAGGAGAGCTGTTCATGTTCAGGACCTGCGACTTCAAAGCCCTCACTCTCCAAATGTATGCCCCAGCTGTGGAGGGACGTCCCGTGGGAAAGGGGCCCATGGGGGGGGGGGTGTTACCACAGCAAACTACCTTATCTGGTCATGCTGCTCTGGAGAAATGCACAACAAACTGTAGTTTCATGGTTTATTGCACACAGTGAGTCATTGGTGCTTCATAGACACAACACAGAACCGCTCACTGCTTTGATATGGGACCAGATTTAGTTTGTTCAGATGGCATTTAAATGGCACAATTCAATTAAGTTTATAATTCACCCCACTGTGAAAAATATAGTATACAATGGGCTATAGCCACAGCATGAAAGATATTTTAATTTCAAAGCTAGCTGAGATACAATCTCTGTGTTTTGGAAAAAGATAAAGGAACAAAAATGTAAATGCACAAAAGCCACTGATGTTTGATGTCTCTGTTTGATTTTTGAGACATTTTTCTGGGCCTGTGTTGACCATATTTGGGATCTCACTATAATGAAAGTAACAATGTAATTAGCCAGAGATGACGTGATGTTATCAGATCTGTGGGGACATAAAGAGAAGCTGAAGACAAAGCAAGGTATAGGCTGCATACATTTACATAAAATACTGACAAAAACATTAAAGAATATTATTTTTTAAAGACACCAAGATGTCAGTATTAAATATTAAATCTGGACAAAAAATAAATAAATAATAATTAAAAACCAGAGCTATTTGCCCACTAACCAAAAGGTTGGCAGATTAATCCCTGCTATCAGCATTGCCAACTGCCGTTGTGTCCTTGGGCAAGACACTTCACCCACCTTGCCTGTATGAACGTGTTGATGGTGTGATTGTCAGTTGGGCGTGGTCAGAGAAGGCGTAGGTGGAGAATGGCTGCCATATCTTTGTCGGTCTGCCCCGGGGCAGCGGTGGCTACAGCAGCAGCTGAGTGTGACTGAGGAGAGCAGCAATAATGCTCCTAACGTAAACAGTGTGCTTTATAAAACTGATGCATTATTATTTACACCAGTAGCTTACATAAATGAATGATTTTACAGCTATGTTGATTTTTTATTTGTTTCATCAGCGACAGTAACTTACATCCAAACTGAAACTGAGAACAAGCAGAATAAAAACCAGAAAGGAAAAGTCTGAGCCTGAAGACTACTACTACTACCACTGTAGATAGTAGCTACAGTGGGGTCAGCCCTATGTTCCCTACTACCTATGTTCCTTAGTACATATGTTCCCCAGTACCTATGTTCCTTAGTACATATGTTCCCCAGTACCTATGTTCCTTAGTACATATGTTCCCCAGTACCTATGTTCCTTAGTACATATGTTTCTTCGTACCAATGTTCCCCAGTACCTATGTTCCTTAGTACATATGTTCCCCAGTACCTATGTTCCTTAGTACATATGTTCCCCAGTACCTATGTTCCTTAGTACATATGTTCCCCAGTACCTATGTTCCTTAGTACATATGTTTCTTCGTACCAATGTTCCCCAGTACCTATGTTCCTTAGTACATATGTTCCCCAGTACCTATGTTCCTTAGTACATATGTTCCCCAGTACCTATGTTCCTTAGTACATATGTTCCCCAGTACCTATGTTCCTTAGTACATATGTTTCTTCGTACCAATGTTCCCCAGTACCTATGTTCCTTAGTACATATGTTCCCCAGTACCTATGTTCCTTAGTACATATGTTCCCCAGTACCTATGTTCCTTAGTACATATGTTTCTTCGTACCAATGTTCCCCGGTGCCTATGTTCCTTAGTACATATGTTCCGCAGTATCTATGTTCCCCAGTTTGTGGGCTGGGAACAAAACTACACATCCAGCTATAGCTAACTTACTTTTACTGCTATCACTGAGTAAACGTCAGTATTTTCAGTAGTAGTAGGAGTACTTCCATACAAGTAACTTTTGGACTGTTTTCCAAGTTTGATCACAGCCCAATGCTAGTTTCTGTTAGCGACTTACAAATACAAATGTAAACAAAACATGAGCCACTGTATTTAGCTTGTCATGCTAACATCGATAGCTTTGTATGTCGTCATATATCAATACACATTTGTCTAAAACAGTGACCCTCAAACTTTTTAGAAAACAGTTTGCTTTCCAAATACCAGGTTTAACAAACTATACAAAAAAAAAAAAAAAACTAAATCTAGATCAGGTCCAAACTAACGGATTAACCCAAAAAAAATGCATGACTAAATGGATTATGTTCCCAGGTGACACATGTAAGTAAACCTGACATATCACTCTGTTAGCTGTGTATGTTGGTACTTTGTTTGATTTGTATTTTGTATTTAAAAACCTCAATAAAAATAAAAGTTTAAAAAACAGCAGGTCCAGGACTAAACCAGGTCTAAACTAGGACTAAACTGTGCCAAAACCAGGACTACGCCATCGTCTAAACTTCATATTTAGAGCAGGAATCCCACTCTCTGGCTCTAAATGAAAATAAAACAGAAAAGACTCCTGCGTACCAGCATTCGTACATGTCCCACAGCTTGAGAACCACCAAAAAAAAAGTCCTTTCTTGTTTAAATACTTGTATAAAGGGTGGAGTAAGCGTGCACAAACATTTTGACATTGTGACACTACACTAGAGTCATGTGTGCAGCAAAATGAAAGACGTGGAGACTACAACTACAACAGCAGCAGCAGCAGCTTGACAATCTGTTTCCTTTGCAGCTGTTTTTCTTTCTTTTTTCTTTTTTCTTTGGAAGACAGAGGAACTAGGAGGGAGGGAAGGACGGACAGAGGGAGGAAGGGAGGGAGGGAAAAAGCAGCCAACTCATCTGACACAACAGTGGGCCAGAGAAAGGGGACGAGGCTGGAGTTTGTGAGCTGCTACTGTCCCGGGAAAAACCACTGCCAGGACAAAAAGTTAGCACCGACACAAGGATAGGGGAAGGAATTCGAGGTGAGTGTCAATGATCTCGCTGCTATTTCGGCTCATTAGCTCCCATACGCTCCTCTCTGCAGCAGAGTTATGTGTGTGACAGAAGAAACGGGGTCGGAGGGGGGAGGTACGGGGCCGAAGCTTTAGGGCTATGGTCCCAGCTCGAGCCAGGCTTTTAATAAGAGTTTCAGCGAGTTTTAAGAAGGACCGGTTGTTGGATGAATAGGAGGAGGACTGGTGGGAGTTTGTTAAAGTGGATTTTTGAGTTTTTTTGCAACAGGATCTGAACGTGGAGCTGGTGAGTTGGGTCCAGGGCTGAATGCAGTGACATGTATTTAGCACAGGCTTAATGCTCGAGCAATGCAACATGTGACCAAGTTTGATTTGAGTCCCAGTTAGTTTAGGTTTAAGTCCTGGTTTTAGCCCCAGACTTGGACATCCGGGGTTAATCCTGAATGTACATGTTTGTCCCAAAGTCACAATTTCTACACAGAATTAGTTTTAATGCACGTTTACTTTTGGTTTATTTTCTTGTCTTCTCTTCTTTTACTGTTTGAATTCCTGGTTTCAGTCCTGGTTTGGTACCCATCCTAGATTAAGACTTACTTCAGGTTTGTTTATTGCTAGTTTTGTCATGGGTTCATTGAGTTTTCTTGTTTTAGTTCTTGGGTTTCTTGGTCCAGTTTAGTTCAGGGTCTAGTCCTTTCTTCCTGTGTTTAGTTCATTTGCGTTTAGAGCGAATGTATCCAGTTCCGTGCAATGTTACGTTTGATGTATTAATGGTTTAGTCCTTGCTCTGGGTGGATCTCTGGTTTAGCGGTCACTGAGTCCAGGATTTATGGCTGTGTGCTCTCCTCATTTATAACTGGTTTTGGTTCTGGTTTAAGCCAAGTTTAGTGACGTCTTGGGAACACTTTAGTCATGATTCATTTCTCTGTCCCGTTTGAGTTTAGTCCTAGTTTAGTTTTATTCTTTAGGAAGGGATTGAGTCTTGTCCTGATCTACAAAGTGTCATTCTGGTTTTGTCTTGGTTTAGTTTTTGGCATACAGCTGTTTTTTGTTTCAGTCCTGCTTTCATCTAACCCCACTGGATTAGTTCAGGCTTTATTCATGTCTTGGTAGTAACTGTATCATTTATTTATTTTCCTTTTTTATTATTATTATTTGTTTTATTTGAATTAGGACAGTGCACATTCATCAAATCAGCAGTGAGCATCAGTGTAAATACGCCGGAATTAGCACAATAGCTAAATTGAATCTGTTGCCATAAGGCAGGTGTCATAAAAACACAAAATACAGATTTCTTACAAACATAACAACATGCATGTAAACATTATACAGATTATTTACATAGGGGTACATTGTTGGTATGTTTAAGGCAGGGGTGTCCAAACTTTTTTCCTTGAGGGCCACATACTGAAAAATATATGTGCAGGAGGGCCACTCATTCGAGGCGTCATATTTTGCATCAACACAAAAGATGTCACTTTTTCTTGGCGCCACCAACCACTAATTTCCATTTTTTCTTTCTTAATGCCAGGTACTATCTCACACAAATTAAGTTTTTTACCTGCATTTCAAACCTTGCAGTAAACAGTGCTACCTGTGGCAATTTGGGCCAATTGTGAATGAAGTCCGAGGGCCAATAAAAAATAGTCTGTGGGCCTGCATTTGGCCCCCGGGCCATAGTTTGGACACCCCTGGTTTAAGGCTTTAATTGTTACAGTTCCTAACCTGAGCTGGCAGTGTGTGCCTCTGATAGACACCATTTGGCTAAATTTAGCTCTGCACCATTGTACTTTACAGTCTCCTCTCGTTAATGCTCTAATGTTTACTCTAATGTTAGTTTTTTATGTATAAAGTCTCTTAAGCTCATTCAAAACTCAAAAAGCCAGACATTCAAGAACATCTGATAACTGTCAAGGTCTAAAATATTATACTTACTTAAAATATTACAGAGATACTGATAACTTAACATGTTTTTTCTGTCCACCATTTTCTCAAAATGTTGCCAGTCAGTGCCAGTGCTTTTGGTCATTTATTCTTTTTTTGTCAGTAGTTGATGGATGGTAGTTTTCACCAACATTTTCAAACAAAAAGCTGAGAAAAATGTATTTTTGTAAAACATTTTTTGGCACATACCGCCATTGGCAGCATGAGCATTTTTTTACTTTTAATCCAGCACTTTTTGGACTTTCCTATGAGTGAATGTAAATGACTTCCTTGTGGATTTTGCATATTGGAAAGGTAAACAGCAGTGTGACTTTTCCAGTTACTGCACAAATAGCAGCAGTATTGTTTTGCTTCCCTCTGTACACCATACAATGTTACTGGAGAAATCTATGCTCTATTATTTTTACTTACTCCAAGTCAAGTTTAAAGGAGCAATATTCTGCAAAATCAACTTTTCTGAGCTTTCTCCCATGTTATAATGTTGTTCCCTCATCATAAACAGACCTGGAGTTACCTGTTGAGTAATCCTGTATTCTCTGGTGTGGAGTTTCTGAGGCTTCAAAACGCTTGGTTGCACAAACCTCCGCCCACTCCAGGAAGCGCTGACCAATCAACAACAAAGCCCTCTACATCCAGTCTGCTCTCATTAATTTATCCCCAAAAAACAGCGTGCAGATTCCTCACAGACATTTTTCATTTTGTAGTAAAATAGCATCATACAAAAAGTTTTAAGCAAGTAAAAACTCTTTTTTTCTATCTTTTTGTCCAAAAGATGGCAACACTCTGCTGCCCTCTTCATCTGTTTCTTTATGGCACCAGTAAAATACATTTTCTTTTAGTCAGATAATGTTTTTAAAGGTTGTAAAGATGTTCTAGGGGTGACCAAGGTTTAAAAATATAAATAAAAGCATAATATATTGCCTTTAAGCTTTATATTAAACCTACCTAATGCATAAAATGACATTTAAAATGCATTCATGTTGATTTTCCTTCTTGTCACTGCTTTTACCGACCACATTTCCCATTCAAGGCTATAAAAGCTGCAGAGGAAATGCTACTGCTCATTATTAATTCTTTGCTGGGAGACATTGCTGCTCCCCTACATCCGCCTTCCCTGGAAACTGGCGGCGGCGGCCATCTTGGGGCCAGGAAGTGGAGGTCAGAGGTGAAAGAGGGAGGCTGTGGGATATGTTAGTGACCTCTGTTGAGTGGTAGTGAAAAGGGGGGAAAAAATAACAAAAGTACAGAGACAGGGAGGACAGGGGATGTGCTGTTAGCGGTTAGCGATAGCAGTTAGCGGAGCATGTGAGGCCTTGTGAGCAGCAGGATGTGCAGGGAATCTAATTGTAAAAGAGACAGAGAGACATGGCTGCAGGGAGAGGCAAGAGGCTGCAATATATGAGCTGAAAAATATCTGTCAGTGCAGCAAAAATAGGCTTTAAATTAGCCAAAAAGCAAATGTCACTATCTGTGAAAGAAAAGATCAGTATTGCATGTAAGGACAGTTACAGTTACAGTACATGCATGGACAGTTTTTCAATACCTGCAAATAAAAAATATATATGCATAGACATTAGTTTAGTAGCTTCATGGTTTTAAGCTCTCGTTCCCATTGCTCCTGTCTACTTCTACAAACTGGAAGTGGACTAATGGCTGCCCAGTGTTGGAAATAATTTGAGTTATTTCAAAGTAAGCCTTCAAGTCTAAAGTCTAGTCTATAGCTCACTTTGTGGTGATTGGCCAAATAAATATGACATCCTGCTATAGTAGTTCATAGGGCTTCACTTTTATTATTGGACCCTAACCCACGTGTGTGTGTGTGTGTGTGCGTGTGTGTGTGTGTGTGTGTGTGTGTGTAGCCTGATTTACGTCTTTTGTCTTCTATTAAGTTTAATTTTGACGTTAGTTATACACTCTCTGGTTTCTGAGGTACATTGCTGTTGCTTTAGCATCTCATTAGCATTTGGTGGTATTTTGGTATTGGTCCTTGGTTAACCATGGTTTTGGTCTTAATCTTGGCCCTGTTTAGCCTGGACAAAATATACAAAATATGATTTTTGGGCAGCAGTAGCTCAGTAGGTAATGTTGTAGTAGTATTGGATGTCCTGGGACTGTTTAGTTATTTTTTATGTTTGATTGTTTGTGAAGCCCTTTGAGGCGACTTTTGTTGTGATACTGGGCTTTATAAATAAAATTAAAATGAATAGGTAAATCTGTTTGGTTCGATTCTCGCCATCGGCATTGCATACTGCCATTTTGTTCTTGGGCAAGACACTTCACCCATCTTTTCTCCAACCACCACCAATCACACAATTAATTTAATGTGATTGTGTGTTTGGTGGTGCTCGGACAGGCCTTTGGTGCAGAATGGCAGCCACGTTTCCGTCAGTCTGCCCCAGGACAGCTGTGTACAGAAGTAGCTTGAAAACTGCTAAATAATCAAAGCCATTATTATTATTATTGTTATTTTGTGCAATGCTAGCGCTTGTTTAGCCAAGTCACAGTTAGGTAGAGCTGAAATCCTGGTTTGTAGACATTTTCCTTTGTGACTGATTGCTGTGACACATTGTAATAACCTCATTATCTTATGCTTCTGTTGTGGATGTTGTGGGAAAGTGAGCGTTAATACAGCGTCGTGCCGACCTTTAGCCCCTGGTTATTCCAGTGGAGCTCGTGTTTCAGTGCAGGGAATGCTGGGAGGGAGCGGGCCGAGCGTGCTCCGACATGCTTTACCTCAGTTTACTGTAGGGAGCAGTGTCTGGTTCAGATTTACTGTACACGTCGTCGGCTCAGAGCAGAAAATCAAACCGGCTCCAGCGGGCTGACATGTCACAGCAGCTGCTCCTGTGCACCAAATCAAACCAGGAATCAAACACAGGCAACAACGGCCAATGTTCAAGAACAGGGCGCGGTAATGATAGGTGCATGACATTTGTGAAAAATATGGAGCTAAATGGGAAAGTGTTGTTAATATTTCAAGTCGTGCCTATATATTTAATGCAAAGTTAAATAGATTTTTATTTATGCTGTATGTGATCTAAAACCTTTACCTAAAACCTTTATGGCACATGCATTTAGAATCTCTTTCCACATTTAAAGGCCATATATTATGCTTTTTTCAGGCTTTCTGAAATAGTTTTGGACACCTTTGCATTAGTATTTCACATTTTATAACTTAAAATAATGTATATGTATGGAAAACGTCTTGTTTTTGGGAGCTGTTACTTTGATTTTGCAGAGAACGCTTGGATTAGGTGTCTGCTGACAACGTTGAGGACTGTATAGAGCATAAAATGGCTATTTAGCAACATAATGCTGACAGATAGATAAATGAGCTGACTGCTTTGTAGTGACAGCAGTTTCAGCGCTGAAATGATCAGAACGAGTCCAAAATTATTACTTGAGCAAAAGTAAAAGAAATCTTGAGTTAATTTTTTTTTTTTTTTTAAGTAAAAAGTACTTACTGTAACTACCACCACTACTAATAATGTTATATCTACTAATGTCAATACTACTACTACACTATTACTACCTACTTTGCCAAAATGTTCCATAAGATGTATTTTCTTCCAAAAATATAATAAAAAAATCTTGGGTAAAAGTATCGAGCTACTTTCCACCACAGTCTCATCTCATGTAAATAAAATAATATTTCAAGGCACTGCAACATTGAAACTATATTCAACTTCCCCATGAACCAGTTTTGGGCCCTGTCCCATGAGTTGAGAATCACCGAGCTACAGATTTATCTCCCTGTAGTTTTTAAACAGTAATAGACATGCTTTTGATGGTTTCCTGCCTTTGTCTTGTTGCAGAGTTCAGGATGTCGACCCCAGCTCCAGAAACCAGCCGCGAAGATGTCAATAACCGCAGCTTTTGGATGGTAAGGCAGATATTTATGTACTTTTTAAAGCTTTCATGCTCTCTAAAGAACTCACAACTCTGTTTGAATATCCTGAATATGTTGAGTCAGTGTGTATGCTGAAGTAAAATGCATAAAATGTTGTGCTGATGTGACAAATTCTGGAGATATACATTAATTGTAGCCTGCTCAGACAGCCACAGTTACTTTATGGACCACATCTGGGGAGATCTATGAAAATTGTGTTTTTATCCAGCTGAGAATAATATAAAGCAATGGTGGAAACATTTGTAAACATATTGTTGAGTCTGGCTCAGAAAAGCTAACCACAGCCAGTGCTAGCATCGCTTTTAGAGGAAGCTATAAGCCACACCACACCCACAACGTGATAACTGTTGGCCTGATAATTGTCCCAAAATCCTGTTTAATGAGTTTTTACAAGAGGCATCAACAAAACACTAGGCCTGCCACAGCAATAAAAGCACTGGCATTTCCTATTCATTCAGGAGCGGCACATTAAAGCTCTTATATTATGCTTTTGTCAGGCTTTTTTAAAAGTTTCAGACATCTTTGCATTAGCATTTCACCTTTTCTAAGTTAAACATGAGGCTAACAGACAGAAAAATGAGCTGACTGCTTTATGTGTCTATGTAGAGCTGTGAGACCGAGCGTTTTCAGCTCTGGAGAAGGGGACGGCCCCGGCATACAGGATTACTCAAACAGTTCAATCCAGGATTTTAAATATGTCGCATAATATGAGTAGTCACTTTTAGTCATTGAGTTCAGCAAAAGTGTGTTGACCGCTGTGTTGTTAAACTTTATAAAAACAAACAAAACAAACAAACAGCAAGAATGCAAAAATCAAATGTATGTATATTTTGGTTGTTAAATAACTTGTATGCTAATTATCTGGCAGATCCCAGCTAAATATCCAGCCACGTGCTAATGTTCTCTATCAACTCACTGACAGCACACATGCAGTCTGTTTGTTGCTATTTACCCTTTGTTAAATGGGATGTTTGTCCAAAAACCTGAGATGTTCTGGAGCTCTGATGATGAGAAGATGAAATGTTTGATTAATTTGAACGTGTATACATTTGTTTGTAAAGCCTGGAGAAAACGGCAGTCGTGTTTATTTAGATGAAATTGTTTGGATCGTGTATATTTTTGTCTGGTAACTAGTTTTGTTGATGGTGTCTTATAAGCCCAAGTAAAGGGCTGGGCAGTGTTTGAATGCAAGACACAATAATAAATTCACTCATTCATTCATTCATTCATTCATACCCTCCAGTCTATTAAAAACGTATTGCAGCCTGCGAACATGCTTATAGAGTAAAATCCACCATTTTTTTTTTTCCTTTCTGGGGTCTCCAAGCAAAATCATCTGCCTCCTCCTCCTCCTTATGGTCTGCTTAATGACTCTGTTTCTGTTTATCTGAGCTTGGGACCAACACAAAGAGCACACTGTCTTTAACAAGTCTAGGGATGCACAAATGAAAGTGTTAAAAGCCCAAGAAAACCGAATTGTAACAAAACAGTAAGGGCCATATTTACTAAGACGAGTGCTAAACTGCGAGTGCAGTGGGAAAATATGCGTCCGCTATTAATGTTTGTGTTGCGTGTGAATTACTAAGACAAACTGCGTGGTCGGTGCCAGGTGCAAACAGATGGGGCGGAGCTATTTAAACAGCATCATTGCGTGTATTGTTTTGCGTCATGGAAGGTGTGGAAGTGGAACACAAACGGAAGCAAAAATTTAACCAAGAAGAGCTGAAAGTGCTGGTGAATAATTTTTTCATCCGTCCTGGCAAATAGATCTGCACGCGTGGCAAACGCTCTAACCCTACGTATTTCTTAATTTCTTCTCCTTCGTCTCACACGAATCACAGCAGCCATATCTGTGCAAAAGATTAGCACGTCCTTCTCCAACGTGCTAAATTTATACGCTATTTTCGCACGCAAAGTCATGGTGAGCCTTGATAAATAATATTGCGGGCGGTAAATGAATGAATTTGCATTTTCTCCGCCTTCCATTTTGCGCACTCTGGGAAGAACGCCTCAGTTTACAGATTCATTAGGTCATAGGAGCGTTCTCTCTGCTCCTGTAAGACACGCAAATCTCAACTGCGTCTGGGTTTGCTCCAATTTTAGCGCATCTTATTCAGTTAGCGTGCACGCAAACCTTTAATAAATCTAGCCCTAAGTGTGTTTTGAGACATTTGGAGCCAGACTTCAGCATCACCTTTTCGTCTGATCCCTTGGTCCATCTTTTTACTCTGTGCCTTTAATACGAGCCATATGTTTTTTGACTCCCCCCAACCTCAAACTGATGTATCATTGCAGACAAGACAGTGCTTTATTTTCCAGCGTGAATGCTTGCCATTGTATTTCTGCAACGCCTGAATCAGATGACTCCTGGTTATTTTATCATCTGTTTGTTTGTGTGTGTAGACATCTCCAGGGAGCCACCACAACACACTTTCTTTTTTTTTGCGTTACTCGACGATTTATGACGACAGAGGAGCTTGCAGCTTGAAGGACGTTTAGTGAAATGAAAAAGTGTTGAAGTTGCAGAACAAAGAGTTGCAGAGTTGAGGCTAAAGCAGCGGGAGGTGAAGCTCGTAAAGTGCTCCGGTTACCAGCAGCCGAGTCGAGTTCCTGACAACATTTTAACAAAGCGGTTTTTCGGCCTTTGAACGAGCCAGGTGTCCATCCAGGGTCGGCTCTAGCGTTGTAGCGGCTCTAATCAAGATTTTGCTTGTGGCCCCTTAATTACTGGAACCGCAAACAACAAAGAACACACACTGACACATATATACTAGACAAGGACAAAGTAAATCTATTTGAACAAGATCTATAATGGCAAATGAACACCACAAAAACAGAAACAGCCTTTTTACGAGGGACAATTTAAAGCCAGGGAAATTTTGAATGAATTTCCTGTATTATGATGCATTTTAGATTATAAAAAATATTTTCAGCTCCTACTACATTATAAGAAAAAAATGTATACAATTTATGGTTTTACTTCTCTCCAAAAAATACACAACATTATTTTAACAACTCTTAAACGTGAGCTACTGCAGAGCATAAATCAAACTATTTGGTCATTAATTTTTGTTTATTCTGACCAAGTTTCTATTTTGGTGATCAGCCGTCGTCAAATTGGAAGAGTTACTCATAAAACTTAACTAATATATTGATATATGATGATATACGATGGTAAAATGAGTTATAACAAGTAATACTTATATTAACATGTATTATAAGCATAAAAAGAAACTGCATTACACTGCATATGTGTGTAATGACCATACTTAGATATAAATACATTGTTCTTTATAGTAGCAACCGTTCATTAGGATGAATGGGGGTGGGGTTAAATAAATTTGTCTTCTTCCCGCTCCTTTTCAAGCTACAATAAAATACAAACTGTGAACATGTCTGAAATATATTTATAGATACTGTTATTCTGTTTGTTTGTTTTGTTTTTTCTATCAAGTGTGGGTATAATGTATAATATTGTACAATATATTTATATTTTCTATGTACAATATTTTTATTTTTTATGGCTCAAAATAAAGTAATCAAAAACAAACAAACAAAAAAAAGATGATGGTTATGGCCCTAACAACCACATGGAGCGTTTATCCCCTGTGCCCACCCCCCACCGCTGTAACGGGACATGCTGCTTTATCAAAATTGTACCTTCAAGTGTTTTTTTTATTGTACTTTTTCTTTAAATTGGTCACCATTACACAGACAGTTGCAGCAGTCAGTGGTGTCTTCTCTTGTCTTGATATAACTTGACATTTCCTAATGGCTCTACCCTTCATAAAAGCCTAAAAAAAATGCTACGAAAACTTAAAAACTCAAGGCAACAGACATATGTCAAAAAACTTTCAATTTTAAGTTTTACACACCATTCATTATTTTTAAAACTCCTACTCTCCATTGTTCAGAAAAAGTGTTATTCTTTTGTTAAATGTATTATATTTAGTTTTTATTATGAATCAATAATATTACTTTTTCTTGTTGCGTTGTATAAATCCTTAGTTCTGCTTATTTTAATGGACAATAATTCACATTTACATTATTATAAAAACATGAGTGCTGTTTAAATGCCTGTCTTTAAACCCTCAGGTGTGTTTTTTCTCTGAGTTAAGCGTCTGGTCGTTTGAGGTAACCGCGTCAGAGGAGTTGTCAGAAAAACCTTGAGGCTGCATATTTGAAAATTAGGAGGCTATTAACGTGATGTATCTATTAAATAGTGTTTTCCCTCAGCCACTTTTCCTTATCTTTTCCAAATCATTAAAGGTGTCTATTTTTAGTTGACATATTAATTTAAGACTGGGAGGATATAATGTAAACTCAACTTTTCTGAGCTTTCTACCGTATTATAATGTTGCCCGCTCATCAAAAACAGACCTGGAGTTGTGTTTTGTTTTATTCACGCCTTTTTGAGTAATCCTGTATTCTCTGGCGCTGAGTTTCTGAGGCCTCAGAACGCTCAGTTTCACAAAACCCCGCCCACTCCAGGAAGCACTGACCAATCAACATCCAGTCTTCTCTCTTTCATTTATCAAAAACAAACAAACAAAAACAAAAAAAAAAACAGTGTACAGCTCTGTTTCCACTGATTCCTCACAGACACAAAAAGTGCACACAAAAAGTTTGAGGAAGTAAAAAGCTCTTTTTCTTTGATTATGTTCAAAAGACTGCAACCCTCTGCTGCCCCCTGCTGGTCTCCTCGCCTGTTTCTTAATGGCACCAGTAGAACACTTATTAAAAAAGTTTTCTTTTAGTCACATAATGTTTTTTAAAGGTTATAAAATGTGCTGCGGTTCTAGAGGCGACCAAGATTAGTTTAAAAATATGAATAAAAGCATAATATAATTAATAAATATCTTCAAATTGAGATTGAAGATGAAAGAAATGTGCTTTTCCTCCAGCAGTGCTCAGTTTGGCTTCTTTCACTTTTAAGTTTTAAATGTCTAGTTTTGTTTTGAGTATTATTTTGATGTATTATTGAAAACATACATCTTATTTCTTCTATTTCAGTGTAACATTTTACCTTTATGTAGCAGCATTTATTTTTCCATCTTGAAGTGGTCTTTTTTTAATAACTATAATGATTCCCACTTGGAAATATCTACAGAAGACACTTGGGCATTTTATCAGATAGAGGATATGTCAATATTAGCCTCCGGGCCTTGTCTTTGAATGGATAAAGCCTTAGCGTGCGATGCTAACCCTGTAGCCTTGTGTCTCTTCACTGTGGATCCAGTTGACCCAGATTTCTGCAGCTTTAGGTGAGCTGCTCAGGCAATCACAGCTCTATCTGAGTTTTCCATTCGGTGACCTACTCAGTTTTTACAAGCGGACATTTTGTTTGCCACAAACAGCAGCTCTGCTCCAGTGAGACACAAACTTTTCACATCAAGTACCGCCTTAAAAAATGGCTCTCAAAGTAGCATCTTTAATGAGTTAAAATAAGCATTAAACTAAACAAAACAGGGACTAAACCAGGACTTTAACCAGGATTAAAAAACAGGTCTAAACCAAGATTTAAACTGGACTAAACCAGGGCTAAACCTGGAGCATACAGGACTAATGAAGGTCTAAACCAGGACTAAACCAGGTACTAAAACTGAAATAAACCAGGTACAAACCAGGTCTTAACCAGGACTGAAACTGACCTAAACCAGGACTAAAGAAGGCCTGAAACTGGATTAAAACAGAACTAAACCAGGTCTAAATCTGGCCCAAAACTGGACTTATCAAGGACTAAACCAGGTCTAAACTAAACTAAACCAGGTACAAACCGGGTCTAAACCAGGACTGAAACTGAACTAAACCAGGACTAAACAAGGCCTGAAACTGGATTAAAACAGAACTAAACCAAGTCTAACCCTGGACTAAAACTGGACTGAACCAGGGCTAAACCAGGGCTAAACCAGGTACTAAAACTGGACTAAAGCAGGAATAAACCGAATCTGGGACAAAATCAGGATCAGATCTGAACCAGGACTAAACCAGATTCTAAAACTGGACTACATCAGGTCTAAAATTTAACTAAACCAGGTCTAAAATAAAATATAGGACTAACACTGGACAGAACCAGGGCTAAACCAGGGCTAAACCAGGTACTAAAACTGGACTATCGTGGGTCTAAAACTAAACCAAACTAGGGCTATACCGGGACTAAACAAGGACTAAAAAAGGACTAAACCATGTCTAAACTTTGACCAAAACTGGCTTAAACTAGAACTAAACCACTTCTAAACTAAGACTAAAACTGGACTAAACCAGGGCTAAACCAGATACTAAAACTGGACTAAAGCAGTACTAAATTACCGCATAACCCTGGATCAAAACTACTAAACTACAGAACTAAAAGGATGAAACCAGGACTAAACTTGGACTGGAGGGGCACCCATAGCAGACAAAAACTGTAACTGGACCGTGCTCTAATCCCAGCAGAGGACTCAATAATCAAAGAAAATGGTTCCCTCCTCTGTCCTCTAAATGAACACAGTCACAGTTCACTGGGGCCCATGTCTTTAGTCCAAGGGTCAGCGAGTACCATTGCCCCTCTTTAGGCAGTCCACCTCTAATTTGCTAAAAGACTCTTGAAGAGGTGCTGAGTGTGCTGTCCCGCCAGAGGAGCCCCCCACTGCCCCGCCGCGTGATGGCTGAGGATGACACATACAGGAAACGGCTCCGAAAACGTGGCCAAAACTGCGGGGCGCTGCCAAAATTACAGGACAGAGAGGAGGAGAGATGAAAGTGGGGCAGCAATGGAGGCCAAAGGAGAGACGGGCCGGTGTTAAAGGGACAGCGCGCTCCTAATTACACACGAGGCTCTTAATGCTTTTAGGGTATTTTTAGATGATTTTTTTTTTTCAATGGTCAAAACACTGGTGATGCTAAATTTGAGTTTTTACAGGAATATGCTAACACAGTGGTTCTCAAACTGTGGTACAGGTCCCACCGGTGGTACGCAGACTTCTTCTGGTGGTACCGCTCAGGAGTTTTTTGCAGCTGTAGTCCTGGTTTACTTTAACTTGGGGCATGATCGAGTAGGGAACTGTAGACCACAGTTTAGTCCTGGTTTAGACCTAGTTTAGTCCTAGTTTAGTCCTGGTTTAGTCCTAGTTTAGTCCTGGTTTAGTCCTGGTTTAGTCCTGGTTTAGACCTAGTTTAGTCCTAGTTTAGTCCTGGTTTAGACCTGGTTTAGACCTAGTTTAGTTCTGGTTTAGACCTGGTTTAGACCTAGTTTAGTCCTGGTTTAGTCCTGGTTTAGACCTAGTTTAGTTCTGGTTTAGACCATTTTGAACATTAAAATATATACTAAATAATGTAATAGGAGTTTAGAGACAGGAAGATTATTACATATTTAATTTTGAATTTGAGTGTCACCAAAAATGCCTGAGAATAAACATTTACAGTAAATTAAATATAAAATGTCTTTGTACTAATGAAGACAGATGTTTTTTTTTATTACAATTTTATTTTTTTTATTACTTGAGTAAAAGTATAAATCCTCCAGGTCAAATATTACTGCAATACAAGTAAAAGTTGCAAAGTCAAATTTAGTATGTGCTTTTAAAAACACTTAAGTATTCCAAGTACTTAAAAAAAACAATGTATTTCAAATGAATGCAGTCAAGAATTTTGGGTAAAATGTCCACTACATTGGAGACTACTACAAATTTCCAGCTCCAAAAATATGAATAAAATACATTTGACATCATTTTAGAGAAATGTGGGGATCAACTATAAAACCATAATAGATAAGATTGTTCTGCAGCAAAAATGAGCCATACATTTTATAAATAAAGCTGGGTTTTATGATCATACTAATCCATTATTTTTAAATTGCTTTATTATAGAACCATGCAAATAATGTTAAAAGCAAAAGATAAATCACTTCCAGATTGTGTCCAGAGGTTCTTTTTAGTTCTTGAGAGCAAATCTGAGTAGTATTATGTAGTAAATAATTATCTTTAGGGAGTAAGTCAGTTGTCTTTCGGTTTTAAGACAATTTCTTTGCACAAGTTACTTTTGCTTTCTTAGAAATGTAGTGGAGTAAAAAGTATTATATTTATCTTTTAGATGTAGTGGAGTAAAAGTAGTAAGTTACACCAAAAAATACTTCTCAAGGAACTTTAACTGGAACTGTGCATGGATGTCTTTCACTTCTTCTTCTTCTTCTAGTCGCAGTCGTTCCAACCACAAAAAAGAAAAAAAGATAAAATACTATGCCATACTATGTACTGGTCCCAAGCCTGGATAAATGTCTGATTGTGGAAGGGCATCCAGAGTAAAACTTATACCAAAGTACACGAGTGATTTTCTTTTATGGTGAAGCAAAATGTGTCATCTCCAGTGCGTGGCATGTATTTTTCAGTTTGGAGACCCCTGAGCTTGATTTTTTCTTGATAATAGGAGTGTAACGATACAGTAACTGTATCGATATATCGATTTTTTTTCTTACAATACAACTATATTGATACACATAGTATCGAATCGAATAGTTTTCTAGGAGGAGTATATTGATATACATGGAATATCGATCGATAATATCAGCAATATCAATATTCGAAATTTGCTTGTTAAAATAAAATCACATACGGCTTTTTGAATGTAATTTTTGTGTTTTTAATGAAATAAAATGTTATATTCAACTTTTCTTTGCTTTCTGTCTGCTGGACATAATCAACCCCGGCTGTGATGCTACATTTAAGAGTAAACTTTTATGATTTTTGGCAAAAAGTTGCTGTATCGATACGAAGCTGTTGAATCATATCGAATCGTATTGTTCCAAATTAGCCAATATTGTTCTTGAATTGTATCGAAATACTTCTAATCGATACATATCATATCGTTGCAAAAATGTATTGTTACACTCGTATTGGATAAGTGAATTTAGTATTTTGTTTAGTAAATTCTGTTTTACTAATGGTCATTTTGTCACTTGGTTACATTTTACCTTTGGAAGCTGACCATATAATCAGCCATTGTAGAAGAATACTACACTATCTGGCTTTTGCACTCTGTCCCAAAACAAAAGTTACCATTGGAAAGCACAGCGGGGCGGCTTTGAGGCTCATGTTCCCGTCATAGCCTTTTCTAAACTCCATCCTTCAACCCAATTCCTGGTGACGCTCTTTTTTTAAAGCCAGCTCTGCCGTTTTGGACCATAGTGAGAGTGTGATTTGAGGGCCGTGTCGTTGTTTTTTTTTGTTGTTGGACGCTCCTCTGCTGTGGGTCTGCATCTGTCTCTGGGCCGTGCCAACTGGGTCCGCTCTCTGCTGCCTTTGGCCCGAACCCGGATTCCTCAGCTGGTTCTGTTTAAGTCATAGAGGAGCGAACGCCGGCCAAAACCCGGGACAGAAAGGAAGAAAAATCAAGAGAAAAGTGCTTTGAAAAACTCCAGACCAACCATGTACAAAGTAGATGTAAATAAATGTTGTTATATAAATGCAGGGAGTGTAGAAGATAAACATTCTTGGAGAAAAATGACCAAAAGCAGCATTAAAAACTTT
The DNA here is from genome assembly GCA_020698575.1 of Bostrychus sinensis. NCBI lineage: Eukaryota > Metazoa > Chordata > Actinopteri > Gobiiformes > Eleotridae > Bostrychus > Bostrychus sinensis. Next base: position 8,700,515 of record CM036253.1, on the reverse strand, counting down.
GAAATCGCTCAAATATGTCCCATTTTAGGCACTTTTACAAGCAACAGCATGAGAAGGATACACGCCCAGAGCAGCTATTAAAGCAGATGTATTTCCCAGTCATTTATACAACAAGTTTAAAATACTAAAATACTGCAGTGATGTCCAAACAGTGGGCCAGGACCTGGATAATGGTCACAGCGGTTAAATATCAAATATCAGTGTTTGACTTATGTGAGGTCTAAATGGTAAGTTAGGGTTGTGTGTACTTTAATGACTCTGGAAGAAAATTAGTTCTCTGCATCTGACCCAGGACGGAAAGTGAACTAAAACTGGGCTAAAACTGGACTTAACCAGGACTAAAACTGGAATAAACCAGGACTAAAACTGGACTAAACCAGGACTGAGACTGGACTAAACCAGGACTAAGCCTGAACTAAAGCAGGACTAAAACTGGACTAAACCAGGACTAAGCCTGAACTAAACCAGGGCTACAACTGGGCTAAACCAGGACTGAGACTGGACTAAACCAGGACTAAAACTGGACTTAACTAGGACTGAGACTGGACTAAACCAGGACTAAGCCTGAACTAAAGCAGGACTAAAACTGGACTAAACCAGGACTGAGACTGGACTAAACCAGGACTAAAACTGGACTTAACTAGGACTGAGACTGGACTAAACCAGGACTAAAACTGGACTAAACCAGGACTGAGACTGGACTAAACCAGGACTAAGCCTGAACTAAAGCAGGACTAAAACTGGACTAAACCAGGACTGAGACTGGACTAAACCAGGACTAAGCCTGAACTAAACCAGGGCTACAACTGGGCTAAACCAGGACTGAGACTGGACTAAACCAGGACTAAAACTGGACTTAACTAGGACTGAGACTGGACTAAACCAGGACTAAGCCTGAACTAAAGCAGGACTAAAACTGGACTAAACCAGGACTGAGACTGGACTAAACCAGGACTAAGGCTGAACTAAAGCAGGACTAAAACTGGACTAAACCAGGACTGAGACTGGACTAAACCAGGACTAAGCCTGAACTAAAGCAGGACTAAAACTGGACTAAACCAGGACTGAGACTGGACTAAACCAGGACTAAGCCTGAACTAAACCAAGGCTACAACTGGACTAAACCAGGACTGAGACTGGACTAAACCAGGACTAAGCCTGAACTAAAGCAGGACTAAAACTGGACTAAACCAGGACTGAGACTGGACTAAACCAGGACTAAGCCTGAACTAAACCAGGGCTACAACTGGGCTAAACCAGGACTGAGACTGGACTAAACCAGGACTAAAACTGGACTAAACCAGGGCTACAACTGGACTAAACCAGGACTGAGACTGGACTAAACCAGGACTAAAACTGGACTAAAGCAGGACTAAAACTGGACTAAACCAGGACTGAGACTGGACTAAACCAGGACTAAAACTGGACAAAACCAGGGCTACAACTGGGCTAAACCAGGACTGAGACTGGACTAAACCAGGACTAAAACTGGACTAAACCAGGGCTACAACTGGACTAAACCAGGACTGAGACTGGACTAAACCAGGACTAAAACTGGACTAAACCAGGACTAAAACTGGACTAAACCAGGACTGGACTAAACCAGGACTTAGACTGGAACAACCCAGGGCTAAAACTGGACTAAACCAGGATTAAAACATTGGTCTGATACTGGACTAAAGAAAAAGTCTGCGTAGCACCAGTGGTACCTGAACCACAGTTTGAGAACCCCTGCAGAATCAACTGCGGGACCTGAGGCGTAACCGTGAACCTCTCTGCCCCCTGCCACCAAACTACACCACACTGCGACGCCGATTTTAAACGGACGCAGGAAATTTGTTTAGAAAAAAAATAAAAATAAAAATTCTGTCAAAAATGGTTCACAATAAAATAATCAGGGATAAAATTAGGTTCCACAATCAGATTTTCAAATCCAGCCACAGGGGGTCACAAGCCAGTCTACTTTTTGTGCCAGTCCCAAGCTTGGATAAATGGAGATGTTTGCGTCAGGTAGGGCATCTGCTGTAAAACCTCGGCTGTGACGACCCAAGAAGGAAAAAGCTTTTACCATCAGCACTATGTATTTTAAAATCTGATTCACTGTTTCTCATGCCATCAAAAATAATATTAAGGCTTTAAATTAGCTAAACATGACCCCTTTTTGGACCCTGACCCACCAGTTGGGAACCACTGTAACAGAGTGCTGTGGTGTTGTGATGTCGTTAGCAAACACAACAACAATGTGAGAAGTTATAGCCTTCACCTTTTTGTTTAGCCTTCAGTGTTTCCCAACCAGCGGTACAGGGACCCCTAGTGGTACTCAGGCATATTACAGGGGGTACTCGGAAATACTTGGAATTTATTTTATTAATCAATTTATTTTATTTTTATTTGATTCTTTTGAACAAAGCTATGGAGACAAGCTTTGTCTCACTGAAGAAAAGCCTAAAAGTTTTTTTTTTGTAGTAAATTTAATATGATTTTAAGACTTTTGTTTTACTCACAAGGAGAATTTTAATTGTTTTATTTTTTAGTTTGAATTTGAATCTATAAAATTCAGGAGAAATGATATATAACATATAAGTATCAAGCTGTAACATTACATATGTTCATCTCTGCAGCTCATTAGTCTTCAATGAGAAAGCACAGGTCCTAAAGCTTTAACCATCATGCATTGCTTCTATTTTAACACAGCCTTAACTTTTTGCTCTTTCATCCATTAAAAACATATTGTGAAACGGGAAACCTCCATGCACACACAAACAATAAAAGCGACAGATTTAAGGTCAGTTTTCTGAAGCCTATTGTGTGTTTAAGCCTGTTTTTAATTAGCTATGCTTTTGCGCAGAGGTTAACTTCTGCATCACATTAAGCGTTAATAATAGATAAAAAGACAACAGAGGAACTTGAACTGGATCTGTTTGTAAGATGTTTAACTGAGGTTTTTTTGGGGGCAAAGACGGTCCACAGCAGACAGACGGGACGATGTGTCGCGTAGAGGAAACGGTCCAAGTCTGGCGTCAAAGGTTGAAGTAAACGTACTGTTGCTCTCTTTTTGGTGACTTTGCGATCCTCCAAAACAACAGATTTCCCTGAGTTTGTAGCTTATTTTAAACTTCCTACTCTGAGTTTAGTGCGTTTCCCAATATTAAACCCGGTTACAACATGGTATGAAACATTTGAAGGGATATAAAAGGTGCCTCAATCAAGGAGACTATACTTTTATTACTTTACAGCTTTTATTTGGTCATACAAATAAAGAAAACAGAAAAAAACTGTCTGAAAATACAGTAAAAGCCATTATGTTTTTGGCATTTACAATATACTTCCTCCATAGTAATCGAACAAACACAGTTTTGAAGAAGGCTGTTTGTTGGTCACTACACGTCAAACCCAGCACGCTATGTTTTTAAAGATTTTAAAAACATAAAGCCACATGAAATAAAGGCTTTTTAAACTTCAGGTGTATGAAGAGTGCCTTGTTTTTTTCTTTCTTGTTTGCAAGTTCTTTGTTCCCAAACACCAAAGAGCACTTTCAATACAGAATAACTAATTAATAAAAACTTCCTGAGCACAGTTTTGATTTTATTTCAGTACAATTCAGTATAGAATGATGTTTGAGTGCGCCAACATAGCACAATGAAAGAAAAAAGCATACTGTATTGACAAAAAAGGTTCCATATTACGCTTTTTCAGCGTTTTTTAAATAGTTTTGGACACCTTCGCACTTGTATTTAGTTTTTTTTTTAACTTAAAATAATGTATATGTATGGAAACGTCTTCTTTAGGGGAGATGATGCTTTGATTTTGTAGGAAAACGCAGAAAGAGACGGCCTCAGCAAACAGGATTACACATGTGAAAGAAACAAAATACTACTCCAGGACTGTTTTTGAGGTGGAAACAACACGGTTAAAAGCTCAAAAAAAGCCGATTCAGCACAGTAGGGGACCTTTAACGCTTTTTTTCTTCCATTAAATTCATGTTTTACACAGAATAAAGGGTAACTAGACAGCAAAACCACAAACTCTGCCAGGAAAATCAGAGAAGACATTTCCAAATTCAACAAACAATACTTTTTGCCTGGGTTATGTTAAAATACTTGTCCTTGTCTTGTCTCCCGCCGTCCTACTCTGGGTCTATCCTTGAACGGCCCGGTCCATGAGTCTAATGGCTCACTGTCCACGCCCGAAACCGCGAAACCTGACACTTTACTCTCTGTGGCGCGTGGGGCTGACCTCAGACGGCGGCACCAGTGAAGTCAGAAGGCGCAGTGGACTTGTAAAGACAAATTAAATATGAGTCGAGAATTAGCAGACCAGACTAAAAACTGGCAGTAGGTTTTTGTGGATCCAGTTTATCCAACGCCACTGCAAAGATGGATAAATTGTAAATAAATGCAGTATGATGAAAGATTTTGTGGCAGTCTGCACAGCTGTTTGAATGAGTTTTGTCAGAATTAGTCTCAGTGGATTCAAGTTGCAGCTCCAGGAGGCACAGCAACATTAAACTAGAAAGAAAAGAGAGGGAAAAAATTGACAAATACAGAATGAACTGCCTCTAGACTCAGTACTGACAGTTATGGACCAATGATATGGCACTTTATCTTGTTATATTTGGCAAAAAACTTCATTTTTTCCCCCCTGACATCTAATAATGTCATATTTTCTTAGAACAAATTGTCCTTGTCTTATGTTCATTCGTGCTGTGTAAAAGTGGACTTTGTTTTTCGATTTCTGGACAGAGTTTTCAATAAATTCATAACAGAGACCAGTTCTGGTCTTGTCTCGGTCTCGGCTGCAGTTTTACTCAGTCTTGTCTCAGTTTTGGATGCGGCATTCTCTGGGATTTTATTTACAAACAACATTATGAGAAAAATGCTATTCTTCATAATTTTATTGAGTAATGAGTTTTCAGAATCACACTGCAAAAAATCAATATCTACATTAGATAAAATTACTTGAATTCAGATAATCAATCTTGATTTAAGCAAAAATAACTAGTTATAGGTAACTTATTACTAGATTATTTGCCTTGTTTCAAACTATTTTTACTTATATTAAGCAAAATTATCTGTCCATGGGGTAAGATAATTTTGCTTGAAATAAGTAAAAATAGCTTGAAACAGGGAAAAATACTTTGAAACAAGGCAAATAATCTAGTAATAATTTACCTAATAAATAAATCAATCTAATTTAGTGAAAATTGCTCAAATCAAGATTAATAATCTGAATTCAAGTAATTTTATCTGATGTAGATATTGAACATTTGCAGTGCAGAAGAACCAGGATCATGATCTGTCTCTGTTTGTGGAGTCTTAGCATTAGCTCATTGAAATAATCATTATGTCTCTGAATCACTTTTTATATTTCCCATTTATTTAGTGTTAATTCCAGGGTTTGCCTTGGTCTCAGTCCTGACTCGGCCTCGTCTTGGTCTCGGTTCACTCTGGACTCAGACTGGTCTTAGTCTGAATTAGTTCGGTCTTGACTACAACACTATTGCACGCATTTTCTTAATTTTCTTATCTGCTATGAGACTGTGGTACTGGCTGTGTCTGGTTCTGCCTTAAATGGGAAACTAAATGGACTTCAGAATTAAATTTACAGTCCTTGTTCTGTTTCTGATTTGTAGTGAATGTAAATACTTGTAAGTACTAATGGTGTGACAGAAATAGTCTCAGTAGAAGTTGGAGGTATTAATAGCAGAGAAGTATGAGAGATGATGAGGTCATGTGATGTCCTGGCTTTAATTTCAAAGCCAAGTTTAATTTAGTTTATGGTCCTTACAGTTAATGCACTCAGTGTATTATTTATAGTTTTATCTGTAATAAAATAATAACAGTCAAGAACAGGAAAAGTACTGAACACAACCATTATTTGGTAAAAGTAAAGTACTGAAGGTTAGGTTTACTTAAGAAAAATACTACTACTTTTAAAACATTTTTTTTTTTGTCAACAGCACTCTAAAAAATACCTCTTCTGGTAGTACTATTACTATCGCTGCTACCACCACTGCTAATATTTTACTACAACTACAACTACTACTATTACTGCTACTATAATTACTGCTTTTATTATTACCATTGCTACTACTTTTACTACCACCACTACTACTACTACTGTTCCTACTACTGCTGCTACTATTATTACTGCTTTTACTATTATTGTTGCTACTACTATTACTACTACCACCTCTACTACTACTACTTCTTCTATTTTTAGTGAGGTCAGAAAATACTTTCAGCTTGTTTCGAGCCATTAAAAAGTGATCTACATTATCTCATCCAATATTTAAGTAAAATACAAAGTACATACTGACAGTGTACATGTACACTGTGGTGGGTACTTGGGATTATTTCATAATTTGACAGGAGAATATTTGTGATCTCTTTATATTAAACTTTTAAAAACAAGCTCAAGTGTCTCTGATGGAAAGTAAAAAAATATTATTTCAATATTTAATAATAATATTTATTTTTAATGTATTTATTTTTATTTATTATTTATTTTTTATTTTTTATTATTATTATTTTTATTTATGTATTTATTTATTTATAATATTTAATAATATATTACTTTTTTCAGGTTAAATAGCTTGTTTCAAGGGGGAGTTATTCAAATGATGATGATTTTGAAAATTTATTATTTTTATATTTTATATTATAGTTTTTTTTTATACATTTTAAACATGAAATTTAAAGTAAAATAAGTTAATTTAAAATAGTTTTGTATTAAATATATACACATTTTTTATATTTATTGGTATTTTAAAGACTTTTAATTTGAATTTGATTTTCAAAGCAAAAACATGCCCTAGAATGAGCATTTACATTATAGCTTTGTACTCATAAACACAGATGGTTTCTGTGATAACTTTTTAAAAAATGACCACGTAAATGAGTGAGGGGGTACAATACAAAGCCTAAGGGGTACGCATGATAAAAAAGGTTGGGATTCACCGTTGTATGGCATAGAAATAGTTACAATAATATACTATAAAACTGCAACAGACTTAACTTCCGAGAATAATATACTTACTTATTTACTGGTAACTGATATTTTATTCATGTATTCATCTACTACTGACTCTCAAGATAGTTTCAATGCCACTGGCTGAAAGTTTTGTTCACTCAGCGTTTTGTAAATTAAAAACATTTTCTTCCGTCCTCTCACCTTTCTCCATATACTGTATATCAGGGGTTCCCAAAGTGGGGTCCAGGGCCCCTTGGTGGGCCGCAAAGGTGCTGCAGGGGGGCCGCCAGAGGTTGTCTACATTAAGTACATAAAAAATAAAACTGAGTTTAAATTAATTACAATTGAGTACTTTTTAAAAATATAACTTTGAAGCAATTTATAGCGATCAGTCTGTGATTTTTTTAGTATTATTTGTAGTATTTTTGTAGTATTATTAGTGGTATTTTGGTAGTATTATTTGTAGTATTCTTTAAGTATTTTTTGTAGTATTTTTGTTAGTTGTATTTGAAGCATTTGCACTATTATTTATAATAGTTCTAGTAGTGTTTGTAGTATTTTTGTATTATTATCTGAATCACTTTTGTTTTATTATTTGTAGTATTTTGGTAGTATTATGTGTAGCTGTATTCATAGTATTTTTGTAGTATTATTTGTAGTATTTTGGTAGTATTATGTGTAGCTGTATTCATAGTATTTTTGTAGTATTATTTGTAGTATTTTGGTAGTATTATGTGTAGCTGTATTCATAGTATTTTTGTAGTATTATTTGTAGTATTTTGGTAGTATTATGTGTAGCTGTATTCATAGTATTTTTGTAGTATTATTTGTAGTATTTTTGTGGTTGTATTTGAAGCAGTGGAGTCTTCATAACCTTAAAGTTTTTATAGAAATCTATGGGGAAAAAAACATGAAATAGACTTTTGAATACAGTCAAGTTTTACTGTTGGTGGTCCACGTGGATTTGTCAGATTTTTAAGGGGATTTTTTGGGAATGACTGCTGTATATATTTAACCCAGAACTGAATATTTCCCCTACTCCTTCCCTCTGCTCCTCTGCAGCCGGGGAACTACCAGCGCACGGTGAAGCGGACCGAGGACTCGTTCCAGGCCTGCAGCGACATCATGCTGTGTTTCCAGGAGAGGGCCCGGGTCGAGAGGCAGTACGCTCAGTCCCTCAGCGAGTGGAGCCAGAAGTGGAAGCCCGTCGTGGACTCCAGTCAGTAACACACACACAACTACATTTAGTCTTTTACAGCGGTGCAGGAAGTTCTTAGCTGTACAAAACTACTGATAAAGGTGCAAAAACGAAGCCTTCTCAAGTAAAAGTGCCACATTTGTAATACAGGGGACACCTTTAATGTAGTAAATGTGAGGGATTATGGTTAAGAATGGTGCTAACGCTGCGCTACTAATGAAATTATTTGTTTAAGCGTCGCTCGTCTTTATGTTTTTAAAAAGTACTGCTTCACGACATGTTTTATATTTAGATATTTAGGTGTATATGCATTGAAACCTTGGGGAACAAATGATTTCAAACCAAAACTCTAACATATTGTGAAGTAAAAATAAAAAACGGGCCTACTCCTTGTAAAATATAATCTAACAAATACACATCAAAATTATACTTCTCCTCCACAACTGGTTTTTCAATGCGTCTATCTTTTTATGCAGATTAGTTAGGACTTGTCTGAGTACAGCTGGGTGTGACCAAGCCTTTGATAATGAAAACATTTACAGCTACATTTTTCTCTCTTAGTCACAAGTTCGTCTCTGCCCTAGAGCGTTTTGCTTAAGTAACACTGAAAACAGGAGACCGCTCACTGAAACTTGTCTAAAGACTCCTAATGGCATTTATTTAACACACTTTCTATTCATGGCAGCTTGCATTGGAACAGAAATGGTAATGAGCTTTCCAATGTTGACATGTGGCAGTCATCTTCCTTTAGTAACTTCAACAAACTATTTTCGTCTACCACGGTTCTGTAACTAGTCCAGAAATAATTTTAGCTGGTATCATTTAGCTTAAGAAATGCTAAACGCTCCTGTAAATTAAAATGTTGACTCCAGAAGGCCCTGACATAGAGCACAGGTTTATTGGTGGTTAATATCTTGTCTGTGCACAATTTCCAGTTGGCTAACGCTAATACTACCCAGGAACACTAAAATTTACCCAGGAAGACTGATTTCATTTCACTGTCTGCCACCTTTGCCTCTCATCCAATCACCTTTCAAGCCATTCTCACATATATTTACACTCTCCCCTCAGTTCAGCTCTGTGCCGCAGCAGCAGAACCATCAGCCTCCTCAGCCTCTCCTCCTCTTCACCAGTGTCTAGGCCCTGGGGGGAGAATTGTTCCCCTCACTAATCTGTCAGTCTCTCCCTTCATTGCACCGCTGACCTTTCTACTGCCGGGGTCTAAGCCAATGTTTCCCAACCAGGGGTACGCGAGCACTTTGCTGGGGGTACTATTATTTCATAATTTAATAATAATAAAAACTTATTTGCTTCATACTGGCCCAATAAAAATTATAAAAGATAAGCACATTTTTTAGGTTTAAAGGAGAGTTATTTAAGATTATATTTTTCTTGTAGTAAATAGTAAACATAGTAGTAGTAATGTATATACTATATACTAAACTTAGTTAATATGCTACTATTGATTTTATATAAATATATACAGTGAAGCCCGAAATTATTCATACCCCTGGCAAATTCACATGCCACTTTTTGTTCAAATGTAAAACAAAGCTGAGAAATATTTTTTTCCACAATGACACCTCTTGTACATCGTCTTATTATCTTTTGGGAGTCATTTCCGGTAAAAAACAACAACAAAAAAACCCAAAAAACTTGCTGGTTGAATGAAAGTAACTTTAAGTCAGAATTTGCCAGGGGTATGAATAATTTCAGGCTTCACTGTAAATATTATTGTATTTTGTATATCAAATTAGAGTTTAAAAGAAAAAAATCAAGAGAAGAATAAAGTATAACATGTCTTTGTACTAATAAACAGATATTTTATAAGTACTTTTTGCTGAGTAGTGGGGTGCTCATGATGTGACAAAAAGCCCAAGGGGTGCACGCAGTGAAAATAGTTGTGAACCCCTGGTCTAAGCTCCAAAGTCTAAAGGAGTCATTGGTGTAGATTTTGACCACAGCGGCCTCTAGAGGGCTTTTGGACACTTCCTGAAAAAATAAACAACCTGCCTATGTTTATGACTGATCAGGTGCAGTTGTGTTTGTTAAAGCGTTCAAGGGGAGTGGGACACATTTCGCGTCTCCCTCCACTAACCCCTGCCCCTGTCCCGTCCAGGCCCTCTGTACGGCTCCCTGATGAAGGCCTGGCAGTGCTTCATGTCCTCCGCGGACCGCCTCGCCTCGCTCCACGCGTCCATCTGCAAAGCGCTGGTGTCCGAGGACGGAGACCGGGTCCGGACCTGGCAGAAGGACAACTTCCACAAGAAGGTCTTCGGAGGGTTCAAAGAGTCCCAGGACATCGAGACCGGCTTTGTGCGAGCTCAGAAACCCTGGGCCAAAAAGCTCAAAAAGGTCAGCGTGGTCTTCACAAAAGCAGCACTTCCTCCACTCCACATTAACATCACCGCTTGGTCCAAAACACTAGAAACTGATTTCAAATTCGACTTATTCTTTGGAAATTTTTAAATAATTAATAGATTATTCCCTTAAATATATCTACAGTATAACTAAAGCTGGTTTAACACTACGTTTATTCATAAAATTTGCAACAAGATGCATTCACACATTTGCAGCTCCTTCATTTTTCCATTGCACAAAAGGTTTCCAAAAGCACATTTACTTCAATACAAACTACAGATGTGTTAAATAATAGACTAATTAAACCTAATTAGCAACATTTTAATCAACAATTCACAACATAAATCCCTATTCCCCTTTGCATTACTTTACAATAGACATTTGGAGCCACGTTTTCTTGGCAAAAAATGAAATTCATCCCCGGGAGACACAGCTGAGCCAGAAACCTGCACATAACATTTTTACAGTAATCCTAATCTTGTTTTATTCGCTGTTGTTTTGTTGGCCCAAAGCAACAAATCTCTACAGTATAATGTGTGTTTTAGGAGCAGCCAAGAAACTAGGAACAAGTACAAGTCATTTTTGCATTAAAATATATATGAACTCACAGTGAATCAATATCTAATTTATATTAAAAGACTGGAGTCACAAATGGATGGTCATTAAGCAAAATGGACTCAAATGATGTCCCATAATGAGGCCTCTGGGTAATATTTAGTAATGGCTTTAGTGCAGGTGATGGTTATTTTCATGGCTGGCTGAAGGTTAAGCTTTTGGCATTGGCTTTTGGTTATAAAAACTCCTTTATAAGCAATAGACTTTAGTGCTAGGTAAGTGTGAAGGCTGTTAGCATTAGCAGATGGAGAAAAAATGATAAATGATAAAAAAAAAGATAATTTTTAGACCTTAAGCTGCGTTCTGTTTCAATGTCTGTGTCTATAATGTTAACAACAGTATCTAGAAAAGCTATAGGTGTAGTGTTGTAGTCAAGACCGAACTAATCAAGACCAAGTCCGAGTCCAAGACAAGGCTAAGACTTTCAGGGTTCGAGACCGAGATTTTATGTAGCGAGACCGAGACCAAGGCAAACTGAGAGCAGACTGAAACTAAATCCTGTGGACTAAGACTAAATAAAGGGGAAAAGTAAAAAAAAAAAGAAAAAAAAAGAAAAGAAAAAAGTGGTTCAAATACATTAATAATGTTTTAATGCAACAGACTCCGCAGAAAAAGATAGATTACTGTATTTTCCGGACTATAAGTGGCTCCAGAGTATAAGTCGCACAAGTCAAAAAATGCATAATGAAGAAGAAAAAAACATATATAAGTCGCACTGGACTATAAGTCGCATTTTTTTGGGTAAACTTATTTTACAAAATCCGACGCCAAAAACAGACATTTCATCCTGAAAGGCAAGTTATAGTAATAATAGAATAGAGAACAACAGCTGAATAGGTGTGTGGTTTGCTAACGTAACACATTGATGGTTATTCAGCTACATGAAGCATAAACAACGAACTGAATACTGTCTCGTATGTTAACGTAATATATTAACAGTTATTCACATAACTATAGCATAAAGAACATAATATAACAAGTTCACCAAACTCACCATCTCACTCCTAATCACTAAATCCTTTAAATTCTTCATCCTCGGTGTCGCTTCTGAACAACTCCGCCAACTCCGGAGGTAGACGAAGCGCCGCTTCCTCCTCTGCGTGGCTGTCGTCAGACTCAGCATCAGCTCCATTTCCAATTATTCTGCTCTTTCTCAGTTGTCTTTATAGCCTAAGTTGTTAGTGGTAATGTTTACATTTTAAATTGTCAGTGGTACAGGTGCAGCAGATGCTGGTACACAAGCCTAGAGCGCCCTCTAACCAACACCTGAAATATTTTAATATATAAGTCGCACCTGAGTATACGTCGCACCAGACTATGAAAAAAAGTGCGACTTATAGTCCGGAAAATATGGTATGTTCCTGGTTCTTGTGATGCAGAAAACAAGTTACGCCAAAATTATGAATAGCATTTTCTAAAAATGTTTGGTAAATAAAGTCAAATGCAGCATTTATCTGTCCCACTTTGGAGTCAGGTCATTTAAACGCTGTGACATTTGTCGAAGGAGGGAAAAAAAGTTCGATTTTCGCTTCTTCTTCTTCTGCTTATGCATGCAGCTCATGTATTTCCAACAAATAAAAACATCTGAGTCAGTTTAGACCTGCGGGAGTCACTGTGTTCCTGACTGTTGTGTTGTTCCCACCCACAGTTGGACAAAGCCAGGAGTGCGTACCATAAGGTCAGCCGAAGAGAGCACCTGGCCCGAGAGAGAGAGGCCCACGCTCAGGGAAACCCCGACGTCAACATCGACAAACAGAAGAAGCTGCAGGAGGATCTGGAGCTGGTCAGACAGGAGGCAGAGAAGGTCAGAGATGATACGTATTCTAGTTCGAAAAAACACAAAGTCCCAGGACAGGTTTAAAAGCACAAGTAGTCAGTGTGGAGAGGAGTTGCTAAAGGCCGTCAGTATAAATCAGATGTGCCCTTGGTGTTGAGTTGGAAAGTTGGAGACAGCAGTGATGTGACCCTGGTTAGAGAACATTATTCACTGCAGAGGCTTTATAAAGACTGACACTGAGAGCTGCAGCGCTGGCTCTGTGTCGTCTCAAATAAACACAAGACTCGCTTTATGCAGAAAGAGTGCATCTGATTTAAAAGGGAAATTCTTCTTTTTTCTTTCTGGTTGGGTTTTTGAGTTGTCCTTTCTCTCATAGACGCGCCATATACTGAGGTTATTTTGCATTGTGTTGTCTGTAAACAAAACTAAAACTGTTTTGACGTGTACTTATTTACAAAGCATGTATATAGACTTCATGACAGGCTCTCAGGGGTCTAATTGTGTGTCCCAATTTTTTCCCTGATCATTTTTTGACCCACCTGGAATAAAAAAAATTAAATAAATTAGGCTCCAAATAAGCTGAACATAACAATATCCAACCTAAACACAACCCCAGTTAAGAATCACTGGATTAATTTGATCTCTGTCCTGTTAAACACCTCATCAACACACTTTAGTTTTATTAGCCCTCATCCAACCAAGTGGGGTAAAAAGTGACCCTGGTGTATATTTTTGTCATATCTCAGAGATGCTTCATTACATCCCTCATGACTTTGTCGGGCTACTTGTTGTCAACGACTTTATACAGTTGCTTTGGGTTTCTGAAGAAAATTGAGAATTTTATAAATAGAAACGTATCAGGGTCACTAATGACCACAGTCAAAAATACCTACTTTATTTTTTTGCCTATGTATTTTGAATATTTTTATCATTTTAACTTTTCTTTCACAAAACATCAGTATCTGAAAAGAGAAAAGATTTGTATCTGTGGGGTACAAGATGACCCCACTTAGTAATCTGTATGTAAAATAGCTTGGCAGGATGAGGGTTATTTATTTAATTTTTCTATTTCTGTTATTTTTGTTTTGCACTAACCTTTCGCTCTGTTAGGGATTCACTGTTTTGACCAGTTACTATGCAACGTGCACTTGTAGTAGAAGGTAAAATTTGAAAGAATGAATGAATGAATGTAGATAACTGAGGAGAAGAAAAGCAGATGTCTTGCAGTCTGTGAAGGCTTGTTTTTTATTTGTAATTAGACCATAGATGAGATGTGTACAATGAAGAACAATAATCTCTAAACAAGGTCAAGGTTCAATAATCCATGTGATTGAAAGGAGGTTTATACATTTACTTACACTAAAACACAAAAGCAAAAATAGCACAATGGGATTAAGCAATGCTAACGAATGAAACCTTTAATAAATTGTCCAAATAGCTCTAAATCATCGACACCCGTTAATGTCTGCAGGTGCGGTCCCGTTACGAGAAGGTCCTGGAGGAGGTGAACCGTTACGCCCCTCGCTACATGGAGGAGATGGAGTCCGTTTTCGACCAATCACAGGACGAGGAGAAGAAGAGGATCATGTTTCTAAAGCAGGCCTTCCTGTCCATCCACCAGCACCTGGACGTCACCACCAACGAGAGGTGACTGTGACTGACCCTCTGAGGCTGCCGTAGTTTCTTTTCTGACCCTCTGAGGCTGCCGTAGTTTCTTTTCTGACCCTCTGAGGCTGCCGTAGTTTCAGTTCTGACCCTCTGAGGCTGCCGTAGTTTCAGTTCTGACCCTCTGAGGCTGCCGTAGTTTCAGTTCTGACCCTCTGAGGCTGCCGTAGTTTCAGTTCTGACCCTCTGAGGCTGCCGTAGTTTCAGTTCTGACCCTCTGAGGCTGCCGTAGTTTCAGTTCTGACCCTCTGAGGCTGCTGTAGTTTCAGGTCTGACCCTCTGAGGCTGCCGTAGTTTCAGGTCTGACCCTCTGAGGCTGCCGTAGTTTCAGATCTGACCCTCTGAGGCTGCCGTAGTTTCAGTTCTGACCCTCTGAGGCTGCCGTAGTTTCAGATGTGACCCTCTGAGGCTACCGTAGTTTTATTTTTGACCCTCTAAGGCTGTTGTAGTTTGAGTTTTGACCCTCTGAGGCTGTTGTAGTTTGAGTTTTGACCCTCTGAGGCTGTTGTTTGAGTTTTGACCCTCTAAGGCTGCTGTAGTTTGAGTTGTGACCCTCTGAGGCTGCCGTAGTTTCGGTTTTGACCCTCTGAGGCTGCTGTAGTTTCTTTTCTGGCCCTCTGAGGCTGCTGTAGTTTGAGTTTAGACCCTCTAAGGCTGCTGTAGTTTGAGTTGTGACCCTCTAAGGCCGCTGTAGTTTCAGTTTAGACCCTCTGAGGCTGCCGTAGTTTCTTTTCTGACCCTCTGAGGCTGCTGTAGTTTGAGTTTTGACCCTCTGAGGCTGCTGTAGTTTGAATTATCACCCTCTGAGGTTGCTGTAGTTTATGTTTAGAACCTCTGAAACTGCTGTACTTTGAATTCTGACTCTATGAGGCTGCTGTAGTTTGAGTTTTGACCCTCTGAGGCTGCTGTAGTTTGAGTTTTGACCCTCTGAGGCTGCTGTAGTTTGAATTATCACCCTCTGAGGTTGCTGTAATTTATGTTTAGACCCTCTGAAACTGCTGTACTTTGAATTCTGACTCTGAGGCTGCTGTAGTTTGAGTTTAGACTCTCTGAGGCTGCTGTAGTTTGAGTTTTGACCCCCACAGTGTATTTTGACAGTGAAACCTAAGCTGACATGTCTACATATGAACCCTGCATTATAAAATACTAGACATAACATATCAAGAAAAGTTTCCTGTTAAAAACACAACTTTTAACCTTGGTTGACTCAATAATGAACTCAAAAGTCACACTCTGATATTTGGATTAATTATATCCTCCGCTGATCTGCCTAATGTTTTCATAACCTTATTAAAATACCGCTTGGATTCAGACAATGAGCCAATTAAGTACAATTTTACACCTCACATAAAACAGAGAAAGTATAACGCCACATTAAGACGTTTACATTAAACCCTATACTTAACCTCCTCTAAATGCCAACACTGCACATGTCTGAACCACACAGCCTTGTAAAAGCTGGAAGTTGCTAATTAATCTCAGAAGAACATGTGAGTCGTTTGATAAGGCGTTGTGTGCTTAGCCTGACATTTGTTCACAAGGCGTTTCCATTTTCAGCATCCTGTGGTTAACACTGCATCTTGTTTGTTCAAGTTAATTGTGAAGCTAAATCTCTTTTTAAATCTTATTTCCCATTATTGATCTTATTTTTACTACTACAACTACTCCAACCACTGTGTGCTGATCTGAAACTCGATGCTCAGATCAGCTTTTTTCAACTGCGACAACTGGACAAAGCTAAACCAGTCCTCTCTCAGCGTCACTTTGAGACATGAATTCATGCTTTTATCACGAATCACTTAGACTGCTGCAGGTGCACTTTATGTTGGGCTCAGCCAGAAGGCACTTGGCCGCCTGCAGCTCGTCCAAGATGCTGCTGCTCAGGCTTTTGACCGGTACAAAAAAACAATGAGCACTTTACTCCGATTTTAAAGTCATTGCACTGGCTCCCGGTTTGTTTCCGTGTTGATTTTAAAACTCTTTTATTTTGTTTTTTAATTCCCTCCATGGTCTCGCCCCACAGTCTCTGTCCGACCTGCTCCAGCCCTACACCCCCGCGTGTTCTCTCAGGTCAGCAAATCAGTTTTTGTTAGTCGTCCCAAAAATCCAAATCCACTTTATTTGTGTGGCACATTTTACAAACAAGACAGTTTCCACAGTGCTGCACATAAAACAATAAATAACAATAAATTACTGTATTTAGCTCCACTAGTCCGCATTAAAATAGTAAGAATCAGTAAAACCAAATAAGAGCAATACAATAAAATAACAGTACACAAACAAAAAACAGTATAAAAACAAAGAGGAAACCTAGAGAGGACTGCTTTTTTTCGGTCACAGCCCCAAAACTGCAGAATGAGCTGTCTTTGCACCTTTGACTTTTTAAACCCTCTCTTAAAATGCACGTTTTCTCTTTGGCTTTTACCTTGAGATGTTGACTTTTACTGTTTTATTGTTTCTGCTGTTTTTATTGGTGTTGTTACCTTTGTTTTTAATTGGTCTTATGTCCGGACGCTCAAAGCACTTTACATTAGCCCATTATTCATTCACTTCTCAGTCACACACTGGTGATTGTAAGCCACTTCTGTAGGTGGTGAAGTGTCTTGCTCAAGGACACAACGGCAGTATGCAACGGTGGTAGCCAGCATCAATCCACCAGCCTTTGGGTTATTTGTGTGTTTGTAATAACTCTGAGCTGCCACCAGGGCTTGACGTTAACATTTTTGCTCACTGGCCATTTTTGGCAAGTGTTCTTTAAAGGTTACCAGCCATTTTTTTTTGCCAGCTGTAGTTAGATTTTAAAAAACTGATTCAGGTGTAGCACTGTATGTAAGACAATATTCTGTTGTTTTTAAATTCTTTAGGAAAAACACTGAAAAGTTAGTTTGAATATTGTAATTTATCACCATCAAAAAGAAAATAAGTTTGTTTAGACTCAGAAAATGTGTATATTTTTGCTTTTTCTGTCATTTTTTTTGGTTTGTTTTACATGTTTTCAATTAAGAACTTAATTTTGTCTCTCCACTGATGATTTACTCTAGGTTTTAAATTACTGGGATTTATAAACATAGCAGAAAGTCAGGTCTAAAGTACTGTATTTTCCGCACTATAAGGTGCACCTAAAAGCCTTTAATTTTCTCAAAACCGACAGTGCGCCTTATAATCCGATGCGCCTTATATATGGATCAGTGTTGGTTAATTACGGCTACCGTATTCAGGGGGCGTCGCCGAAGTGACAGTGGTAAAAACGATAAAGGGGAATTCCAGTCGCAGCTGTTCATGTGTGCCATAGGCGTGTTTATGGATCCTGCCGCAAAAGAACAAGGAGGCGCGGCCTTTGCTCCATCTCAGTAGAAGAGTTGTGACATTGAGGGGACAGAAAACTGAGCGCTCGAACGCTGTTCATGTAGCTTTGAACTGTGACAAATGGAGTTGGAAATACATTGTTTTCAATGAGGGAGGCGCAAATAAGAGCTACCAGTACGTACGCTACCGTATTGTGAATGCACTAACTTGTTTTGGGAGTGAACGGAGTTGTAAGAACGCTGATTTGTATTCTATTAATAAAGTTTGACTGACTTATCTGACTGTTTTATTGACATTCCCTTTAGCGCAGCGCCATCTAGTGGATGCGCCTTATAATGCGGTGCGCCCTATATATGAAAACAGTTTTAAAATAGGCCATTCATTAAAGGTGCGCCTTATAATCTGATGCGCCTTATAGTGTGGAAAATACGGTAGTTTAAATGAATCCAACCAGACAAAGTGGTTAGTGACACCAAATATGTTACTGGCCAAAACAGAAATCTACCCACATTTCTGAGGTGTAAATAAATACAACTTATTACAGTATTTTAAGTATAATAATGATATTTTTTAGTGTGGTGGCAGTGTACAGCGAGCTCCACAACACTCTGATGTCCATAGACGAACAGGAAGACCTGCGCTGGTGGAAGAACACGCACGGCCCGGGCATGCCCACCGACTGGCCACACTTCCAGGTACAACACAGTCAGGATTTATGGGTAAAGCGTGTTCTGTTCATGATCCTGAACTACACTGTGTTGAAATGACTTCAGGAATACACACCAGATAAGAAACCCAAACCTAAGAAAGGGAAGAAGGAAGTAAAGGAGGTGAAGGAGGTGAAGGAGGTGAAGGAAGTGGAGAAGACTGCAACAATAGAGAAAAGGTGAGTGGGTCGTACAACTATCACCATTCATTTTTGGGTGTTTTTATTGTACACGTTGCATGATTTTCAAGTTTTAACAGCTTATAATTTGTAATAAAGTAATGCCAAAATCTAGCAAGAAAAATTCTGAACTAAATTAGAGATAAAAAGACTTTTTGTACATAGGAATGATTGTGTTATAAATGTTTGTCTCCAGTGTGATGATTGGAGGAGTGAAGGTGAGAGCTCTGTACGACTATGTAGGACAGGAGACTGACGAGCTGTCGTTTAAAGCAGGTAAACTCACAAACACTTGGCAGCAACATCACATTATGGAATACTAGTGTTGTAGCACCTGAGAGCGTTTTTTTACGATCTTGGTCTCATCTCGGTCTCAGCTGCAGTCTTGGTCCAAACATTAAGAAAATGCTTTACTTCATAATTTTGGAGTAATTTGTTTTCTGCAGCAGAAGAATTAGGACAATGTTCTGTTTGTTTGTGAAGTCTGTTGCATTAAAATAATCATTTATGTATTTGAACAACTTTTTTGTGTTCACTGAGCTTGGTCTCGACCTGCTCTCAGGTCTCGTCTAGATCTTTGTCCTTAAAAGTCTCAGTCTTGACTCATCTCAAGCCCTGAAAGTCTCGGCCTTGTCTTGGTCTTGATTTGTAAAAATGGTTAAACAGGAAGTTCATCTGGATAAGGTTAAGTTTTAGAAGATGTTTTGGGCTTAGTTATTTCTACTGATAACTGCTGTGCCAGTGGAAGTATATATGAGCAAACAGAAGTGGGCCAACTGAAAATATAGAAAGTGTGTTATTCTTAGTTGGATATTTTTATTGAGTTTTCTTAAGTCAAACAAACATACCCCCAATAACACCTCCACACATCCGTGACAGAGCTACGTTACATAAATACACAAACATACACAAAAAACAAAACAAAAGAAAAAACAAACAAAGAATGCATTTTTTAACCAACTTTATGTGAAACCGGTCGGAAAGAAAGTGTGTTATTCTGATGCACTTACACAATATTAAAAATAATTTAACGTGATGGTTCAATTCTGTACACACACATCACCTCAAGTCATTTTAAACAGTCTGCTGCAAATGGACCATCAGCCCAGGACACATCTACAGCCGGTCCAGTCCTGGGACTGGGTCTCTCCTTCATGTGGTTCTCCCTGAGGTTTCTGTTTTTTCTGCTAAATTACGTTTTATTTGTCTTTATAAACCAATTTTGGTCATATTTAGAACAGCACTGCACATTTTACAACCTTTAAAACCATCACAGGGGGATGTCCTGGGACAGTTGCCTGTTTATTTGCTCATGGCTGGGTGTTTATTTGTTTAAGTTTAAGTTTGCTTATTTATTGCACTCAGTGAATATTGTGGTACTCTGATTTACTATTTATGTTTGTGTTTTTTATTTTATTTTATTGTCATCTCTATTATTTAGTTATTTAATTTTCACATATGTTTGATTTATCTTTTGATCCAGTAGTGTGTGTTTTTTTTTTTCATTATTAATGTTCTCTGCAAATCCATAAAATAATTAAAATATGTAAAAAAAAAAAAACACAAAGGCAACTGTTAGACTCAAGACCTATTATTTCTTTCTCACATAATTATACAAACTACAACATTTCCATAACAATGACTTTTTAAACAGTGGTTGAGACATTTTTGTTAATGTCCTTTTTCCTCATAGTAACTTGCAGTCTCGTTGTTCGTGCAGGTGAGGAGTTCCTGAAGATCGAGGACGAGGACGACCAGGGCTGGTGTCGAGGGATGAAGGACGGAGGCTGGGAGGGGCTCTATCCCGCGAACTACGTCGAGGTCGTTTAGTTAAAAATAAAACAAATGAACCACTCACAGCATACTTTATTAAACTGTGGAGCTCACCGACTCAAACCAAAGCTGCAGGATTCGTCAGTAGTGAGCTTAGAAAGATGTGAAAAGTCGCAGGTTGTTGCTCGAAGGATTCTGAACCATGTTTTTTATGCATAGACCACTTGTATTGAAGCTAAACAATGCTTTAATGCTGGACTTTACGGTACACAATTGGTGCTGAAATTATAATATAGGATTTTTTAAACAATTTTTACATTGGTATGAACCGCTTAGAGTGGAGTGTGTGCACTGTAAAAAAAAATCTGTAAATTTCACGGTAAAAAATTGGCAGCTGTGGTTGCCAGAATTCTACCGTAAAAACTACAAGAGGCCTGTATTTCATTTTACAGTATAATATTATCACAAATGTTGTTTTTACAGTTTTTGACTTGAGTTTTTATTATTATTTACTGTGAAATTTAAAGTTATTATCTAAAAAAATAGATTAACTGTATATTTTACAGTTTGTGACTTACATTTTAATCAACATTTACTGTAAAATTTAAAGTTATTAGCTTTTAAAAAGGTGTTAAACTGTAATAAACACAGGACTCAATTATTTTAACAGTGCTATACTATTTAAATTACAAAAATTAAAACTAAAAAATACAATTTTGCCTTATTTTTTTAATATATATAATAATAATATAATATATATAATAATAATAATAATAATAACAGTTGATTACCGTAACCAAAACAGTATTTTACAGATATATCAATTACGGTCTTTTACTGTTGAGATTTTACAGATTTTTACCATGAAATCTACAGATATTTTTTACAGTGTGGGAGATGCCAGGACTGTGATGGTAAATGCACTTGTAGCAGCTAGACTAAAATAACACTATTATAATAAAATGGAAAATATTCAGAAATATAGTAATGCTTTTTAAAGGTTTTATAGTTCATCACATAGATTGTATTTAACTTGACCTCAGGCCCAACATTAGGCCTAATTCAGTGTTTTATAGAAAGATATGGAGTGGGAAGGAGAGCAGAGACTTGCCTAAAATCACACACAGAGGGATTTTGTCGTTGTTATTTAAAGCTAAAATGTGTAGCTTTCTAATATTATAGCCTTTGAGTCCTTTTGGCATTTCATATTTCTTTTTCTGGTGTAGAGTTTGACTGGTGGAGCTACTCACGTTGTCTTAATATGTGTCTGCAGCGACTCATAAGAGGAGGATTTTTAAGCAGTTCCAGGTCACGACTACAGGATCACATAATTTTATTTAAAAAAAGATAGAAAATTCACACAAAAAATATGGTTGAACGCAAACTGCAGTCAAGATTTTTGCTTGGAAAGTCTCTGTGTTTTTGGGTTTACATCACAATCACAGTCTAAGGCAAAATGGAGAAAGTGTTCACATTTGGGGACATTACAGATGCAAAGACACTGCCAAATAAGCCGGACAAAGGCTACACAATTTTTCATGATGAATTTATTCACGATTATTGAGGAAAGTAAAGAAGAAAGCTTAAATACCACCAACAATTAGCATTAACTACAGATTACAGCAGAGAAATAATGTAGTATTCAGGTCTGTTAGACTGAAAACATCTCAAATGAATTATTACACAACACAAATGAAAACATGCTCGTTTGTGTAAATAGAGATTTTAATTAATATTATGTAATAACCTGTGTCTTTGGCCTCTGTGTCTGTATATTGTAGTTGAATTGAAGTCAAATGTAGTCGAGGGGCCGGTCGTTGTCAGAGCAAAAACCTTTTTACTGTTTTTGGACTGGGATATTTTAAAACACTTGAAAACGCTACCAGAATTATCACGACTTGACGCGGAAAAAGGTTCATAAGGTTACTAACAGTGAAAAACTTGATTTAAAAACTTCACAGCGTCACTAAAACCAGCTGTGTTTGTTTCCTATAAAAACAAGATAGAAATGCAAACCTTGTTTTGTTTTTACTGTAGGTTTGTTTTCTGAGCCGATCTCGTGAACATTTTTCTGCGTTTTTTTAGGCGGGGATTTTGAGTTTACGATCTGCCTTGAATGTAGCATGAGAATCACCTGTTTATTGTTTGTCCATGTTACATCAAAGGACTTATTTTTTCACATATCAGATCTTTTTAACTGCCTTAAAATGTATTTAGTGTGTGATTTTAGGCAAGTCGACTGGTTTACACACATTAAAGAGCAACTTAAGACATTTTTTTACCCAGTTTTAAACATTGAAGCTCTCCCCTTCATTGTTCCAGTAAAATATTGAGGTCTATAATGTAACTATATTATTAAAAATGTAATTAAATTCTTGTTCCTTTGCCTTTCTGTCAGCATTATCTTCTCTGCTTTTTCATTCACGTATCTTGTACAAAGTCTACACCAAAGTAACATCCACTTTTGCTTTGTCTTAGTTTTTCTGAACTATTTGAGTATGTGCTTTTGTTTTTATTATGTGTTGTGTCCAAACTATCTATTACATTTTTCAAAAATCTGTCTTTTTGAAATAAATTTGCAATGTCATACAAATTTTTGTCACACATTTTTGTTTGTGTCAGTGGCACAAAGTGGCTAAGAATGACTTATTCCTGACAGAATCATGGATAAGTCCCCTCAGTCATTGGCTAAACCAAGCCTAAACCAGGTTTAAATTATGGCTAAACCAGAACTTAACCAGCACAAAAACAGGATCAAACTGAGACTTCCGGTTCAATGAGACGGTGAGTGGAGGTGTGAACGGAGAGCTACGTCAACGTTCTATAAAAATGTATTATAAACGCTCAGAAATCTATCGACTTTTATCCTTATCTAAGCAGCCAATATTTGGGCATCCTGAGGTGCAACAATGAGCCGTTCAAAGCAGAAACAACTACTTCTAACCCAAACTCCGGTTACACGTGCTACAAGCACATCAACTAAGCTGGTAGCCACCACCGAGGCTACAACTGCAGAGCCAGCGAACAATGAGGACTTTAACGCAGACAATGGGAGCACCAACGACCTATTACCAGGAGGAAACCTTATTAAATGTACAGTGTGAGCAGTTTCAAAGCTGACATGGCTATGCTGATAAAGACCTCCACTGAGTCACTGAAACAGTCTGTCGACTCACTGAGAGCGCAGCTGACTTCGTTCGACACCCGCCTGGGCAAAACTGAAGAACTAGTCAGTGAAAATTTTGGCAAACTTACGGATTTGGAAGCAGTTGTTAAAACTTTACAATCTCGAGCAACAGCACTTCAGGATTGCGTAGAGAACCTAGAGAATCGATCCAGACGTTCTAACCTGAGGATTATAAACGTTGCAGAGGGCAGTGAGAGAGACCAGGACCCGGTGAAGTTCGCAGTGGATATGATCATGGCTGTGAGCGGCTCCGGAGTCTACGACAGACCGCCGGAGACAGAACGAGCCCACCACACTCTCGGCCCTAGACCTGGCGAAGATGGCGCACTGAAACCAAGGACCTTCATTATTAAATTTCTTCGCTACCAGGATAAAGAGAAAATGTTGAGGTGGGCTAGACTGCATGCCTTGGAATACTGTGGCGTGAAACTCTGGGTTTACCCAGACATCAGTACAACTTTGGCCAAGAAGCGCACAGCGTTTAATGGCGTTAAGAATACTCCATATCAAAAGGGAATTAAGTTCCGTCTTTTGCGCCCTGCACGCATTCAGGTCTCGTTTGGAAACAAGACCCACTACTTTGACTCAGTAGAGTCGGCCCAGATATTTTTGGATCAACACTTGCTCTACAATATGAGGGAAGTAAAAGCTGAATCCTACATTGCTCTATTGAATGATTATTTAACAAGACAATAAATAGATAATTTTTGGTTGAATGAATGTTAGGTGCTGGTTTTCATTATAGGCCCATTTAAAGTAAAAATTAGGCTAAAATTTTTATTTTAATATTATTATATAAATACTTATTTTTTCTCTCACATAGCTCAAAATCAACATAACGGGACTGTTAAATTAAGTATTCTAAACTAGCTTGAGTCTTGAATATTTTACCTTGGTGTTAGGTTGATACTCAATTATTTGGGAGCTCTCCTCTTTAATTTCAAATTTAAAGTTTATGAATAGAGCTCGCTCTCATTTTTGTCTCTCATGGAAGTGATTTATGGGGATCCGCTGATTGTTTAATTGTTATGAACAAGCATAAAGATTTTTGTGTTATTGATTTTACTGGGTACTGGTACTGGGGCCTACAGACTGACTTTTTTATTTTTTTGTTTATCTGCTTTTTACATATTTAAAGTTCACATTCTCTCTTTATGTATCATAATAATACGATAAACCTGGCCAGTGAGGGCACTGCTGTAAGATTTGTTTCTGAATGTTAAAGGAATTAATGGTCCAGTGAAAAGAGGCAAAATATTTTCACATCTCAAACACCTTAAAGCTGACAGCATTTCTACAAGAAACCCATTTAACAATAAAGGATCATCATGGGTTAAAAGCCTCATGGGTCGGCCGAGCCTTTCATTCCAACTTTAACAGTAAATCGAGGGGCACTGCCATTTTAATCCACAAAAAAATACAGTTTATCCCCAAAAAAATTGCTACCGACTCTCAAGGCCGGTTTGTTATTATTTCGGGTTTAATCAATAATGTAGGAATAGTTCTTGTTAACTTATATGCCCCCAATGGGACGATGAAACATACTTCAAATAATTTCACTTCTTCCTGACTTAAATGTCCACCGTCTCATTCTGGGAGGTGATTTAAATTGTACAATGAACCCATCATTAGATAAATCAGCCTCTAAACATAATCCTCCTAATAAAATGGCTAAATCTATTCTTTCTTTTATGAACCAAATAGGAGGGTCAGCCCCACGGCGCTCCCTTCACCCTAATGAAAAACAGTTTTCATATTACTCCCCGGTCCATAAAACATTTATAAGAATAGATTATTTTTTTGTTGACAATGACTTTCTCCCGGATGTTAAAAATGTTGAATATTCTAGTGTAGTGATCTCGGACCATGCTCCTGTACTTCTCGACCTCCTATTATCAACATCCCAAAAAACACCCCCACCTTGGAGAATGAACTGTTTGTTGTTGAATAATGACAAATTTTGCGAAATAATCTCTAAGGTGATTGATGATTTTCCTATAAATAACAACTCAGACTCTATTTCTCCATCCCTTCTTTGGGAAACCTTAAAAGTTGTTATCAGAGGAGAAATTATATTGTTTTCTTCAAGCCAGAATAAATTATGGAAACAAAAATTAGATCAGCTTTTAAAAAATATTAAATATGTGGAGAATAAGTTAATCATTCAGTCAAATCCTGAATTGGAGAAAGAAAGACTAAATTTGCAACTGGAATATAACAACTTCTGAGATTGAAAACCTTATTTTACGCTCACGTGGTTTTCAGTATGAACATGGCGAAAAGGCTGGGCGCTGTCTGGAGCACAAAATTAAAAATCAAACAACACTACGTCAAATTAAAGATATTAAGACTCCATCGGGGGATTGTGTCTCCACTCCATCTGCTATCAATGAAACCTTCACTTCATTTTTGTCATGTCCCATGTCTTTGTCTTGTTTTCTGTGTTTGTTTCCTTTGTTTTATTTTGTTTTCCCAGTTAGTTTCCATGTTTTCCTGGTTTACTTCCTGCGTGTGTGATTGCCTGCCCCGCCTTAATGTGTTTCACCTGTGCCTCATTCCTTTGTGTATTTATGTCCTGTGTCCTCCCTTAGTTTTTGTCGGTTCATTGAGTTCCTTGAGTACGTTGAGTTTGTTGAGTATGTTGCGTTTTTTGAGTTTTGTCTAGTACGGTCGTGTCTTTCTCCTCGTGTTCTGTGTTCCTCGAACGTGACATTAAAGTACTTTCTGAGTCCGCATTTTGGGTCCTTTTCCCTCCTGGAGTTCCTTAGACCTGACAATTTTATTCTAAATTGTATACGTCAGAATATCCTACTCAAGATGTAGATATGTTTCATTTTTTTGAGACCCTGACATGGCCACTCATTTCTGATGATGAAATATTTAAATTGGAGCAACCACTAAATTCCTGTGAAATAACTAAAGCAATTTTTTTAATGCAAAATGGAAAGGCTCCTGGGCCAGACAGCTACCCCATTGAATTTTATAAAAAATTCTCAAATAAATTGGTTCCTCTCTTACTGAAAATGTAAATTAGTCTTTGAATGGGGGTGCCCTTCCTCAAACCCTTACTGAAGCTTCCATATTCTTCACATTAAAACCAAGTAAAGATGAAACAGATTGTAATTCCTATCGACCTATTTCTTTATTGAACACTGATTATAAAATTTTGGCTAGACTTTTATCTTTGCGTTTGGAACCAATTATGCCAAATATCATATCAAATGATCAAACAGGTTTCGTGAAGAATCGCCACTCTTTCTCAAATATTCACAGGCTCTTGGATATAACATTATCTCCCACATCCACAGAGACACCAGAAGCAGTCGTCTTTCTGGAGAAAGCTTTTGATCGGGTGGAGTGGAGGTAAATACTGGAGGTACTGAAGAGATTTCACTTTGGTCCAAAATATATTAAGTGGATAAGTCTCTTATATACATCACCAAGAGCATCTGTGAGTACCAATGGGATTCATTCACATTATTTCACTCTTAGCAGAGGAACACCACAAGGGTGTCCTTTAAGTCCACTTCTGTTTGCTTTAATAATTGAACCCTTGTCTATTTCTCTGAAAGCTGCAAATTTCTATAAAGGAATCTCTTGGTATAATTTGGAACATAAAGTATCACTATATGCTGATGATTTATTATTATTTATTTCTGATCCAATTACTGCCATTCCCCAAATCATTGATTTATTAAAAAGATTTAGCGTCTTTTCTGGTTATAAATTAAATTTAAGAAAGAGTGAATGCTTCCCAGTAAATAATTCGGCCTCCCAGATTCCCAGTCAGTTTTTTCAATTTAAGCTATGCAAACATAGCTTTAAATATCTGGGTATAAACATTTGCTCAAAAATCTCTGATCTTTATAAATATAATTTTTCTCCATTAATTTCTAAACTTAAGGTGGACTTGGATAAATGGAATAACTTGCATCTAACGACAGTGGGTAGAGTAAATTGTATAAAAATGAATGTACTTCCTCACTTTTTATACCTTTTTCAATGTTTACCTCTATTTCTCACCAAAAACTTTTTTCGACAGATTGATGGATTAATTTCTTCTTTCATATGGCGAGGTAAACCACCTCGGGTCAGAAAAAGATTTTTACAAAGACACACATCAATAGGTGGACTAGCATTACCTAATATTAAATATTATTATTGGGCAGCCAACATACATAAAATGTGTTTTTTATTCCATGAACATAAGCTCAGTTGGTGCGAAATGGAAACAAAGTCTTGTTCCACCTCTTTTTTCTCTATAATGACATCTAAGATGCCCATTCACCCATCTAAGTTTTCATCTAATACGGTTGTCATCTCAACTCTAAAAATCTGGTTTCAATTTAGATCGTTTTTCAAGCTTAATGAATTATCTTATTATAGTCCTATATATAATAACCATCTTTTCTCTCCAAGTAATGATACAGCCTTTCTTGTATGGAAGAGTCTGGGGTTAGTGAAAGTAAAAGACCTCTATGTTAATAATGTTTTTGTTAGTTTTGATGACCTTTGTAAAAAGTACTGCCTTCCAAAATCTCACCAATTTCGATATTTTCAAATCCGTAATTTTATTAAATCATGCAACTTATTTTTTCCTAATATTTTCCCTAAAATAATTATAGACACACCATTTGACCTATCTTTAGACCAAAAAAACCTCATGTCTAAAATATACAGTCTAATATCAAATCTTATGAATGAATGTTTGGTAGAATTGGGTCAAAATTTAACAGAGGGCGATTGGAAGGGGGTACTGTCTCAGGTAAATGGCAGCACTTCTTGTTGTAAACTTAATTTAATTCAATTTAAGATTGTTCACTGTGCTTACTACACTAACTCTAGACTCTCAAAAATATATTCTAATGTCACAGATAAATGTAATAGATGTCAAATGTCACCTGCTAATATGACACATATTGGCTTAATGACGTCATGTTCTTCCTTGATTCAGAAAAGATCAAGTATAATTTGAGAGGCCAACCATCTAAATTTGAAGCGATATGGGGCACGTTGATAAAATATATGCAAAATCTCAAAACACTGTAACTTTAATGAGAGGAGGATATATCAGTGCAAATGGGTGAATGGGTGGTGGGGGATTGTTTTAAGAGTGTACTTAAAGTGAACCTGTCTTGGTTACAATATGTGTTAATCACTAATCATTGAAAAATTTGAAATAAAGATTTATAAAAAAATAAAAAAAATAAAAAAAATGGATCAAACCAGCAGGTCAAAAACAGGACTAAACCAGGACTAATCCGTGTTTAAACCAGAACTTACCGAGCATATAAAAAGAGGAACAAAACAGCAGGACCAAGCCAGTCTAAACCAGGACAAAACCAGGTCTAAACCAGGACAAAACCAGGTCTAAACCAGGACAAAACCAGGTCTAAACCAGGACAAAACCAGGTCTAAACCAGGACAAAACCAGGTCTAAACCAGGACAAAACCAGGTCTAAACCAGGACTAAAACTGGAATCTAAACCAGAACGGAAAGAATTAAGGACTAAACTAGTACTAAACCAGAAGAAAAGCAGGACTAAAACAGTAAATTAAACTAAATCATGTCTGAGTACCTCCAGAAGAAGCCCGTGGACCACCAGGGGTACCCGTACCACAGTTTGAGAACCACTGATATAGAAGCTTTATTTCTTCCACATATTCTTTAGCCTGGGCAGCCAGGCCATTTTCATGTTTTATCCGAGTGCATCCAGCCTAAAACCTGGCCAATCCTTTTCAAACTCCTTCTCTTTGTGTGTCACACATGAGCCCTGCATTAACTTGGCATTAACATGTTTGTTCTTTAATGTGTGAAGCCACTCTTTTTATGTTTTCTTAAAAAAAAACTTTTAATTACCACCACAGACATCTCTCTTTCGTTAAATTCATTTTACAAAACAAAAAGTTACAGACTGACCCAGCTGAATCTCCAAACATCAGCTCAGGAGACACTCTCTTCTCTGACGGTAATAAAAACACAACATAACATAATAAAAACAATAATAATTAAAATGACTTAATCATGTAGATCTAACAGAATGTGACTATATACCACAGAAACATGACTCAATCATATTCCTACATGAGTTTATTATGTCAATTAAACAATCTCCAATCACTTTTTACAGTGTAATGTTATAGCCTCTTAGCCATTAGCCCATGTTAGCGACTATAATGTTTATAGGTAATATAATGTAAGCTTTGGCCTGTATATAACCTGCCCCACCACAGACAGAGACAAACCCTGGTAAACAAGGCATTTATAAAACAGCTTTCTGCAAATGTCCCCACAAGAGTAGTAAAGACACAGATATGAGTAATGCTGGGACAAAATGGTGACTCACTGTGTGTCATCTGCAGCAGCACCGGTCCCGTTCAGATCCTCCAAACACCGCTGACTAAACCTGTTACAAAACCAGACCGAGAGACAGGACCCGGGTCTCAGTTTGTCCACTCAGACTGGGACTGGCATTAACGACCCATCCCACCCAGCACACGAACTGTTTATGCCCCTCCAGATGATGATATACACAGCAAAGGTAGGAAAGACTACAACAGCTAAAAAAAAGGTCCACTACTCTGCTAAATTTACTTTAACCTGGAGTAGTATTTTGTTTCATTCATGCATGTTTGAGTAATCCTGTATGCTGAGGCCGTCCCCTTCTAAAGAGCCAAAAACGCTCGGTCTCATGGGTCTACATAGACAAGAAACCAGGAAGTGCTTCTGCGCGTTTCTAAAGCCCATACACCGTCACCTGACCACAAAGCAGCTAATAAAATGTATCTATCTGGCTAATTTATCCATTTTATGCTCTGTTCAGTCCCCACAGTTGCCAGCAGGGGGCGACCTAATCCAAGCATTCTCTGTAAAGATGGGATTTATGGCTTTTTAATGGGAGCCCAATCTTTGGGATTTGTTCATTTTTAAGAGTCGTTCAAAAGACTGGCTCATTTTTTGCATTTATTTCAAAAAGCTGGTCAGTTCATTCAGGAAATAAACACTGGGATGAGTGATAAAATATACTGTATTTTCTGGACTATAAGTCGCTCCAGAGTATAAGTCGCACTAGCCAAAAAATGCATAATGAAGAAGAAAAAAACATATATAAGTGACACTGGACTATAAGTCGCATTTTTTGGGGAAATTTATTTTACAAAATCCAACACCAAGAACAGACATTTCATGTTGAAAGGCAAGTTATAGTAATAATAGAATAGAGAACAACAGCTGGATAGGTGTGCGGTTTGCTAACGTAACACATTAATGGTTATTCAGCTACATGAAGCATAAACAACGAACTGAATAGGTGTCTCGTATGTTAACGTAATACATTAACAGTTATTCACAGAACTATAGCATAAAGAACATAATATAACAAGTTCACCAAACTCACCATCTCACTCCTAATCACTAAATCCTTTAAATTCTTCATCCTCGGTGTCGCTTCTGAACAACTCCGCCAACTCCGGAGGTAGACGAAGCGCCGCTTCCTCCTCTGCGTGGCTGTCGTCAGACTCAGCATCAGTTCCATTTCCAATTATTCCGCTCTTTCTCAGTTGTCTTTATAGCCTAAGTTGTTAGTGGTAATGTTTACATTTTAAATTGTCAGTGGTGCAGGTGCAGCAGATGCTGGTACACAAGCCTAGAGCGCCCTCTAACCAACACCTGAAATATTTTAATATATAAGTCACACCTGAGTATACGTCGCACTCCTAGCCAGACTATGAAAAAAAGTGCTACTTTGAAAGTCCGGAAAATACGGTAAGCAGGCAACAATAAAGTTTCATGCACACACGCAGGCACATACACACTGTCTGTGCTCCTCTCTCCATTCATCTCTTTGTTTCTGTGAAACTTTCTTGTGCTTAAGTTCTCCTGAGTTTTTTTCACAGTTGGCAAACACAAAAGAGCTTGTTCATTTTGTTCAATAAAAGAGTAAAAAAAACTAAACAAAAAACAGAAAAAGAATGGCCTGCGCACCTCTCTGAATCCATTCTTTTTGTTCAAAAGAGCTGTTCAAAAGATTCGTATTGTTCATGAACGTCACATCTCTAGTTCTCTGCAAAGTCAAAGTAGCAGCTCCCCAAAAGAAGACTTTTTCCACACATAAACATTATTTTCAGATATAAACCATGACTTACAATGCAAAGGTGTCCAAAATGATTGTCAAAAACCCCCGAAAAAAGTAATGTACAATTTACGACATTAGCTCAAGATAATACATATTTTTCTCATTAAGACGTTCTTGTAGATATTTAGTATTTTAATAGTCAAAATGCAACACAGAACACTTTTAGAAGGAGCATTTTTGACCTTTTTTTTGGGGTTTCAGCAGCAGTATGTCCCTGCAGGGCATCCGTAGGTAGTACAAAGCAAAGTCTGGACTGCTCTCTCAGCCATGATTTTCTGTTACTTCTCCCCAAGGAATACATTTTTTACACCATTTGAGTTAAGCTACAGGTATTGTAACATGCTAACAAATGTGTGCGAATGAGAAAACTTGGTCCGGTGTATTGTTTTTAAATTCGCGGCTCGTACGGCGCTCGTCGCCTGTCTCTGAGGTGGTCTGAGGCCTTGGATTGACAGCAGACCGCCTCCTGCAGCGGCTCGTGTTGGAGGCAGCCGATAAATCCTGCTCTAAACACAAAGGCCACAGAGGAATGTGTTTTTCCGCTCGCACAGAAACAGAGACGGTGAAGTCAGAGTGGAAGGAATTCACTCACCTGACAAACACACGAGGTACTTTTACTGCACTTTCTGAGTAAACAGTACTTCAGTGGCTCTTCAGTCTTAACATTAAAGGAGCTACAATTTCCTTTTATTTAGCTTTTTAAAACAGCAGCACTTTTTACAAGCTTTAAAAACACTGTCTGACTTAAAAGAGACCAGCAGAGGGCATAGTGTTGCAGTCTTTTGAACATAATCAAAGAAAAAAAAGAGGACTTCACTTCCTTAAACTTCTTGTATGATGCCATTTTACTACGAAATGAAAAATGTCTGTGAGGAATCAGTGGAAACAGAGCTGAACATTGTTTTTTTTTTGGATAAATGAATGAGAGCAGACTGGATGTAGAGGGATTGTTATTGATTGGTCAGTGCTTCCTGGAGTGGGCGGGGCTTTGTGGGAGAGTTTTGAGGCCTCAGAAACTCAGCCCCAGAGAATACAGGATTACTCAAACAGGCGTGAATGAACCAAAACACAACTCCGGGTCTGTTTTTGACGGGAGGGAACATTATTGTAAAAAATGTAAAAAAAATAAAAAATAAATAAATTAAAAGTCGATTTTGCATTTGAGTTTAGTTTTTTAGATTTTAATTGTAAATAAATTAACTTAAAATCTTTCTATCTGTCAACATCTGTCTTTATATTGTTCACATCTGGGTCCAACTTTTTTTTTAAAGCTGAGCATAAATGGGATACACAACAAATGTTCAAATAACTTTTAGTGCAAGCAAGAAGCAAGTGATCATACAATGTAAAAAAAAAAAAAGTTGCGAAAACTCAAAACCTCAAGGCAACAGGATCCATCAAGATTTTTGAGTTTTGGGGCCAACTCAAAATCTCAAGTTCAAACAACTAATATGTTTTGTTCACCTGATTTAACTAACATATGTCGAAAAACTTTAAATTTTAAGTTTTACTCACTATCATTGTTTTTTTATGAACTCATCTTAATAGTGAGTAGAGAGTTGTACAATTTATATTTATATTTGTTGAAATAAGATTGAGTTGGCCCCAAAACTCAAAAATCTTGAGGGATCCTGTTGCCTTGAATTTTTGA
This sequence comes from Bostrychus sinensis, assembly GCA_020698575.1. Classification (NCBI taxonomy): domain Eukaryota; kingdom Metazoa; phylum Chordata; class Actinopteri; order Gobiiformes; family Eleotridae; genus Bostrychus; species Bostrychus sinensis. The sequence continues at coordinate 8,666,989 of CM036253.1, read as the reverse complement.
GTTTTCGCAACTTTTTTCCCCTTGCCTTGAGTTTTTGAGTATTTGCAACATTTTTTTACACTGTAGAAGAAGCCATTACTTCCTGTTTTGACAAATAAGGAAAGGTAGACTTTAATGTCCTCATAGGGAGATTTCTTTTCTGCATTTGACCCGTTCTTCAACGCCGCCGGGGCAGGAGCACCTCACTGCAGGATTAGCCCATTGTCACAAACAGAAAAGAAGGCTAACTCCAATAAAACACAGCAATCATTCAAACACACGCATTTAATTTCCTCACAGTACACTTCTCTAAATGTTTAAACACCCCAGTCACGACCCATTTCGACAGCCTCTTTTTAAACCTCATTACATAGGCCGCTGCCAGGCTGTGACTAATTTAACTGTATGCACCTTCTCACAAGTCTCCTCTGGTTCATTGCACTTACATCTCCCTCTCCGCCGCTTCACTTAGAGCCACTTCTGCGCTGACACTCGCACAGAATAAATGAGCCTCAGATCCATCATGGCGGCGCCTCACAGATGTACTTCCCCTCGAAAGGCAGAGAGTGAGCAGGCCGTCGTGTCCAGAGTCATCTTTCATCCCCGAAGTGCATTTGCAGAGAATGACAAGCTCAGTCCGTGACCCCAAGAGGTTGGTTTCTGTCATTTATGTTTCTCTGTGGACTTTTTTTTTATTGTTGTGAGTTGGCGTCCGTCCACAGAACACCTTAAAAACAGAGAGATTATACTGCGACCTGCCTCTTCAAAGTAAACTCTGGCTCTTTGAAGATGAAAGTTAAGCTCTATGTCATTCACGGCGAGAGAGCAGGGGCTCAAACATGTCTGACGTCGGGCTTAGAAGTTCATTTTTATGCTTCATCATCGAACCTGTTCATAAAGTTGATGAAGTTAAAAGTTGAGAGAGCAAAGCATGAGGCTGATAACAAGAAATGTAGGGTGAAGGAAGTAATCAAAACAAAAGTACTCAAGTAGAAGTAAAAGTACTCAGCAACAGTATTACTTGAGTTGAGAGTAAAGATTACTTTCTGTAGCACTAACCAGTGACAGCAGGTGGACCCCGGGGGGAGGGGCTCATGCTTTGTTTGAAGCACACACTGCTCAGAAACTGTTTAACTTCAACATAATAATAATAATAATAATAATAATAATAATAATAATAATAATAAATGAATTAAACTCTCACTTGAGTTTAAAAACCTTTTTTAAAACAGTTTTAAAAAGGTTTTTAAACACTCGAGTGAGAGTTTAATTAACATTATATTCATTCATTCATTTTCTACCGCGTAGCCTCATTAGGGGTCGCAGGTGACTGGAGCCTATCCCAGTAACTTTGGGCCGTAGGCGGGGTACACTCAGGACAGGGGCCAGCTTGTCTCAGGGCTGACACAGAGACGAACACAGACAGACAACCATTCACTCACACATTCATTCACTAGGGGTGATTTAGAGTCACCAGTTCACCTGACACATGTATGTCTGTGGACGTTGGGAGGAAGCCGTGGTAACACAGGGAGGACCTGCAGACTCCACCCAGAGAGTTTGTGTGATGGTGCGATCTCCTTGCTGGGAGGCGAGAGCACTAACCACTCTGCCACCGTGCACCCCCCATGTATATTAAAATAATATTTTTACTTAAGTCAAAGTGAAAGCATATTCTACAAAATGTAGTCAAATGTTTTTTTTTTCTTGGACCTCTGCACTGTGTTAACTCAACCTGCATTTCTTTACTGTCAGCCTTATACTTAGATGAATGTGAGTACTCAGTCATATTAAGGTAAAGTTTTATTTGACAGCTTCCCTTTGACTTATTTACAGATCCAGCTTTGTTTGTTAAAGAGAAAAATCTTACAGCAGTGTTGTTAAAGTCAGTCTGAACTCATTATTCTCTGTCACACCTGTGCTCCTGCACCTGAGCGTTCAAACATACCACACCACTGTGTAATGTTTGTTCAAATGAATGTTTTACCAACATTAACTACAGAGAGCTGATAGCTTCTGCAAACACTGGAACCACAAATATTTCTTCCACTACTTGAGAAAATGTTTGGTTGACTAATGAAGCATAATAATATTCATGTGTTCACAGAGGTTCGTTCCTCGCTGCTGGTATTGGATACTGCCGTTGTGTCCTTGGGCAGGACACTTGAACACACATGAATCTGTCAGTGAGGTTGTGTTTGGTGGAGGTCAGAGAGGCCATGGGCACAGACGGGCAGCCACATCTCTGTCAGTCTGCCCCGGGACAGCTGTGGCTAAAGAGAAGTGAAGGAATAATGCAGCGTAAAGTTACTTAAAGACAAAAACATTATTATTATTTTTTATTACTACTACTATGAACACTACTTCCTATTTCTACTACAACCACTACTACATACAGTATAACCACAACTTCTGCTATCAGTATTTCTTTTACTACTACCACAACTACTACTATTACTACTTCAACTAATACAGTACTACTATTACTCCTGGTAATACTCCTACTGCGACTACTACTAATGCTGCTACTACTACCATCATTTCTACTATAGCTACTATTACTACTTCTACTAATACTACTACTACCCCTATACTACTATCCAAATTATCACTAAAGTAAAAAAAAAAAGGACTTTTCTGTCTTTTTTTTTAAAGAACATAAAAAAGTAGTAGTAGTAGTAAGTAAACTTGAGTAAAAGTATCTAGACACTGCCAGAGACAGATGAAAATTTCAGATACAGCACCTTAAAGTCTAACCTGACTCCTCTCGGTGTCCTCTTGCTGTACTGCTCCCATCCTTTTTCCTCTCTGAATCCTCTGCAGCTCATTGTATTGTGTTTAAAAGCAGGGGACATTAGCGGGGTCCGTTTCGTCCTGTATTCCATCAACATGTTTTTTTTTTTAGTCCGGTGCACACAGATCACTCGAGAGCTCTTCTTCTCGGTCCACACACAGACGGGACCTCGAACACAGGGTCACCTCGGACTCGGGCTCCTCTGAAACACAAACACAGCCCTCCTAATGGCTGCTTGTTTGTTTGTTTGTCCGTGGGTCTTCAGCTCCGGTCCGGGACACGCAGAAATGAGAAGGAGATGGAGATTATTAGAGATGTACGAGGGACAAAAAGAGAGACAAGAGCTTCCAGATGGTTCAGGAAGAGAGAGATTTGGAAGTGTGTTCTGTAAGCCTTAATAGGAACACTTATGAATATGCGCACGTACAGGAAAAACAAACAGATGCTGGAATTACAAAGAAGTGTTTACATTTATTCATCTCCTACTGTGCAGTTGTCAATAGTCTGTTTTAGTGACAAGACAATATGTTCCATTCAGTTAAACAATGTAAAAAAGTATGTATGAATAAACATAAAGCACTAAATAATGGAAAATGTCTCAAGATGATTAAAGTGGTAATATCCTGGAAAAGCTGTTTGTCTAAGCTTTTTTTTTTATCATGTTATAATGTTGTTCCCTTGTAAAAAAAAAAACATACCTGGAGTTGTGTTTTGTTTCATTCACCTCTGTCTGAGCAATCCTGTATTCTCTGGTGCTGAGCTTCTGAGGCCTCAAAACGCACGGTTCCACAAAGGTCCGCCCACTCCAGGAAGCACTGACCAATCAACAACAAGCCCTCTACATCCAGTCTGCTCTCATTTATTTATCTACAAAACAGTATACTGCTCTGTTTCCACTGATTCCTCGCAGACATTTTTCATTTTGTAGTAAAATGGCATCACACAAAAACGTTTAAGGAAGTGAAAAGCTTTTTTTTCTCCACTGTTTCTGTTTGACATAGTGGAACAGAGCTGCCCTCTGCTGCCCTCTTCACCTGTTTTTTTATGGCAGTAGTAAAATAATCCTCTTTAGTCAGATCATGTTTTTAAAGAGTGGTAAAATGTGCTGCTGTTTTAGAAAAGACCATTGGTTTAAAAATGTGAATAAAAGAATAATAGGTTTGGGCCTCCTCAACATATTCTGCTTTTGCAAAGACAGTTTTTAAACTTTTTCACTGAATACGGGTCATTGCTCCTATTTGCTTCTCCAGACAGTTGTGCTGAAAATGACCTACTGTAGGACATCCCTCGTACCTCATGGACCTTCTCACAAAACACTGGACTGTCTTTATCTAAATGTATCCTGGATTAAAGTTAACAACACAGAGCACTGTAACCACTGAGGCAGGCTAGTTCTGGTTTTAGATCTGGTTTAGCCTTAGTTTTAGACCAGTTTTTTGTGGTTTAGCTCTGGATTTAGATCTAGTTTAGTCCTGATTTTAGACCTGTTTTTTGTGGTTTAGTTCTGGTTTAGCCTTAGTTTTAGACCTGAATTTTCCTTGATTTAGCTCTGGTTTTAGATCTGGGTTAGTCCTGGTTTTAGACCAGTTTTTTGTGGTTTAGTTCTGGTTTAGCCTTAGTTTTAGACCTGAATTTTCCTTGATTTAGCTCTGGTTTTAGATCTGGTTTAGTCCTGGTTTTAGACCAATTTTTTTGTGGTTTAGTTCTGGTTTAGCCTTATTTTCAGACCTGATTTTTCCTTGATTTAGCTCTGGTTTTAGATCTGCTTTAGTCCTGGTTTTAGACCAGTTTTTTCTTGCTTTAGCTCTGGTTTTAGACCTGGCTTACTTCACGTTTAGTCCCTGTTTTGTCCTTCTTCAGTATTGCATTTTTTGTGTTAATCCCTGTTTTATCCTTCAGCATAGTCCTGGGTTAGATTCAGGTTCATTTTAGTCTCTGAAATCCAAATATTTTCTGTAAAGGTCCTAGAAATGATTAAATAATTCCCCAGTGTGTTGTCAAATCCATTTTAGTTACTTCCCTTGTCGTCCAGGAGAGGGCTCTGTCAGACCAGCCCACCCCCTGCTCTGCCCCTGTGTGCGTGTGTGCGTGTGCATGTGCATGTGTGTGTGTGTGTGTGGCATTAGCTGTGTCTGTGTTTGTGGCGGTGGCGTGAGGGGAAGAAAAAAAAAACATCTTTATTCCCTCATCTCTCACGCGCTGACAGGAAGAAGTTGAGGTTGCCATGGAGACGTAGGGGGGGCATAATTAACATCGGCACACACACACACACACACACACTCGCTTCAGTGACTCATTACATTTGAAGAAGTTAATGAGGAAATCACACAGCTCCTCGAAGGCAAACGTCTCCGTATGTGCACGATAACACAGTGTACATATGATGAATGTGTGGAGAGCTAATGATGGAAGGGGGGAAAAAAACCCAAAACAAACAAAAAAACTCACACTGCAACACTCCTACTGTCTGACAAATGGAATAAATATGTGATGCTGAGAAGAGAAATGATATTGTTATGTGCGTTTGAGATTTTGTGCACGGTTATCTTGTGTGCGAGAGGAAAGAAACGCAGCAGCAGAAGTTGTCAGAGTTGATATGAAATGGCCAGATGCTGCAACAAGTGACTGGTATTTCCCGCTGTGTGACTCAATTCTTCATTTCTTTTCACAGATAAAGCAATTTAGGAAAAAAAATAAAATACTCATGAAAAGTAAAAGAGGGGTTTTCAGAAGCGGTGTGTCAGGGATTCTTCAGCTTTTCACACCAAGCACCATCACAGAAAATGTTTGGCTTTTCAAGAACAGGCTTTCTGAGATGGTTTTGGATGCTTTTGTATTAGTTTTTCAGGTTTTATACTGGAAATAATGTAAATGTGTGGAAAACATGGCAGGACTGTACCTGAACGTAACAAGGACTAAACCAGGACTAAACCAGGACTAAACCAGGACTAAACCAGGATTAAACGAGGACTAAACCAGGACTAAACCAGACCATAACCAGGACTAAACCAGGATTAAACCAGACTATAACCAGGACTAAACTAGGATTAAACCAGGACTAAACCAGGACTAAAACAGGACTATACCAGGACTAAACCAGGACTAAAACAGGACTATACCAGGACTATACCAGGACTATACCAAGACTAAACCAGGACTAAACCAGGACTAAACCAGGACTAAACTAGGATTAAACCAGGACTAAAACAGGACTATACCAGGACTACACCAGGACTATACCAAGACTAAACCAGGACTAAACCAGGACTAAACCAGGACTAAACTAGGATTAAACCAGGACTAAAACAGGACTAAACCAGGACTATACCAAGATTAAACCAGGACTAAACCGGGACTAAACCAGGACTAAACCAGGACTAAACTAGGATTAAACCAGGACTAAAACAGGACTAAACCAGGACTATACCAAGATTAAACCAGGACTAAACCGGGACTAAATCAGCACTAAAATCAGCAATTAACTAGGACATACCAGGACTAAACCAGTACTATACCAGGACTAAACTAGGATTAAACCAGGACTAAAACAGGACTAAACCAGGACTATATCAAGACTAAACCAGGACTAAACCAGACCATAACCAGGACTAAACCAGGATTAAACCAGACTATAACCAGGACTAAACTAGGATTAAACCAGGACTAAACCAGGACTAAAACAGGACTATACCAGGACTAAACCAGGACTAAAACAGGACTATACCAGGACTATACCAGGACTATACCAGGACTAAAACAGGACTATACCAGGACTACACCAGGACTATACCAAGACTAAACCAGGACTAAACCAGGACTAAACCAGGACTAAACCAGGACTAAACTAGGATTAAACCAGGACTAAAACAGGACTAAACCAGGACTATACCAAGATTAAACCAGGACTAAACCGGGACTAAATCAGCACTAAAATCAGCAATTAACTAGGACATACCAGGACTAAACCAGGACTATACCAGGACTAAACTAGGATTAAACCAGGACTAAAACAGGACTAAACCAGGACTATATCAAGACTAAACCAGGACTAAACCAGGACTAAAACAGGACTATACCAGGACTAAACCAGGACTAAACTAGGATTAATCCAGGACTAAAACAGGACTAAACCAGGACTAAACTAGGATTAAACCAGGACTATATCAAGACTAAACCAGGACTAAACCAGGACTAAACCAGGATTAAACCAGGACTAAAACAGGACTAAACCAGACCATAACCAGGACTAAAACTGGAAATAACCTGGACTATACCATGAATATAGACTAAAACAGGACTAAACCAGGACTAAACCAGGACTAAAATAGGACTAAACCAGGACTAAAACGGGACTAAACCAGGACTAAAATAGGACTAAACCAGTACTAAAATCAGGAATTAACCAGGACTATACCAGGACTTTACCAGGACTAAAACAGGAATAACCAGGAATAAACCAAGACTAAACCAGACCATAACCAGGGATAAAATGAGAATTCACCAGAACTAAACCAGGACTAAACAAGATCATAACCAGGACTAAAACTGAAAATAACCACGACTATACCAGGACAAAACCAGGACTAAACCAAGACTAAACCAGGAGTAAACTAGACAATAACAAAGACTAAAACAGGAATTAACCAGAACTAAACCAACCAATCCAGAAATCCATAAAACAAAATTAAACTAAACCAGAACATGGACTGTACCACCAGAAGAAGCCGGCGTACCACCAGTGGGACCTGTACCACAGTTTGAGAACCAATGGCCCATGTCATATAGAATCATTTTGCCACATAAACTCACTGAGACATAAACAGAGAACATGCTGAGTGAAGAGAGAATGATGTTCCTTTAGCGGAGAACATTTGGAGACACCGATGTGAAGGGAGACACCGTTAACATTTCCTCTGCACTGCTCCCGGAGCCTGCCTCCCCCTCGTGAGTGAAGCGTGACTGTGTGAACCAATGACTCACCTCCTCCTCACTCACACACTGACAGATGAGAGTTTTCTGCTGTCGCGCTCACACAGCTCCGGCTCCTGCCTCCAGATGTTCCCCGGCTCTCCTCTCTCCTCCTCTAGGGTTAGGGCAGTTCTGTCTTTATATGCTGCCATTAAGAGACGTTCACTGACCCGAAGGTTGGGGGTTTAATCCCTGCTGCCGGCGGTGCATACTGCTGTCACTTCAATGCTCTGTACAGCAAGTGTGTAGAAAAGCACTGTACAAGACTAATGCATTATTATTATTACTATTATTATTATTATTATTATTATTATTATTATTATTATTATTATTATTATTATTGTTATTATTATACTTAAAATCCACACCACAGCGGATCATAAGCCAGTGTGTTCATGCCAGTCCCAAGCACAGATAAATGGAGAAAGTTGTGTCAGAGCATCCTGAGAAAAACTTTCCTCTCTCTCCTCACCTCCTCTCTCTCTTTCTCCTCCTCCCCCTCTTGTCTTTGCTCTATTCTTCTCTCTATCCTCCCCTCTTTTCCTCTCTCTCTCTCTCTCTCTCTCTCTCTCTTCTCTCTCTCCTGTCCTCTCTCCTCCTCCTCTCTCTCTCCTCTCCTCTCTCCCCTCCCTCCTCCCCTCTCCTCTCCTAGTCTCCCTCCTCTCTCTCCCTCCTCCAGTCTCCCTCCTCTCTCTCTCTCTCCTCCTCTCTCTCCTTTCCTCCCCTCCCCTCTCCTCTCTCTCCTCTCCTCTCTCTCCTCTCCCAGTCTCCCTCCTCTCTCTCCTCTCCTCCCCTCTCCTCTCCTCTCTCTCCTCTCCTCTCTCTCCTCTCCCAGTCTCCCTCCTCTCTCTCCTCCTCTCTCTCCTTTCCTCCCCTCCCCTCTCCTCTCCTCTCTCTCCTCTCCCAGTTTCCCTCCTCTCTCTCCTCCTCTCTCTCCTTTCCTCCCCTCTCCTCTCCTAGTCTCCCTCCTCTCTCTCCCTCCTCCAGTCTCCCTCCTCTCTCTCCTCTCCTCTCTCTCCTCTCCCAGTCTCCCTCCTCTCTCTCCTCTCCTCCCCTCTCCTCTCCCAGTCTCCCTCCTCTCTCGCCCTCCTCCAGTCTCCCTCCTCTCCCCTCTCCCCTCTCCTCCTCTCTCTCCCTCCTCTCCCTCCTCTCCTCTCCCAGTCTCTCTCCTCTCTCCCAGCTCCTCCCCTCTCCTCCTCTCTCCCCTCTCCTCCCCTCTTTTCCCCTCCTCTCCTCCTCCCCTCCTGTCCCTCCTGTCCCTCCTCTCCTCCTGTCCCTCCTGTCCCTCCTCCCCTCCTCCCCTCCTGTCCCTCCTGTCCCTCCTCCCCTCCTCCCCTCCTGTCCCTCCTGTCCCTCCTCCCCTCCTGTCCCTCCTGTCCCTCCTCCCCTCCTCCCCTCCTGTCCCTCCTGTCCCTCCTCCCCTCCTCCCCTCCTGTCCCTCCTGTCCCTCCTCCCCTCCTGTCCCTCCTCTCCTCCTGTCCCTCCTGTCCCTCCTCCCCTCCTGTTCCTCCTGTCCCTCCTCCCCTCCTGTCCCTCCTGTCCCTCCTCCCCTCCTGTCCCTCCTGTCCCTCCTCCCCTCCTCCCCTCCTGTCCCTGCTGTCCCTCCTCCCCTCCTGTCCCTCCTGTCCCTCCTCTCCTCCTGTCCCTCCTCCCCTCCTGTCCCTCCTGTCCCTCCTCTCCTCCTGTCCCTCCTCCCCTCCTGTCCCTCCTCCCCTCCTGTCCCTCCTCCCCTCCTCCCCTCCTGTCCCTGCTGTCCCTCCTCCCCTCCTGTCCCTCCTGTCCCTCCTCTCCTCCTGTCCCTCCTCCCCTCCTGTCCCTCCTGTCCCTCCTCCCCTCCTGTCCCTCCTGTCCCTCCTGTCCCTCCTCCCCTCCTCCCCTCCTGTCCCTCCTGTCCCTCCTCCCCTCCTGTCCCTCCTCTCCTCCTGTCCCTCCTGTCCCTCCTCCCCTCCTGTTCCTCCTGTCCCTCCTCCCCTCCTGTCCCTCCTGTCCCTCCTCCCCTCCTCTCCTCCTGTCCCTCCTGTCCCTCCTCCCCTCCTGTCCCTCCTGTCCCTCCTCCCCTCCTGTCCCTCCTGTCCCTCCTCCCCTCCTCCCCTCCTGTCCCTCCTCTCTCTCCTCCTCTCTCTCCTCTCCTCCCCTCTCCTCTCCCAGTCTCCCTCCTCTCTCGCCCTCCTCCAGTCTCCCTCCTCTCCCCTCTCCCCTCTCCTCCTCTCTCTCCCTCCTCTCCCTCCTCTCCTCTCCCAGTCTCTCTCCTCTCTCCCAGCTCCTCCCCTCTCCTCCTCTCTCCCCTCTCCTCCCCTCTTCTCCCCTCCTGTCCCTCCTCCCCTCCTGTCCCTCCTCTCCTCCTGTCCCTCCTGTCCCTCCTCTCCTCATGTCCCTCCTGTCCCTCCTCCCCTCCTCCCGTCCTGTCCCTCCTGTCCCTCCTCCCCTCCTGTCCCTCCTCCCCTCCTCCCCTCCTGTCCCTCCTGTCCCTCCTCCCCTCCTGTCCCTCCTCTCCTCCTGTCCCTCCTGTCCCTCCTCTCCTCATGTCCCTCCTGTCCCTCCTCTCCTCCTGTCCCTCCTGTCCCTCCTCTCCTCCTGTCCCTCCTCTCCTCCTGTCCCTCCTCTCCTCCTGTCCCTCCTGTCCCTCCTCTCCTCCTGTCCCTCCTCTCCTCCTGTCCCTCCTGTCCCTCCTCTCCTCCTGTCCCTCCTGTCCCTCCTCCCCTCCTGTCCCTCCTGTCCCTCCTCCCCTCCTCCCCTCCTGTCCCTCCTCTGTCCCCTCTCCTCCCCTCCTCCCCTCCTGTCCCTCCTGTCCCTCCTCCCCTCCTCCCCTCCTGTCCCTCCTGTCCCTCCTCTGTCCCCTCTCCTCCCCTCCTCCCCTCCTGTCCCTCCTCCCCTCCTCCCCTCCTGTCCCTCCTCCCCTCCTGTCCCTCCTCCCCTCCTGTCCCTCCTGTCCCTCCTCCCCTCCTGTCCCTCCTGTCCCTCCTCCCCTCCTCTCCTCCTGTCCCTCCTCTCCTCCTGTCCCTCCTGTCCCTCCTCTGTCCCCTCTCCTCCCCTCCTCCCCTCCTCCCCTCCTGTCCCTCCTCCCCTCCTCCCCTCCTGTCCCTCCTCCCCTCCTGTCCCTCCTCCCCTCCTGTCCCTCCTGTCCCTCCTCCCCTCCTCTCCTCCTGTCCCTCCTGTCCCTCCTCCCCTCCTCTCCTCCTGTCCCTCCTCCCCTCCTGTCCCTCCTGTCCCTCCTCTGTCCCCTCTCCTCCCCTCCTCCCCTCCTCCCCTCCTGTCCCTCCTCCCCTCCTGTCCCTCCTGTCCCTCCTCTGTCCCCTCTCCTCCCCTCCTCCCCTCCTGTCCCTCCTCCCCTCCTCCCCTCCTGTCCCGGCGGGAGGCTCCTCCTGTCACAGAGCCGGGGCCACCTGCAGCTCTGCCGACAGCACTCAGCTTGTGCAGCGTCTTGTCTCAGAGATGTCTGGACAACCCGCTCTGGTGTTAAACAACATCGCGCACCTGTTTCCCTGGAGATGAGCGCGGCCGCTCCCGATACCAACGCCAGAAAATACACGAGATCCTCCGAGCAAATGGCTTCATGTGACAAAGCCTCAGACCACGGATTAGCATCAGCTTATTGATTCTGACAGTCGTGATTTCTCTATTTCATGAATCTGGTTATGCATTATTCTGGCCTGTCCAGCCTCCCAAATTATTCAATTTTTGCCTTTCTTTCTGTTTAGTCTCTAAACTGTAAAGACATACAACCAATCAGAGTGAAAATGGCTGTAAAAGGAAGGGATTATAGACCCATTTCTTTTTAAATGTGTGAATGGGTATGGCTGACCAGTGTATAATTATGTTGAAGACAGATGTTTAAAGAGAACAAAGAAAAATATCAGCACAGTTATGCAAAAGTGAGGATTGTGTAATGCTGTGTACTATTTTAACAGTATTTTCAATGCAATTAACCTGATTTTACTACATGCAGAAAACCTGGTTGTTTATGGAGCTTGTGAGTATGAATGACAAACAAAAATAAGGTTTAAATTTAGAGAAATGCATTATTTGTTTAAGGGAAAGGGAAGTGGAAAAAAGAATAAAACAGAAATATCACTTATACATTTTTACATTATGTTTTTCCAAAGTTGCTGAATTTAAAAAGGATTTATTCTGACTCTTCTGAAGCTTTAAGGGCCGTTGGGTGGGAAAACTGTGTCATGAAAATCTGTAGTAAGTCCAGTGAAGGGCGCTGTTCACCCTGCTGACAAACTCACAGCTGCAGAAGAAGCCACAGGTCAACTTTTTCACTTTTACATCCTGTGGTCCTCCTGGGCAGAGCTGATAAACTAAATTTCTGAGCGGACAGGGTCAGGGTCACATGTTTTTACTGGGGATGCTGTTTTTCTCCCTGCTGTAAGACAAAAACACCTCTTCTACCAGTTTCAAATTATGGCTCATTCAGAAAACAGTTCAAAGGCCAAGCCGCAATCAAATCGTTGCGTCTTTGGCAAAACACTAAACGGCCCTTTAGTGAATCACTTGATAATGGGATCTGCTTACCATTCAAACAAAGAATGTGCCCACTGTTGGTCAATCAATAATGTCAACTATGACTCAATGGACCTGAAACATTTCTATCTTTGCATGTCTGCTTACAGAGAGAGACACAAGCAACATAAACAGAAAAATTGGAGGCAAAGCAACACATAAATATTGACAACGCAAAGTACAAGATGAGCTTTATGCACAGGTGGAAGAAGTACAAAATCATGTAAAAAGTACTGTAACTTCAAAATAAAGTAACCTGCACAGTGAGTGAGGCGCTTTCCCACTGAGCTGCAAATGAGCGACATCATATAAAAGTACTGAGCAAGTTGTTTCTTCACAGTTTTGGTCACAATTTTCTCAAGGATGGGTGTCACAACACAAAGACAGGAGTTCTTTTCACCGGTGATTTACTGAGCACCCACATATTTCACCGTAGAACAACACATATTAGACATGATACAAAACATAATATAACCAAGAATTTACAAACAAAACACTTAGTACTTTGATCTGCTTGTGATCAAAAAGCCTGGTGAATTGAGCTTAATAATTTTGATTTTATCTCTTGAGATTTCCTTTGTTGGGTCCGTCGTACCGGAGCTCACTCCTGCAAACCAGAAACAAACACGTCTCCAAAATGACTCAACAGCCTTAACCCATAAAAAAAATAAAATACACTCTTACAATTATATACACTAACAAATACAAACTGCAGCACTATAAACAAATATAATCGATCCAAAGTAAACGCCAATGTATATCTATCTTCACTACAGCAGCGCCATCTACTGGACATGCGTACAAACTACAGTCCTGACTTTCACTCTAACCACGACTACAATGGGACTTACCGTATTTTCCGGACTATAAGTCGCACTTTCTTTCATAGTCTGGCTAGGGGTGTGACGTACACTCAGGTGTGGCTTATATATTAAAATATTTCAGGTGTTGGTTAGAGGGCGCTCTAGGCTTGTGTACCAGCATCTGCTGCACCTGTACCACTGACAATTTAAAATGTAAACATTACCACTAACAACTTAGGCTATAAAGACAACTGAGAAAGAGCGGAATAATTGGAAATGGAACTGATGCTGAGTCTGACGACAGCCACGCAGAGGAGGAAGCGGCGCTTCATCTACCTCCGGAGTTGGCGGAGTTGTTCAGGAGCGACACCGAGGATGAAGAATTTAAAGGATTTAGTGATTAGGAGTGAGATGGTGAGTTTGGTGAACTTGTTATATTATGTTCTTTATGCTATAGTTATGTGAATAACTGTTAATATATTACGTTAACATACGAGACACCTATTCAGTTCGTTGTTTATGCTTCATGTAGCTGAATAACCATCAATGTGTTACGTTAGCAAACCGCACACCTATTCAGCTGTTGTTCTCTATTCTATTATTACTATAACTTGCCTTTCAACATGAAATGTCTGTTCTTGATGTTGGATTTTGTAAAATAAATTTCCCTCAAAAAATTTTACTTATATATCCAGTGTGACTTATATATGTTTTTCTCTTTTTCATTATGCATTTTTTGGCTTGTGCGACTTATACTCCGGAGTGACTTATAGTCTGGAAAATACGATACTTTGAGTCCTGTGTGACCCCTCGCTCGGCCTGACTCTTTTTTTCCCCTTCCTCATTTCTGTTAAAAGGTTCTTTTAGCCGCTCTGTCATGACGATCAGCTAACACATGTATGAAGTTGTTATGGGTAAACAAGGAGTGTCACTTTCTGACAAGACCTGAGACATTGGGTTGGTTCTCCCATTCTTGCAAGGCTGTTTTTTCTTGTTCTCTCTCTAAGATGCACCAGGAGTTATCACACTGAATTGAGAACTTGTAGAATTGAGGACTATGACCCACAGTAACCTCAGATCCCTGCAGGGTCGTCTGAGGAGAAGGTAACTGCTTATGTCGGATGAGTAAGCAGCCGCTTCAATTTAAACTGCCCCCTCCCAAAATAATAAGCAATCACCAAAATGGTTATTCCGACATTTCAATTAGCCTAATTAAACACGGGGCAGCGGCTTCTGGAAGAACGGCATCTGCCGTACGAGTGACTGAGCGATAGAGAGAGTCTGCATCAGCAAACGCACGGAGGAGGAAAGAACCGCTGGCCTGGGACGACGACGAGACGTGAGGAATGCATTTGTGGATAGTTTTCAATTTAATCTCAATAATGGTGCAGATAAATAAAGCTGTGGTCCAGACAAAGACAAGAGGACACAGAGGGAGGTGTAATGTTTTTGTTTGACCTTAAGTTACCGGGATGGTCCAAGCGAGTTGATGGGAAGACTTTTTAGTTTAAGGATTCCTAGCTTCAGAATGCACTGTGACTTTTTATGGTTTGTTTAATGTTTTGTATGTAAGGAACAAACTAAAGATAAAGTCAGAGAGGCCAGACTGAGGAGCAGGGATAGAGAATATATGCGTACAAAGAGGCTGAGGTTGGAGAAGGAGGTATAGAAGAAGACCAAAGATGAGATTTATGGATGTAGTGAAAGAGGACATGAGGTTAGTTGGAGTGAGAGAAGAGGATGGGGTTAGATGGAGGCAGAGGATTTGCTGTGGTGCCCCCTGAGAGCGACCGGCCCAAAGGAAAAGAACAATCTCCCAGTTTTCAACAGATTGCTTTGTGAAAAACATGTTTTACTTTTGTTTCAAGCTGCTTCTGACATAAAACACAATAATACAAAAGTATCAGTGACATACATTAAGGCGTCATCAAGGGTCAAAAATCCCAAAAAACAAACAAAAAATATATAAAAGTTATTGTTACACCTAAGGTTGAAGTGAGTGCTGCTTAATTCTCCTCAAAACACAAAATCTTTCAGTATTTACCACTGAAAAGTTCATCAGAAGAAAAGTGAATTTTGTAGACTTGAATCCTTTTGAGTTGCACTTTTTTATTTCATGTTTTTTGTTTTTAATGAAACTGCATCTAATAAACTGGAGAAGGGAATACTTCTATAGCTCTAGCATCACCTCTTGTTTTTAAATGTGTTTTTATTTTGTGTGATATTCTGACTTTATTCTGTCTCAGGCTCAACACATTTGATCAGTTGAAATATCTCTTTTATTTGCTTTATTTGCAGCTTGTCATTTTAGCACGATGGGTCCTCAAGCCATGACCAGTTCAGAATCACTGCGCTAAGGCAACACAAACCTTTTTTCTCTCCATTTTCCCCTCATCCCATCAGCCCCTGCACATACGGTTTACTTGAATACTAAAGCTTTAAAATCATCAGACAACAGCAGATATGATTCTCAGTTCATCTGCAAAGAAACCAATCAAAGTAAATTAAAAAAGCTCTGCATGATTTTTTTGTCCTTGTGTTTGTGAAAACCAATTATCAGTCAATAGCAGCATACAAGAGACTCATCTGAGCTTTCATATAAAGTGTTTTTTGACAGAGAAATATTTGCATGTATATGAGTAAGGAGAAGTGATTTGTTAAAACTTTTTTTTAAATTTTTTTATTTTTACACCATCTCAGAAAAACAGTGTGGTGAGCCTTTAACCCTGTAGTGATGTGTCCACAGCCGGAAGCACAGTCTGGGCACTGTAATGGACAGACGGACACTCAGCGTCTCTGTCCATCTGCCAGCACTCGATCAATGAAGGAGACGTCCGGTTTGTTCACGGTGTGGGTCATGTGACCAGAGGAGCGTGTCACGTGACCAGGCGGACGTCACGTGACCAGGCGGACAGGACGTGTGGGCTGTGCGGGGACGAGAAGTGAAAGGGTTAAGCCTGAGCGAGCGGGACAGATGGTCGTGCAGAGACGTGACGGAGGAGAACGGGGCTGACACAGCGCCCCCTGCTGGACGAGACACACACACACAGCAAAATCAGTCTGTTTACCTACAGCTTTGGCAGAAAATAAGCCCTGTCTATGGATACAGGTAGAAGAAAATTTGTAAGTGAAAGTAATATTTGGGTAAATTAAAAAAAAAGTTTCCTAAAAATGGAGAAGCAGACAGGAGCAATGGCTGTGTGGCTGCTAAAGGGGGCACTACGTATAACAAGGCTTATAAAACATCACAAAATGGTAGAAAATTGTGAGAAAATGTGTGCGCACTATTTTTTCACACGACTCCTTTCTACTCTGTATGTCATGAATAAAACCTTAGAACTTATGGGCCATTTCTCAGCAGAAGGTATTGTAAAAAAAATATTTAAAATGTCTTTTAAATAAACAGTGTAGTATCAAATGTTAATTATCCAAATCGACTTTTCATCGGCCCCATTCAGACAATAAATGGTTTAACCTCTGTTTCACTGCTCCTGTCTGCTTCTCCAAACTGGGAGCGTGCTGCTGTCTCCTATCTGCTGTAGTGAATAACTATCAAAAGTCTTTAATACAATAATAACACCGACCAAGACGCCACAATGTTTTTTAATAAAATCAGTACTGAACGCCTCAGCATTCTTTCTTCACAAACACAGTTTTGACGTGGCCGGTTTATGGTGGAGTGATATTTGTTGCATTTCCTGGATTATGGCCCCAGAGCTCAGAAAGTTTAGAAATCCTTTGGTAACCAGTGCCATCAGCATTTTGTTCATGATTTCTGATCACTGAGAGATTTTAAACGGCGACTTTTTGCACCGCGCTTTCTTCATGTGTTCAATATTTTTCCCTGGCTCAGTCAATTTTATTACACAGAACTGAATTTCTGGATTTATTTGTTCTGATTTCTTTCTATGTGTGGATTAACTGGGTTGTTACCAACTCGTGATGATTTTTTTTTTTTTTTTTTTTTTTTTTTAAAGGGCAGATAATATAAGAGAAGAAACTGGATCAGCCGCTCTGAGCTGAGACACTCTGTCTTCCCTAAAAAAAAAGTTAAAATTTACAGTTCGATAGTTGACGGTGGTTAGTTCAGAGAGAGATGCCTGAAGCTGTTTGGAGCTGCTGTTTTGCAAAATGCACGTCGCAATATAATTCAGTTTTTTTTTTAGGTTATATATTTATGATAAAGTTTTTTGGGTTTTGAGGTCAGCCGTTGCTGGTGTTTTTACTTTTTACTCCTAATAAAGCCTTGCTTTTTGTTAGTGTTTTATCTGCACTCTTCTCTTTTAATTTAATTTTAAATTGATTCTTAATTATACTCTTTAAATTTGATTTTATTGTTTTCATTGTGTTTTGTACTTTTAAGTTTGCCTTTTTTTTTTTCCTTTTCTGTAAAGCACTTTGAATTGCTCTGTGTATGAATTGTTTTATACAAATAAACTTGCCTTGCCTTGCTTTGCCTTAGTGGTGTTGTATGTTTAAATAAAAAAAAAAAAAAAAAATGCTTAATTATAGTTGTTTTTTGTGTAGTAGAGTGGTTCTATAAGCAAGTCAGTTCATTTAGTGGTTTCAAAGCACGTATTTGAGTTACATATGAGTACACAATACAACTTATTTGTCAAAACTGTGTTGAATTTGACTAAAATATAAAAGGTATTGGAGGTAAAATGTAGAGCCATCTGGGAGCCAAAAGAGCCGGCTCTTTTTTTGGTGAGCTAAACCAAATGACCCAGCATCACTATTACCGACGTCTGGTGAAAATTTCTTGTCACGACTACGCCAGAAATATTTGTTAAGAAAACCTGCGATCTTAATTTATCTGCTGTATATGTTTTAAATCTCATTCCCCGCTCCTCGTACCCCAGCAGCATTAAGTACCCACGTTGTTCTGATAAATGCCAAACTTTAAACCTAATTGTAACTCAGGTCCTAAACTGGAGTCGTGACTGTGAGTCTGTTGTGATGCATTTGTGGTCGCGTTAGTTCTGGATGGGACCATTAAAACTCTGTGTGGCCGAAGCTAATGCTGCTAATGAATAAACATGCTCACACACGCATTTACATTAAGTTGACTCTCAGCCCCGGGACGTCCTCGGGCTCTGGACTTTCTGTCGCTCCGTCTTTGTATCAAGATTTAACAAAATACTGCACGTACATTAAAGATGCACCATGCACTTTTCCATTTGTCATTATCTGGGCTTTATTATAAAATGTTGTCAGTGGTGGAGGAAGTACTCTACTTTTTTCAAGTAAAAGTGCAGATAAAGGCGCAAAAAAGTAACACCTTAAAATTTCTACTTAAGTAAAAGTATAAAAGTACTTAATTTCAAATGTATTTGTAGGTAAAAAAGTAAAATTACTTCGCACAATATTAAACTAATGAATGTGTTGAATGTGCTGCTAACAAATGTGTGAATTATTCTGATATTTCTAAAGAAGTACTACTTTACTGTGTCTTTTATACCTAGGTACTGCGTCTACACCAAAACACCAAACTCAAAATACTTTTTACTTCAAACCAATTCAAAAAAGTATTGAAGTAAAAGTTAAAGTAACCCTTGTAAAATATACTCAAGTACAGATATATGAAAATTGTACTTAAGTAAAGCAACTAATTACTTTTACTTTGTTACATTCCACCACTGAATGTTTTTGACAGAGGGGGCGCTAGAGCAGGGACTGACATTTTTTGACCAATCACATGCTCAGAACAAAGGGAGGGGGCGGTCCCATTTGAATCAGGCCCATGCACTTTGTTTTTATGAACTGTAGCAGTGGCGGCGGCGGCAAGTTCAACTGGAAACACCCCTATTTTTATTTATTTTTTTAGTTTAAGTGAGTTTATTTTGGTCACATTAACATATAATAATTTGTACTAATGCACTTTGTAATACATGAACAAATACTGTACATATATACAAAGAGAAAAACAATGACTTTACAACTGAAAAGGTGTGGGCTGAAGCCACAGCTTATTACGCCTCCCCTATTTACTTTACTGCATCTACCATGTGATATCTAGACAATTTTTTTAAGAAAATTATCTTTTTTTTTTTGACAGAAGATCAAACATACAAATAAATAAATAAATATAAAAAAACAATAAAACTCAATATAATGAATTTTTTAAATTGTTTTTTTTAAGTAAATTAGTGAATTACTCCTTTTAAGTCCATCTGTAATCCCAGAATTTCACAAGTTTACCCTTTAACAGAAATGCAGTTCTTCTTTATATTAAATTACTTCTAACGCCTGTTTTTTTTTTTATCATATTTACCATCCCTGTCTTCAAACATACACAAAATATTATTTGGCAATAACTTTTTTTTTTACTTTATACATAAATAATGTTGTATTAAGACTAAGTCATAGAATTTTAATGCTTTAAATTTGATAAATATTGGTTTAGTTGATTCATTGTAAGCAGAATGGTTGATGATTCTTATGGCTTTTTCTGTAAAATAAAAATTGGTTTTGTATTTGTTGTTTATGTTTGCCCCCACACTTCAACACAGTAGATCATATATGGTGTACGAGAGAACAATATAGCATATATAGCGTAGTTTTGTTTAAAATATACTTAGATTTAGAAAGAATTGCAATTGTTTTTGACATTTTTGTTTGTATAAGGGTTATGTGTTGTTTCCAAGATAAATTATAATCAATTATGACTCCAAGAAATTTATTTTCATTTACTCTCTCTAAAACCACATAATTTATTGTTAAATCCACATTATCTTTAATTTGTTTATTACTAAATATAACATATTTATACAGCACCTTTCACAAAATGCTTCCCAAAGTGCAGAAAAAGACATTATAACACAAGCAAAAATAATAAAAAAATAAAAAAGCTAAAAAACAGTCCGTTAAAACAATAAAACATCAAACCAAGTCAACTAAAAGCTCGTCTAAAATAAATAAAATCAGTGTGTTGTGAACATTTCTGCTGGCTCCTGGTAAAAGCCTTGCAGATTTGTTAAAACAGGTAAAAACAGAATTGCAGTAATGTAACCAAGAGGAAATAAAAGCATGGACAATCATCCCCAGGTCCATTTTGGGTAGTATTTTTCTTAGTTTAGAAATATTTCTCAATTAATAAAAACAGTTCCTGACTAACTGTGTAGAACGACTGTCCGAAGAAAATGAATTATCAAATCAAACACCAAGGTTTCTAAGGCTGGACTGGACACAGGATGCAAGGGAACCAAGGTGCGGTGTGAGGAGAGGGATTTTCTTTTTTTGGAGCGACAATCAAGCTTTTAGTCCTAGCTGTGTTTAATGGAAGATAGTTATTTGCTTGTTCATCTCTGAGTCATTAAAAGAACAAAAAAACTGGGTAAGAATGATAAAACACAGTGGCGAACGTCTCTAAAAACTGAGCTACGGCTACGCTACTACTGCTAACAGTCAAAAAGAGAAGAGGAGAAACTTTTTTTATTAAAAACTCAAATAGTGGGTCTTTAAGAGACGCAGTAATTTTTTGACTTTTTATTTATTTATGTATCTCTCTGGCCACACTGTCCTCTGTCTTATGCCTGTCCTTTCCTCGGTCCTTCCTTCGAGTAGAACTTTTTGCAGGATGTTGTGTCGAAAATATCTTAATGTTCTTTCCTTTTCGGTCCTGAACATTTCTCGTGTGGTGCCAATTCTTCTTCGGACTTCCTTGTTGCTAACTTGGTCCACCACTTTGAGCCTCTTTCTGTAGGACAACATCTCAAAATCTCTTAAACGATCTTTCTTTTGTTTTGAAATAGTCCACGCCTTTGGTCTTTGGTCACGAGTGCTTTGGTGCATTTTGGACATCCATTACATTTGCCATCTTCAGTGAGTTTATGGCTTAGATAAAAGGTAAAACTTGCAACTTGCTCTACTTCTACTCCATCAATCCTTATGTTAAGTCTAGGTCTTTCTTCATTTTTACCAAAAACCATTGTCTTTGTTTTCTTTGCATTGATTTTCATGTTGAACTCCTTCCCTGCTTCAGTATTAGGCCATTGATTTTGATTAAAGGTACTTAGATTTTAAGTTCTTCTTCTACCTCTTTCTTTTAGATACAGGAGGAAAGCAGAACAGAGATTCTCAACTGGTGGGCCGGGACTCAAAAGTGGGTTACAGGAAGGTGGAATATGCCTAAAAATTATATTTATTGCATGAAATGGTTTTCTAAAAGCCATCATAAAATAACAAATTTCCATCATGGACATTGCAGCCAATCTTTATTACAGATCTGCTGTTTCATGTGCTGTCTTTTTGCTTTTAGTGGTACAAGAACAAAATTATACCGCTCTTAAAGATGAAAGCACTGCTATTTTAAGGCAGAATACATTTGGTTAAAATTACTGAAAAATGCCCAGAGCTTGACAACTAAAAGAGGGGCTGCAGAGAGAGATACACAAATCTGACCTAAATGTCTGACGTGACCTTGACAACGCTGTTTTTATGTTTGAAAATCTGGATCTGTGGAAATGTTGGCATCAGAAGTCTTCAGATCATTTTGGGGTAAAATAAAGTTGATAAAACCAACTGTAGACGGAGGTCCCAGTGGTGGAGGCACACAGAGTTCCTCAAAAATCTTGCGGTTTTGAGTCTGCTTTGTGCTTGGTTGGATATTTCTATTGTCAAGGCAAGAGCAGACTATTTTAGAGATAAAACTTTTGAAGGTCCCCTATTCTGATAAATCAACTTTCTTAAACTACCATCACTACGAGGCATTCAGCTCATTTAGGGCTTGACATTAACAACAGCCAACGACCAAAAGCAGGTAGATTTTCATTTTGGCTTTTAACACAAAGACTCCCACTGACAGGTTCAACTTTTTGTGCACCAATATCTTAACATTACAAGTTAGGCCTGAATTTAAGTTGCTCTGCTTGAGTATATACATTTTAGATATAGTAACCATCATAATCAAAGAAAGAAAAATGTTAGTTTAAACATCACATGCACAAAGATACGCTTTATTTTGCCTAAATCTTTTTTTTAATATTTGATAAATCCCTGTTCTAGGCCTACATAAAACCAAATTTTACATTTCTTGTAAACTATAAAAAGTACACAAAAACTTAAGTAATTAACATGTGGCTAATAAAAATACAAATTGGGTAGTGACTTTTGACAAAAACTAGTCAAGGTGGCCAGTGAGGAAAAAGTAAATGTCAAGCCTTGTTTATCTGTTAGCTTCATGTTGCTACTAAACACGCTAAAGAGCCAGTTTATGGAAGGAAGAAAGGATGAAAATCAAAATATGAAAAGTAAACTATAGGACTTTATTACAGAGGCATGATAAATGGATAAACTGTGGCTCAAATGAAGCTGTAGCTTAAATTCAACCAGGAAGACTGTGATGTCTTTACCCCATCACCTGTCTATCACTGTCAGCCAATCACAGCCTGCCTACTTTGCCTCTCAACCAATCACCTTTCAAGCCATTCATATATATTTGTGTCATCCTGCTTTTCAGCTCTGTGCCGCAGCAGCAGAACCATCAGCCCCCTCAGCTTCTCCTTCTCCTGATGGTTCTGCTGCTGCGGTGGAGTTGGGGGCTCCGGGGTCCAAGCGCCAAAGTTTATTCCTTCAATAAATTATCCTTTACACTTCATTTGTGTTTGTTTTATGAATGAACGATACCTGGATTGCCTTAAAAATACATTCGCTCCAATGTGACGACCACAACCGCTCTCAAAACCAACACTCATCTGGAGCACTTACACCTCTGTTATTTATAACCCCCCGTCTCTCCGCAGCAGCGCCGGCTCAGACTCCCATCAGCCCTTGCAGCTCATTTGCATACTAATGCTCGCATCAACAGATAACATGGCTGCGAGTCCCAGGCCATTTACGAATCGACCAATGCGGCGCGGGCCCTCGGCTCGGCCCCTCTGTCTACACCGTCACAGTCTGGTGCACACAGTTAATTGGCTGCGGTTTAATTGCTGCTCATTAGCGTGAGTAACCAAACACATGAGACGTAACGAACAGAAATCTTCCTCCGGTGTCCACTCAAATGGTTCTTTAATTCCCAAATGCCTCCCTTCACGTCAATGTTTATTTTTTTGTTGTTGTTTTTTTAAAGAGACCACCACATCTGCTGAAGGTTTCTTTTTTTAACCGTTTTGATGCTTTTCAATGTTGTTGATCTTCGGAGTTCAACGGTGGCAGAGTGGTTAGCATTGCTGCCTCACAATAAGGAGTAAGAAGTTTGCTTTATTTAACCAGGAAAGTACCACTGAGATAAAGAATGTCTTCTGCAGGGGACACACAGAAAGACTAACGCGTGGCTTAACACAGGGAGCTGTCTGCACCAGGAACCGACCCGGGACACACACCCCTCCGAAGAAACGCTGGAGATATAAACTAACAATGTTAAGGTATAGGACTGCATTAAATAAACAACAAAATAAATATCAGGAAAAGAGTAAAAATTACAATAAAACACAAATAAAAGAAAGATGGAATAAGAGAATAGAGCAGGGCGTCCAAACTTTTTCCAATGAGGGCCAGATCTAGAGATGTGCAAATCTTCAAGGGCCAGCATCTCCTGATGCTTTCTAAAAACTGAACGCATGTACAGAATAAATATGTGCATTGTTTTATAAGGATTTTGTTTTCAAAAGCCAAATAATTATGCATGCTCACTTCATTTTCTTACTTTCTGCGCTTTATTCTGTATAAAAGCCACCTAAACAAGTGAATTTCTCTACTGTGAGATTAATAAAGTTCAGTCTAAATCTAATTCACAAAAAAATAACATCTCTGAACATAAAAACTGCAACTGCAATTATTTTTCGACACACTAATTTGAAAATACAACACAGAGAGTATTAGATGAGATGCATAAATGTACAGACAAAGCGACAGAAACACTACGAAAGTGCTGGAGGGCCATAAGTAATGCATTTTGTCATAGAAGCTGAGGGCCATATGAAATCTCAGACCATGCCACAAATGGGCTGCACTTTGGACACGTCTAGAATAGAGTAAATAAGAATAAAATGAATAAATATTAGGTATAAGCTGAATTTAAAAAAAAGGTTCAGTGTTCTCTGCAGCCCTGAGGTCGTCCTGCAGGTCGTCCCACAGACGAGGGCCACAATACTGGGAAGCTGCCTCTCCGTGAGTATGTGGTAAATGTCTCAGTGTGTAAATGTAAGAGTCAGTATCAGAGTGTGTTAGTGTCAGCCCTGAAACTAACTCAGAGGTGGAGCCCATTTCAAATCTGAAGTAGCAGGGATAGGCTCCCGCACTCCAACCTGAATTTATTCTTGATATTTTTTCTTCATTCCTCACTAGGTTTATATGCAGAGTTTATTCTGACTGGATTTAGTTTTTTGTGCACAAGAAAGAATTAGATTATTGTGGCAGCAGACTGTCAGAGATAAAAGCACAAAGTCTGAAAAAGGCATGTTGGAATTTGCTAAATTGCATCTTGCATTTTTGATGGTCATAATATGTCAGGTGTTTCATCAAACCATCTCCAGGTGTTCATCAGAAAAAAACATGCCCTGTGTAACAGACTATCTGGCAAGTCAGGTTATCTTGGCTGCAAATACATTTGTAAACAAAGTTATCTGTGTTTAAAAAGTAAGTAAAATAAATACTACATGAGTTAAATTTGTTCTGAATGTTTCTTGCATATGGTAGTTTTGTCTGTGTTGTGTTTCTAATACGACTCAGCACAAATCTCCTGCCTAACGCTGGCTTACAGAAGAATAACTCCATTCTCAAACTAGCGTCAGTGTAACTAATTATATTATAGTATATCACTTTTATTTCATGTTACACTGAAAAATAAACATTCTGAGTGAGTAATCCTCACTTACATTTGGTTTTATGACATCCTGAAATCCTTGTATCGCACCACATAAGTCCGGCTGATCAGCGCCCCCTAGTGTCCTCCGCTTTTCCCCCCTGGGTCCCTGGAAAAGCCTTGCTATAACTACAGAAACACATTGAGATGAAAATTGTATATTCAGTGCCACTTGTTTTTTATAGTTTCACACTCAACACAAACATTTAGACATTAAAAACAGCGTTGACATTTAATGGATTACATTTTGTTTTATTTTGTTTCCCACTGGCTCTGGTCTTCTTCAACATTTATATTCAAAAGAGGATCCTGCTGTCAAAAATGATATTTCCTAAACAGAAGTTACCATTAAAATGTTAAAATGTGACATAATGTATTGCACAGTAAAGCAGCTTGTGTGCAGTCTTTGTTCTTTTTGTGTTTGGTTTACTCTTTCAGAATCATGTTTATTTTACATTAAAGGTTGATTGCTGTTGATTTTATTGTTGATAGTTTGCCGCCACACACAACCATTAAAAATTCATACGCCGCATTTTAATATTGAGACAACTTCTATTTGTGTTGATATTCAAAAGGATTTCATGTTGCCCCTGTCGCTTGTGTTACAAAACAAAAACTCTTTCACGCCGCTCTGCTTTTCTCACCTCTCCTCCAATCCCACAATCCTCTGCTTCTTCCATTACCTTCTCGTCTTTTACGGTCCCTGCTTTTGTTTATGGGTTCACGGTCTAGTTTTTTGCTCCACTCGTTCGGATTTATGAAAAACATAAGAGTGGCGAATGTAACTACAGTGTGTAACCACATGTAAAATGACAAAAAAAAAAAAAAAAAAAGCATATTTGCGTTTGAGTACACTGATGTAAAACTACTTTTCACTCCATAACCTTACTTAAGTTAAAGTATTACTACCACTCCTACAACAAATTCTGTTACTATGACTAGTACTACTACTGCAACAGCTACTTAAATATACTAATTTTGCTGCTACTACTACTAATACTAACCCTGCTACTTCTTCAACATCTACTACTACCATGATGGTCCAAGAGTTACTATTACTTCTACTACTGTAACTATTGCTGATAGTACTGCAGCTGCTTCAACTATTATTTTTACTATTTATTCTGCTACTACTACTACTACTACTACTACTAGTACTAATACTACCAAAGATTTTAGGTTTTCTGGTCTCAAAGCAACAACTACAATTACAAATACTGCTACTAATACAGCTAATACTGCTATCACTAATACTATTACTATTCTTGTCCAGATACTACTACTAATACTGCAGTGGCTACAACTAAGGCTACTACTACTACTACTACTACTACTAGCATTACTAATATTGCTGCTATTTCTACTACCATTACTTTCAGTGTTATTTCTGCTGCTACTACAGATAATAATAACACTCCTGGTGCTTTAAGATCTACTACTACTACTACTACTACTACTACTACTACTACTACTACTACTACTACTACTACTACTGCTGCTGCTGCTGCTGCTATTACCACTATTCATTTAATACTTTTTCTGCTGCCTCTACTACTACTCGTACTACTGCTATTTCTGCTACTACTACTACTACTACTAATTCTGCTACTACTTCTTCTACATCTACTACTATTACTACTCCTACTAATACTATCACAACCAACTGCTACTACTAGTACTGCTGCTGCTTCATCTATCATTTTTTCATCAAATTTGAGGCTGGTTGGTCTCAGTGCATACACAGAAGCACGCACAAATCACTGAGATACGTGTAAGAGATTTTTATTTTATTATTATTTTTTGTTTTAGCGCTCTGTCGACAAGGACATGCTCAGTATTCTCACAGACTCTTGTCCTTCATGTTAAATCCATGTGGGCATTAAACCTCGCGCTGCGCTTTAGAGAGGCATCTGAAGCGAGAGGTTTGATGAAAAGAAGAGAAAGCTTTCCTTTTAAGGCCTATAAAGGGATTCATGAAAGGATTTTGGCTGAAAAAGCTGTAGTCGTGTTTAGCCTTGACATTAATAATGACATGAATGTATGGGAACAACTCAACACATTCATCCTTAGAGGTTTACAGGTGTGTAGTGGCACACACTGTCCAAGGTCAAACCAAGACCAAAGCTGGTGTATGATACATTAAAAGAGATCTCTTTTTAAAGATCAAGCCCAGGCTCAGAGCAGCTGTTGGTGAAGAAAGTCCAGTTTTGATGTAGTCAGTCATTAGTCAGATGTGCACAACCTGAAAAAAAGTGAGCTTCAGCTGTTGTAGATGTATTAAATCATTTAGACATTAACAATAGAAATCAAATTTCTCATATTACTGACGAAATGACAAAAATGAAATACAAAATTCCATATAATTTGTTGAATTATTTCCTCTATAAAATAAATATCTGTTACTCCAGCTAATCTTTTCACAAAACCCTTGTTCATTTTATTTGCTGTTTTGTCTCAAAGTTGGTGGGGCTGACATTTTGACTTTGAACTGACCAGACCAATAAAAAGCAGCAGCTATTAAGTATGGATATTTTACAATCATTTAGAAAAACAAAAACAAGTATGTTTATTCTGTTTTTATTTTGTGCCAACAGCTTTGAGAGAAAATACAGAAAATTTGAGAGAAACAACTACATGAAATATAAACTAATAAGGCTGACTTGGAGGCTGGACGTGTGTAGAGTAAACTGTCGTTAGGGGTTTGATTCCTGGACCGTGTGGAGACTTTCTGTGTGGAGTTTACATGTTCTCCCTGTGTCTGGATGTGGCAACTATAGTAGATAATACGACAAAATGCTATGCAAAAAATTACCGAAGTCTTTTTAAGTATGTTGTTGTTTTTTTCCAGTACAGTCCTTTGTGCTTCCTCACAATCAATCAGTGCAGGGAAGAGCACAGAGACGTTATTGACCACATATTTTGTTGAATAAAAGTAGTATTACCCCTTGATTTAGTGCTCAGAAACAATGCATTTATGTTTGCAAGGCAATGTGCAGGATGATTCCAAGGGGCCATGACTGATAGGAGTCCAGAAAAATCTTACATTAACATTATAAGGTTAGCTTAGTTTGAGATGATGTTATATCTTTTCAGGGGGCACAGAAAACCTGGCAGCGTCCCTGCGTGTCAGTCTGGATTCAGCTTTTTATACCATTGCAAGATAGGGATGTCCCAGGAGACTCTGACTCCAGCCACATGGGGTCAGTAAAGGCACAAATCATGTTTTAATGGATTATTTACCATTGAGAGATAAAAGGTGTGTTTTCACTCTATGTAATTACATTTATATATTTGTTTAAAAATATTGCTGAGAAGCATTTTTAGGCAACAGTTGGCGTTTTTGTAATGTTTTTAGAGAAATCTATGCAGGAAAACATGACATAACATTTTTAATAGAGTAAAGTTTTATTGTTGACTCCGCCTTAAATCAGAAGTCCTGGTAAAGTCCTGGTGAGGTCCTGGTGAGGTCCTGGTGAGGTCCTGGTGAGGTCCCAGTGCGGTCCCGGTGAGGTCCCGGTGAGGTCCTGGTGAGGTCCCAGTGCGGTCCCGGTGAGGTCCCGGTGAGGTCCTGGTGTGGTAATGGTGTTGTCCCGGTGAGGTCCTGGTGAGGTCCTGGTGTGGTCCCGGTGAGGTCCCTGTGTTGTCCCGGTGCGGTCCCGGTGAGGTCCTGCTGTGGTTCTGGTGTGGTTCTGGTAACACATGTGGACCAAACTACAGACTAAATGCAGGAAATGTGACAGAGCTCAAGGTGAATTCAAACCAGACCAATTAGATCATCAACAGTGTAAACAGTTTCACATAGAATCTTTGTAGCTACATGGATAGAGCATTTACCCCCGAACTAAAAGATCCCAATTCAAGTCCAGGGCTGGGGACCATATCTTTAAGCGCTTTTATTTAAGATATGATTGGTATGACTCTTTATCTAATCACAAGGATGCTGTGGACAAATACATCAGCTGTAGTTGTGGCTGACCTTGTGCTGCAGTGGGATTCTTGTTAGATTTGTTCACATCCATCTTGTTCCTGTCAAGGATTTACACCGTCACTGACCTCCGGCTGGTTCAGTGGTGCGGCACTACTCACAGTTATCACTGTGGTTTACGTTTAGCAATGCTGTTTATAAAGTGAACTGCATAGCTGCTCTGATTTGATCAAATGACCTTGTGTGAAATATAATAATAATAATAATAATAATAATAATAATAATAATAATAATAATAGCACGAAGACTCACACTCATCCAGGCTAACTCAATCGCAACAAAAGTTTAAAAAGCAGTCAGTTTTTAAAGTTGAAGACGCTTCACCTCTTATGCAAGAAGCTTTCTCAGTTCTGAAATTGCACTGGTGAGAGCTGGGTTATCTGTTTCTAGGAAAGAGGAGTTTTAGACCTGAAACTAAATTGTTTGTTTTGTTTGGTTCAGGAGACTAAATAAACTGTAAAAGAGCCTGAGTGGTTTCAGGTCGTTAGGAGTCTTTTGTGTTGTGTACTCCATCCACTGCAGTGAGAAATGCAATGAACAGTACACTGGAGAAACTAAACAAGCGGTTATACCAACACCGCAGGACCAACTCCAGGGGACCAGAATCTGCAGAACACCTCCACCTGAACGCCACAAACCACTGCTTTGAGGAAAGTGAAATCTGAATCTTAGCCAGAGAGAAAGGACGGTCTGAGCGAGGAGTGAAAGAAGCAATCTTTGTCAAAAAAGATAAACAGAAATGGTGGACTCAGATACAACCTTCCTTCTGTCTACAACAGTCTCCTGAAACCCAAACAAAATAAACCAGTTTCACTCAGGTCATTAACATCTGAAGGAGCTGCCCAGGCCCAGGAGGGTTAACCACTCTGCCACTCACTCCAGCTGAGGACAAAGGACTCCTAACGACCCAAAACCACTCAGGCTCTTTCATATTTTATTTAGTCTCCTGAACCAATAGAAGTTAGTTTCAGATCTAAAACTCCTCTTTCCTTGGAGCAGATCACCAACTCTCACCAGTTCAATTTCAGAACTGAGAAAGCCTTTGGATAAGAAGTGAAATGTCTTCAACTTTAAGAACCAAGTCCAGATGACTGCTTTTTAAATCTTTTGTTGCAATACCACTTCTACTACTGCTAGTACTAGGGATGTAACGATGCACTGAAGTCACAATTTGATTTCGATTCACGATTTAATGTTCACAATTACGATTTTTTAAGATTTTTATTTGCAGATTTAGTTGCAGTATAATTATGACTAAAAGGATTTTTTTTACATTGCCTATTTGTGTCTCCTTATCAAAATTTAATTGTTGTACATTTCTTATTAACTGAGATTGAATTAAAAAAGTAGATATTAAAACAGTGACATGTAAAAATAAAAATATATAAAATAATTTGTTAGCCACTTTTTTAACACCTTTCTACTATCCTTCAAAAACAGAGACATTGCAGTAGCAAGTAATGCACAGAGAAGCAGCTTATCATGAATCCACGCCTCACTAAGATATAATGGGCCTAATAAAAGTCAAGACTTATACAAATATCAGTGAGGAAAGACTCATCCTCAGTAAAGACACTGATCTCCATGGAAACACTTCGGGGGAGGGGCCGCTGAAACTTCAACTAAACTTTAGCTGTTGTTAGCCACTTAGCTTTCCTTTAGCTCGCTGCTAACAACAAGCTACTTTCTGAACTATGGCAAAGGAGCGAACAGGTGCAGCCTAAATAAAACCTTCAGATGTGTCTTTCTTGCCGTTCGCCCTGGGCTTGTTGTTGTTTTTCCGTGTGCGCTGTGTGCGCGCTCCTCTGTCTGTGCGAGAGGTGAGGGAGCGCTCTTCTGAGCCACTCCGAGTCATGTGCAGTCTTTTCACGTTTCCAGCACGTTGGGCTAATGGTTTTACAAGCCCTGTAAACTAAAACTTTATATAAATTCATAATTCTCTTCGGTAAAATGGTCAGTATTGATGTCTAGCGCCAAGTATGCGAGCCAGATTACTCACCATTATACTTTTAAAGGGACATCGCGATTCATTTTTTTTCGCACCGATTCAAAATTTCTCTCTTATGCATTGATTTTTAGCTGATTTACAAAGAATTGTTACATCCCTAACTAGTACTACTAATAATAATAATATGTCTCATGTCTCTTATATATACAGGACTTTACTGGACATTCATTCTCTAATCGGTGAATGGTAATCCTACCTCTGTGGCCATAGGTGTCCCGGGGCAGACTGATAGATACATGGCAGCTAATCTGAGCCTACAGACCACCACCAAACACAGCCAGACTGACACATTCATGCATGGGGACGATGGGGGAAGTGTCTTGCCCAAGGACACAGTAGCAGTATGCAATGCCGGTAGCAGGGACTGATATACAGTTATTACATCATCTGAAAGTACCTGTTATTTGCAGAGGCTTTGGATGGTTTTATTTAACAGACCATCTGGACAGACACGTCGAGATCTACAGTATCTCTGACCCATATCAGATCAAGTTTATAGAAAAGGTCAGGTGTAGGAGAGCTTTAAAAGGATTTTCTGTATACAACTGTATTCGGGATATCAGAGAGTCCGTGTACTTTCTTTTACCGTCTGTTACTTTGTTTGTGGAAGTAGAGGAACTGCTGCAGACCCAGTTTTAGTTCAAAACCAGGTTGAGTCATGGTGTTGACGGATAAATGCAGAGACTTTTGAACACTGAGATGCAGACTCCTCTCGGCCCAGTCATTTCTCTGATTCACTGTAAAAATAGAGCTATCCTTTATCCAACGCTGAGCTGGTGTCTCTGAATCAGGCGAGATTTCTCACAAGCTAATTTGGAGACAGACTATTGGAAAACTTTTATTAAAGCAATTATATTGTGTAATAGTAGATAATAAAATGAATAGGTCTGGTGTCAGTCAGCCGTTATCAGGCCCGGTGCCATTACAACTAAATAGCTACATTTTCTGCTTTTATTTTATTATAAACGATCGGGCCAATTTACCGCCGCCCACTCAAGGAAGCACCGACCAATCAACAACCTTTCTACATCCAGTCTGGTCTCTTTCATTTATAAAAAACAAACAAAACAAAAACAAACTGTACATTTTTCATTTTGTAATAAAATGAAGGTGATGTGTTTTTTTTTCTTTCATTATGTTCTAAAGACTACAACATTCTGCCCTCTGCTGCCCTCTGCTGGTCTCTTCTCCTGTTTCTGTTTGGCACCAGTAGAGCACTCATTAAAAATAGGTTTATTTTAGCCAGATAATGTTTTTTATTTTATTTTTAATGAATATTTTTAATACAAAGAGCACTTACAATGACAGAACAAGTAAAAATAAAGACATTCTGGCAATTACATGGCACAAACACAAAGCATTTCATCTTCGCATTTCATTTTACATAAAAAGTAAACATTTTAATTTCCTTCCCAGTCATTATTTTAGTAAACCTTTTTTCTGAATCCATTATAGATTCTTCTGTTTTCTGATAGTGTTCCAAAAAAATTTATAAAACAAGACATACTCAAGGACTCTGATTAACTAACACATTACATTCAGTCTCTCCAACAAACCCAAGGACCACTGACAGGAAATAATGTATAATTCATATTCACATTTCACTAAACATCTGTTGTACTTTCCCTCAAAAATTACAAAAATAAATGATCTACAGATTCTGAAACTGCATTTTTCTGACTCTCCTTTCATAGTTGCAGTCATGACCACTTTCGCCTCAGCCAGGACCAAAATAAGTACCACACTGAGTCATCGCTCGGACACTCGGGACATAATATCAGGAAGCAATCAACCTCAAGAGGAGACCTGTCCTTGGTGCATCTGAAGTTTTTTTTTATCCAATCACAGTAATGACTCCTCTCTGTCCAGTGGCAAAATGAGACGAGAGGAAGAGCTTTTTGGAGCGAGAGGCTTGAGACAAAATAAGAGTGGACAGGTGCGGTGAAAAAAAAAAAGATTTAGCGTTGGATTTTGCAGCAGCAGCAGCGGCGCCAGAAGCCCTGCTGCAGGTGGGACAGTGGTGCAGGTGCCTCAGACGACCTCCCTTTGAAAAAATCATGAACTGTGTTTTTCTTATCTATATTTAATGAGAGGAGCAGCGTGTGGCCCCAGCGCTCTGCACCGTCGCCTCGCTACACCTCACCTTTGTGTCAGAGGTGGAAGAAGTACTACTCATGTGTACTACTCGTGTGTACTTGTCTGTGTACACTGACGCAGAGGTACTGTTCAAAATAATCAAGTACTGCTATCACAATTACTACGGATACTATGACTACTACTATCATTCTACTTCCACTGTCAGCACAACTACTATTATTACTCATGGCTTTTACTACTACTACTACTAAGGCTACTACTACACCAAAGCATGTACTACTACTACGTCTGTTACTGCTACTCCTGCTATCTTGCTACTACTACTACTGCTGCTATTACTAGTTATACTGCTGCAGAGTCTACTACTTTTGCTGCTACTGCCACTACTACTACTACTACTATAAATACAGCTACTACCATTAATACCTCGGGTGGAAGAAGTACTCAGAGCCACTACTACAAAAGTAACTTCTGCTACTACGACTACTATTGCTACTTCTGCTACTACTACTATCACTGCTGTTACAATTATTATTACTCTTGACAGTAGCAGTATTTTATTACTGCTGTTACTTCTGCTACTACTACTGCTTCAGCTATAACTACTTTAAACTACTACTGCTTTAATTATTATTACTGCTACTGCTACAAGGACTACTACTGCTTCAGCTACTACATTAACTACTACTACTACTTTTACAGCTGCTACTACAACTGGATCTGAACCCTGAATATTCAGACTGTGAGGAGTGTGCTACTATTAAAATACCTTTACTTATTTTTAAATTTAAAATATTTTTCAGTAAAAGTAGCAAAGCCTCAGTAAACAACTTTAATATTATGCAAGTAAAAGTATCTTGTTACTTTCCACCACAGGAGATACTTTGAGATACTTTTTACTCAGAAAAATATTTGGCGTTCAAAGAACCAGCTTTAATGGACTAAAAATGAGCTTAAACCAGGACTAACCCAGGTCTAAACCAGGACTAAACCAGGTCTGAAACAGGATTAAACCAAGTCTAAACTAGAACTAAACCAGTATTAACCTGCACTAAATTAGGACAAAACCAGGACTAAACCAAGACTAAGCAATGTTCTTGACTCAAATCCAGATGTAAACTGGAACTAAACCAGGACTAACCAGGTCTGAAACAGGATTAAACCAGTACTAACCTGGACTAAACCAGGACTAAACCAGCACAAAACCAGGTCTAAACCAGTATTAACCTTCACTAAATTAGGACAAAACCAGGACTAAACCAAGACTAAACAATGGTCTTCACTCAAATTCAGATATAAACCAGGACTAACCAGGTCTAAACCAGGTCTAAACCAGTACTAACCTGGACTAAATTAGGACAAACCCAGGACTAAATCAAGACTAAGCATTGGTCTTGACTCAAATTCAGATGTAAACTGGAACTAAACCAGGACTAACCAGGTCTGAAACAGGATTAAACCAGTACTAACCTGGACTAAACCACGACTAAAAAAGCACAAAACCAGGACTAAACCAAGACTAAGCAATGGTCTTCACTCAAAATCAAATATAAACCAGGACTAACCACGACTAAACCAGGTCTAAACCAGTACTAACCTGAACTAAATTAGGACAAAACCAGGACTAAACTAAGACTAAACAATGGTCTTCACTCAAATCCAGTAAACCAGGACTAAACCAGGATTAAACCAGGATTAAACCAGGACTAAACCAGCAGTGGTCTTTGATTCAGATTTAAATCCGGACTAAAACTGTTTC
This sequence comes from Bostrychus sinensis, assembly GCA_020698575.1. NCBI lineage: Eukaryota > Metazoa > Chordata > Actinopteri > Gobiiformes > Eleotridae > Bostrychus > Bostrychus sinensis. Next base: position 8,632,284 of record CM036253.1, on the reverse strand, counting down.
TAAATTAAACTACATCCTAACCAATCACCCCTGCGTACCACCAGTGTTACCCGCACCACAGTTTGAGAACCTTTCAGCCTTGTTCTCATGTAGCCCCCATGGGACAGCTCTGCTCTAACGCCAAAACAGATTCCCAATGTGTGCCAATGAAGTCTTGATTATGAAGATGGGACAGGAAGTGAACGAGCTGAGGGTTAGACCGAGGCGAGCGCGTTTGTTTACATCCAGAAAGGTACAGGACCCCATCCCGACTGGCCTCAGGGGACCGCTGCTAGCTCCCCTTCCTTCACCCCGCAGTGACGTCCTTAGAGCTGTGTTTAGATCAAATCGACACACATGTAAAAAAATAAATAAATAAAAATAAAAGGCAGTTTGAAGGGGTCCCATGTCTCTGGCGTGTTGTTGTTTGTCCCGGGAGAGGAAGGAAGGAAGTAAAATAAAAAAATCAATTAAAATCAATGGCGGTGGCGTGGGGGGACTTTCGCTGCTGAGGTGTGTAAACAATTGTCCTGGAAACAGTGTTTACGCCAAGTGACTGTTTCCACTGTTTATCGAGCAGCTCCCTGTTATGTGCCGCTGTAATTTGCCATTTGTGGGAAGACACTGAGGTGAAATAGAGAGACGGGAAAACAAAGGCGACTTTAATGAAATAAACAAGAATAAAACCAGGAACAAACAACAGCAGGCGGCTTCACAGTTTCATGACAGTTTCCTCTCACTCATCTGTGTCGATTATTTTTCACAAAGGTCAAAATGGTCACATAAAACATTTGCGGCATTTTATGCTTTTTTCTTTTGTAAATGCAAATTCTTCTACCATTGAAATTCAAGATAAATAAATACATAAGAAGCTGTCTTGTGTTTTAAATGGAACATAAAATAAAAATATAACAATAAACCCCTATTACTTTTACTTATTTTACTGTATATTTTATGTTCAAATTAAATAATCTTAATAATAAACTCAAACATACAAAGAAAAAAAAATTAAAGCTCCCCTTTAGAACAAACCAAAAAATTATATATAAAGCTAAAAAATATCTTACAGTCACTCAGAGACAGAGTGCTTTTTCTTTTTCAACAGTTCAATATGAGAAGATTGTAAGTTTTTTCTTATGTTGGAAATAAAAGTGCTTTTGTACTCCTGGTTGGGAAACGCTGGGCTATACTATGGGCCTTAGGCGGGTCCCAGGACATTGGCAGGTTAGACACAAGCCCTTTACTAAAGCAACTCAACACTAGCCCTGCCAGTCAAAGTTTTTTCCTCTTCTGTACACAGAAGTTAGTCTCGTACCTTTTCAATTTAACCCTGTAGCACCCTCTGTTACAAATATGCAGCATGTTATTCAAAGGTCATGGCAAAAAAGTAGGAGTCTTTTTTTTAAATGTATTAACTAATTCATGAATGCTGCTTACCAAAAATATTGACAAATTTTTGTTCTTACCCATCCCCATTGACTAAAATTTAGTACGGATGATTTTTTTCCAACAAATATTTCTGTCTGGGTTCTACGGGGTTAATTTAATATCTATGAGTGGAACAATCACAGGCATAGCCTGTAACCAGTAACCAATCAGAGAAACAAAAGGTGGGACGTAAGCAGTGCTCCACTGACCTGTAACAAAAACAAACATGGCGGTTTGTTGTCGGTTTTGCCATAAAACACTTGCCTCTTTCTAGGGCGGAGCAAACCCGAATTAACGGACAGTGGAGTTAGCCAATCAGAAAATGGCGGACGTGACGTTAACAAAGCGTCAAGAAAGTGAGAAAGTAAACAAACGGAGTAGTGAAGCCACGAGGGAGGAACGAGGGAGTTATTTCAACATTACCGTACCATACCGCTGAATGAAACAAACTCTCGGCTCCTCGGTGCGCCATCTTGATTGTTGTCGGTGAGGAGACGCGTACGAGTGACGCTGCTCGTGAAGAACATGTGACTTAAATAAACCAATCAAAATGCACGGTACAGTTGGGATTTGAGTAAACCACTGCGGACGGCATGGTGACCAGACTGATATTTCTCTGTAGAATAACACAGTCTGGATTTTCTAGGCAAATGAAACACCAGAATATGCCGTATTATGAGCAGCTCTGTACTTATTTATGAACAGGGACAGCAGCAGAAGCCAGCTGTACAAAGATTTGTAGAGAAAGTGGGTTTGTTTGAGTGTAGTGGTTACGTCGGACGTCAACGGGACTTTACTGTTGTTAAAATGGAAACATACACAGAGGACTGGACGACGAGGACTTCAGCAGAATCACTGTGACGAAGGAAAGCACTAAACGCTGTTAATCAGGAGAGAAGTTAGTAAATTTGCTCTGTTGCCATCTTGGTTATTGTTGATAGGAGATTAGCTTCTGTATTCCTAAATTGCGCTGCAGATAAACGGCTGTGATGGGCCAGTTCCAAATCGACCGGAGAGAAACGCTTTGTTGCGAATGAGGAACCAGACTGTCCTGTTTTTGAAAAGAAAGTAGGATGACGTGTTCCACCTGATTATCTCCCGACCTGTCCGCTCACACGAGGATGAAGTCAGTCGGACGTCAGGATGTGAGCATCTCCTCACACAAACAAACATCTGATCACTCCGGACATAGCACTAGAGCTGTCTAAAGATCATCAACACCTGGATGAGGTAAAAGTGTGTTTGTACTTTTAATTTTTAGTTTTTAAGTTGCTTTTTTGCTTTGTTTGACTTTGAATAATTGCACTTTTTAAACCTTTAGGCAGCGATAGTTATAGTAATAAAGTAATACTAATACTAATACTTAATACTTTATCATAACAAAACGCTCCTTGCAGTCTCTCTGTGGTTTTAATTCAGTCACGAGCCAGTCTACTCTTTGTGCCGGAGCCAAACCCAGATTAATTGAGAGGGCTGCATGCCAAGAAAATGTGAAAATCACTGCACATAAGACAGCAGACGTTTTGGCTTGTCCCTTAAAAAAGGAAATAAGAAAAAAGTCAATTTTAAAGCCTTTGTTTTGCTGTAAGTTATTCTCGAGGTGTTTGTTGTTTACACAGAAAACATGTGGACAGATTTGCGCCGCCATCCCGGGATCGCTCCACTGTTAAACCCAGCGTCTCTCACAATACAACACCACCCACAGACAGACACAGCACAGAGATCCAGCCTGTGCACCCACTCTCTGTCTCTGTCTCTGAGCTGGCATCTGGATACTACAGCCCCTCCCTACACATTGTTTTTTTTTTTTTTTAAATCTATCTCAGGAAAAACCTCAGGCCTAATTCCTTGTGTCAAGCCAAAGTGCTCTGCTGGCATGGTCCTCTCGATCCATAGCCCAGGACCGCATCGGGCTCTGGAGTGGACATCTCAAAAGGCCAGCGGTTGACTGGCACTGACATGAAATATAGGAACTTAAAGTGTCACACAAGAGAGGAGGAAGAGACGGCCGAGCTCCTGTATAGAGAGTGATCAGGCATAACATTATGACCACATGCATGACCTGTTGCTGGTGCAGCACTGTTCCATCCTTGGACTGCTTTTGGTAGATCCTGACCTCCTGAGCTGTGGTTTTGGAAATGCTCTGACCCAGACAATTAGGCTCTTAAACTCACTCAAATCCCTGCGCTTGCCCATTTTTCCTGCTTCTAAAGCTGGGGACACACTACACGATTTTTTTTTTCCCGATTTTGCAATGATTCACAGTTGTGCCGAGTCTGTACCAGTCAACACTAGCTGCAGGGAATCGTAATCACCAGTCGGCCCTGAAATCCTTTAGTGTGTGATGTTCAAAGACTCGAATCGGGGCAAAAGCCCGGCTTGACGTCAGTCGCAAGCAATCAAACATGTTCAGTGGCCAATGATAAAACAGTTGATGGGACGCAGGAAATAGCGTCAGAGAACGAACACGACGCTAGAGGAAGCGGTGGGAAAATATACAGTGGGGCAAAAAAGTATTTAGTCAACCGCCAATTGTGCAAGTTCTCCCACTTAAAAAGATGAGAGAGGCCTGTAATTTTCATCATAGGTATACCTCAACTATGAGAGACAAAATGAGAAAAAAAAAAAAAAATCCAGAAAATCACATTGTCTGATTTTTAAAGAATGTATTTGCAAATTATGGTGGAAAATAAGTATTTGGTCACCTACAAACAAGAAAGATTTGTGTCTCTCACAGAGCTGTAACTTCTTCTGTAAGAGGCTCCTCTGTCCTCCACTCGTTACCTGTATTAATGGCACCTGTTTGAACTGGTTATCTATATAAAAGACACCTGTCCACAACCTCAAACAGTCCCACTCCAAACTCCACTATGGCCAAGACCAAAGAGCTGTCAAAGGACACCAGAAACAAAACTGTAGACCTGCACCAGGCTGGGAAGACTGAATCTGCAATAGGCAAGCAGCTTGGTGTGAAGAAATCAACTGTGGGAGCAATTATTAGGAAATGGAAGACATACAAGACCACTGATAATCTCCCTCGATCTGGGGCTCCCCGCAAGATCTCACCCCGTGGACTCAAAATTATCACAAGAACGGTGAGCAAAAATCCCAGAACCACACGGGGGGACCTCGTGAATGACCTGCAGAGAGCTGGGACCAAAGTAACAAAGGCTACCATCAGTAACACACTACGCTGCCAGGGACTCACATCCTGCAGTGCCAGACGTGTCCCCTGCTAAAGCCAGGACATGTGCAGGCCCATCTGAAGTTTGCTACAGAGCATTTGGATGATCCAGAAGAGGATTGGGAGACTGTCATATGGTCAGATGAAACCAAAATAGAACTTTTTGGTAAAAACTCTGCTCGTCGTGTTTGGAGGAGAAAGAATGCTGAGTTGCATCCAAAGAACACCATACCTACTGTAAAGCATGGGGGTGGGAACATCATGCTTTGGGGCTGTTTTTCAGCAAAGGGACCAGGACGACTGATCCGTGTAAAGGAAAGAATGAATGGGGCCATGTATCATCAGATTTTGAGTGAAAACCTCCTTCCATCAGCAAGGGCATTGAAGATGAAACGTGGCTGGGTCTTTCAGCATGACAATGACCCAAACACACTGCCCGGGTAACGAAGGAGTGGCTTCGTAAGAAGCATTTCAAGGTCCTGGAGTGGCCTAGCCAGTCTCCAGATCTCAACCCCATAGAAAATCTTTGGAGGGAGTTGAAAGTCCTTGTTGCCCAGCAACAGCCCCAAAACATCACTGCTCTAGAGAAGATCTGCATGGAGGAATGGGCCAAAATACCAGCAACAGTTTGTGAAAACCTTGTGAAGACAGAAAACGTTTGACCTCTGTCATTGCCAACAAAAGGTATATAACAAAGTATTGAGATGAACTTTTGTTATTGACCAAATACTTATTTTCCACCATAATTTGCAAATAAATTCTTTAAAAATCAGACAATGTGATTTTCTGGATTTTTTTTTTCTCATTTTGTCTCTCATAGTTGAGGTATACCTATGATGAAAATTACAGGCCTCTCTCATCTTTTTAAGTGGGAGAACTTGCACAATTGGTGGCTGACTAAATACTTTTTTGCCCCACTGTAAGTGGAAATTTGAAGAAGAAGAAGAAGAAAACATAAACAATCACGGCAAACACCGAAGAAAGTTGAGTGCTACCCAAGCAAAACTGGATACGTAGACGTTTTTCTTTCCTTTTTTCCAAACAGATAACTGCACACACAACGGCAACAGCGATCCAGGTACCGTCCATGTTTGTTTACCATTTAGTTCTCGTGAGTTCCTTGCGAGAGTTTGCTGCGTTTGGTTGGCATCAGTTGCGGCCTCAGCAGATCTTGTAGTGTGTGAGGCGCAGTCTTTCAGTCGTCAGAACTAAATCTGCTGAAACCAGTCGTTAGTGTGTGCTCCAAGTCTTTTCAGAATCTGTAACGACTGAGAAATTCGTGTAGCGTGTCCCCAGCTTAACACATCCAAAGGACTGATGGGAATAATGACACGATGGAGTGATAGGGTCAGATTTTTGGTCAGAAGTCACCTTTACTTCATTACTTTCAGGTTAAGTTATAGTGCATTATACAGGATTACTTAACTGTATTCAAACTTTGCTACATTTAGCTGCTTCAGATATGGGCTAAACACTAAAATGTACACTCAATATATGTTCAAAAATACATTTACATTGCATATAAAAATCTAAAACTACATTTTAATACAATAACGTTACATTCTCCTCACATCTTAATCTTGCCGCATAAACCCAAACTCATTCCACACAGAGTTATAAATGCCTTTCAGGAGTATTTCTAGTTTTTATTTTTTGTTCACAGCCTTTATTAAAAACCTGTCTAAGGTTTTTGCGCAGTACAGTGTGTTTAAAAGTCCCATCAGAGTCAGTAGAGTCCAATGATAGTATATCACAGTTTGGGTTAAAAACAGTTTGGTTTCAGTGAGGGGGAAAAAGCCTTGAAATTGTTGTGGTGCTGTCCAGAGGAATGTAGCAGACAAACTCTCAAAGCTCGGGATACGCCAAGAACATTATTTACTACTGTGTGACTTCTGTGGAGCGGGCCTTAAATGATGAGATGAGTCTCCTGGCTCTGCTGAGATGGGACGGCACAGGAATGACTAACCTCAACACCAGAAACAACAACAGGCAACGGAGTGGGAGAGGAACTACTTTTACTCAAATATACTTCCTCTGTACAATTTCTTAAACTTAACGTTACTTGAGTACGTTTTTGAAGAACGTTTTTAACTTCTACTAAAGTAATTTTTCCAAATGATTAAAGTATTTTTGTCCTTGGAGGCAAAGTGGGCAGTAGTAGTAGCAGTAGTAATAGTAGCATGAGCAGCAGCACTAGTAGTAGTAGTAGTAGTAGTAGTGGTAGTAGTAGTAGTAGCACCAGTGATGGCCGGTGGTGACTCTGGGTGGAGGGGTTGGTGCATTGATACGAGCCCACACTCCTCAGTATTAACACAGGTCATGGACAGCGACTGCTCAACCAAGTTCTCACACAAACGCTTGCACATAACTTCAAGGCAATACTCAACCTTTATAAACCAATTCAACCAATGCACAACAGCACCTTACCCCACAGTTTTATCCAAATATGTATCATCTAACAACCTGACAATGACCAGAGGTGAACAGTGACAGAAGGAGCAGAGAGCAGGCCGTTAGCCTAAAGTCACAGGTCATGTTTGTGGGAGGTGGAGGCATGTGTGGGTTACATAATGACACGAGGTAAATGTGTGGATAAAACACATTAATGACTCTGTCACTGCAGTCCAGTGGTTTCTGTATAATGTCAGATTGAAAACACAGCCAATGCGTTCAAGCAAGTTTGTCCCAAAAACTTTGGAGAAAAGATTCAATCCTCTTCTGTGTTCAAACGCCGCTCTGCTCCGGGTGTGATAATGATATTAATACATAAATCTTTATTTGTATAGCACTTTTAAAAAACAAGGTTTACAAAGTGCACACAGCAAGGTAAGGCAATAAAATCAACAAAGAAAAGACACATGCATGAGTACATTTAGATAGACAGAAGTACGACAATAAATAAGTCAGTAAAATAAATGAATAAATAAAGAAATAAATAGGTTATAAAAAGGCCAGTCGATAAAAGTGCATTTTAAGAAGTGATTTAAAAGATGACACCGATGATGCCAGCCTTATCTTCTCAGGCAGGTCGTTCCAGAGTCGAGGGGCTCGGACTGAAAAAGCTCGGTCACCTCTTGTCTTGAGTCTCGACCTTGGAAAAGCTAAAAGGGACCTGCCCGAGGATCTAAGGCTGTGGGGAAGCTCGTACAAAAAATCCTCCAAAGTCCGCGCTGCAGTAGATTATCATTAAACAACAACTTTGGTTATCATCACCCAAAAGTAAGACGTTAGTCTGCGTGTCCTGTGATTGGCCAAATTAAACCCAGGACACTGTGCTGAATAATTCTAGCCCCTAATGCTATAAACAGGAGCGGGGGCGGGACTCCACCTGTCAATCACCACACTAATGTCATGTTCTTGAGCTAATTAAAAATAACCCTTTTTCTGTTCTTTGCAGCAGTATTGGTTTATTTTAAAACAAAAAACAATAGCAAGGATGTAGCCATTACAACACAAGATTAGCGTCTCATATAAGAAACATACAAGATTATTAAAAATATAATAATTCACTATAAAAACTATGGACGTTTTGAAAATGCCCATTGATACCAGCTGTCCCTGAGTACCACCACCAGTAGTAGTAGTAGTAGTAGTAGTAGTAGTAGTAGTAGTAGTAGTAGTAGTAGTAGTAGTAGCACCAATAGCAGTAGTAACAGTTGTAGATCTAATAGTAGTACTAGTAGTAGTGATTGTAGCAGCAGCAGCAATAGTACTAGTACTTGTAGGGGTGGGAGTAGTAGTAGCAGTTGTAGTATTAATAATGGTAATAGTAGTATTAGTAATAACTGAAGCAGTACTTTCTTCTTGAGTTATCTTTATGTACTTTTACTCTAGGAACATGTTTTTTTTAATATCTTCTACCTGAGTAAGATATGTTGAAGTATCAGTACTTTACCTGACTGTGAGTACTTCTTCTGCCTCCCGCTAACAGAGAAATGATACACATCTGCAGCTCTTAACAATAATATCGTTCATTCAGACAAAGCACAGTAATGAGTCACTGCCTCCTGTTCCTCCGCAGCTATTGAATTGTGGGTAAATGACATATAATTATGAACCTGGACTTAAACGCGGAGCCGAGAGGAGGCAGGAGCCAGTCAATCCAATTAAACTCTACCTTTTGTAAAGTATAGTGCAGTTTAGAGGGATCTATAGCGGCGCGGTAACGATCACCGAGGGCGGAGGACCTCTTTAAGCCCGGCTCTCATTCACTCTGAAATTTTAAAGGCAGCACTAATTCACCACAAGACCTTGGTCAGGTTCGTAAAAAGGCTGAAGGGAAGTGAAGAGCAGAGCATATGCAGCAGGATAGGATACATTAAGCCTGGTACAATATGCATATTTTACTTTGTTATGTTTCATTGTAAGTGATCAATGTTTGAAATAAAAAATAAAAAAAAAGCCTTAGGTAATGGTGATATTTCTGTCTGCAGTTCTGGAGGACTGTAGGTAAAACTGCGCTGCTGCGATTAACAGAAAAAGATACAAGCTGCATATTTTACTCACACAATATTTGGTTTGTGGGCAACGGCTGTGGTGAGTTTGAAGCAAATCCAAAAAGATTCAGTGGGATTTTTTTTTGTGTGAAATCTGTAATTTTCTTGTGGAATGGTCTCATAGGGATTTTATAGGCGTTATGGGAAAATGAATGAGAATCCTATTCCTCGGTCTGAGAGTATGCAGCATGTTTTCTGCTACAGCAGGAGACCTGTTTAAGACACAGAGCTCATCTTGGGCTTAATCTGTAGCTAATGAATTGGGAAAGTTTCCTGTTTACATCTGAGAAAGTAATTCCTATAACACAGTGTCACAATGTAACAGTTTGAACAGAGAATTTACCCGCAAGGTGGCCATTTTTTTATACTTTTGCCAATAAATTGTTTAATATTTGGAAACAGTAACATATAAATCCCTATCATTTTATTTTGCTATGTTTCTCATTATGTCAGCATTCTTTGTTCCAAATTTCATGACTCTGTAACTCTGTATGTGACTGTAGTGCTACTCTTTACACACTCACAAAATTCTGTCTGAGGTTTGTCCCAAAAAAGTGTTTTTTGGGGTCCTGGGACCAAATGAGGCCGAGTTGGAACAAACGATTTCAAACTCATAATGGCCCATGGTATAGACTAATCAAAAATAATAGTGGAAAAAAGGTAGCAAAAAAAAAAAATTGTGTGGGTTGAGTCTGGCTCCTGGACTTATTATTTTAAGTTATAAAAAATATTATAATTGTTTGGGGAATCACAGTGTTACACAAAATAAATGTAATGAACCAAAACAGTGTGTAGTAGAAACAGATGATGTATGGTAGAGACAAAAGTACAATCACCTACTCCATCTTTATAAAGCAGGTGAATATATTTCCCCACGGCTGCAGCAGGAAACAAACTGGACGATTGTGTCCCACATCTGGACCTCAGACTTTCAGCAGTGCTCACTGGGCTTAAACCAACTGTGGAACAGATTCTAAAAGATCAGCACTTTCAAAAGTGGAAAAGTGAAATCAGGGAAATGACTTCCTGTGATGAGTTGAGGTGGCTCTGTTCTGCCTCCTGGACGCCTTCCTGGGGAGGGGTTCAGGGCATGTCCCACCAGGAGGAGGCCCCGGGGAAGACCTAGGACACGCTGGAGGGACTATGTCTCTCGGCCTGGGAACGCCTTGGGGTCCCCCTGGCAGAGCTGGAGGAAGTGTCTGTGGAGAGGGAAGTCTGGGCATCTCTGCTTAGACTGCTGCCCCCATGGAAGGAGATGGATGGATGGACTTTATGTGATGTCTATGCAGAAATCAAACAGGAACAGAGATTTGAGAAATCGTAACTATCATCAGGCCATCTGCAGTTTTAGAACAAATAACAGCAGAGTTCCTAAAGTCACTGGTCGCTAAAAAGGTCTGAGAATTTGTAATTTGTGTGATAATAACTGTGGGAGAGGGTCTTATTTGAGTACAAAATCCTGAGGTGACAAATATTTGCCAAACTTTTATTTAAAGCACCTATCAGTGTATAAGCTTGTCTGAGCTTCAGTCTGAAAAACAAAAATATATATAAACTGTATCTGTAAGCTTGGTGCCTTTTTGAAATGGGTTTTGCCTTTATATCAATGAGTTACTGTTGTCTTCCAGTGTATATTACTTTGTTATTTATGAATGTGTTTGTGCTCCACACCATGTACATGGCCATGAGCAAATAAATCAAATAAAATGGAATAAAATGAAATGAAGAAATGATTAGAACTGTGCTGAGTGTTTTTTTAAAAGCTCTTGTGTTCCTGTGGTTGTTGCAGATTTGTTTTGTTACACAGCGGCCCTCTGAGCTCTGAGACACTGATGCGTCCTGACAGAGTGTAGCAGGTGGAGCTCCTGTTCACTGCTCCTCAGCTGCACTGTTCACCTAATGGCCACTGGTGTCACTCAAAACCACTCTCCCCCCTCCACGCCGCGTCAGTTTAGGGCTAAAAATGTCCCGAGCGAGGTCTGTGAACAACAAGGTCTAGGAGAGGTCTGTGGGAGGAGCAGAGGTCTTGACCTGAATACTTGCAGCGTCTGGAGCAGAGCAGAGCTCAGAGCGCCCCGGGTCAAAGCCGAAAGACCTCAAAAGGGGATTTCCTAAAGGGATTACCCAGACAGATGTGGGCAAGAGAAGGTCTGCTCACAGTGGAGGTTTCCCAAACACTGGGTAAGGATGCAAAAGTGGGTTGTGGGACATTTACGGACACTAGTTCAGCATGTGTGGAAAATGTTTTCTACGTTAGAGATCTGTTACTTTGACTTTGCAGAGAACGCTTGGATGAGGTGTCTGTCGCCCCCTGCTGGCCACGGTGGGGAATGGACAGAGTATAAAATGGCTAATTAGCACAGCTGATGCTAACAGATAGATAAATGAGCTGACTGCTTTGTAGTGAGTCCCGTGACGGTGCATGGGCTTTATGCTGCGTTCATGAGCTCCTCAGGTGCTCACTTTCTGAGATGAGAAGTCGTTTTCCCAACTTGTTTATGTTCATGTGCTTTTATCTCGGAAAGTTGCGATATTGACGTTACCATAGCTAGACCAACGAAGTTATTGGTCAGTAATGTTATTAATTAGCATTTATCAAAGCTAACTAGTCAGATAATGTTAGCTTTCTCAATACTAAAAAGCTGAACATTTTTCAAATAAAGCTTTAGACAAAGCTTGGACGTTAGGGGTAAAATAAATAAACGGTAATGATTAGCATTTTTAACGCAATTTTGTTACTTCTGTGCGAACAACAGCAACTCATTCTTAGCAAAGAGCTCAAGTATAAAACGTAAATTAAAAAATCAGCTACTTTTCTGTTCTGTCAATGAAGCAGATGACGTCAGGAGGAAAGTCGAGCAGCAGGTTTGACCTGAGTTCCAGAGTTTTTCCGACTTGTGCAGGTGTTCATGTGCATCTTTTAACTCGAGGGGAAAAAAAGACAAAAAAACAACAACAAAAAAAACCAACAACAAACAAAACGTTTTTCTGGGTTTTCGAGGACCACATAAATGCACCATTAGAAACGAACACCAGCACTTGGTTTCATGTGTCTACATAGAGCTGTGAGACTGAGCGTTTTCAGATCTTGAGAAGGTGGCAGCCTCAGCATACAGGATTACGCAAACATGCGTGAATGACACAAAATACTTCTCCAGGTCTTTTTTTTGATGTGGAAATGTTATATTTTGGTTAAAAGCTCAAAATAGTATAGAATATGGTGACAAATGTTGAGAGAAAGAACAATAACAAAAGGTAACTGCATCAGGAATCATTTACTCTACTATTTAAAATAGGGATCTAACAAAAAGACGTCTGAGACCTATTTAATGAATTGTAATGTGTTTAGACATTAAAAGCACACAATGATACAGGTATTCTGAAATAACCAATACGCTTACACTCAATTTACACTGAAAATGTTGCATATGTCCTATACGACCTCTGTAACAAATACACAGAACGCCATTCAAATCAATGAATAAATTGGCGTCCGCAAGATTACTGTGTCAGAGACGTGCTGCACATACATACATCTGTGTAAATGAAGCGTGAGACAGTCATTTAGCTGTGGGGTTGCCAAAGATACAGAATACTTGTGCTGTACACCACTATGCATGCTGTTATGACTCAGTCTTTACCAAAATGTCCCTGTGCTTTTGAAAGATTGACAAGGATCATGAGGGAAAGTAACAAACAAACATAATTACAGAATGTGTTTTTATTTTTACTAATAACCATATCCATTGTATAAAGTGCAACTGTGCCAGGAGACATAACTACCAGAGTTTTTAATGATATCCTCACTGCCACTGACGCTGGTGACCGAGTCGTTCTGGTGCTGTTGGACTGTTTCCTTCAACCATGAAGTCCTCCTCACCCGGCCAGGACACTGGATGGGAATGCGTGGTTCATTGTTAGAGTGGTTCAAATCTTATCTGTCCCACTGAGATTTCTGTGTGGGTTTTGGTGGCTCTGTTTCTTCTTCAGTCCTTCTAAAGTGTGGAGTGCCTCAGGGATCGATCCTTGGGCCGCTTCTCTTTTCCTTAAACTTGCTCCCACTTGGTCCAGTTCTTAAGAAACATGGTGTCGCGTTTCACATTTATGCAGTTGAAAGCCAAATGTATTTACCTCCAAAAACACTCCATATGCCACCAAATAGTTTTTGTAACTGTTGTAATCTGGTGTACAGCACTTTGGCTGACTGTACAGTTCTTTTAAAGTGCTTTATAAATAAAGTTGGTAAAGTCGCACAGCTAAGTGGAGCAGAAACCTATGCCAAGGCACTGGGCCGATCTCGTATAATACCAAGATCTGGACTCCAAATCCAGTTAATTTATAAACAGGGCTTGACATTTACTTTTTTCTCACTGGTCACTTTGGCGAGTCTTTGTCAAAAGTCACTAGCTAATTTGTATTTTTACTAGCCACAATTTAATTACTTAAGTTTTTGTGTACTTTTTATAGTTTACAATAAGCTTGAAGAAATGTAAAATTTGGTTTTATGTAGGCCTAGAACAGGGATTTATCAAATAAAAACAAGTTTAGGCAAAAATAAAGGGTAAGAATAAAGAATCTCTGTACATGTGATGTTTAAATTAACATTTTTCTTTCTTTCTTTAATCATGATGATTACTATATACTAAAATAAATATACTCAAGCAGAGCAACCTAAATTCAGGCCTAACTTCTAGCGTTAAGATATTGGTGCACAAAAAAGTTCAACCTGTCAAAGTGGCAGTGGGAGTCTTTGTGTTAGAAGCCAAAATGAAAATCCAACTGCAGTTGTCCAATTGGCTAGTGGTAATGTGAAGCCTGTCATATCAATGGTGGAGCAGGACCCAAAAGCAGACTGAGACGAAGCCACAGTTAATGTACACTCAAGGAAAAAAGAAACGCACCACTTTCATTTTCTCAATTTGTCAAAAAATATTACAGCCAGTGAAAAATTACAGACTACAATGAGTTTAGTACTACTCTGAGTCAAAATGAAATGACTGTTTTCCTGGTTCTGGTTGATTGATTTTGATGAGCAATAACAACTGTATTTTTGTATTAATCACCTCTGTCTGGGTCATGAGTAAAACTCAGAGATGAATTGGACCTGTCCTCAATTGTGCACAACCATTCCCTATAAAAAGACACCAAAATGGAAAAAAAAAGCACATTTGTTCACAATGCCACGACTCCTGCAACCAGAGAGAGATTGGCAGCCATTGGCCTGCTTCAAGCTGAAGGAGCACACGGCTGTAGCCAGGAGTTTGGAGTCCATCACTCTACTGTTGTACGCCTCGCTGAGCGTTTCCACACCACTGGATCCTCCAATGACCGTCCCAGATCTGGTCGACCACATGTCACAACTGCTGCATTATTATTGTTTGGTCATGTTGCATAAGCATTGATTAATTGGGTCTGAATATCAGTGACGGGTATATGGTTGATGTGCACATGTAATATTTCCATCAAAAATAAGTAACCAAACAAAAATGTGGTAAAAAAGCAGTGGTGCGTTTCTTTTTTCCTTGAGTGTAGTTTATTACAATTGAAAGGAATTCTTTCTGAAGCAGGAGGAGCAATGATCGGGAGCAGAAGGCTGGTGATAGAGGAGATCTCGAAGGTAAGTAATTCACAGGAACCTAAAGGCAGGCACAGTGGCTGGAGGACAGAGCAGAAAATCCAGGTAAATACGAACAAAATCACAAGGAGTGGGGGGGAAAAAAAAAAAAAAAGCCTTAACGTGTTCACCACAGTGGATGACTGACGATCCAGCAGAGCAGAAAGGACCAGGCTTAAATACTGCAGCAGATGATTACTGGATTAGAAGCAGGTGCACCAATCAGCCCAGGAGCAGGAGCCACGCCCACAGATCTCCAAATAAGGAAACAGACAAACACAGAACAAGGAGGGGAGGGGGAAGACAGAGGAAAGACCAAAAACCAGGATTGGACTATGACAGAGCCCTGTTTATAAAGCAATTTTAAAAACAACAAAGGTGGCCCAAAATGAGTACACAACAAAGAAAATTATAAAACAATTGTAGACACACTACAATAAAACAATAAAAAGTATGATAAAACAGTAAAAGTAAAAACCCCAAACTTAAAAGCCAAAGAGAAAAAAATGTGTTTTAAACGGATTTAAAAACCAGGGATCTCACAGTATTTGATCTCATATGAGTAGTAGTTAGTATCTCTGGCCCTATCTTACAACGATGCAACTTGTCTTTTTTCTTTGGTGCATATAGGACTTCTCCTGAAATTTTGCAAAAAGTTGTCCATAGTAAATAAATGAAGCTGTACGTACATATGATTATATAAAAATGCTTTCGTGTGGACTGTGAAAAAGCAAAGTTTCAGTGAAAAAGCTGCTTGTGAGGAGAGGAAAGTGATGATGTATGTCAGGAGAGGAGAGCGAGGGGCGAGAGAGACGGAGCAGGGGTCGTCATGGTAACGGTGATGATGATGATGATGGTGGTGATGATGATGATGATGGTGGTGATGATGATGAGGCGGACGACGATCGCACGAGACACTTGTGTGAAAGAGCACGAACCTGGAGACATCAGCATCAGACGCCAATACAGGTCTCATAGTACTACTCTCACTCAGTACTACACTCAGTACTACACTCAGTACTACACTCAGTACTACACTCAGTACTACAAAAATACACAGAGGAGAAAAGGTGTGGCGTGTAGGAGCAAGTGTAAAGTTAGTAATAATTATATTCTACTTTATATTCTACAAACTACTGCTTAAGTCACGCTGGAGTGAGCAAAGTAAGTGTCTCTGAAGAAATGCTGTTTTATTCAAATTGTAACCAAATTGTTGTAGGTTATTAAGTATTATAGTGATAAAATACTAGAGTTACCCAGTGGTTTGAAATCCTGGAGTCTTTCATTAAATCATCATTGGAGTGAAGCAGTGAATTACTCGTGACTCGTTAATGTGTGCAGGGATTCTTGGTCATTCAGGCCGTCACAATTAAAACAAAGTTGAATTATCAAATACTGCTGTAAAGGAATATTTCAGTTTTATGAAGTAGTGGCTGAATAAAATATGTTATTATATTATTTCATTCATTATATAAAAGAAGGGGAAAAAAAGCAGAAATATGTTTACATGACAGCATGAAGTTTGAATGCCCCTTTTTAACAAGAAATATTTACATTTCACATTTAATTTTCATCAGCATCTCAAAATAACTGAATTTGATTTTTAAACTTCGTCACAAACTTTATCACAGACCACTTCTTTAATTTATATTTTGATAACTATTTAATAAACTCGATTTAATTAAATTTTTAAATATATTACATGATTTTGATTCTTTGGTTTCTTTATTGAGGTTATTCCATAATTTTACACCATATACTACAATATTTTGTTACATCACTTTAGTTGCAGCAAGGGCCAAGCTTTTTATATAAACAAACAAGTTAAAACTGCAAGCAGCGAATAAAGGGCCCACATAATATAAATAATAATAATAATAATAATATTAATAATAATAATAATAATAATAATAATAATAATAATAATAATAATAATAATAATGGTAACACTTTATTTTAAGGTCCACCTATTAACTATTAACTTAGTGCTAATTAGCATGCTAGTTGGTGGTTAATTAGTGGTTAATTACCTCTTAATTGGTAATTATAAAGCAGCTATTAGTCCTTTATTCTGTGTGACAATATTCTACAACTAACTAGCAACTAACTCACATTTACCCCCCAATAAACTCACAATTACTACTTATTACTAGGAAGTAAAGCAGTTGGTGGACATAAATTATGATCTTAATAAGAGTATATGCATTATTAGAGAATAGTACCACAAAAAATCTTATTAAGATCATAATTTATACCTAACAACTTCCTTACTTCCTATTAATTAGCAGTAATTATGAGTTTTCTAAGGAGAAAATCTTAGTTAGCTGCTAATTAGTTGTAGAATATGGTCACACATAATAAGGGACTGATAGCTGCTTTATAATTATAAATTAAGAGCTAATTAACACTAACTAGCATGCTAATTAGCACTTAGTTAATGGTTAATAGGTGGACCTTAAACTAAAGTGTTACCATAATAATAATAATAATAATAATAATAATAATAATAATAATAATAACTTCTATAGCACTTTTCACAACAGAGTTACAAAGTGCTTTACAGAATATAAAACAGACAAACCATAAAAGTAATAAATGAACCATATAAAACAGTTTAAAGATCACTGTAAAAAAGCCAGGCGTCAGATCAAAGTGGTGTATCTGGATCTGAAGTATGATGATGATGATGATGATGATGATGATGATGATGATGACAAATGAAGAGAAGTTATCTGTCTGGCAGTGAGAAGAGAAAAAGAGAAACAAGAAAAAAAAAGAGTAGAAAAGAATGTAAGAGTGGTGAACATAAAGCAGTAGTTCATTTGGTTCAGAGCAGGAATTCACATTTTAAATGGCAGAACAATGTTTATATGTTGTTTAGTTTTCACTGATTAATTTAAATTTTTTTAAACAAATGCGGGTTGGGGGCCCTCCTGTGACTTTTTGCTCTAGGGCCCTAGAGATCCTGGCAGCGCCTCTGTCAGGTGACCTCAGCAGAAAACCTGGAGCATCATCCGACCTCTTATTTTTTATATATTTTTTTAATTCCTTTCTTTATA
This sequence comes from Bostrychus sinensis, assembly GCA_020698575.1. Classification (NCBI taxonomy): domain Eukaryota; kingdom Metazoa; phylum Chordata; class Actinopteri; order Gobiiformes; family Eleotridae; genus Bostrychus; species Bostrychus sinensis. The sequence continues at coordinate 8,614,524 of CM036253.1, read as the reverse complement.
TAGCAAAAAAATCTTTCACCTCCATATAATCAATATGCAATTGGAGACAACAGACCACCACCTCCTAACTTAACTATTTTGTTAAAATAATAATAATAATAATAATAAATAACATAGTTTCCATAGTAATAGTACTATTGCTAATACAAAATAAATAAATAAATAAATAAATAAATAAATAAAATAAAATTCACAAATGTACTCAAGTAAATGTACAGTCCATCCAAACAGGTTTACCACATCTTATCCCTCCTCTTATTTTGTGGAAAAATGGCCAACTATTTTGTACTTAAGTATTTTTATGGCAAACGACAAAGAATGACATAAACTGACACAGAAATAGGCAAAACACAACAGAACATGTCTTTAAATAAGGATTTATAAATGTAAACACTGTAAAAGTGAATATCCCAGGTAAACATGGCTGCTGCTTGGTAATTTGGCAAAATAATTGTTGGCTTTATTCAAAAAGAAGACAAAACAATCAGCTCTGTACCTTCTGACACTTTTAATCTGCTCCATTGTTAGAAGAGCATAAAAAAGAAAGAAATGTTAATATGCCTTTAACTTCATAACAATAACTTAATTGTAGCTTACACATTCTTCCAGGAGCCACACACCTTTTATTTTCTTTTTTTCTTTTTACAGCCACAGTGAGATGAAGGGTAAAGATGAGTGACCCTGGATCTAACGCTGGTTAAACCTGTGATTATTAAATTGATAATGAAGCACTTAAGACTCTAATTATACAAGGCACACTTCTTTGCAGAGGGAGGATCTCATTTCTCAGACTTTTCAGAGAATTTTTCAGTTAGAATTTCTGCAGAATAAAAGAAAATGTGTGAAAAAGCCATAGAGAAAGAATATGTAAGTATCATATTAGGCTTTTTAAACGTTATTAGATCAAAATTATTATGTTGTGCGTAAAGTGAAATGGAAACTACATTTAAAACTCAAAGCACTCTGAGTAGACCTGTCTTATGTCTAATTTTCATTATTTCCCCAGTATTAAAAGCAACAAAAACTAAATAAATTAGCAAATTAACTGGAGCTGAATTAAATCAGAGCATTTGATATGTTAATGGAAAAAAGCTCGCAGTTATACATGGAGCTGTCATAATCCATGCAACAAAAGTTAGGCCATTTTTAAAGTGACAATCACAGTCAATATGAACAATATACTGTAGGCTAAAAATCATGATTAAATATTAAACAATAGCAGGATAACAAGATTTTTAGGCCTAAAAAGAAATTAGATCTTAAAAACCTTCTGAAAACCATACAATTATCTGTTATGTAATCAAAATGCATGACGCTACGGTTTAAGTTTTACATTTTAATGGCAATTTATTCATAAAAATAAGGACATTGTAAATAATTTTAGTGACAAAAATCTTTAGATAAATGTTTTAAGTGTCCTGTGCTTTTCTATTGGTTAAAATAAGGACAACTTGGACATGGTTTGATGATGAACTATGAGTGTTTTTGGGAGCAAGGAGCCTAAAACTGGGACTGTCCCGGTTAAATAGGGAAGTCTGGTCACCATAAATAATAATCCAGTGCATATGTTATCAAGTGAATGAGTTTCCTGCCTCTTTAAAACCATAATAAGCCACTGTAGACTACAATCTGTTAAGTATTTTTTCGTCTATAGCTGCTTTTATCCCTGTTATTATTAATGCACAAATATAGCTTTCCACTTGTTTCCTTGGTGACTGGTGCCACTGTGATGGCTGTAACTACTCCCAAAGCTGTAATCACATTTGCAAATGCTGACGTGCTTTACATCTGATACATATGGACAGCTTTACCCCTGGACCTCTGTAATTTTGGGAATTATCCCCTGATTTCAGTGTTTTTAGGAAGGCATTCGCACGGGATAAGAGATGCCTGAATTTACTCGATTTTACAGACTTTATTTATGGACAACCACACAGATTTATAATAAAAATCCACTTTTTTGTTTATGTTTTTTAATCTTAAGTTTCTATCTTTATGTTGCTGACAAAAAAACAATCTTTACCTCACGCTACGACGCAGGTCATCTGTTATCTTTGGAGATTTCTCTCTTCATCCATTCACTGAGATACATCTCTCTGGATCTAACTTTCGTACAAAAAGCGTCCAAACTTTCCAAAACAGCCTCCAAAAACTTAACGTTGCCATGACGACGGGGGGTGTGCTTCTGGGTCCCGTCTTCACTGTAGTTTGTTTTCTCGGAGGAAAAAAGGAATCGTTTCGAAGACATGATATTATGACTATTGTTTAGATTCAGATGTAAATGGAGCGTTAAGACATTTTGGATTGATTTTATGATCTTTAGAAAACAATCTCCTGACAAAAATAGCCAGCCTGACTCACAAATACTCCGAAATATGGGAGGTAATTTTCAGGGGAATATTTACAGGCATTTTTACAGAAATGGCAGATTCACATGAGATAAAAATCACAGATGACCTCTGTGATTATCACAAATTACTGGAGGTCCTGTGGTAATACTGATCCTGTGCTGATCCTGTGTCCTGATCCATTTCATTTCCATGAAGAGATAGACCAAAAATATAAAATAAGATGTTTTTAGATGGCAAAAAATTATTGGTTGTTTATGTATTTGCTTACAACTCCTGAATTAATGATACCTTTGTCTGATAGTCAGTTCCTTTTACAAAAATTAAAGCCCACTATCCGAGTTTTTAAGATTGTGAAAACTTCTCTTCTTTTTTTTCTGCTGTTTTTGTGGCGTAAACAGCTGGAGCCAGTGCTGGAAATGCTATTGTTCCAGTTGGAAGCCACTCTGTAATGTTTAAAGACATGGATGAAAGTGTCCCTGATCCAAACGGGACCAACCCCCTTTGTCCTGAGCGTCTGATTGGTCCAAAAATTCAGTCCCTGCTCTATTTCCCCCCTCTGTCAAAAAACACATACAAATACAATGGAAAAGTAAAGTAAAGTGGGCAGGATGAGCATGCACTGACAGACTATCCATTGCATTATTTAGCTTATATGCTAATTTTATGCTAATAGCCACAGTAAACCAAAGCTAAACACTGATACACTTGCACTGCACTGCAAAAAATCAATATCTAGCATTAGTTAAAATGACTTGAATTCAGATTATTAACCTTGATTTGAGTATTTTTTTCACTAGATTAGATTTATTTACTTACTAGGCTAGATGATTTGACTTGTTTCAAATCATTTCTGTGTTAATTTTAAGCCATTTTTACTTATTTCAAGCAAAATTATCTGCCAATGGGGTAAGAAAATTCCACTTACCCCATTGGCAGATAATTTTGCTTGAAATAAGTAAAAATGGTTTAAAATTAAGACAGAAATAATTTGAAACAAGTCAAATCATCTAGACATATTAGTAAATAAATCTAATTTAATAAAACATTACTCAAATCAAGGTTAATAATCCGAATTCAAGTAATTTTAACTAATGCTAGATATTGATTTTTTGCAGTGTGACATTACTTTTTGTTATATGAACAATGTTTTGACAAATTTTAAGACTTAGATGAACAAAATGTAATACCTACTTGTAATATTCAGTACTTTTAAGGCTTTGATTTTTACAAGATCAAATGTAATACCTTTACACCCCGCTTTCACACATAATAATAATAATAATAATAATAATAATAATAATAATAATAATAATAATAATACATTTTTTTATATACAACACACTTTTGCAGAAAATTCTCAAAGAGCTACAAGTTTAGTGATTAAAAAACAATAAATTAACATTAAAATCCACATTAGCAGCCTCTTAGTAGGCCTGTCTGAACAAGTCAGGCACTTTTAGAAATCATCTACCGTCTGGGGGGCCCTCAGGTTCTCAGGCAGGACGTCCCAGAGTCCTGGAGCGGCTGAGCAGAAAACCCTGTCCCCCATCGTGTGAAGCCTGGTCCTGGGGAGGCAGAGTTGGTGAGCGTTGGTGGACCGGAGGCGTCTTGTTGTGGATTTTGGAGAAGTTCTTTGAGATATGGTGGGACGTTTGCGTAGATGCACTGGTGGGTGAGTATATATTCCCCAGTCGGGACCCTGGCAGCATCGTGTTGAAGCTTTTGAAGGCTCCTCCTGCCAGGTGTCCCGATAAGGAGTGCATTACAGTCGTCCAACCTGGAACAGACAAAGGCGTGGACCAAAGGGGGATGGTGTGGCCAGAAAAGGAGATAGAGTTGATGGGAAATGAACAGAGTTGGTGGGGGGCCTTGGTTTTGGTGGAGAACATTTTTGGACATCCACGCCTTTGTCTGAGAGCTGATGGGACGGTGAGGGAGGTTGGGCCCGATATGTTGTCAGTTACCATCTTGATCATTAATATTCAGCAGGATTTCATAGCTAATACTAATTCCTCCATAGAAAATGTATTGTGGTTTGTTGAAGTCATAGCACCATTTTTTAGAAAGCAGCCAAATTCTTTACATACACTAAACTATTATGTGTACTCTGTGAATTTCTGCGTGTGCCTTGTAAAGTATTGGTTTCTCCTCCTCACATTTCTCTGGATACGTTATTGTACTTGCCTGTGAGACACTTGTCCAGAGTTGTTGGAGCGTTTGGAGAAGTAAAACTTGGTGAACAGTGGGCAGCTCTGATCCCTGTCCCCTCCGGTCCGACAGGGACAGACCTGAGGGACGGAGACTAATACAACTCTGTCCAAGTCCTCCATCTTGTTGGGCCAAAAGGGACGTCTCTCTCTGGCCTTACAGGAAGAGACACAGCCTTAACTTTGAGAACTGAAGCTAAATAAACTGATAGAAAGTTTGGGGCCGATATTGCAGAAGTCTACAGAAGTTAGGCTTTGTTGATTGGTTTGGAGCTAAAGTCTTAGCAGCGGAAGGTAAGGAAGATTTTAAAGTTACATCAGTCTCAAACTTTTTCCACCAAGTTTCATTAAAAAAACAGCACTAAACAAAGTCATGCTAAAATAGTTCTATACCAGGCTAACATAAGACTAAAGCAGGTCTTAACTATTACAAAAACAGGATAAAACCAGAACTAATCTAGAACTAAACTACATCTAAACCAAGTCTAAACCAGGCCTAAACTAGCCCAAGCTAAACCAGAACTAAAACAAAATTAAGACTTGAATTGAGCATGAGTTTCATGAGTTTTTTTTTTTTTTTTTTTTTGTAGACATGTAATTTTGCAATAACAACACAATTTTCAAATCTTGTAATGGCTTTGTAAACGAATGACTAAAAGCAAAATTACAAATTGCCTTTTAACCCATTCATAATTGATCTGCAGAGAGATTTATTGTTCATTTCAAAATGTCCATTATACTCAACTTGAATGGGCCCAAAAATACATTTTTTTTCAAGGTTTTTGAAATGGTTTTGGACACCATTGCATTAATATTTCATGTTTTATAACAAAATAATGTATAAGTGTGGAAAACGTCTTCTTTTGGGGAGCTGTTACTTTGACTTTGCAGAGATTGGATTGGATTAGGAGACTGTCGCCCCCTGCTGGCAACGGAGAGGACGTCTGGACACGGCTATTAGCAACACGGCGCTAACAGATATACTGTAAATGAGCTGAGTGTTTTGTACAGCAGTGCTACATGGTTAAGAGCTCAGAAAAGTCAATTTAGCAGAATAGAGAACCTTTAGTGAGGAGTGGCACTCTATGTACACAGCTCTATGTCCAGTAGCATGTAAGTGATGGACATGTCCCACTGGAGACACGTAATGTTTCCTTTACAATACATACTGTATTTTATACCTGCTGCCCTCTCCTGTTGTAGTACTGTCCTCTCCTGTTGTAGTACTGTCCTCTCCTGTTGTAGTACTGCCCTCTCCTGTTGTAGTACTGCCCTCTCCTGTTGTAGTACTGTCCTCTCCTGTTGTAGTACTGTCCTCTCCTGTTGTAGTACTGTCCTCTCCTGTTGTAGTACTGCCCTCTCCTGTTGTAGTACTGCCCTCTCCTGTTGTAGTACTGTCCTCTCCTGTTGTAGTACTGCCCTCTCCTGTTGTAGTACTGTCCTCTCCTGTTGTAGTACTGTCCTCTCCTGTTGTAGTACTGTCCTCTCCTGTTGTAGTACTGTCCTCTCCTGTTGTAGTACTGTCCTCTCCTGTTGTAGTACTGTCCTCTCCTGTTGTAGTACTGTCCTCTCCTGTTGTAGTACTGCCCTCTCCTGTTGTAGTACTGTCCTCTCCTGTTGTAGTACTGTCCTCTCCTGTTGTAGTACTGCCCTCTCCTGTTGTAGTACTGTCCTCTCCTGTTGTAGTACTGTCCTCTCCTGTTGTAGTACTGCCCTCTCCTGTTGTAGTACTGTTCTCTCCTGTTGTAGTACTGTCCTCTCCTGTTGTAGTACTGTCCTCTCCTAAAATCTCAAGTTTTCAGCAATGAATAGTTTTTGTTCACTTAATTTAACGTTCATATGTCTAAAAACTTTAAATTTTAAATTTTACTCCCTATCTTTATTTATTTTTTACTCACCTCACAGCCAACAGCCATTGTTCAGTAAAAGTATTATTACTGATAGTAATAAAAACTAAATATACAAAATTTAACAAAAGAATAATACTTTTTCTGAACAGATAGTAAGTTTGTTATAAGATGAGTTAAAAAAAGTAAAACTTAAAATTTAAAGTTTTTAGAGATATGAACATCAAATTAAGTGACTTGTTGAATGTTGTTGAAATTTTCTCTAGAATTTATGAAAGTAAAAGTATGTTTTAAAAGTACTCCGAAACCACATTTTCTCCAAGAAAAAAAAAGTACAGTCAATGTACCTACTTACTTTGCACCACTTCATTAGAAAAAAACCTTTAACATATGAGTTACTTAGACTTAGTGGTACATCTTGATAGCCTCGCCAGCCATACCCATTCTTTTTTGACAATAACATGGGTCTGGTATTGCTTTCCTTCACAACTATTTCACTCAGTAAAGAATCCTATTGGACAACTTCTATCCATGAGAATGGAGCAGGTTCATTGTAATGTTTGTTAAATTGTCGTCACTATGAAGCAGTCAGCTCATTTATCTATCTATTAGCATTATATTGCTAATAGCCGTGCTAATTAGCCATTTTATCATGCTCTGTCTAACCCGACCGTTCAGTACAAGCACTTAGAGATTTTCCTCCCGACTTTATTCAGGTTCTGAACTCAAGGGGCCAGTGGGGCCTTTTAGCGACAGACACCTAATCCAAGTTTTTTTGCAAACTCAAAGCAACAGCTCCCCAAAAGAAGACATTTTTCAATAAATATACATAATTTGAAGTTATAAACGTTGTATAAATGTTGGTGCAAACATACTGCATAATAAGTACATATATTAAATGTGCCCAACAAAACACTGAAATCCTAGATAAATTCTCCCTTCTTTTGTCCCATTTGTGAACATGCTCTGAGTGCTCCTTTTTGGCCCATTTAAAAGCTGTTTGGGTACAGTCTGTGTCCATGTTTTATTCATTGGTGAAAATGAGGCTGTCTTCCTCTGTCTGACAACACCACGAGGCACCAGCGACATCCACTTTGACCAAAAATGAAGATAATGTTTATATGTTGAGTAAAAGAGTTGGTTTAGCTCTTGTTTACTCGGATTCAAGACATACATTTAAGTGCTGGGTTACATTCATTCTTTTGGTGATGTAGTTTTGATTTTGTGACAAATTTAGTTCTTGTTTTAGTAGTGGCCTATAACTCAGGTCAGGTTCATATTTTAGTGATAAAACTTGGGCACTTTTTAATTCCTCATATCCAATGGGAACACTTTTCTTTGATGACTAATTTTCTTTGTGTGCATCAAGTGTTCTCTTCCTAAACTGAGACTTTCAAAACACCATAATTTGATTCAATGTTGTCAAGCTGTGAAGCCAAACCAGCACTAACGGGAGTCTTAAAGCTCTCATATTATGCTTTTTCAGGCTTTTTGAAATAGTTTTGGACACCTTTGCATTAGTTAAAACTTAAAATAATGAGTATGTATAAAAAAAAAATCTTCTTTTGGGGAGCAGTTACTTTGATTTTGCAGAAAACGCTTGGATTAGGGGTCTGGGTTGCCCTCTGGGACTGGACAGAGCATAAAATGGCTAATTAACATGGCTATTATCAACAAAACAATAACAGCTAAATAAATGAGCTGACTGTTTCATAGTGATGCAATTTAACAACAATATAACAAGGTTAAAAGCTAAAAAAAAGAGTTGATTTAACATTATTATCAAGTGTAAGTACAGTAAATTATATCAGACTTTAAACAACAGATATATATTCATAGTTTTTTGGTCAGCTTTGATCCCAACCTTGAAAACGTGTATGATATTCTTAAACCAGAAGCACAGCCTGCTCACTGTGTTAATTTATAATGGCACTGGGCCCATAAGGAGCGCACATCTGAGGGGCAGAGGAGAGTGGCCTTATGTAACGGGCAAAACTGGCACCGATTCAACTCTGAGCTCAGGAAAAAAAAAGAAAAAACATACCTCAGAGGGTTCACACATGTTTAAACTCACAATTATCTGGCTTGGTGGATACGATGAGGTTGATGTTGATGGATGTGAGTCAGTATTAGGCGGGACATGTGGAGGTGTGGAATAAATTCTTGCCCTGACTAACCTAAAAATGTAACAATTAGATTTTTGCATGTCTTATTTTGCGAGTTTTTCTGCAAACATATAAAGGAGCAAATACGGTACCCTGAGGAACACCATTATGTACAAGCAAAAATGAAAAGTGATAAAATGGCTCCAAAACTTAAAACATCTTTCTTTTTTTGTTCTTCAAATCTACATAATTCTTTGTCTTTTGAAATTGACTGAATTAATTTTAATGGCTTTACTTTAAGTTACTCCACCGTACAGTGTAAAATGTGCTAAATCAATGATTGCAGATTTAGTTGGTTATATTACAATTTCTTAGATTAAACATGTTATAAATGTAGATCAATATGTTATATGTAGACAAAATAAAAATTATTTGTTGTTATTGCATATAAAGTCAAGTTTTAGTAATTTTTGCAAACTGCCATTGGGCATAGCGAGTAAACTGAGTGCCTTCTATAGCTGAATCCTATTTTAAGTGAAAATAGATAATTTATGTGAAATTTAAGGGAACACAGTATAACTTTTGTTGTCCCTTGGGCTTCCTTTTCTGGTTGATAATGTAAGGTAGGACATTTTCAGAGCTGGTCTATTTGTTAGCTATTTTTCAGTCAGTCCTTACTTCACTTTAGACAAACTCTTTTCCTATTCTTTACAAAAAAGTTAGTCTGGTACCTCATGGGTTTAATTTCATTTCTATGGGCGAAACAATCACAGGCAGAGCAGTAAATAATCAGAGAAACGAAGGGCGGGAGAGAAGCAGCATGCAAAACAAAGCGCTTATGAGGAATTGTTGCCAGTTTTGCCATAAAACACCAGTATATGCTGTATTATGAGCAACTCGGCAGCAGAAGCCAGTTGTGCAAAGACTTGTGGGAAAAGCGGGTTTGTTTGAATATGGTCGTTACATTGGACATCAGTAGGACTTTGGTGTTGTTAAAATGGAAACAGAACAAAGAAAAAAAAACTCACAGACGACTGAACAATAGGCCCTTTTCACGATGACGTCAGACAACTTCCGTTTTGAGACGATGGGATGTATCTTCATTTCCAGTGCTGCTGCTCGCCAGTATGGAATTTACTCGGAGTCTTAAAAATTTGCCAAATATAAGGCTACATGATGTACAGAGATTTGCTGATGAATTAAAGTAAAGATTAAAGTAAACACAAACCATTGTAGTTTTGGCAGTAGATGTGAAAAGTCTATTATTTTGCCACAGACTGATCACTACAGCAGAGTCAGTGTTCGAGCACAGAGCTTTACTAAAGGAAAATATACTGTAGTACTATCCAGTGGTATTTCCTGATAAGCAGATTGTCAAATATTCAGATAAACTCAGATCATGACATGATCTAACACTGTTTTATAGCGCAGCTCTATCACTTAGCCATGTTGCTAACGCTATCTAGCTACATAACAAAGCACTCACTTCATAATCCAAGTATCCTTCGTTGAAGAATTAATATCCTTTCGCAAGTTTTGAACGTTTTGTGGGTAAATATTCATTTGAAAATCGCTGTATATTGTGTAAACTTGTAAACGGCAATTTGAAAAAAGTCTGGGTGAATTTCTTATGGGAGAAGCGTGGCACCGGAAATGAAGATACATCCCATCGTCTCAAAACGGAAGTTTTCTGATGTCACGTGAAAAGGGTCTATGAGGACTTCAGCAGAACCAACAGGTGAGAAGTTATTCATCCTGGTGCCATCTTGGTTATTTTCAATATTCCTCTTTTGTAAGACACACAGCAGATAAACTGCTGGGATAGGTTGGTATCAGGTGAGTCGAGGGGAAACATCTCTCTGTGGCTGAGTAACCAGACCCTCCTGCTTTTGAGAGGAAAGTAGGCGGAGCTGAGGCTAATTTCTTTACAGCAGCTCCTGACCACCGTCTGCTCCCCTGAGGAACACAGTGATAGAAGATCACCAGAAGTGCTCAGGGGTCCAGGGAGAGGCAACTAAAATCATTTTCAAAACATTATTTTGAAATACAAAGTGTTGCTTTAAGAGTATTATGATTAAGTTGGTTGTAATAATAGACCCTTTTCACGTGACGTCAGACAACTTCCGTTTTGAGACGATGGGATGTATCTTCATTTCCGGTGCCGCGCTTCTCCCATAAGAAATTCACCCAGACTTTTTTCAAATTGCCGTTTACAAGTTTACACAATATACAGCGATTTTCCAATGAATATTTACCCACAAAACGTTAAAAACTTGTGAAAGGATATTAATTCTTCAACGAAGGATACTTGGATTATGAAGTGAGTGCTTTGTTATGTAGCTAGATAGCGTTAGCAACATGGCTAAGTGATAGAGCTGCGCTATAAAACAGCGTTAGATCATGTCATGATCTGAGTTTATCTGAATATTTGACAATCTGCTTATCAGGAAATACCACTGGATAGTACTACAGTATATTTTCATTTAGTAAAGCTCTGTGCTCGAACACTGACTCTGCTGTAGTGATCAGTCTGTGGCAAAATAATAGACTTTTCACATCTACTGCCAAAACTACAAACTAATCTTTACTTTAATTCATCAGCAAATCTCTGTACATCATGTAGCCTTATATTTGGCAAATTTTTAAGACTCTGAGTAAATTCCATACTGGCGAGCAGCAGCACTGGAAATGAAGATACATCCCATCGTCTCAAAACGGAAGTTGTCTGACGTCATTGTGAAAAGGGCCTATTTTGGCACACTAACAACCAGATTGTGGGATTGCGCCCTCTGCTGTGAGGAGGTCGTATTTTAGTGACCTCTCTTTTCTGTTTTAATTAATTTCTGTAATTTCTGTTTAAAAGTAATTGAGTACAGGATTTGGCTTCCCATTCGGGCCCATTATACCCAGCATCTTTAAATAACTGCAAGTCATGAGTGTAAACAGGCCCTAAGCTGATCCCAGGTCAGTCCCAGGAGGTCCTCATTAACCTGGTGTTACGGTAAAACAGACTGAGGCTCTGGTCTGATACGAGGCCTGCAGGAGGATCATAATCACATCACTGCTCCAGTGCTACTCTGAGTCTGTCTAACTCAATCACAGGCTTTAGCTAAGGCTTCAGTGGTGCACAGATCTGTTCATCTGTGAGCTAATGTTAGACTTCGGAGAAATGTGGACTAAGGGACCATGAGAACCACCAACAGACAAGAGCCATGCAAAGAAATGAAGATCCTAAACCTCCTTTATTATGCTACATGGGCGTCAGAAGCGTTTGAGATGTGGGGGGACAGTTTGAGGGAGGTCTGGTCGTCCTCCCCAAGAGAAAAAAAAAAAAAAAGAATGATGCAGGTGCCATTACCTGCATTTTAACAGACCAAAAGGCACTTACCTATCATAATAAAGCAACTCAGTCTGAGAATAATCCAGAGCAGCTTGACTCATTGTGCAAATTTGATCTTAGAAAGTTTGGAAGCAGTGCTGTGTACACCCGGCCCCTTTTGGAATTCAGCCAAATTTTTGCTGTTGATGATTTGTATACATAACCAATCACACCAGTTATATAAAACATCCTGTGTACTGAGACTCAAATAATAATATCATTAGTATTTTGGTCAAATAAGCAGATAAATTAGACTGTAGTTAGACCTGCATGTTCAAGAAATGTCAGTAAAATATAAATATTATTGGAATGTTTTCAACTTTGGAGCTGAACTTAAGCTTTTACTTAGGACCCAGATATATTACTTTAGAAAACATATGAATCGGGTTATATTAGTTAATAGATTTTTTTATTGTTGTCCCTCCTCCTCCTGTCTCTCTCAGGTCAGTGTCTGTCCTGTTGTCCCCTGCTGCGTCACAAAATAAGATCACAGCGATACGTCATTCATTTTCTAGTGACATCTGAGTTCTTGGGTGTTTTCCGAGCACCATTTTTTTGTGTAGCAGTATTTAGGTGTATGAAATTAAATGAATTATGAAAAAAAAGTCTGTGCAAAAAGTTTGGGCACCGTTATAAGTTTGCTGATTTGAATGCACGATTTCTCACAATAGATTACTTGCAACACAAAACTTGTTAGAAGAGTGAGTTAAGCCTTGAACTTTATAGACAGGTGCATTCAATAATGAGAAAAGGTATTTAAGGTGGTAATCATCCAGTATCCAGGGTTTCATAAGGTTTTGGTGTACAGCTGTATGATTAAAATGGGGATACACTAAAAGAAAACCTTTCTTATGCTTTTATTTATAATCTTTCTCTAGAACAGCAACATTTTTTAAACATTATGTCACTAAAAGAAAGTGTTTTCAATAATTACTTTGCTGCTGCCTTAAAGAAACAGGTGAAGAGATCAGCAGAAGGCAGCAGAGTGCAAAACTGTTACGCTCTTTTGAATAGAATCACAGAAAGAGCTTTTTATTTCCTTAAACTTTTTGTTTGATGCCAAAATGAAAAAATGTCTGTGAGGAATCAGTGGAAACAGAGCTGTACACTGTTGTTTTTTTTTGGTTTTTTTTTGGATAAATGAATGCGAGCAGACTGGATGTAGAGAGCTTTTTGATTGGTCAGTGCTTCCTGGAGTGGGCGAGCGTTCTGGGGCCCCAGAAACTCATTACCGAGGCACAAGTGAAACAAAACACAACTCCAGGTTTGTTTTTGATGAGGGAAAAACATTATAACATGGTAGAAATCTTAAAAATAATAATAAAAAAGTCAATTTAGCATAATATACCCCTTTAAACTTGGTCATAAACCTCTCCAATGGAAATCAGAAAACATTCACAACAATATCAAGGCATTAAATAAAACAAAAATAAAGATGATAAAACCAGACTAGGACAAGAAAACATTGCAGATGTGATTGGTGATATTGTCTGAACTTGTTTTAAAAATATATTACTGTATAATAATTTGATGGCCATTGATCTATGACCTGAATCACTCTTTTTTCATCCTGGTATTGTTCCAGTCATTTTAAACCCTTTACTTTTATGAGTCACTGAGGTGTGTACCCTATGGGCTGACTTATGTGTGTAAATTAATTGCCATTTCATTGCAGTGAGATATGTTTTAGGCTCGAGGCTGCAGGAAAAGCACCGACACGTTACCTTCCTGTGATCTCACGAAGCTGCTGTTTTGCTCTGACCCTCAGTCTCTAACAGGAGCAGCTCTGCAGACGTACGTGGAGGAACAGTATTATTAATAACAGCAGAGCGGTGTAACCTGCTCATGTAGCCCGCAGGCTCACACACACTGTTACCCTCTGCCCCGGACTGGAGCTCGTTCCACCTCTGTGCACGACCCACATCAGGACCGGAGTCAGAGGATTGAGAATCTAACAGCTGCAGGACCAGTTTACTCATGACAAAGTTCTTGTTTAATCTGCGTTTTTGTTATATTTTATTGCAAGTTTAGGTCATCAGATTTTCTTTCCTGATGGCCACAGCAGGTCATTGTCCTCCTTGTGATTTTCATCTTGATTTGGCACAAGTTTTATGTCCGGATGTCCTTCCTGGTGCAAACCTCTCCATTTATCCAGGCTTGTGACTGGCACAAAGAGTACATTGATGGTTTGTGACCTCTTGTGGCTGGAGTAAGTAAGTTATTAAATGTCCTAAATTTAGTTAAAATCCTGGCTCCTGGAGTTGGTCCGAGCATATGCAGTGGCGATACTGAATATGTTTAATAAGTGCTCAGATTGTTCAGGTTCAGGACGTCCCATGAGAGAAGGAGTCGACAATTATTAGGCTAGCAACATTACAGCCCCCCCCCCCCAAAAAAAACAACAACAACAAAAAAAACAAAAAAAAAACATTCAGATTTTACACAGACACTGGAGGCAGGGTGGGTGAAGTGTCTTGCCCAAGGACACAACGACGAGAGCAGGATTAGAACTGCCACACTGCAAATTTTCAATATCTACATCAGATAAAATGACTTGAATTCAGATTATTAATCTTGATTTGAGCAATTTTCACTAGATTAGATTGATTTATTTATTAGGTAACTTATTACAAGATTATTTGCCTTGTTTCAAAGTATTTTTCCCTGTTTTATTTCAAGCAAAATTATCTGTCCATGGGGTAAGATTTTTTACTTATTTCAAGCAAAAGTATATTACCCCATGGACAGATTTTTTTTTTAACTTCAGTCTTTATGGACAGATAATTTTGCTTGAAATAAGTAAAAAAATAGCTTGAAACAGGGAAAAATACATTGAAACAAGGCAAATAATCTAGTAATAAGTTACCTAATAAATAAATAAATAAATCTAACCTAGTTATTTTTGCTTAAATCAAGATTAATAACTTGAATTTATTGCTCAAATCAAATAGAATAATCTGAATTCAAGTCATTTTATCTAATGTAGATTGATTTTTTGCAGTGCAACCTTCCAGTTTGTGGACGACCCACGCTACCTCATGAGCCGCTGCTGCTCAAGGCCTCGGTGAGGTCTTATTCCAAGTTTTAGTCCATTATGTGTTTTTTTGTCTTTGGACTTGTGTTTGTTATTCAGTCAACAGGAGCCTAATAGAAGTCATCTCTGAAAAAATGAGAATCTGAGACCTCATTTGGGCTTTATTTAAAATGTTTTTGAAAGAGGGGGAAATAGAGTCCCATTCGGATCAGGGACACTAACATTGGTTTAGTCCAAGCTCGTGCACGTTGTCTTTATTCACTGCAGTAACGGCAACGGCAAGTCCAACTGGAAACATAGTTAACAAAGCACAAATCTGACATAAATAAAACGGCTGCCCTGGTGACGACTGGACCTTAGCTGACCCCATCTGTGCTCCTGTCCTGACCTGTGGGCCCTCAAACTCACCTCCTCTGGACTTCCTGGACCCCTACCCCACCCCCACTCCCCTGTCTGGATGAATAGACCTGAACTATGAGACTATAGACGAGCTAATGGACTTTATTTAACAGTCCTAGTCACACTTTAGCCTGTCCGTCCTGGGAGAGGATCTCGCTAAGGTTTCTTCTTTTTTCCAACCACAGCTGGGTTTTTTAGGAGTTTTTCCTTACTGAGAAGGAGGGTCTAAGGACATGGGATGTCCTGGGACTGTTTAGTTCAGTTTAGTTGTTGTTTATGTTTGATTGTGTGGAGCCCTTTGAGGCGACTGCTGGGCTATATTAATAAAACAGAACTGAATTGAACAGTGTGAATATATCGGAGACAGGAGGAGAGCTTTTCTTAGGCAGAAATGTTTTTGTTTTCTAACATTTTCCAAAGCTAAAGTAGTGGCCTTTTAATGCTAAAAGAAGGACAGACCAGATCTGAGGCACTCGTGCTAATTACAAGTCCTTTATTAAAGACTCCGGGACATCACCAATGCGTTTCGACCAACATGGTCTTCATCAGGGTATACAAATCAAGACAACAGGTGACCCTAATAAACCCAAGGTCACGTGTGTATAAGTGGGGGGCGGGGGCATGTAGCCCCACCCACCAGCCAGTAAAAACATTTAAGAGTAACTATCAACAATGGAGACAATCAAATATATAGGAGAGCACCCATGATAAGACTGCAGGCCAGAAAAAACACATGCAGGCTACTCATAGTAGACTGCCATATATATCCATATCCATCTATCTGTATCTATATCTATTCAGTGCACTGAATACATCACAGAGATGGGTCCAAGTGTAAAACATTACAGCACAAATCACTGGGACAACATTGGAGACAATAGTGAATACCAAATTAAAGAAAAACAGAAAAGTCAAGATCTTCATTAAGACCAGGAAAAACAGTAGCTTGCAATGTGTGGATCCAAAAAACTTCTTTTTGGGCGAGCATTTTGAGGCGATCCCCTCCTCTGATATTTTTGGGGATAACGTCTATCACCATAACTTTCAACTGACTGATGGTACATTGATTTGAATTTTTAAGATGTTGAGCAATAGGATAATTGGGGTTGTGCGTCCTTATCGCGTACTTGTGTTCAGAAAACCTGTCTCTTAGTCTCCTTTTGGTCAATCCGATGTAAAAACAACCACAAGTACAATCAAGGCGGTAGATAACATGAGTAGACTTGCAATTGGCAAAATGATGACAGTGAAAAGTTTTGGTAACAGAAGCATGTAGTGGGCCTTTAATGTCTTAAGTTTAGTCCTTGTTTAGCCTGCGTTTAGTCCTGATTTCATCTCACTTTTTCTTGGTCTTTATCCTTAATTTTGTTTCACTTTTAGTCCTGGATTAGTCTTGATTTAGTCCTGCTCTAGTCTCTTGCATTGTTCTACCTTATGTATTTGGTCCTCTTTAGACTTTTCTACTTTTTTTTGCCTTAAATTTGGTCTTGCTTTCACTAAAACCTCTTATTTCAAGCACATTTCACGAAGAATAAAATCTTAGGCATCCCTTTCTCTAAATGTCTTTATTGGAGCATCACTGTTAAACGCTGCTGATGCTGATGATGGTACAGTACCTCGTCATGGTGTCTATACGCGGCCTTGCCCCACATACAGTACAGCTCCTGAGCGGTGTTTAGCGCCGGGCTGTACATAGACACAGTATTAGTATTCAGAGCACAGTGAAGCGAGCAAAGAGAGAGAAAGAGAGAGAGGCAGGGAAGCAGGCAGGCAAGGAGGGAGGGAGGGAGGGAGGAGGAGATAGTGAAACAGTGGAGGAAAAAACACGAGGAGGAGGTAAAAACAGACGAAGAAGAAGACGACGAGGGGGTAACGGGAGAGAAAGAGGGGAGGGAGATATTGTCCATTGCTCCTTCTCAGTCTGGCATCCAGTTAGTGAGGCTTATTATCGGCTTTTCCCTTTTTTTCCCCCCTCTCTCTGTGCACGGAGAGGGCGGGATGCTCCTTTTACTGCCGTCGCATCTTCTGACCAAAAATCTGATCCGAGCCTCGTAAATTTAAACCGACGGTGGCACAGTAGTGAGACGGTGGATTGTGCATCGTTCCCAGGTAAGAAAACCCTATGTGTGTTTTTCTTTTTTTTTCCCCTCCCGCTGTTCATGTACGATTTTCTGCGCGCTTTTCGCATCCTTTGATCCTAGGTGCATCCCTCTCTGCACTGCTCCGCGGATGTGCCCTAAATCTAGCAGCGTGTGTCTGTTTTCCATAAATTTTTAATGTATATTATCTGTGCATCTGCCTCTCCTCTCTTCCATAGTGCATTGCTATAGCCTACCGGTGGCAGAGGTACTATAGGCTATACCTTTACAGCGGGGAGTCTTTTTCGAGCCTTGCAGTGGGACGCCCGTGTGTGTGGAGGCAGTATATGGCTGACTGACTTGACTGTAGCCTATAGGGAGACACACAGCATCCCCCGCTGCGTGTAGCGCGAGCGTAGCAGCCCACCGCCAGCGTCTCAGGTGATTAACTTTTTAGCCACAAGACGAACGGACGGGAATAGACGCCGATACGACACACACGGGAAGACGGGTTGACGTGCGTAAGACGTGCGTAATGCCCTCCCTACCCCCTTCCTTTCCACCCACCCACACGCACACCCACAGTACCCCACCCCACCTTCATCATAGGACAATATTTAAGCAGAAATCCTCACTGACTCACTCTGCTTGGAAAATGAAGCCTCAAACCTCAAATATCTAGACGCACCTTCTCTTACCGGCTTTGGGGCAAAGGGAAGTAGAGCAGCTGGTCCTTGGCTGGCCACTCAAGTCTATTTCTTGTCCCATGTTATAGATAATTTAGATGCTCGCTGCTGAAAAAGGCCTAGAGTGGAAGGGAAGCTGTGAAAGCCTTCCTGAGCTGATAAAAGTCTGCCTTAGACGTGTTTCTAAAGATATATGCTCAAACAGTGATATTATTAAAGCCTATTCCATTGCCATATAATGTTATTTATCTGTTGGAAAAGGGATCTATTATGGGACGGGGGGCTAAACTGGAACAACCTCAGGGCTGGAGAGAGAGAGGGAAAGCTATTACCTCTGGTCAATAGACATTAATATCCCCCTCCTTCCCCAGCATGGTCAATCTTGGCTCTGGGTACGGCGCCGTCTGTGTCCCGGCGAAACACAGCCCCACCGCCACCGCTCCCCCTCGCACTGGAGTAACCAAAAAAAAAAAAAAAAAAAAAGAGAGAGAAATAAGGAGAAAAAAGTGTTGTGTGCCAGAGAGAGCGAGTGGCCCCATATCTGTTTACCTCCGCGCATCAATCGGACACGGGCGAGCGATCTCACAGAAGCGATGATGATAGCAGTGTTGTGTCGGGCCAGGGCAGCCTCAGAAAGGAAGTGATGCAGAACGAAAAGGGAAAAAAAAGGGGGAGAACCAAAAAAAAAGGAGAGATGTAAAGGTTGTGACCTCAGGAAAGAGTTGTGACGAATGGCGAGCGGTCCGCGGGTGTGCGTAATGACATTGATTTTGAGGTGCGACGGGAGAGGGAGCAGGGCTGACAGAGGAGCGATGGGGTCACGGCAAACAAGGGCCCGGGACAGACCTGAACAGCCTTAAAGGAGATGGGTGAGATATTTTTTGGGGGATAAATAAGCTAAAGCAACAGAAGCATCCCAATCATCTGGCTCACTAGATACACAATTAATGTTTCATAGAGTAACTTTGAGGGACAGAGCTTGCCAATGCATTTTATTTTTTACTTTAACATCAGGGGTGTCCAAACTTTTATTTTCTTGAGAGCCATACACTGAAAAATATTTAAGAAGGAGGGCGACTCACTTGGGATTATGGATTTTGCCACCATCGCAAGTCTCAGCCAGCTGCTTCCTTTGCTTTACAGGTCTCCAAGGTGGCATAGATTTTACCCTGGATGCCCTTTCGCAACCCCAAAATTTATCCAGACTTGGGACCAGTACATAGTATACCATCCACCACTAAAGTAAGATTATATAACTTTTTACTGCATAGATTCAGTCATATGAAGTTTTTTTTAAATACCTTGCAGTAAAAAGTACTTCTTGATGTTTGGACCAATAAAAAATGGTCTGCGGGCCATATTTCGCCCCCAGGCCTTAGTTTGGACAACGCTGCTAACATCAACAACATTTTTTTATCTTTCAGCTGCTCCATTTTTCTTCTGGAGTTGCCGCAGCGAACCAGTTGCGCAGTATTTTTGTAGGTTTTTATGCCACACACTGACTGGAGTAGGCAGTGTGGGTGAAGTGTCTTGCCCAAGGACACAACGACAGTATGCTTTCCAAGTAAGGTTTGAACAACTGACCCTCAAGTTGTTAGGCAAACACTTAACCCACTGCGCCACTGTCGCCCCAAACTAACATCAACAATAATGTTACATAATACCAGAGACCAACCCAGCCACGCAAGCCAAGTATAACCACACCAATGTCACTCAGTATCTTTACGCACGTGCAACATTTGGAAAGCTTTTTTATTATTTTACTCTTGTCTCAGGCTCAGATATGGCTGTTCTCAGAGATTTTATTTACCAAACAATATAAGAAAATGGTATTCTTCATTATTTTGGAGTAATTAGTTTTCCGCATCAGGAGAAACAGGAAAATGAGCTGTCTCTGTTTGTTTGTGGAGTCTGTTGCATTACATCAGTGGTTCCCAAAGTGGTACAGGGCATCCTAGTGGGCTGCAAAGGTACTGCAGGGGACATTGCCTACAATAAAGGTTCATAAAAAGTAAATGAGTTTGAAATAAATTACAATAAAATATCACCTTCAGCAATTTTTAGCCAACAGTCTGTGTTATTTGTGATTTTTATTATTATTTTTTTAAACATGACATACTTTTGAATATATTATAACTTAATTGTTGGGGGTCCGTGTTGGATTGTCTTGATTTTTAAGGGGGGCAACTCTTTTGGCTTTGGGAAAGTCTGCATTAGATCATTAAAATAATCATTACTGTATTTGAACCACTTTTTATTTTTACTTTCCCCTTTGTTTAGTGTTAGTTCACAGGGTTTGGTCTCGGTTTGCCTTGGTCTTAGTCTCTACTCTGTCTCAATTCTTAAAAGTCTCGGTCTCGACTCGGTCTGGAACCCTGAAAGTCTCGGCCTTGTCTTGGTCTCAGTTTCCCTATGGACTCAGACTGGTCTTTGTCTCGATTTGTATGGTCTTGACTAAAGCGCCACATAGATAAACCGCTATGATTGGTCGGTGCGACAGAGATAAAAGATGGCATGACAGTCCTACTCCCTTCATCTCTTGTCCTGTCCTCATTTGTCCAATCAGAAGACAGAATCGCAAATGTTCTGTTGGTGGAGCAGGTGAAAACTATAGCAGACAGAGCTGGACCTGACGCTACAGTAGACATGTGTTTATTAGCTCAGTTGGTTAGTTTTGTTGGCTTTTTGACCAAATACAATGAGATGAAGAAGATGCAACTCTCCAGAGATAGTTTGGGGTGGAAAATGCAATGGTTAGCTTCGATTATATGGGACATGTCATACATTTAGAAGGACATAAAGCTGCATATTCAAACTAGTAATTGATGTGTGGGTAGCATTTCCTGGTATCACACCTCCTTTTTATCCAATCAGAGGCGAGAACACTGAATAGCATGGCTTTTACACCGCACAAATAATGTTAGAAGCAAGCACTGGACTCTGTGGTAAATGGATTGTTAAAAGCTCAGTAGGTTAGGTTTCTTATATTCTCCGTTCCTCCTCTCCAATGATTCCTGACAGTTTGGTAGACTCTCTCACTTCTTCTTTACAAAGTGAGTCATCTCTCTTGACATTGGACCCGACATGTTCTCCTCATGCAAACAGCCTGTATCTGATTGGCTAAAGTCCCAGGGTAAACACTGGGCTCACACACACACACACACACACGCGCGCGCATCTGTTTGAGCCGACGTTATATCTGGTGGTGCTGTTCTAATTGGAGCAGGTCCACATCGGAGCCCTCTGTCCTTCACTTATTTAAAGGCCTGCCTCCAGCCTGAGTTGACTCTTGCAGCCTCTTGTCACCCGCATCTTGTCCTTTTTGTTTGTGTCTTAGTTTGGCAGCGTACAGCATCCTCGACACGCCACATTAACACATCTATCATCGCTTTTTCCTTTTGGCTAATACCTCCAAGAGGTCACCACAGAAAGTCGCTCCCTCCTTTTAGTCCTGTCGTCTTTTTTCACCAAGAGTAGCCCAGTTTCCAGTCAAAAGCACTGATGGCGGTCATTGTTAGGGTACATCTGATTTAGTACAGAAGTCATGTTTGTTGATGCTCTTTTTGAAAAACCTCTTCATTTATCTGGACTTTGGACTGGCGCAAAGAGTACAATGGCAAAAAACCTAGCATAGTACTAGTTACTGATATTAATACGCCTTCATAGTGACACGCTATGTCTCAAACTCGAAACAGCAGCTTTGTAGAGATTCTTTTTAACCAATTAGGGCAGGCTTCCTGTTAGGTCTGGTTTCTCTAATTGGAAGTTTTCTTTCTCTATACAGTTGTGCCCAGACATGTAACTTGAAATTGACATAAATTTGACAAAACTATATGTATAATAGATGGGTTGCCAAGCTATGTAACTAAAATATCCTGTACTTTTGTTGTAAAAATGCTGTAAATCTAGATTGGATGACCAGTCTAAAATGGTTCATTTAAATGGGCTATACTCTACAAAAATGACTTTTTGGAGCTTTTTACCATGTTATAATGTTGTTACTGCATCAAAAACACACCAGGAGTTGTGTTTTCTTTCAATCACTTCTGTTTGAGTAATGCTGTGTTCTCTGGCGCTGAGTTTCGGGGGCCTCAGAACGCTCGGTTGCACAAACCCCGCTCCAGGAAGCACTGACCAATCAACAACAAGCCCTCTACATCCAGTCTGCTCTCTTTTTGTTGTAAAATGGCATCATACAAAAAGGTTTAAGGGACTTAAGTTCTTTTTTTTCACTGTTTCTGTTCAAAAGAGCGTAACAGCTCTGCCCTCCGCTGGTCTCTACACCTGTTTCTGGTTTCTTTATGGCACCAGTACAGTACTTATGCAACCTACAGCACAGGAACGGAAAGGAGTGTGTTGTTTTTTGCTTTCAATATGTTGTGCAGACACAGTTTTATCCTTTCTTTGCTCTTATCAGTTCTAAAAACTTCTCACACAAAGCACCACCTCAGAAAATATTTGGCTTTCCTTGTACCTTAACTTAATCAGACCTAAACTAGAACTAAACCAGGTCTAATTTAAGACTAATCCAGGTCTATCCCAGGACTAATCAGTAGCATACACTTCAAGTTTAAGTCTAAACCAGAGCAGCACCTAAACAAGAATGAAATAAATTAAATTAAATCAGAACGGCTAAAAAACTCACTGCCCCAAGAGTTTATTTCTGACACTGCGGCCGCTGCTCAGGTCGTTAGTGGTGGAGGTGGTCTGTAATCATTAGTCTCTTAATGGAGTAAAATTAATTGTCCTTGGGCCACCTGTGAGCACGTCCCAAGTGATGGATGTCACGACCCAAGCAGTTCTAACCACCTCACAATGCAATTTAAAACATCTAAACAGGACCAAAATTAAAAAAAAAAGAAGCTAAATTGGCAGATATGTGTGAAATTAGCTTAACCACTTAATTTACCGACTTTGAAATAAAAACAATTCATTAAAAATGGCTCCCAGGTAGAGGTGCAGACAATGGGCCGAGTGCTCCAGACGATAACACAGCCCCAGTGAGATCCAGTGCAAAATCCTGTTAGCTGCTGCTAATGGATTAACAGCTTTTGTCTGCACTGGCTTTGTTTTCTAACACAACAAGCCCAAGACTTTTAAATTATGAATGTTTGAGCCTTTGAAAAATGTTCAAACCAAGCACATTATTATTATTTAGTCTAAAAAGGGAAACAGGGAGTAAGAATGTTTTTATTAAAAGTTAACAAGTGTGTAATGAACATCAGCTAAAAGAGCTGGAGGTAAAAATCATAATTTTCTGCTTTGACTAATGACATTGATCCAAAATGGAGGGGAGTCAAAATATGAGGAGTAGTACAAGTACAAGCAAAAGTACTTTTGTTCAGGGTGAGGTTACTTTAGTGTACTTCTAGCACCAGTACTGCAAGAACAATATGTCTTACCATGTGATCAAAATACATCTGCAAGTACAAAATAAAAGGTTACCAAGCATTGCTAACATTTATCAGCTTTTTTCACACAGACAGTGCTGCAGTGTTGATAAGTTGTGTAGACCAGCTGTTCCCAGAGTCGAGTGCCCCCCCCCCCAATCAGTAAAACCTAATTTTGCTAAAAAAAAGACTATGTCCTGTTTTTACCCTCAGATTTCTATTAAAAAACATAAAACACACACACAAAACCCAAAACAAACAAAAACAAAAATCTAAACAAAACACTGACTGTGGTTAAAATAGCTTCAAAGTAATATTTTAAACAACTACACAAGTGTACTTAATTGTAATTTGTTTAGAAACTCAATTTCTTTTTTTTAACTTAATGTAGACAACCTCTGGGGGCCTCCCTGTAGTACCTTGACGGCCCACCGGGGGGCTCTGGACCCCAAAATAAAGACATGAGTACTTTGGCATTAGTGCTTCCGGCGCAACCATCTCCATCTGATTGCATGGAGATTTTGGGTCCACATCAGGGAACCCGTAACCCCCTCGCATGAGAGACGGGAAACTAACCACTTCTCTAATGAGGAGCCTACTACAGCTACACATCTCCACATTTTGATTTGTTTATTTAAGCCACGTGTTCTTTGCGAGCAGCGTCATTCGTCTCCTCAACATCAAGATGGCGCACCGAGGAGCTGAGAGTTTGTTTCATTCAGCGGTAAATTCTGTTTAAAATGACCAAAAACATATTGAGTCATTAAAACCTCAGCAGCTTACAGCACTAGAAGCCTTTATTAAAATAAAAAAAAAGATGTTTTAGCGTTGCTCACTTTCTTGTCGCTTTGTTAACATCACGTCCGCCTTTTTCTGATTTGCTTACTCCGCTGTCAGTTTACTCGGGTTTGCTCCGCTCTAGAAATCGAATTGATTCATTGGCGACCAGACTCGTCCACTGGTACAGCTCGAATTCCCAGGCAAAAAATTTACACCAGCCTAGTATTATGCAAAAAATCTACTTTTCTGAGCCCTCAGAATGCTTGGTTCCACAAACCTCCACCTCTCCCACAAAGCCCCGCCCACTCCAGGAAGCACTGACCAATCAACAACAAGCCCTCTACATCCAGCCTGCTCTCATTCATTTATCCAAAGAACGGCTCTGTTTCCACTGATTCCTCCCAGATATTTTTCATGTTGTTGCAAAACGGAATCATGCAAAAAGTTTAAGGAAGTGAAGTTCTTTTTTACGTTGAACACTCTGCTGCCCTCTGCTGGTCTGTTTCTTTATGGCACCAGTAGAATACTTCATAATCTTTTACTCACATAACATGTTTAAAGGTTGTAAAACAAGAAATTCTGTTCCAAGATTGTTTTAAAAGCATGAATAAAAGCATCATATATTTCCCTTTAAAATGTCATCTCTGAAATACAACTTCTTACAACCTAATTTTGAGTCAGAGCAGAAAATTCGTTGCTAAAAGCTGGTCTGTGGCAGCAGTAGATGAGAGCTGCCCGTCCCGTCTCGCTCCTCTCACTCAGCCCACAGCGGCGTTTCCAAATGCCTTATCACTGTAATTCCCAAAGCCGGCTGAGCGTTTGATCCGTCCCTCAGAGATATCAGATCCCACTCACAGATTCCACGTCTCAGTCACACTTTCCGACATCATCCACGTTACTGAAATACCTGCCCCGCGGGTTTTATCAGATTCGGGTCTCGCTGCCGGAGCTGTGTTTGTTTGTAGCTGTTTCGTTTGGTGGGGGAAACTCTGAACCACCGGGCGTCCTGTGTGAGGCCTGCTGCCGAGCCAAAAGAAGAAGAAATCCAATACGGCGTCCCAAAATAAGAATGAGATAGTAGTACTCTGACTCTGATAGACTTTACAGCCTCATACCACAGGACAGTCTCCCAAAAACACGTAACCTTATCTGATGTTGAGGTTGTTCATGACGAGGTTGGATATAATTAGGAATGACTGCATCAGATTTAGGGCTGGGTACTGCTCAGATTTTTTTGATACCAGTTTTTAAACGATACCTGTTTTTTGATGCTGGTACCTGCGCGATACTTTTTCTGATATGATGAGCTTATTTATTTTCTACAATCAGTGGCGTAACTTGGTAATGTGGGGCCCCAGTGCAGGATTTCAAAATGGGCCCTAAAATTATGAAGCACATTCAGTTCTTCAGATTCATCCTGAAGTTTTTTAATTTATAAAATGCCGCTGTTTACTGGATTTTTATATATAAATTAAAAAAACAATATATATATATATATTTTTTACTTTATTGTGTCTCATTTTCAGTTATTCAGTTCAGTTCAGTTACTTATAATTACCACATTTATACACAATATTTATATTGTTTTTTTTTCCACCCGTAGTGAAGCAAATCAAAACAACCATAAAAAAAAATAAAATAAAATAAAATAATAAAATTTATTTAAAAAACAATATTTTGGGACAATTTTGTGAAACTGTATTGATTTTTTTATTACAATTTGTGCATTTATCTAAAGAAAAAACATTATTTTTTTGTTCTTTTTGGAGTTTACAAATTTAACAGGATTTAAAATTGAATTTATTTTAAAAACTCCATTCTGCAACAGAGTTATGTGCTGCTCCTAAATATTATGAATATTTTAACACAGACTTGATGAACATGGACCCACTCTGATGGGCCCCTAAACCTCCTGGGCCCCAGTGCAGTTGCACCAGCTGCACTGCCTGATGTTACGCCCCTGTCTACAATCATAAAACACAATAATATTGAATAAAAGTCTGATTTTTGGAGAAAAATTCTTAGCTCCAAGTTAAAACCAGTAGTTTGTATGATTTATTCTGTGTTATTTATTTGATTCATGCAAAGGAACATTAAGGGCCCCACTAGGTATAGAAACTTGGTATTGAATTAAAAATATTTTTTTGATACCAGTAGTATTGTAACTTTTATTTCTTACCACAAAGATATTGTTTAACAGTACCCAGCCCTTCCCATAGGCCAACTGAGTGACTGTGTGGGCCCCACAGATGTTAGAGGGCCCCCATACTTTAGCATTGTCTACATACTGTATTTGACTGATACGACAACTCAGATTTTTATTTTATTTTATTTTTTTAGATGTTCAGCTTGCTACTTCTTGTAATTTTAAAGTTTTTAGAGTTAATCTGAAACAGGAGAAGGCTTTTTATTGCCCGCTTACCCAGTAAAAGTTTGGAAGTAAAAAATAAAAGCATTCATTATCTTTGTGCTATAAAAAATGTCTGCGTTTTAAAGAAATAAAAAGTATACAGTGTTCATTTTTACTTGGCGTTCAAAATGATTGAGAGGCTTGACCTCCAAATGTGTGGGACCGGCACTGAGCTCATGTCAGATGTTTCAGTGATAAAATCTGAGAGGCCAGACTGAAATGTTTTGGACTTGTGCAGAGGAGGGACAGTGAGTATCTGAGCAGAAGGAGGCTGAGGTTAGAGCTGGAGGCCTAGAGGAAGACCAAAGAGATTTATGGATGTAGACAAGAAGATGCAGAGGAGAGGGTTAGATGGAGGAAGTAGTAGTAATAGTAGTAGGAGTTATAGTTTTAATAGTAGTAATAGTAGTAGTAGAAGTGGGACTCAGGTGGTAAAGCGGTGGTCCTATAAATGGAAGGTTGGCAGTTCGAATCCCGCTCTCCCAAGTTCATACCATTATTGTGTCCTTGGGCAACACACTTCACTCATTTATTCTCTACGTGAGCTACACATTCAGATAAAGATGGAGCGTTCTGCGTTCATTCTGTCGTACGTTGGTCTGTTTCCTCAGAGCTTGCGGATACGGACGAACGTAGCAGTACCTGTGTGGACCGTTGGGGGGCGCTTGTGCACACAGCTCATCAGTCACAGCAGAAGAAATGACTGAACTTTTTAAGGAGAATATTCAAAGACGGAACAGACCACCGCTATTTTCTTGACTCTTTTTCAATAAATCTAGTGTAAAAAACCTCCGTTAGCACCACCATGTTTGTTTACTGTTGCTCTTTTTCTTCCATCTTGGTAAAATCTTTGACTATCGTCGATCGCCCCCTACTGGTTATTTAACATAACACAGTCATTGACGTAGAAAACAGTAGGAAGTGTAAATGCTGTGACGCCAACAAAGCTCGGAACGGACAGATTTACGTACAAAATAAATGAATAAATGAGCCTGTAGTGTGACTGTGTTTGACGTTGGTTGGAGAGGCCGTATGCACAGAATGGCTGCCACATCTCCGTCAGTCTGCCCCAGGACAGCTGCGCTTTACCTGATAGTAAAGCAACATTGAGTACAGAGGAAACACACTATATATGACTGCCACATTATTATTATGAAGTATTTGCTACTAAAAATAGTTCACTCATGTAATTTTTCATGTCTTTTTAATCCTACTTGAGTCATATTATTTTAAAGTAACAGTAGTTTTACTTAATTACATATTCTGAGTACTTTTCCCGCTCAAAGATTTAAGGAAAGTGTTGTGCCTTTGTAAAAACATGACCTCCCTTTGCCATTTACCAGCTTTTAATACATGTATTAATGTTTTTAGTTCTTTGCGTTGGGATACCAGAGCCCTGACAATGAATAGCTGAGATGACTGTTTTGAGATGGGCCATCGATCTCAGATGTGCAGCTGCGAGCCTGTGCTGTGATGATGTGGTTGTGAGACTGTGTGGGAGGTGGAGGTGATGTGTCAGAGGGCTGTCCTCACAGTGAGAACTTCTTTCACCAGAAATACGACCATCACTGCAGAAACGCGTGAGAGACTGAAATCTGCATGGTCTACCTCTATTCATTCAGATTAGACATCGGTACAGATTTCTTGATTAAAAGCCTTTTTATCTTCCATTACTTGCGCGAATAGTTCTGTCTGTTGAATAACTTCCAAGCGAGCTACTGTGTTTTGTTGAATAACCTGTAGGGGGCGATAGTCAAAGAAGAACAGCAACAAACATGGCGGCGCTGGAGGAGGTTTTTACACTACTTTAATTCAGAAAGATGGCAAGAAATGAGCCAAAAACATTGGTTATAATCTATGCAGTCTTGTGTTTGTGGTTATTATTACTATTATTGCACTAAGGGTAACGATTATGACAGTGACGATGATGGTAATAATTATTATAAGGGTTATTAACATTATTATGACTCTAATTAACACTGTTAATATTATAACATAACTATTTAACTATTAACTAATGATTACCCATTATAATGATAACTAACTATTAATTAATTATAACTGTGAATTTATATTGAGAATAACTATTAATTATTTACATAAATATACAGATTATTATATTTTTAATTTTTTTTTCAACTTTTGTTTTATTTGTATAGCCCAGTATCACAACAAAAGTCGCCTCAAAGGGCTTCACGAACAGTTAATCAAACATAAACACACAATCAACACAAACAATAACTACACTAAACTAAACAGACCCAGGACACTCCTGTCCTTAGACCCTCCTTCTCGGTAAGGAAAAACTCCTAAAAAACCCCAGCTGTGTATAATTATACTGTCATAAAAAAAGTCATTGGTTAAGGACCTGAGCTTCTTCCCACTCCTTTTTGAGCATAATATAAAATGTAAATGTACAAATTTGTTTATGTATGTATAATATGTAGATCATGCATAGACTATATCTTCTTTATTTGTTTTATTTTATTTTATTTTTAATTTCGTGCTCAAAATAAAAACAAATAAATCAAATCAAAACATTGCGTCCAACTTGCAAGACACTAGTTTGGCCATTGGCTTCTACTTAAATGCTGTAAATGCTCACTAGCGCCCCCCACAGCCAACTCATGTACAGCTCTATTGGACCATTTGAACCAAAGCAGAGACAGAATACAGAACGTGAATGTCTGTTTTTCAGCATCTCTCTCTATCTCTGTGTGAACAAGCACTTAATGTCTATTTTTAGCACACTTTAACTCCAATCTCCTCAAACTGATCGCCGACATATTCCAGTTTAACGTCGTCCATATTGCACACCACTGCACGACAGCTTGGTGGTCACATGCATTCAGCCAACCATGAGGTTACCGCTTCAGCTAGTTGTTGCTATTTTTGGCTCTGTCATTGACATTGAATTACACTTTGTTCAGGCCTGTGGTTGTTGAGGCTATAGGTGAATTATTGTACACGTCACCGTCACTCACAGATGTTGTGGTGCAGGTAAATCTGCTCAGACACTGAAGAAAGACAGCAAAATGTACGTTTTGGCGAGGCGTTAGCAATAGTTACCTATCTATAGTGTTGGTGGGGCAGGGCTCTTGCTTCATGAATTAATGAACTTACTCTGCTGCCATTGTGGAGTGGCAGAGTGGTTAGCGCTCCTGACTCTCAGCAAGGAGGTTGCGGGTTTAATCCTCAGGTTGTTGTTTTCTCCATGTTCCTCCTTCCACGGTCCAAAGAAATGCATGTGTAAGGTGGATTGGTGACTCTAAATTGGCCTTTGTGAATGAATATGAGAGTGAATAGTTACTAGGGCTGCACGATATGGAGAAAACATGCGATATTCGATAACTATGTTGAAAATTGCGATAACGATATTTGAAAATAGAGCCTGCTTTTCGAACATAGTAAGTTAAATTCACAAAAATGTAAGTTCCTGTATTTACAAGTCAAAACAGCGACAACAAAACTTAACACAGACTAAACCAGGAATAAAACAAGGTTAAGCTGTGACTAAATTCATTAAATTACCACTAAAACTGGACTTTTTAAACATTTTTATTTAATCACAACACATGTTCTTTTAAGGCTCTGGTGGAAAATGATTCTTCAGTGTAAATCTCTGTCAGATGGAAGACCATAGCGTTATTGCGATATATTTAGATTCTTGCGATACAGATATTGCGTTTACTGATATTGCAATAACGATATTTTTGCGATATATTATGCAGCCCTAATAGTAATGTCTTTGTGTCGGAACTGTATGTTCTGAGTATGTGCAAGACATAATAACTATTTACGACATCAGGAGGCGCTAGTCACTAAACTCTGCGTATAATGGGCTTCTGTAAATAAACCTCCACAAAACTCAAGTGTATCAATGTGTAATAATCATATGTACTCCATTAAACAAGTCTCATCACAGTAATAGATTAAAGGGACTGGATTATTGCGTCTATTTGCCTCGAAGGGAGGATTATATTTTTGTCTGCACGAGGCTACAAGCTAAGGTAAGCTAACTGTTGCACATTAGCATCACAGATGTGGGAAACATCATTATTTTAGCGTTAACTGTCGAGGTCCAGCTGTCTCAGGTGTGTCCCAGCTTTAAGGCCCATAGTTTTTTATATATATATAGATTTTTTTAGGCGTTTTTCTGCTTTATTTGATTGTGCAATAGAGAAATGACTGGAAACCATTGGGGGTGAAGCAGAGAGAGACATTCAGCAAAATGTTGGAGTCCGGACTCGAACCCACAACGCCAGGGCAGGCTGTAGTTACCCTGCATGTAGCTTAAGACCCATAGCTGATATGATTTAGCTCCAACCCCACGACCCATAACAGGAATTAGCAGAGGAAGATGAATGAAAATGAATGAAAGAATAATACATCGCGCTTTTCCAATCATTTTCAGATTTTTAGTTGCGCATATTGGATATATTTTTGTACTCAGGGCATAATTTTGTAAAGCCTGGTAATCTTGGAAACATAAAATATTAACCGTATGACTGAACACTGGTGGCACAGCCGTGAATTATGTGACATCTGCGCGCGCCTGTATTTCTCTCCCCGCACATTTATTTGTTAATTTTTTTCCTCGTCTCCGGCGTGCCCTCGAGGCCAACCACAAATCTTCGGCTCCCGTGCAAACACTGGACTGATCCCTTCATTACGAGCGCTACAAACACAAACGGCTCATCTGCCTCATCAGTGATAAGTCTGAGCGCGCGGATAATGGTCGCACCCAGCCATTTAAATGAGGCATTTAGTCAAAGCTCTCATCGCGAAAGAGTGATTAGAGCGGCGGGCCAAAGAGGGTCCCGGCCCAAGGACACCTGCCGCGAGTTCACGTGCGGGCGCCTGTTTGAACGATAAGGCCGGCTCAATTATTCATGCTACCCTTGAATTTATTTTGAAGCTTTAAAGTGACGGAGAGGACTCGCCGTGAAATCTAATAGAAGAAGACACTAAATCTAAAGGCAGCAGCTATGGGACGATGTTGTTTTAGGTCATGTGAGATGTGTAGATGTTTTTAAATGTCAGTGATATGCAAGAAAAAGAAGAAGTATTGAAGCTGAGAAAGGCTGTTTGAGATATGTGCGTTAAAGACCTTTAAGTAAATAATCATCTAAAGTCTAAAGCAGTGGTTCTCAAACGTTTTGCACCAAGTAAAAATGTAATACAATCTAAATTTTGCCAAAATCTTGACTAAAAAGGGTCCAAACCAGGTCTAAACCAGGACTTAACAAGGTCTAAATTAGGTCTTGAAGGACAAACACTGGACTAAAGCAAGACCAAATCAGGACAGAAAAAAAAGTCTAAACAAGAACAAAACCAGGACTAAGCCAAAATTCAGGTCTAAACTAGGACTAAACCAGGTCTAAACTTGGACTAAACCAGGTCTAAACTAGGACTAAACCAGGTCTAAACGAGGACTAAACCAGGTCTAAACTTTGACTAAAACACAACTAAATGGATGTGAAAAAGCCAAATCAAACATGCGAATCACAAACATGAGACCAAAGAGCAGATTTATGGATGTGGTGAAAGAAGGGCAGTAAGTTGGTAATGAGATGTTTCCTCCTCCCAAAGTCGTCTGAAGCATCCCCAGAAAGTGTATGTGTTTCTTTTGGGACTGTTTGGCAAGAGGGTTCAGCTCTGGTATTGTTTTGGACCACTTTAAAAAAGGTGGAAGTACGCATTGCTGCGAGTTGAGTGGACAACAGATAATCCTCACTCGAGTGAAAACAAGAAACCACAGACCAGAAATAAAAGGAAAATATTATTTTTAATTAAACACGTCTTGTCCTTGTGCTAAACAGCCATATTCCAAGAGAGGACAAGCTCAATGTTTTGCCAACTATTTTGCAAAATAAAGCTAGCGTATATTAGCAACAGCTGTTTTGAGAGTCAGAACAGTTCATTTATAGTTTCCATTGGATTAAATACTGGTTTATTTATTTATTTATTTATTCATTTACATTCTAAAGAGGAATAACCCCTTGAGATGTAGCATCTCGTTTTCAAGGGGGTCCTCTAATTGAACAGTTTGGCCACAGACAGCAGTGCCATAGTTAACATAAAATACAACATTATGTAAACAAATAGACACAAACTCACACCAACTACTCCACACACGCACGCGCACACACACCAGCTCTCATAACCCCCCCACTCAAAAACAAAAATCAATTACAGTAGTGAAATACAAAAAAAAAAAAAAGCAATAATAAAATAAATAATAATAATACATGGTCAGTTGTTAAATGTGTTAAAGTGGCTCAGAGAAATAGATTTAATGCACCAAAAGCTGGAGGTAAACCTGAAGTAGTCTCCTGTTTACTGAAGCTAATACAGCTTTAACTCCAGCCTCACACAGACACACACCAACCTCACACAGACACACACCAGTCTCACACAGACACACACCAACCTCACACAGACACACACCAGTCTCACACAGACACACACCAGTCTCACACAGACACACACCAACCTCACACAGACATACACCAGTCTCACACAGACACACACCAGCCTCACACAGACACACATCAGCCTCACACAGACACACACCAGCCTCACACAGACACACATCAGCCTCACACAGACACACACCGGCCTCACACTGACACACACCGGCCTCACACAGACACACACCAGCCTCACACAGACACACATCAGCCTCACACAGACACACATCGGCCTCACACAGACACACATCGGCCTCACACAGACACACACCGGCCTCACACAGACACACACCAACCTCACACAGACACACATCAGCCTCACACAGACACACATCAGCCTCACACAGACACACACCAGCCTCACACAGACACACATCAGCCTCACACAGACACACATCAGCCTCACACAGACACACACCGGCCTCACACTGACACACACCAGCCTCACACAGACACACACCAGCCTCACACAGACACACATCAGCCTCACACAGACACACACCGGCCTCACACAGACACACATCAGCCTCACACAGACACACACCGGCCTCACACAGACACACACCAACCTCACACAGACACACATCAGCCTCACACAGACACACACCGGCCTCACACAGACACACACCAACCTCACACAGACACACATCAGCCTCACACAGACACACATCAGCCTCACACAGACACACCGGCCTCACACTGACACACACCGGCCTCACACAGACACACACCAGCCTCACACAGACACACATCAGCCTCACACAGACACACACCGGCCTCACACAGACACACATCAGCCTCACACAGACACACACCGGCCTCACACAGACACACACCAACCTCACACAGACACACACCAACCTCACACAGACATACACCAGTCTCACACAGACACACACCAGCCTCACACAGACACACATCAGCCTCACACAGACACACATCAGCCTCACACAGACACACACCGGCCTCACACTGACACACACCGGCCTCACACAGACACACACCAGCCTCACACAGACACACATCAGCCTCACACAGACACACACCGGCCTCACACAGACACACATCAACCTCACACAGACACACACCGGCCTCACACAGTCACACACCAGCCTCACACAGACACACATCAGCCTCACACAGACACACACCGGCCTCACACAGACACACACCAGCCTCACACAGACACACACCAACCTCACACAGACACACACCAACCTCACACAGACACACACCAGGATTTACTCTCTATTAAATATTAGCAGTATCTTAATGTTTTAAAAGTCAGCTTCAGACATGTTTTTACCTCAGTGATTAATTTTTGCTGCGCTTGTGGGACGTGGTGCTGTATAAGAGAGAGGTTTTGACTTCTGACAGAGGTAGAGAGTAAACAGACTTGGGCAGGACAGGGGAGGACCTCAGGCAGATTGGTCTAAGAGCGGATGTGAATCCAGGTCACTTCACTCAATTTGGGGCATGCTCCACAGGTGAGCCATCAAGGCGCTGCAATAATATCTGATAGAAACTGCTGGACCGTTGGAAAATAGCTGTCTTTTTCCAATGCTTGATACTAGACTTGATGTCAAAAGTGCAAGGAGACTGCCACAGCTCATTTTGGATAATGACACAGAACTTTTCTAGCAAACAGTTTCCAATGAGAATCTCCCAATATCATCTTTTTTCCCCCCAGAATGAGCAGCTGTATTTGAAGCTGGATCTTTAATGTAATAGTACTATGTATTATTATATTTTTTTCTGTATTCACATGGAACTGGCAGCTTTGTGGTTAGCAGACGACCTGCTCCAGCTCCTGAGCCAGTTTCTGTTGTCAAATCAAAAACTCTAGTGCTCAGTTCCTTTTTTAAATGCAGCAGCAGAAGTATGGTACAGTGTTGTAAATGTCTACAAAAACCAAAACAAAAAAAACTTTAACATCTTGTCAGTTCCAATGAGATGGAGTATTTATTAATTTATTGTCTTCTTTTTGTTTAGGGGTTGCAGGTAAAGGTAAAAGACACATTTATTTATATAGCACATTTACAATCACCAAAACTAATATGTGGATTTCTTACAGACCTATATTTTTGTATTGTACCATAAAATGTTTCAGTCAAGGTACAATACAAAAATACTGGTCTGTCTATGAGAAATCCACATATTCATATTAGTAAAAGACCAAATGATCCTTTTCAGACTAAAAAAAACAAACTATTCAAGATAAAATCGACACCGCTCAGCTTTTATGTTTTATTTATTGAGAGGCCAGTGCAAAGAGAAGTGTTTTTAGGGATGATTTTAAACGGTTGAGAGACTGGGTCGTTACGATACTAAAGGGGCAAACTGTTCCAGTGTCGCGGGGCAGCAGCGGCCAAAACTCTGTCTCCTCATGATTTCCCAGCAGAGACGTGCACTGACGACAATTCAGACACACCATTTAAATAAAAAAACAACAACAATTCATTTAACAATTCAAAATCATCTAATTTTGTCAACAATATCAACAGAAAAGGTGGTGTATGGCTTAGTTTATAGTTTTAGTCCATGCAGTGTTGCTTTAATGCCCTGTAATTTATAGCTTTTTTAAACAGAAATGGCCTTCAGAATCACGTTACACATGTTTTTTATGTTTTTAATCGAGTCAAACATCATTTTCATTTTCTCCCATCACTTCCTGTATTCCGCGGTGTGTATTAATTGTCCTCGTCCTTGTGGTGTGATGAGGCGGTGACCTTGTGCTCGTTCTTGTGTCTTCTGACCTCTGTGCCCCGCTTTCCCTGCCGCCGCTGCTGCTCCTTCTTCTTCTTCTTCTTCTTCTTCTGCTGCTGCTGCTGCTGTTGTGCAGGCCTTTCCTGAGTTTATCGATCCAGGGCCAGTCAATGGAGCTGTGGGGGAGGTTTCGTGTGGCTCTGGTTGTACACTTTGGAGTATAGTGGCCATATAAGCTGCACCACTCCTCAAAGGTTGTGTGAAAGGAGTTTTATTTACGTACAGCTGGATATTTTTTATTTTAACTTGGACTAAATTGCTTTTTGCTAATTACAAATTTTTGCACTTTCCCAGGTCGA
This sequence comes from Bostrychus sinensis, assembly GCA_020698575.1. Taxonomy (NCBI): domain Eukaryota; kingdom Metazoa; phylum Chordata; class Actinopteri; order Gobiiformes; family Eleotridae; genus Bostrychus; species Bostrychus sinensis. Next base: position 8,578,320 of record CM036253.1, on the reverse strand, counting down.
GCAACATGACCTTAAGTCGAAGAACTGCAGTATTCTTTCTTTTAGCATTACAATGACTTGAAATAAGGCTCATCTCATCAGGTAGAGCTCAGTCTTTAATGAAGAAACACAGGTCCCATCTAGGGGTGAAACGACTAATCAAATTAATCTATTATAATTAGTTATTAAAATAATCGTCAGCTAATTTAGTAATCATTTAATCGCTATGTGGAGTATACATTTACTCTGAAACATGCTGAGAGAAGAGGTTTTATTCCAAACACAGAACAGTAAAGCCACAAAAACAATAAAATACATTGTCAGTTTGGTTTTTAGGATAAAAAACGTACGTACTTTTAGCTTTCTCTTGTTAAAATCTTGTAAAAATCCAGCTCAGGCCAACAGCTCATCATGCATTTACGCTCACTTTAATATCCCATTATTCATCAAATAATAATAAAAAATAATCAACAGATTAATCTATCAAAATAATCATTAGTTGCAGTCCTAGTTCCATCTATGTATAACTCTGGCTCCTTTGTAGGGCTGCATGATATGGAGAAAACATGCGATATTCAATAACTATGTTGAAAATTGCTATAATGATATTATTGCGATATTTGAAAATAGAGCCTACTTTTCAAACATTGTAAGTTAAATTCACTACATTTCACAAAAATGTAAGTTCCTGTATTTACAAGTCAAAACAGCGACAAAACCAAAACTTAACACAGACTAAACCAGGAATAAAACAAGGCTAAGCTGTGACTAAATTAATTAAATTACCACTAAAACTGGACTTTTTAAACATTTTTATTTAGTCACAACACATGTTCTTTTAAGGCTCTGGTGGAAAATGATTCTTCAGTGTAAATCTCTGTCAGATGGAAGACCACAGCGTTATTGCGATATATTTAGATTCTTGCGATACGGATATTGCGATAATGATAATTTTGCGATACATTATATTATATCGTGCAGCCCTACTCCTTTGTGATATTATTTGGAGTTTTAGTCCAGCAGAACACGGCCCTAAGCTAGCATAGTTTTACTGCTGTAGCCTTCTATAATCTGGCACTGTTTAATATCTAGCCCCTTGCTAATGTTCTCTACCCACTCACTGACAGCACAGTTACCATCTGCCTACATGCTTCCTATTTATATCCTTTAATCTATTAAAAATACACCAGCGTCTGCATTAGCTTCATTGCCAAAGTGTTAAAGCAAATAGCAAACTAACCTACAGTATATGTTTGTTTCTTGAGTATAGCCACTTGCTAATGCTCTCTACCCACTCACTGACAGCACACACACATAGGCTGCTTCTTTGCCCAAAACAAACCTTTTTATGGAGAATTTGCTCTCATTTGCTGATGCTTCTTTGCCCATCGTAGCCCAGCCTGTGCCCATAGCTCACGTTGTTTACAAACACTAAAACCGTCTGTATATTCGCTGATCTATAAAGAATCCAGTATGAATCATTGTTCTGTTTGAAAACCCTATCTCCCTCAGTGCTTTGATTCCTGTTTAAAGCTGTGATCATTGTTGCTGTGTCACTCTCGGCGTCAGCCCGTTCGTCTTCTCTGCTCCAGTTCTTCTTCCTTTTTATCGTCTCGCCTCCAATTTAATGTCAGCATCTCCCCCTCCCTCCTCCTCCTCCTCCTCCTCCTCCTCCTGCTGCTGCTGCTACTCTCGTTCCTTCTCTGTCTGTCTGCGTCCTCCATTTTTCCTCCCGTTTCCTGAAGCTGGCATTTAGGCATCGGGCCGTCCTGTGCCAAATGTCCATTCTTGTGATTGAGATACGCAATGTTTTAAAGTCACTCAGACAGATGTACTTTTATCTTAATGGGACAGAGGGGAGAGGGAGACATTTTCTGGTCCGGATGTCCATTTGATTTGCTAAATTCAGGTTTTTTAATCACTGAGAGGAAATGGGACTGGTAAATCAACTCTGTTTCCAAGAATTGAAAAACATATTGCAAGTGGTGGCCATTCTCATTTGTAGGAAGATAAATTTGCGGCAAGTTTAGCTCGATAGGTTTTGGGTGTGTATGCTGTTTCTGTTCAGTATGACATTACTTTTTTTTTTGAGGAATCGATCAATAGACATAAAGCAACAAGTGCTTACAAGCCAGTGTACTCTTTGTGCCTGCCCCAAGACTGGATAAATAAAGCACCAAGAAGAGTATCTGGCATTCAATGATTTGCTATAACGGCCCCAGAAGGGAAAAGCCAAAAGGAAAGGCGATCGATGAACACGATGTGTCCTTTCTCCCTCAGATACTGTATTCATTCATTCATTCATCTTCAGCTTGTTTGCCATTAATTCAGTTCAATGCAATAGTATTTATTTATCACAGTATCACAACAGCAGTCGCCTCAAGGGGCTTCACAAACAATTAGTCAAACACAAACACACAATCAAAGATAAACAATAACTAAAGTAAACAGACCCAGGACAATTATTTAATGCCAAGTTCTCACACAAACGCTTACACATAACTTCAACAAATATTAACCTACATCAGCACCTTATCCCACTATAATCATCTACAACTGGACAATGGCAGAACAGGTTAACAATAAGGTAAGGTGAAGGAAACTGTTAGCTACCTGCAAGGGAGGCGGAGAAATGTAGAGTTACTTTATTTAAAATGAACGTACGTCTTTTCTTCTTGTTAATAAAACATGTTTATGACTGAAGTCCTGTGTCCCATTGAAAAGACTGCTCTGCTCCAGTTTTAACGCCATTTAAAGTCATACAAATTCATTGCAATGTCTCAGAAAAATCCTGCAAACGCTGCGTTGCTTTAGATTTTCATGATAAAGAACTTTTGTCACGATAGTTTTTGCCACCGCCATCATGACTTTGGCCAAATCCAGGACTCTGGGCTAAATAAATCTATCCCATAATGCTGTAGATCCCAAAGTCAGGACTGTTGTGGCCCACTTAAATTTCCAAAAATCCCACATGGACCCCCAACTACAGAATTTCCTTCTATTCAGTGTTTTCAATGTCATGTTTTTCGCCATATATTTTTTAAAAAAACATTAAAACAAATTTTAGCCAACAGTCATTGTTTTTTATATTTTAAAACAAGTATATAGCTGTAATTGATTTCAAATTAGATTTGTTTATGTACTGTATTTTCATTGACGAATTGTCTTTTTATATTTTAGTATGATTTATTTGTTTTTATGGACCAAAACCATGTGAATGAATTGAAATTTAAATTGAACTTTAATATAGACAGCCTCTGGGGGCTACTATGATGTGCCTTGCGGTTCTTGCGCTTTTAAAAAATAGCCCTTCTTCCATTCTCCGCCACAATATCGGTTTATTTTAAAACACAAAAACATTAGCGAGCATGAAGCCAATACAGTGTCAAATTATGATCACACATAAGACACATGTAAGATTATTAAAAATTATATGGTAATTTGCTTTAACAATTTAGTGCGTTTTGTCTTTGAGCCCGTTGATACCTGCCGCCCCTCAGTCACGTCAATTTCTTGAGTGTAGAACTATATCTTAAAGCAGCGTTTTTTTTTTTTTAAATGTGGTACAGGTCCCTCACAGGCTTCTTATAGTGGTACCCAGGAGTCTTTTACAGGCCGGGTTTAGTTTAATTTAGAACTACCGTATTTTTCACACTATAAGGCGCATCGGATTATAAGGCGCACCTTCAATGAATGGCCTATTTTAAAACTGTTTTCATATATAGGGCGCACCGCATTATAAGGCGCATTGAATAAAAGCTGTAAAAACTGTAGTGGCTGGGGTTGCGTTATGCATCCACTAGATGGAGCTGGGCTAAAGGGAATGTCAATAAAACAGTCAGATAAGTCAGTCAGTCAAACTTTATTAATAGAATACAAACCAGCGTTCTTACAACTCCGTTCACTCCCAAAACAAGTTAGTGCATTCACAATACGGTAGCGTACGTACAGGTAGCTCTTATTTGCTCCGCCCTCATTGAAAACAATGTATTTCCAACTCCATTTGTCACAGTTCAAAGCTACATGAACAGCGTTCGAGCGCTCAGTTTTCTGTCCCCTCAATGTCGCAACTCTTCTACTGAGATGGAGCAAAGGCCGCGCCTCCTTGTTCTTTTGCGGCAGGATCCATAAACACGCCTATGGCACACATGAACAGCTGGGACTGGAATTCCCCTTTACCGTTTTTACCGCTGTCACTTCGGCGACGCCCCCTGAATACGGTAGCCACAATTAACCAATATTGATCCATATATAAGGCGCATCGGATTATAAGACGCACTGTCTGCGCCTTATAATTGCGGAACTGCTTTTAGGTGCGCCTTATAGTGCGGAAAATACAGTAGTTTTATTCCTGGTTTGGTCCTGGTTAAGTCCTGGTTTGGGCCTTTTTTAGTCATGGTTTGTCCTGATTAAGTATTGGATTTTTCTGTTAATTACTATTTAATTTTTTTATTTAGATCGGGATAAATACTGATTTAGGCTCATTTATGGGCCTTGAAAATCCAAATATTTCCTCAGGTGGTATTTGGTGTGAAAAGTGAGAAAAGTGAACAGCTGTCACCACAATACCATAATATTTTTAGGTTATCATTGCAGTCCCTTGGTGCCCATTGCTCAGTATAAATCAGCTAAATTTGCGGACAGCACTTGGTTTTGACATGCAGGATAAATAAGTGTCTGTGGTCACAAAATCAGATTCCTAAATAAAATAAATCATGTTAAACTGTGACGAAATAGAGTTTTGAATGTGTTTGTTCTAGGCCCATTGTATCCACACCACTGTAAACAGCCACAGTGGGTGGTTTGTGCAATAACGCCATAGATCTGTGGTTAAGGCCAGATTTTGGGAGCCCAGAAAGAAAGAAAGAGGCCAAATGATTAATTCACTCTGAAAATCATTCAATTAAGTTCATAAAAGCCCTAAATATTTACACACGACTATGTGCTCTTGAAGAATGAAGAAACTTGGATGTGCTTCTCTTTCAGCAGTGCTCACTTTGTCTCCAATAGATCATACACCAACGCCATATACAGTATTTCTCATATTTTGTTTATTCATATTTCTTCCACCAAAATATTATGCATGCAATTTCTCAGAGTATTCCTGGATAATAAACTATTTAGCTTTTGTTTTTTTCTCTCATGAATGCTAATTGTGCAAAATTACTTCTCTCATAACAGGAATACATTTTTAATTCTACTCCCCAGGCATAAGATATTGTTGTATATATGTTCAACAACAACAGTGCCCAGCCATGAACATAACCACATTGCCTTTTTTTACCTTTCGATTTCTTTTCCACACACATCCATGACATAAACAATGGAAGTGGTGTTAGCTTCCGGATCACCGGCGCTACAATAACGTACATACACTGCGTCTGGAGCCTGATATTCGACTGACTTCTGTCGTAGACACAACTAGAACACATATTGTTCTGTGTGACTTCCTGGAAATCTTTTAGAATTATTCAGTCTTTATTTTCACCATTGCGACATAGGACCAGTGCCTTGGCAGAGTTCTATGCTCTCTGAAAGCTTCTAGTTTCTATTTTTCTTCTTTTTTTTACAATTTGGGGTATTTTCGTCCAATGAAACACCTTTGATTCTTCATAGGTGTTCTTGTGTTTTTCTGTTTTACTTCCTGCCCCTCCTGTTTTCTTTGTACAGAACAGAAAAAGACCTAGGATTACCGACGATAATGTTTTCAGTCACAAATATTTGACTTTTCCAATGCTTATACAGAGATGGACACATAGACTGTGAGTTCCCTTTGCCCTGACTGATCGAGTTTCCTAAAGTGACGATCAGCCTTTTCAGACTGTCTCCGTTTTGGGGGGGGGGTGGGGGTCTTGTTGTGGAGTGATGTATGTCTTTGCCTAATGCAGTGACTGAGTGATGGGCCCTCGACAGATGGACGCATGAGGAGCACTTGGCTCGAGAGAGAGAGTGACGCTGACAACTCACCGCACAACATACATCAAACGATCAATACTCCTGTGTGTGTGTGTGTGTGTGTGTGTGTGTGTGTGTGTGTGTGTGTGTGTGTGTGTGTGTGTGTGTGTGAGCGGAGAAATGAGGTCGAAGACGGGCTCCGAGACCGACCCACCTCCCACCAACACTGTCCTGTACCTGACATCCATCTACTGACTTTTTGGGAGGGCATTTTTAATTGTTATATGCTAATTTGCATGGCATTTATAATAGAAATAAAAACAGTTTTGTGTTGACAGCTCATAATTGTAGCGCTCTTTGTATTTTTGTTTAATACCTATAATTTAGTTAGTTGCGCTCCACTGGTCTTTGGTCTGGTTTGGATTTTGTAACTTTTTTTTTCTGTGACCCGCTTTTAGACTTGGACTTTAAGAAAAATTCATTTTTGCAGAACCAAACATATTTTTCTAAATGTTTTGATGACCTTTATAGAGCATGCAATTAAAATCTGTTTCACCAGTGCATGTAATTAAAATAACATTTACACTTCATACTTTATAAGATGAATATTGAAACCATAAAAACACCCTGTGACAGACTTTAGGGTCCCAACCCACTGCTTGAACATCACTAATTTACTGGACTTGTACTGTACATTGGCTGATGCTTACGTTTTAAGGCTGATCTTTGGTCAGGAACTTGTTTTGGGCGACCACGTGACTGAAGGACCCCAGCTATGATCGTAGGCAGTGGTACAGACACAATCAGGAGGTTTCAAAGGAAAAAATAATAAGTCTGCAGATATAAAAATGTTATTTAAATTTTAAATATCTACTTGGGTGGAAATGTAAATACATGAATACATAGGGTTACAAAGGGGTGGTATCAATACATTTGTTGTCACAAATGTATTGATACCTATAAAGAATTATAATGTTTAATATTGTGCCCCCAAAATATCACAATATACCACAAAACACTTTTTTACAACTGTAATAGTTGAGCTAACCAGAAATATGGAGTCTGCAGTCTTGAGTTTGGTAGTGTTGTGGAGATCAGCTGTGCATGTGATAGGTTACTACATGTACCACAAGTTACTACATGTACCACATGTTACTACATGTACCACAGGTTACTACATGTACCACAGGTTACTACATGTGCCACAGGTTACTACATGTACCACAGGTTACTACATGTACCACAGGTTACTACATGTACCGCAGGTTACTACATGTACCGCAGGTTACTACATGTACCGCAGGTTACTACATGTACCGCAGGTTACTACATGTACCGCAGGTTACTACATGTACCACAGGTTACTACATGTACCACAGGTTACTACATGTACCGCAGGTTACTACATGTACCGCAGGTTACTACATGTACCACAGGTTACTACATGTACCACATGTTACTACATGTACCACAGGTTACTACATGTACCACATGTTACAACATGTACCACAGGTTACTACATGTACCGCAGGTTACTACATGTACCGCAGGTTACTACATGTACCACAGGTTACTACATGTACCACAGGTTACTACATGTACCACATGTTACTACATGTACCACATGTTACTACATGTACCACATGTTACTACATGTACCACAGGTTACTACATGTACCACAGGTTACTACATGTACCACATGTTACTACATGAACCACAGGTTACTACATGTACCACATGTTACTACATGAACCACATGTTACTACATGTACCACATGTTACTACATGTACCACAGGTTACTACATGTACCACAGGTTACTACATGAACCACATGTTACTACATGTACCACATGTTACTACATGTACCACAGGTTACTACATGTACCACAGGTTACTACATGTACCACATGTTACTACATGTACCACAGGTTACTACATGTACCACATGTTACTACATGAACCACATGTTACTACATGTACCACATGTTACTACATGTACCACAGGTTACTACATGTACCACAGGTTACTACATGTACCACATGTTACTACATGTACCACAGGTTACTACATGTACCACAGGTTACTACATGTACCACAGGTTACTACATGTACCACAGGTTACTACATGAACCACAGGTTACTACATGTACCACATGTTACTACATGTACCACAGGTTACTACATGTACCACATGTTACTACATGTACCACAGGTTACTACATGTACCACAGGTTACTACATGTACCACAGTTTACTACATGAACCACAGGTTACTACATGTACCACATGTTACTACATGTACCACAGGTTACTGCATGTACCACAGGTTACTACATGTACCACAGGTTACTACATGTACCACAGGTTACTACATGTACCACAGGTTACTACATGAACCACAGGTTACTACATGTACCACAGGTTACTACATGTACCACAGGTTACTACATGAACCACAGGTTACTACATGTACCACATGTTACTACATGTACCACAGGTTACTACATGTACCACATGTTACTACATGTACCACAGGTTACTACATGTACCACAGGTTACTACATGTACCACAGTTTACTACATGAACCACAGGTTACTACATGTACCACAGGTTACTACATGTACCACAGGTTACTGCATGTACCACAGGTTACTACATGTACCACAGGTTACTACATGTACCACAGGTTACTACATGTACCACATGTTACTACATGTATCACAGGTTACTACATGTACCACAGGTTACTACATGTACCACATGTACATGTGACTGAGGAATAACACAGATATTGAAGTGTTTGTGTTTTTTATGCTATAGTATATTGACCTGTCATTGGACAGCTTTGAATTATGTAAGTTCCCAATTTATTCCCATAAATTCCCATAAATTCCTGTTAATTCCCATAAATTCCCATTAATTCCCATATATTCCTGTTTATTACCAAGCAAAATTTCCAACTTTGAAAATTCACGGAATTTTGCAACCCTACGAATACATGACCCTATGTATGAATGATTTAGCCTGCAGCATTAACTTCAGTCTAAATGAAGAAAGGTGCTGTACTGTGACTTCAGTTCTGTTATTGTGGTTAAATGTTTTCTACAGCCTCGTGGTTAAACAGGGCTATTATCCTTATTGTTTTCTGATCCTGGCTGGTGCACTGTAGTGAGTGCAGCATTAAAAAGCCGTGGATGCACAGTACCTGGGAAAACAAAATGTGATAAAACAGTGGACATTTTAAATCAATTTCTTTAATAAATGTAGAAAAATTGCATGTCAGCCTCTAAAATTCTGCAGTACTTATCGGGTTTGGCTGCTCTGGATTTAAAGAATTGGCTTTGCCTTTCGAAAAATCCCTGACGCTCGACCTCTGCTTTGTAGTTTTTTAAAGGACACATTAGCACACGGCTAATTTGCAAAAACACATAAACAGTGAGTCAACAGTGAGTCACACAAAATGTTCTGCCCCTTTCGTGAACAGACACTGTGCTCTAAAAACTGAAACAATAATCTGAAGAAGCCAAAACATTATCAAATAAAGGTTTGGGACTACTGATGAACTATTGATTTTTTTTTAAAATATTCCAACATCTGCACCTTACATGAGATGTTTTGGTTTGCGTTACCTCCCTGCTCTCTGTCCCCAAGGTTTTATTTATCAGATCATGAAAACCTTTGGGGGTGAAATTTCAGGTTGCAGGTGCAGCAGCCTGTGGGCATCTACGGTGGCCCTGCAGGACAATCCTCCCCACAACAGCATAGCATAGTTTCCTGCTACTGCTATTTTATTCAAGTCTTACTGATACTGACACATGACTAATTTATGAGGTTACTTTCAACTTCGCCAATTTTCTCCATCACAATATTTAACGTTTCCCTTTGCATCCATTTTCACAATTTGTAATTTTTTTCTCTTTGTTAAGCATGTAGACCTGCATGGAAACCAACCAACTGGACCTCATTTTGCGACTTTTTTTTTTCCACCACCGACATTGTCTCACCACTTTTTTTTATCTCCAGACATTTTCAATAATATCCAGCAAACAGTCTGTATTATTAGACACTATTCTGCATAAACCCTTCTCAGTCAGATCCTCCAGAGGCTTCCTGACTGTGAGAAACCCGAGTTTGGGCATTGACCTGCTTTTTTAGTTTTCGACAGAATGAGAGCAGAAACCAAGACAAGGCTAGATTCAGTGGGATAAAAGGGACGAGGAGAACACACACCACACAGACAGCCAGCTCCATACGTCTAATTAAAACCACATAATTAAACTTCATGTTGTGCTATAGGCTGCTAATCAGAGAGGAAAATGTAATTGTACAGATATAAAGCGTGATATAGAGCTGTGCGTTTTTCATCTAGACGAAGAAATTCATCTCTGCTACAAAATACAGTGTCATGATTATTTTATTATAGCCATTCGTTGCATAATGTTTCTGTCACAAAAAATATGTTAGGATATAAGAATGGGATGTGGAAAATAAAGAAAAAGGCTTTTGAACTAGATATACAGTAATTAGTGAAAGGGGCATAGCATAAAATTCAAGGTCCTATGCTCACTTGATGCATGTTCCAGGCTTTTTGAGGCCCCCTCCCTGCAGTAAATGGTACCCTTTGAGACTGTTTCTGTATCTACAACTGCTTAAGCTGGGGACACACTGCACGATTTTCTCAGTCGTTAGAGAGTCTCAAAAGACTAGGAGCACACACTAACGACTGGTTTCAGCAGATTTAGTTCTGACGACTGAAAGACTGCGCCTCACACACTACAAGATCTGCTGAGGCCGCAACTGATGCCAACCAAACGCAGCAAACTCTCGCAGGGAACTCGCGAGAACTAAATGGTAAACAAACATGGACGATACCTGGGTCGCTGTTGCCGTTGTGTGTGCAGTTATCTGTTTGGAAAAAAGGAAAAAGAAAAAATGCCTACGTATCCAGTTTTGCTTGGGAAGCGCTCAACTTTCTTCGGTGTTTGCCATGATTGTTTATGTTTTCTTCTTCAAATTTCCGCTTATATTTTCCCGCCGCTTCCTGTTTCTTCGTCTTTGTTCTCTGACGCTATTTCCTGTGTCCCATCAACTGTTTTTCATCGGCCGCTGGACTCCATGAATTCCCAGCTGGATCTGTAAACAGCCCACACTACAGGAGTGCATCCAGAGTCGGTGTTTGTTTGCTTGTGACTGACGTCAGACCGGGTTTTTGCGCCGATTTGAGTCTTTGAACATCACACACTAACGGATTTCAGGGCCGACTGGTGATTACGATTCCCTGCAACTAGTGTTGACTGGTACAGACTCGGCACAACTGTGAATCGTTATAAAATTGGGCAAAAAAATCGTGTAGTGTTTCCCCAGATTTAGCAAAGGACAAAATGAGAACAGTTGGAGAAGAAGCACATTTGTGTTTCTTTTTTAGCCCATATACTTCTATAAATATTTTAAATAATAATATATTAAAACATCAGTCTTATAAAGCGCTTTTCTGGACACCTAAAGTCGCTTTACAGTTAGGTGCATTATTTATTCACTCCTCAGTCACACTCAGTGGTGATGAGCTTCTTCTGTAGATACCTTGGGGCAGAGATGTGGCTGCCATTCTGTGCCTACGGCCTCATATTCATACATATAGGCAAGGTGGGTAAAGTGTCTTGCCCAAGGATACAACGACAGTATGCAGTTCCGGTAGCGGGGATCAAACCGCCAACCTCCGGGTTAGCAAGCGACCGTGTCCACCGTCTGAGCCACTGCTGCCATTTTAGCTTCTTTCATCTTGTGTCACTTTTTCCACAAACAATCAATCGACCTATGTTTGTTTATTGACAACAGCATGTCCCTGGGGGGCTACCGTAGCTGTTCAGATATTAAAAACTGTGAGGAGTAAAATTGCAATCTGCATTTCTGCCACTACATATTATCAAAACATTTACAAATGTATATTTCTATAATTTAGATTAGATTATTTTAATGTCATTGATTGGTTTGATTGAGCTGATGGTGTGGAGCTGAAAATACATGACACCTCCTGCTGCTAAAAGGGTTTGAGTCTGATAATAGTTCAACCTTGCACACGAGTCTCAAAATACACTTTACTTTGTTTTCCTTGAGCCAAATCTAAAGTGTGATAATAAGCTGCATTCAGTTTAAAACGTATGAAAACCTTTACCAAACCATAATATCTATCTAAAACAGATATATTATACAAAGCTTTCTACCATTATAATGTTGTTTCCTCATCAAAAACATACCTAGATTTGTGTTTTTTTCTGTTTGTCTGTTTGTTTGTTTTTTTCCCATTCACACCTGTTTGAGTAATCCTGTATTTCCTGGCATGGGCATTCTGAGGCCTTAAAACTCTTCCGCCTCTCCCACAAACCCCCAGTGTACACCTCTTTTTTTTTTTAATCCTCACAGCTATTTTTCATTTTGCAGTAAAATGGCATCATACAAAAAGTTTAAGGAAGTATTCAGACTTTTTTCTCTGTTTTTCTCTTCAACTGTTTCTTTATGGTGGTAGTAAAGTATTTAATGGAAACGTTCTCTTTTTTTAAAGGTTGTAAAACATGCAATGCTGTTCTAGAGGCGACCAAATTGATTTAAAAATATGAATAAAAGTGTAAAACAGGATCTTTGAATCTGACTTTTTCGTATTTTCCATTTTCCCATTACTCTCGCCTGACTGCGCTTCACTGCTCTTCCTGAACAAAGTCGATTGATCACACTTTTTTTTGTTTGTTTTCTTTTCCAGGTGATGCTGTAGAACTTCAAAAGGAGCTTCACAAATCCGACAGCCGGTCTCGGACTCAGAAAACACCGAAACTGATGCTTTCCACTGCTGGGGCCAGACGTCTAAAAGCTCCGAGTGAAGATTCAACAACAAACAAAGAAAGCGCTTCTCCCCAGGCTGCAGCTGACTGTTTGAGACACGTTAGGGACACAACAAGTTAAAGGTTATGCATGCACTCCAGGCATAACTTCCCATTTCCTCAGTCAGCTCTTTCTGCAAACACAAGCTTACATGTAGTGTCCCCCGACTGTGACTCAACATGGCCCAGAGATCCTAAAGTCACAGCCAATAAAGGTAAGAGTTTATGTTACAGTAGAGGACCTAACACTGCTCTGTGTGCAATGTGGTAATGGGAAGTGGAAGGCGGACAGCAATGGATTCTTCGTAGATAAAAAAACATTAATTTATTTGTTCATTTTTTTAGGTTTAGTCCTGTTAGAGGTTGCGAGGGGCAGGAGCTTGTCCCAGCAACTAATGGCCTAAAGCGGGGTGCACCCTGGACAATGGTCAGACAGAGACATGCAGTGTGTTGATTGATCCAGGTCACCAGTTTAGGATTAGGAAAAAAAAAAGCTCATATAAAAGTGTCAATAGTAGTGTTTGGTAAGAAATCTTTTATCTAAGCATATCATTTTTGTGTTATGTTGAACTTAACTGTATTATCTTATGACTTTTAATCATGTTTACTATAATTTTTTTATGTGAAAAGGTTAAAGCTCAGTTAAAGGAACAGGCCACAGTTTTTCCATATTAAACTATGTTCTGCCCTGATCTTAGCTGAGTTGATGCGTACCTCTCTGGTCTTTGTGCGTGCCCTGTGTGCCCTTTGCCTGGGGAGCAACGCTAATTTGTTAGAATTTAGCTTTGCCAAACATCCATATGGACCCAAACACGGCTCAAGTTAGAAGCAACCAAGCTCTTCCACGGTTTCCCGATTTAAGTACAGTTACGTGAGTAGTTACATGACCCAAGTACAGTTACAAAAAAAAAATGAAAAGTGGCGATTTTCTAAGCGGATAAAAATGGGTACTATCATGTAAGGCGTAATAACAAATCCCCCCTCCTCCCTCTCTCACTTCTGTCAACAGAACCAATGTGACCTGCACGCCTGTAGTGGTAGAAGAGAGAATTTTTTAGGAGTGAAGATATCACTGCGCCGACGCCGAAGTGCTCCTAAAGTGTTATTACGCCTTACATGGAAAAACGACGGACTGTTTCTTTAAAGACAGGGACAATGTTAGTGCCTCTTTTCAAGGATCAGTTGGAAAAGGATCACAGTGTGTGCTACAGTCACAAGAACTGTGAACCAATGAAATTACATAAATTACATTTTGAGGTCTAGGATATGAAGTTGAGCAAAATTATGGGCCAATGACATGTAAAAAATGTAATTTTAATCACTTTTATGGTATTAGGCTTGTTAAAAGGGTTGTCCAAAGTTTGGGGGTTTAAAACCTCAGCTGAGAAAGTATCAGGGAGGACTCTGGACTGGACACTGTCCTGGACAGAAGAACACAAATCTCTTTAACTGCAAAGGACTCAAGTTTGAGAAGAGTTAAGTCTAAAAGTGGACTACAGTACAAAGGATTTTACCAACATTTCTGTATCTGTGGTATATTTTTGGACTGAATCGTCTTCTGTGTTCTTGGCAGTTTTGAGCTGGACTATTTTTGGTGATTTTGACCATTGTACCTAATTTGGACTAGCTCTCCAAAGGATTATTAAACAATTATTGGACTCCCCTCATTGCCTCAGCTCTTAAGTAATTATGACTATTTTTCTACTTATCTCAGAAGGAATTAGACTAATTAGTGAATATGGGTTGGCTTATAAGGTCAGCTTATAACATAAGTCTGTGGTTTGATTGATAGTAGCTCTCTAATTCATCTTGTCATTATTTTTGTTGTACATCAACACCTATGGAAGTAAAAGGTTAGGTTTATTGTGCGCATTACAGCAGCTCTTAATGGTTGTTTTAGTCTGGTCCACTCACAAATATGTCCTTAAGGCTTATTTTCCTAGCCTTTAAATTTACCCTGATCAGTAACAACAGCCAAGATCTATAGGCGGTAGGCCACATTAACTGACTGGACTGGTATTACATCCATTATACTCTGGGTCTCCCTAGTCGGGACAGGACCAAGGAAACATGGCAGAAGTCAGGAACTATGGTGGTTAGAATCAGGCGAGTTACTGCTACTTCAGCTTAAGCAGTGCTTTTAGATTTAGGAGAGGATGAAGTCCCACTAATCTAGAGCCAGGACCCTGGGACACAGACAGCCATTCACTCCCACATTCATTCAAGTTGAGGCAATTTTAGAGTCACATAGCGATTAGAGCATAAGAAAAATGTACAAGTGTGTGCTCTCAGTGAATGGATAAGGAACATTAGCAAGTAACTTATTTAGTGGCTCTATATGTCTAAGGTCATTTAGGCTACACTGGCTAAAGGCTACAAGTCCATGGATGCTTAGGAGGACTCTATTAGGGCTGCACGATATGGAGAAAACGTGATATTTGATAACTATGTTGAAAATTGCAATAACGCTATAATTGTGATATTTGAATATAGAGCCTACTTTTCAAACATAGTAAGTTAAATTCACTACATTTCACAAAAAATATAAGTTCCTGTATTTACAAATCAAAACAGCGACAAAATCAAAACTTAACACAGACTAAACCAGGAATAAAACAAGGCTAAGCTGTGACTAAATTAATTAAATTACCACTAAAACTGGACTTTTTAAACATTTTTATTTAGTCACAACACATGTTCTTTTAAAGCTCTGGTGGAAAATGATTCTTCAGTGTAACTCTCTGTCAGATGGAAAACCACAGCGTTATTGCGATATATTTAGATTCTTGCGATATGGATATTGCATTTTCTGATATTGCGATAACGATAATTTTGCGATATATTGTGCAGCCCTAGACTGTATCATAGACATAAATACAAACAGCAGGATCGACCTCCCAGCCCAATGTGGCCTCTAATGACGTAAACCAATGCAAGTTAATTATGAGGCACACGTTTTTATGAATAAAATCCACTATAACCATACGTGTAAGAACCATTAATTCTTTTGAGAAAAAAGTATTTCTCAAGTAATTTTTCAAGTAAAAGTACTTTTACTGATTACCTGACTTATTACAGTTTGACTTATGGTGATTAATTGATGGATTAAACCTAGGAATAAATTGTGATTTCTAACTATTTTGTCCACCACATTTCTGTAACTCCTGTCCAGCAGAAAAAACATTCAGAAACCTAGTATTATATTATTTAGCCTTTAGCTTACATACTACTAATGACTATATTTAATAAAATGTCTAAAAGTGTACAACCAGGCTCTGACATTACTCACATGAGGGCGAGGGGTTGTCAGCTGCCAAAACAATCTCTATTGTTCCTAATTTGTGATATTTGATGGCTAATGCTACATGCTATATAAAGAAATACAGTCTACAGAATTCTGAGAAGTGTCCGGACTAGCTTTGAGGCGACATGACGTTAGCTCCAGCAGTCAATGCGGCGTCTACGTATTAATGACTGTGGTCTATAAAGCACATCCTCAAATTGTTTTCGGACCTGTGCTTCCTCATCATAGACTTTTACACTGAGATCTGACTGACAACGTTAGCATGCGCGTAGCTAAAACCACCGTAGCAAATGTGCTGCCTTCTAGTGTACGTGCCCTTTCTGACGCAACCCCCGCCGTTTATCTGTGCTTGGGACTGACACAAAGAGTACTCTGGTGGGTAGATTCAGAACGGATGCATGAAATGGAACAGAAATTCAAGATATGGAGATAGAGCAACTCTGTACATTAATGTGCAAATCATTGTGTACAATATCAAAAAAGCTTTTAAGATTATGGTTGTCTGTGGTACAAAAGCATTCTTAAAAACTGACCAGGTCTCTGCAGGAAAGAAAATAGTTGAGTAAGAGTATGTTACCTTTTTATTATTTTCCGTGTGTTGTTATTGTGGCAGAGGGACCCATGGCTGTAGCGGTGGTGGGTGTAAAAGTCTTGGAGCGCACTATAGCACCCCAGGGTTTGTCTCAAAAATAATTTGTGGTGCACTCTGAGCAAGAGACGCTGTGTAATCATGAGCAGACCTTGAGTTGTTCAGAGACTGTAGCCTGGCTCCACTCAGACAGTGGCCCAATACAAGTAATACGCAAAAAATGTACAACATTTCTGGAATATCGTTTTAAAGCGGTGTTGCCAGATACGCAAAACCAACTTATTGTACAGACAGTGCGAAATTAACGTATTTTAAAGATCTTTTGACAGACTGTGTATTCTTATAATATCCACAGAAAACAGAAAAGTCCAACTTTTCCTCCAACACCGCTTTTAATTTCCATTTTGGTGAATTGTAAACGAGCTAGCAACACTGATGTACAGTAAGTACAACTTTTGAATGTTTACAGCAGCGCAGGGGTTCACTACAGATCCAGGATCAGTTTTTCTCTCTGGTATGAGAAAGGAAGTTTTCTATGAATACGGAGGTTTAGTCTGACTCCAGATCAGTCCGACAGCGAACCACAGCAGAGAGGATAGAAATCATTAAACAAGACATTAACCAGCGCTCGGAAATGATGATACATTTGTGGGTTTTTGATCCTACATCTATCTAAATGATCTTACAAATACTGTAATTAAAGTACATCTGGCAACTCTGCCTTAAAGTAATAGATGCATTTGGCTTGAGATGAGTGGAAAATAGCAATTAGGTATTACTAGGTAATATTTATTTTTAAAGAGTGATGTTATGCTTTTTGTAACTTTTTAAACCAACTCTCTAGAACAGCATTTACAACCTTTAAAAAACATTTTGTTAATAAAATAAAGTGTTTCCAATAATTACTTTACTGGTGTTGTACAGAAACAGGTGAAGAGACCAGCAGAGGGCAGCTCTGTTAAATGGTCACATTTATACAGCATTTTCTACCTCCATGGGGCATTCAAAGCGCTTTACATCAAGGATCCACTCACCCATTCACAATTAAACATTCAAACACCAGTGCATGCAGTCACTCGACACAAGTTAAGTGTCTTGCCCAAGGAAACAGCGACAGTATGCAATGGTGGGAGCAGGGTTTGAACCACCAACCTTCTGGTTAGTGGACAAGCTGCTCCACCATGCTCATAAACAGAAACTGTGAGAAAAAAAAACCTTTTAACTTTTTAACTATAGATGCCATTTACAAAATGAAAAATGTCTGAGAGGAATCACTGAAAACAGAGCTGTACAACCTTTTTTTTTGGATAAATGAATGAGATCAAACTGGATGTTGTTGTTACCTCAGAAAGGCCAGAGAATAGAAGAAGTCGTTTTTGCATAATATAACCCCTTTAAGAAACATGCTTTTACCATTTTACTCAAGTAAAATTATCAAAAAGTATAAAAAACGTTGTACATATTTTTTTTATTTGGGTGGCAAGATAGGCTGCACACTTGTAGCAATAGTGGCATTAGTAGCAGCAGCAGGAGCAGGCCTGTTGACAGCCTTACAATCTAAAATATAAGAAGAGGGGACCATTTCTGGGCCCCCTGACCCTGAGGCCCGAGACAACAAACCCCTTTGCCCATTAGTGGTGCAGCAGTAAAAACCCACCAGTACTTACTTAGGTGCAGAGAACTTTTGTAGCAGAACTTTTAAGTAGCTATATGTGGAGAGTACTTATTTCACCTCTGACTGGGGCTAAGCCAAAATACGCAAAGTTTAAGATTCCTAGTTAAAAGTAAACAACACATCAGCAACATAAGAGCAATGCTGCGCTTTTTACTTGCCTCAAAAATGTCACGTTTTTGTTGTTTACAGCTTGCACTCTCCAATACTGGCATAAATGAAAGGGAACAACCGTCTATTTAACCTACAATTAAAATAAGACAAATATGTACCAATACAAAACCGTCCTGGTGTGTTTGTGGCCGTCCGCCTCGTAATGATTTTAATCACTCCATAATTACGAGACAGAGCGGTGTGTTTTGGTCTGAATAATTTAGTTACGTTTGAGGATAATTGACTCATTGGTCAGTTCGAGACACTTTTATGCTCCGAAATCATCTGTGTTTCCCTGGGAGAGATCATCGAGGCTGCGGCCGCGTGCAATTAAGCGTGGCCCATGTTGAGTGAGTAATGAGCTGCTGGGATACTGCTGATTTAAGGCAGGATTTCAGGAGGTGATGTAAATGTGTTTTATAACGAGACTATTGTGGCTCGGGGGCAGAAGTGGAGAGCAACTACATACTTTTACTTTTAAATACTTCATGTTCATTTAGAAAAGAAAATCGGAATCCACAAAAAAAGTAAGGTACTTTTGACTTTGCTGGGAAAATGGGTATTAGCAGTAGTAGCAATGATTGTAGTAATAGTAGTAGCAATGATTGTAGTAATAGTAGTAGCAATGATTGTAGTAATAGTAGTAGCAATGATTGTAGTAATAGTAGTAGCAATGATTGTAGTAATAGTAGTAGCAATGATTGTAGTAAGAGTAGTAGCAATGATTGTAGTGATAGTAGTAGCAATGATTGTAGTAATAGTAGTAGCAATGATTGTAGTAAGAGTAGTAGCAATGATTGTAGTAATAGTAGTAGCAATGATTGTAGTAAGAGTAGTAGCAATGATTGTAGTAATAGTAGTAGCAATGATTGTAGTGATAGTAGTAGCAATGATTGTAGTAATAGTAGTAGCAATGATTGTAGTAATAGCAGTAGTAATGATTGTAGTAATAGTAGTAGCAATGATTGTAGTAATAGCAGTAGTAATGATTGTAGTAATAGTAGTAGCAATGATTGTAGTAAGAGTAGTAGTAATGATTGTAGTAATAGTAGTAGCAATGATTGTAGTAATAGCAGTAGTAATGATTGTAGTAATAGTAGTAGCAATGATTGTAGTAATAGTAGTAGTAATGATTGTAGTAAGAGTAGTAGCAATGATTGTAGTAATAGTAGTAGCAATGATTGTAGTAATAGTAGTAGTAATGATTGTAGTAAGAGTAGTAGTAATGATTGTAGTAATAGCAGTAGTAATGATTGTAGTAATAGTAGTAGCAATGATTGTAGTAATAGCAGTAGTAATGATTGTAGTAATAGTAGTAGCAATGATTGTAGTAAGAGTAGTAGTAATGATTGTAGTAATAGTAGTAGCAATGATTGTAGTAATAGCAGTAGTAATGATTGTAGTAATAGTAGTAGCAATGATTGTAGTAATAGCAGTAGTAATGATTGTAGTAATAGTAGTAGCAATGATTGTAGTAAGAGTAGTAGTAATGATTGTAGTAATAGTAGTAGCAATGATTGTAGTAATAGCAGTAGTAATGATTGTAGTAATAGTAGTAGCAATGATTGTAGTAATAGTAGTAGTAATGATTGTAGTAAGAGTAGTAGCAATGATTGTAGTAATAGTAGTAGCAATGATTGTAGTAATAGTAGTAGTAATGATTGTAGTAAGAGTAGTAGTAATGATTGTAGTAATAGTAGAAGCAATGATTGTAGTACTAGTAGTAGTAATGATTGTAGTAAGAGTAGTAGCAATGATTGTAGTAATAGTAGTAGCAATGATTGTAGTAATAGTAGAAGCAATGATTGTAGTACTAGTAGTAGTAATGATTGTAGTAAGAGTAGTAGCAATGATTGTAGTAATAGTAGTAGCAATGATTGTAGTAATAGTAGTAGTAATGATTGTAGTAAGAGTAGTAGTAATGATTGTAGTAATAGTAGAAGCAATGATTGTAGTACTAGTAGTAGCAATGATTGTAGTAATAGTAGTAGCAATGATTGTAGTAATAGTAGTAGCAAGGATTGTAGTAATAGCAGTAGCAATGATTGTAGTAATAGTAGTAGCAATGATTGTAGTAATAGTAGTAGCAATGATTGTAGTAATAGTAGTAGCAATGATTGTAGTAATAGTAGTAGCAATGATTGTAGTAAGAGTAGTAGTAATGATTGTAGTAAGAGTAGTAGTAATGATTGTAGTAATAGTAGTAGCAATGATTGTAGTAATAGCAGTAGTAATGATTGTAGTAATAGCAGTAGCAATGATTGTAGTAATAGTAGTAGCAAGGATTGTAGTAATAGCAGTAGCAATGATTGTAGTAATAGCAGTAGCAATGATTGTAGTAATAGTAGTAGCAATGATTGTAGTAATAGTAGTAGCAATGATTGTAGTAATAGTAGTAGTAATGATTGTAGTAATAGTAGTAGCAATGATTGTAGTAAGAGTAGTAGTAATGATTGTAGTAATAGTAGTAGCAATGATTGTAGTAATAGTAGTAGCAATGATTGTAGTAATAGCAGTAGTAATGATTGTAGTAATAGTAGTAGCAATGATTGTAGTAAGAGTAGTAGTAATGATTGTAGTAATAGTAGTAGCAATGATTGTAGTAATAGCAGTAGTAATGATTGTAGTAATAGTAGTAGCAATGATTGTAGTAATAGTAGTAGTAATGATTGTAGTAAGAGTAGTAGCAATGATTGTAGTAATAGTAGTAGCAATGATTGTAGTAATAGTAGTAGTAATGATTGTAGTAAGAGTAGTAGTAATGATTGTAGTAATAGTAGAAGCAATGATTGTAGTACTAGTAGTAGTAATGATTGTAGTAAGAGTAGTAGCAATGATTGTAGTAATAGTAGTAGCAATGATTGTAGTAATAGTAGAAGCAATGATTGTAGTACTAGTAGTAGTAATGATTGTAGTAAGAGTAGTAGCAATGATTGTAGTAATAGTAGTAGCAATGATTGTAGTAATAGTAGTAGTAATGATTGTAGTAAGAGTAGTAGTAATGATTGTAGTAATAGTAGAAGCAATGATTGTAGTACTAGTAGTAGCAATGATTGTAGTAATAGTAGTAGCAATGATTGTAGTAATAGTAGTAGCAAGGATTGTAGTAATAGCAGTAGCAATGATTGTAGTAATAGTAGTAGCAATGATTGTAGTAATAGTAGTAGCAATGATTGTAGTAATAGTAGTAGCAATGATTGTAGTAATAGTAGTAGCAATGATTGTAGTAAGAGTAGTAGTAATGATTGTAGTAAGAGTAGTAGTAATGATTGTAGTAATAGTAGTAGCAATGATTGTAGTAATAGCAGTAGTAATGATTGTAGTAATAGCAGTAGCAATGATTGTAGTAATAGTAGTAGCAAGGATTGTAGTAATAGCAGTAGCAATGATTGTAGTAATAGCAGTAGCAATGATTGTAGTAATAGTAGTAGCAATGATTGTAGTAATAGTAGTAGCAATGATTGTAGTAATAGCAGTAGTAATGATTGTAGTAATAGTAGTAGCAATGATTGTAGTAATAGTAGTAGCAATGATTGTAGTAATAGTAGTAGCAATGATTGTAGTAATAGTAGTAGCAATGATTGTAGTAATAGTAGTAGCAATGATTGTAGTAATAGCAGTAGTAATGATTGTAGTAATAGTAGTAGCAATGATTGTAGTAATAGTAGTAGCAATGATTGTAGTAATAGTAGTAGCAATGATTGTAGTAATAGCAGTAGCAATGATTGTAGTAATAGTAGTAGCAATGCTTGTAGTAATAGTAATAGCAATGATTGTAGTAATAGTAGTAGCAACGATTGTAGTGATAGTAGTAGCAATGATTGTAGTAATAGTAGTAGCAATGATTGTAGAAATAGTAGTAGCAATGATCGTAGTAAGAGTAGTCGTAGTTGTAGCATTGGCAGCTGGTGTAGCAGTGGTAGTGATAATAGAGTAGTTGTAGTAGGAAGAGAAGTAGCTGTAGTAGTAGTAGTAATAGTGGTAGTAGCAGCGGCAGTAGTAGCAGTAGTAGTATAATTGTATTCCTCAAAATACTTCCAAAGTACTAGTTCCTACTTCTAGCTACTCATGGAATCTTCTGATAAAATGGGTAGCAGTAATGGTAAAGCTATAGTATTAGTAGTGATAATAGTAGTAGTAGTAGTAGTAGTAGTAGTAGTAGTAGTAGTAGCAGCAGTCAACATAGATGTAGCAATAGTGATAAAAGTAGTTGTAGTAGGAAGAGGAGAAGCAGTAGGAGTAGTAGTATAATATTATTCAGCAAAATACTTTCAAAAGTACTTGTTTTTCAGTAGATTTTACACTCAATACTTACGTTACTTTTTGTCAAGTAACCTTGCTGGTAAAATCAGTAGTAGTAGCGATTGTATTAGTAGTAGTAATAATGCTAGCAGCTAACAGCAAAATACTTTGAAAAGTACCTAAATAGACTTTACAGTCAGTACTTTTCTTTTTAGTAACCTTGCTGGTAAAGTGACAGCAGTAACGGTAGAAGTAGTAGTAAGAGTAATAGTAGTAATAGTGGTAGTAGTAATGGCAAAATAGTAGTAGTAGTAGTAGTAACTGTACTTTTGTAGACTTTATAATCAATACTTTCTGTTTACTTTTATCCAACAGCAATATTTTTGTTGAGTACATTTACCTTTACTACGTTTTTGAAGTAACAATGTTTTTATTTGAGTACAGATTTTGCATTTGGGAAAAGTACTGTTTAAATAAGAAACACACAAAGCTGTTTACTTCAGACATCACAGTGAGAGGGGTAATGTACTGTATAGGGCTGTACAGCAGTCCCCAGAGATGCATTGAAAGTAATGGGCAGTGTTTTTTTGTTGTTTTTTTTTAAGTTTTTTTTTGAGATGGAGATAAAAGGACAGTAGTGTTGTGTTCAGTGAAGTGTCTGCGTGCCTGGAGTGGGACTTGGATGTGAAACGTGTGAAGAACTTGGATAGTTTTTGCTTTTAAGACAAGTGTTAGATGATATTTTTACATGTCTCTGTCTAGTAATCAGCTTCCTGAGTTCTTCTTGCGTCTGTGAAAGAACTTGAGGGCTTAGATGATCTTTTTATATATCTTCTACCATGATTACAGATGGGTCCTAGTCCAGTTTCAGTGCACACAAGTCTTGGCCTGATCTTGTGGTCTCTGTCACGTTTTGGATGTTACTGCTGTGGTTTTCAACAATAGAAAAACCCTGGATAATGTGGTTGATTGTTGGACTACTCTTGCATGTATACAGCGCACTCTGATTAAGCTAGGAGAGGCATTCAACTGCACTCAGTACTAAACAGACAGAACAACGTTAGACCTGTGTTCAGAGACGTATTTACGCATTTTTAGACCAGTGAATACATATATTATGGTTTCCTTTGCTTGTGTTTTATTGTTTTGATCTATTATGTGTAGGGTGGCCACCTCAAAAAGTGCAAAAAGTGGGGCAAATTGTGCGATTTCATGGGACAAGGTGGGACGGACTCAATAAATAAATCTTTTGATATACAAATCTAACTTACCAACTCACTGAGATACAAGTTACTACAGTTTAGGGACTATATCATATTCGATGTGCTGTTTTTAGTCCAAAAACACACATTTGGCAAAGTAATGTCCCAGCACCAACACCAGCTCCGAGCTCCAAGGAGAGGCCTGTCCTGAAACACAGGGGCAACAACACACCAACCATATATTCAACCTATCAAGATAGGACGCCCACAAATATTTAATCTACATTTTACACAAGAAATAATGATCTGACCTTGTTGTTCTTAACCTGAATCCACTGAGCACCAATGAAAAAGTGGGACATTATCTTAATCAGTGGGACGGGGAGACGGAGGACTAAATGGCTGTGCAGGACAACCAAAAGTAGGACAGGTGGTCACCCTATTTGTGTTTAAAAGTGAAAGCAAGACTGCCGTTGCCATTTCTAACTCTGTGTTACCATTTGTTATGTATTGGTAAAACTATGATTACCGTGTAAATTAGTCAGATTTATTTGCATTTAGAGCTACAATATTTTTAGCGCTGCTGGTAAACCCCAGACAACATGAACGTCTCACAGCGCTGTGGTCTCAGTAATTCGGCTCTCAGCTCTGCGTGTTGACTGACATAAAATTAGTTTGACTAGTTCTCTGGAGAAATCAAAGTAAAAACAGAAAATGGGCAAATGGGTACTTGCCTAATCGTGTGATGTAACCTAAAAGTTCTTTAGCACAAAGAGAATGCATGTTATAGAGAAGAATATTTAGGGAAAGAACAGGACTTTATATAAATGGTATTAAGAAGAACCTCATTATAATAGCTATACGCATATACAGTCAATTATTTAACACCTAGATCTGTTTTTGGGGTTTGGGGGTCAAGATTTCATATGACCCTCAGCTTTTATGACAAAATGTATTATCTATGGCCCAGCAGCACTTGCATACAGTGTTTCTGTAGCTTTATCTGCACATCTGTTCATCTCATATATACTACTTTCTGCCTTGTGTCTTCCAATTAGTTGAAAAAAAGTTGCACTGTTATTTTGTTGGGACTTATTTTAGATTTTGTTGTAGTAGAAAAAAGAAAACTTTCCTATAAGCAATACATTTATTAATAAAATGTCTGCCTCATGTTAAAAGATCAGCAACAAGTAACTTCTCTTGCACCTAGAGTAGAGTGCAGCAGACTGAACATAAAAATATAACTTTCCAAATCCCAAACACTACTTACAAGATGTCCCAATGTTGAAAAGTTGTTAGGTTATGAAGATCTTCCTCTTGCCCGCTGTAGTGTGGCTACAATAAAAAGCCAAGCTCCTAACTCTTTGGCGATCAGACAAACGAAAGCAATATGTTTACAGGTATGCACTAAATTTGATCAGCGATGTGCACCTGTTTTCATTATCTCAGAAAAACAAAGTAGTATCAAAAGTTGCAGTGTCGTCCAAATGCACTAAATGTCTTCTTGTTTAGTTGCAGTCTCTAAATCAGTCCGAGTACTGGTACCTGTGGGATGCCAGCTGCTTAGTTTGACTTGGTGCTGTGCATGCCAAAAGCTTTCTTATACCGCCGGTGATGTATTAGGGACACTGTGTTTTGGCTTCAGTGTTTGTATTTAATGGAGAAGTTTACCTGTCTGCCAAAATCTTAATTTGTCCACTTTATGTTCTTGTGCGAATGCTGCCAGTTTCTGTTTTATTTCAGAAAAGATTTTATAGATGATATTTTATATTTAGTTTGTAAGCTGCTTACGTGTTTGGAAAGGTACAATATAAATGTTGTCTGTTTAGCATTTTCAGGTGAATTGTAATGGGTGGATGTCCCTATAGCATACTCAGACAGTGTTATGTGCAGTCAGTGAGTGGGTAGAGAGCATTAGCAGCTGTGCTATATGTGCACTAGGCTTACTAAAGGCTACATGCTTATGGTTATGTTAAATAATACCACACTACTGACGGGAATTCCATCTCATTTCAGTGACCCGGATCATTTGGTTTGGCTCACTCAAAAGAGCCGGCTCTTTTGGCTCCCTAATGGCTCTTCATTTTACCACCTATATCTTTTATATTTCAGCCAAATTTAGCGCAGTATTGACAAATAAGTTGTATTGTGTATCCATGCATATAAATACATGGATTGTAATGAAGAATTCAAAATTTCTGATGCTTTGAAACTACCCAATGAACTGACTTACTCACAGAACCACTCTACACATACCATATAAACAAAACTATAATTAAGTATAAAAATAAAAAGGACAGATGTTGAATTTTTTTAATTTAAACACACCCCTAACAAAAAGCAGGGCTTTATTCAGTACAAAGTAAAAACAACAGCAATGGCTGACCTCAAAACTCAAAAAACTTTATCATAAATATACATCCTAATAAAAAATAGATAAGTATGTAACTATAATGTTTAACTTGTATTTTTCAGGGCAGATTGGTGTGGAGGAAGACCAACTGCCTCAGCTGATCCGGTTTCTTCTCTCTGTTTTTATCTGCCCTGTTTTGGAAAAGATCCTTTCATAAAAAAACAGCTCGCAGATGGGAGCTGGCTCTCACCGTTCACTTGCTCTTTGTACCGGCTCACGACCGACCCATCCCTACACCACACAGAGAGGCCAAAGTTATGCAAAGATTGTTTTAAGACCTGTGCTTTTCTGAGCTTTTTGGGAAAATGGAAAAACCCTCTTTAACCCCGTAGAACCCAGACATAGAAATATTTGTTGGAAAAAAATCATCCGTGCTAAATTTTAGTCAACGGGGATGGGTAAGAACAAAAATTTGTCAATATTTTTGGTAAGCAGCATTCATGAATTAGTTAATACATTTTAAAAAAAAAAGACTCCTACTTTTTTGCCATGACCTTTGAATTACATGCTGCATATTTGCAACAGAGGGTGCTGCGGGGTTAAACAGGGCAGGAGGCCTAAGATTTAATCTTTCTTTGGTCTTCAACCCAGTGAAACAACATTTCTAGTGTCACTCCAAAAATATAACCATAACCTTAGAGGCACCTATGCTTATGGCTGAGACCCTGCCTCAGACTCCAGTCCATTCAGCTGCTGACTGCCCTGAGTCTGCCTGAGGGAGCTGCTGTATATAAGCTTCTGCTCACACTGCAGTTTTCAACAGAACTGTCTAAGTCCTTCAGATGAAGCGGCGGAACATCTTCTAAAAATGTCCAGATGACCTTCTTGTTGAACCCTTTTTACTGAATTCTCCTGGATGACTGTGACTAGAGAACCTGCAGACTTCTATCACAGAAAGTGAAAATAAGAAAATCAAAAGTTGTGCAAGAAGTAGATGGTTTTGGCAAATCCCCCGACTGCACAAGTCAGTGTCTGGGTTGGGAACATAGGTTAATATTTTATTGTTTTGATTATAGGCGTAGTTAGAGTGGTAGCAGTTGCCCAGTAGTTGGATTGCATACTGCTGTTATGTCCATGAGCAAGACAGTTCACCCACCTTGCCTGTATGAATGTGTTAGTGTGATTGTGTGTTTAGTGGTGGTCGGAGAGGCCACAGGCGCAGAATGGCAGCCACATCTCTGTCAGTCTGCCCCAGAAGTACGTAGCTCATCACCACAGAGTGTGACTGAGTGAATGAATAAAGCAGCTTATTGAAAATTGACTTTGAGTGTCTAGAAAAGCACTATATAAAACTGATTTATTTAGATGTTTACTATGTTGCTATGGTGAAATTTTTGGGAGAAGTGGGTGTGTTGTCTCTGAGTGGGTGGAAGAGATTACTCCAGATAAAGGCTCTGAGCTACAAGTCACTGAGTCGAGTAAATTTTTTAACACCAAAATATATTTAGACATAGAAAGCCATTCCTGTCTGATCGTAAAAGTACTATCATGTTTTGTCTTCCAGGTGAATTGAGAGGGGCGGGTGTCACTCAGTCATACATGGGTCCATCCCTTTCGGTCTCTGTGATCCCGGACCGGACACCCAGCCGCACCCCTCGCACTGTCCCAGCTCCTGCTTCCTGACAACAAAGCTCTTCAAAAAAAAGGTGGAAGGGCCAAGGCTCGACTTCCCCGAGCGCCGTCCAATCGGAGAGGGCGAGGAGGCGGGCTGCGCTGTCATTGGTCGGCTGCGGTGAGAGTGCGATGCAGATTGGAGGATGTCGGGGGACTGGGATGAAGACCTGTGTAAAAAGGCGCTGGTGCTGGTGGAGGAGCTGTGCTTCAACTCCCCGAGAGGCTACAGCCAGAGCGAGCGCTGCCAGGAGTTCAGCTACCTGCTGAGGGGCCGCAACCGACAGATCGACGCAGGTGAGGGATAGTTCAAGTTCAAGTTTATTTATATAGCACATTTAACAACTTTTGCATCACACAATACTAGAGACAACAAATTAAAACCAGATAAATAAGTCAAGTCTAAAAAGTCCTGCTCAGCTTCTGTTAAAAGCCTGTGAAAAAAGATCTTTAAAAGGTACTTAAAGTGCTCTAGTGGCTCATTCATTTATTAAAAAAAATAGCTATGTTTTCACTGATTCCTTTAAAAGAGACTTAAAGTGCTCTAGTGACTCAGCTGATCTGACATACAAAGGCAAACTATTCCAAAATCTGGGGCCAAACATCGGCTCAAAAGTCAGGAACAATGATTATTCTCATCTAAACATAACGACTGGGTATAGAAGAAAGATTTGGTTATATGCATTCTATGACAAAAACACAACTTCAAGTAGCTTTTTTGTGCAAACTCAACTTTTTTGATACCTGGAGTTGTGTTTCTTTCATTCTAGCTCTGTTTGAGTAATGTGTGTGTTCATCTGGTGCTGAGTTTCTAAGACCTCAAAACGCTTGGTTGCACAAAGCCCCACCCACTCCAGGAAGCACTGACCAATCTACAAGCCCTCTACATTCAGTCTGCTCTCATTCATTTATTAAAAACAAATAATGTACAGCTCTGTTTTCACTGATTCCTCACAGACATTTTTCATTTTGTAGTAAAATAAAAATGTAGTCAAAAAGTGAAAGATTTTTTCTGTCTTATTCTGGTCTCTTCACCTTTTTCTTTACAACAGCAGAAGAGTACTTTTTAAAACGTTCCCTTTAGTCAGATAATGTTTTAAAAAGGTGTAAAACATTAAATGCTGTTTTAGAGGAATAAAAGCATAGTATAGACCCCTTACTTCCTTAATACAGGATTACTCAAACAGGTGTAAATTAAACAATATACTACTCTGACTATGTTTTTGAGGAGGAAACAAAATTATAAAATGGTAGAAAGCTCAGAAAAATCAAGCTGGCATATTAGCTACACGGACTAGCTAATTTTTGCCAACAGCTTAAAATAATCTTCTTGGAGCTATGTTCAGAAGTTTCCTGACAGAAGAAATCAATAAACAACTTTAATTATGCAAGCTGTCAGTCCCATCTGCCAATCAGCCAGCGTTATTTTGCATCACAGTCGAAATTCAGGATTAAAATATGTGGCTTTGTTATTCAATTTTATTTCAAACGCAGATAAAAATAGCACGTTATGTAATCAAATGTAAATATGCTCGTCGTGTGCGCAGCAGTGTTAGACAGTGGAGTATGAGAGGGAGAGAGAAGAGTTAAGAGTCCTCATGTTTAAAGATGGCCTGGTGCAGCGTGTGCTCAGAACAACAGACCGTGAAATATTCATCTGTTCGAATGGAAGCGTTACAAGTCCATCCTATTCCTATCACGAGCCACAAATGACTGACTGACTGTGGGAGGATGGGACTGAGCTGGGAGCTGGAGGCGTTCACATGCAGCGATCAGCCATAATATTACGACCACTGACTGGTGAAAGGTGAATAACACAGCTTATCTCGTCATTAGTGTTGTAGTGAAAACTGTACTAACCCAGACCGAGACCAGTCTGAGTCCAGAGTGAACCGAGACCAAGACAAGGTTGAGACTTTCAAGGTTTCAAGGTTACCGAGTCAAGACCGAGACTTTTAAGGATCGAGACCGAGACCAAGGTAAACCAAGACCAGGTCAGGACCTAGCCCAGTGAACTAACACTAAATCAAGGGGAAAGTATACAAAAATGATTATTTTAATGATCTAATGCAGTGGTTCCCAACCTTGACTCCCATTTTATCAGTTGATCTGTTGACGGCCCGCACCCTTCGCCTTCCTGACCCTAATAATTAGTAAAAATAAAATAATTTATTGGGTAAATTTCACTGCATAACAAAAACTTCACAGAAGTATTATTCATCTATTTTCAGCCATTTCTAAACACATTTTCTGTGACAATTGCAATGCATTACCCAGTCTTCCTTGCATTATCGTTCAACCCTAGCCCTAGGAAACTCATTTCGGCCGCTTGTATTTGGGATCTTGTCCTTTCGGTCATGACCCAAAGCTCCTGACCATAAGTGAGAGCAGTAAATCGAGAGCTTTGCCTTTTGGCTCAGCTCCATCTTCACCACGACAGACCGATACAATGTTCACATTACTGCAGACGCTGCACTGATCCGTCTCTCAATCTCATGCTCCATCCTTCCCTCACTCATGAACAAGACCCCGAGATACTTGAACTCCTCCACTTGAGGCAGGAACTCTCCCCCAACCTGGAGAGGGCAAGCCACCCTTTTCCGGTCGAGAACCATGGCCTTGGACTTGGAGGTGCTGATTCTCATCCCAGCCGCTTCACACTCGGCTGCAAACCGCCCCAGTGCACACTGAAGGTCCTGGTTCAATGAAGCCAACAGGACAATATCATCCACAAAAAGCAGAGATGAGATCCTGTGTTTCCCAAAGCGGACTCCCTCCGGCCCCTGGCTGCTCCTAGAATAAAGAAAGATGGGAAAACTGATTACTCCAAAATGATGGAGAATAGCATTTTCTTGTGATGTTTGGTAAATAAAATCTCAGAGACTGCCACATCTGAGACTGAGACAAGATCGAGTAAAACTGCATCTGAGACTGAGATGAGACCAAGACTGTAACAAATGGTTTCAAGACCAGTCTCATGACCAAGCCTGGTCTCGTGCACTACAACCCTACTCGTGATCGTCATCATGGCACCTGTTTGTGGGTGGGACATACAGCATTAGGCAGCAATCAGGCAAGGGAACATTTTGTCTTCAAAGTGTTGGAAGCAGAAAAATGGGTGAGTTTGAAACTGCAGCTCTTGTGGGGTGCTCCCGGTCTGCAGTGGTCAGGATCTCCCATGAGTGGTCCTAAGGAAGGAACAGTGGTGCACGTGAGGAGTGAAGGCTGAGGCCCGTGTAGTTTGATCCAACAGATGAGCTTCTGTTGTGTATGGGGCTGCATTTTGGGCAGGTGGTCATGATGTTAAGCATGACAGTAGAGTACTTATCGTATTGAGATGCAGCTGTGTTACGCAGATGAGGCTGGATGTGTGTGTCTCAGTGTGGATTAACTCGGATCGGCTGCATTTTGCCGTTGGAGATTTGGACGATCATGTGAAGAAATGTCAGACGGTGCTGTTGGGGCCTTGCTCTTGAGACCAGCTGGGGTTTCCTGTCTCTCGCTGATGGAAGTCCTGGGAGCGCCCAGAGCAGTGGAAAAATGTTCAGTGCCTTTTCAACGGTCAAAAGTAACTTAGTGTAGTTTTGTAATACTCACAATGACAAGGGAAGTAATATAGCCACTTGTACATGACATGCAAAAATGAGATTTCTAGGAAGCGTTTTTACATTGAAATGTGTTGGCATCGCTTATTTTCAAATAATAACTCACCAGATTGATTGTCAGAAAACCCTACACATAATTGGCAGCTCAATCTCTTTCTGGGAACACTGAGTCGTGTTACATAATCTTCATTAGGAAACCAAGCCAGAGCTGATAAGTGAGTCTTTTGTTAAGCGCTTATCAAAACATAAAAAATTAGGATTTTTCCAGTATGTCTAATATCCTTTTCTCGCTACTATAACACAGAGTGATCAACCTCGCCATGTTAGCGTTTCATAATAGCAACATTAAATGAAGTACTACTGACCCTTTTACTATTAACGGAATACATCTCTGGCCAACAAAAATAACAGCTATGACATTGGCGATAACTGTGTATGTGTGTGCTGTCAGTGAGTGAGTAGGGAACATTAGCAAGTTACTCCATATGTAGCTTTTCTGTTTTGATGCAAACGGCTACATGTACAACACTGAACGCTTGGAGCTACATCTGTAGAACACAACATGAAGTAGACATAGAGTTAGATGGGTCAGATGGTTTTTGGACCTGTGCTTCCTCATCAAAGACTGGAGCTACTTTTGACAAGATTAGCAAAAACATTGCTAACGTAGCCTTATGTACAAAACTGCTTTTACCTGGCTCTGTACATATAGCCATAGACTAGCAGGCAACACACATACTGCTTATGGACTTCCTAAAACATGAAAGATATTACCACTAAGGTTTTTTACTGCTTGTAGTAAACGTAATAGCATCCCCACAGTACTTTTAAAACTTCTAATGATGAAAAATTAGCGGTGTCTAATATGATTGAAGATTATCGTCTATCAAACTATGCCCTGAAGCCTTTTTAATTTTCCATTAATAAAACATACTTAATTAAACAGGAAATACTAATACTTGTCTTGCCATGGTGTGCGTAAATAATATCCAATGCAACCATTTATCTCTTTTCACATATAATTCACAGTTTGTCACATCTTGCCCCGTTATTTTCCTTGTAAGCAGCCCGCTCCTAACAGCTGTGAAAACTCTCTACATCTTCAGTTCCTTTTGTTGGGCCTCTTGCTTGACTCCAGCTGTGATTTCTCTTCACTCTCCGGAAGTCCGGGGCTCCCCCCCTGAGGGCCGCGGCTGCCGAACGCTGCCTGCGCTGCGCTTGTGTTCTCAGCGGAGACGTGTTTGATGTGGAGCCCTCCCGGTGGGCCAGCATCAGGTCTGACTGACAGGACGTCCCGCTCTCCGCCGAGTCCCCTCTTCGCAATCACACTACTTCAGAGGCCTCTCGCCAGCCACCGACTCCCTCGTCTGGGCGGATTAGCGATAGATCTTTTGGCAGGATCAGCTCTTGCTAAGGTGCTACCGCTGCCCTAAGCATGCAGAGGCAACCGGAGGAGCCCCCTGACGGGACGGTGCACTGGTTTGATCACAGCGAAGTCTTATCAGCGAGCCTCGATCTGCCAACTGCAAGCTCCGTCTTTGTTTTTTACTCTTCTTGGATCAATACATTAACCTTTGTGAGCCCTAAGCCCCTCCTCGTTTTAGGTTTTACTCTAAATCACTGTCAGCTCGTTCCTTGCCTCGCTGTGGCTCTCCAGCCTGCTTTTGTGTGGTGGGATGTCAATTTTACACCAGCACTCTTAACTAAAATATATTGTCCTGGTTTGATGTTATTTAATATGTTTTTCTACAAATAATGTAGCGATAAAAGGCCACACAGATCATCCAACATGCGTATTCCTGGAGCTATAGCTGTCTCAAGACTATCAACACTAAAGTTTATGGTCAAAATAGTAAAAAAACATAGTAACAAAATACAAATCCTGAGTTTAGTTGAAACCAACTGCGTGTCCGGGTCCCAAGGAGTTTATTTTTGACGGGTGTCGCAGTTCCTATGCATAAAGTTGCACAGACCAGATCGAGTCAGAAAGTCTGGAAATCACATTTGATGTAACTGAGGCGTTACTTTACTGCCCCAGCCTAAAGTGATTTGAGATGTGTTGCTGCCATTTAATTCAAAATGACTTATGAGCAAATAAAAAGACAGTCTGTTATGAAAAATGTAGAGTTTTTATTATTATATGCGTATGGGTGATGGTAATCATGTGTGTAATTCACCAAATTTGATAAGTAATTAAGCTAGGTGCAGTATTACAAATTGTTGCTTTTTTTTCTTGTTTTGCCCATGGACACAACAGCAGTATGCATTTTGAGCCAGGTTTGACCCATCAGCCCGCTGCTTGGTGGGCGAACGCTTAACCCACTGCACCACTGTCTCCCCGTCTTATTCCCAAATAAAAATAATCAATAAAAATAAAATGCAATGATATGTAAAATACTGTAGGTCAGGTGTTGAAACTGAGCTATTTTAACATTTGATTTATTCATGAAAAATTGTAATATAGTGACAGCAACACATCTCAAAAACATTTGGACAGGGCCAACAAAAGGCTGGATCATTTTGTAATTAATTGGGGCAGCTGGGAACAAAAATATATGATTTGTAGATTACCACATTTGTTTTTATTTAAAGCTTCCCTATTCTGTTAAATCAATATTTTTGAGCTTTTAACCATGTTATAATGTTATTTCCACCTCAAAAACAGACCTGGAGAAGTATTTTTTCATTCACACATTTGTTTCTAAAGCCCATACACCATCACCGGACTCTTTCTAATAATCTCAGCGTTTAAATTGTCATCTCTTCGAAGCAGTCGGCTCATTTATCTTTCACAAAGCATAATAAGGCCACTTAAACATTCTACACAATGTTTTTTGGAATTGGCTTTGTACATTGTTTATCTCCATTGCCCCACACATTATGTAAAGATGCCAGTCAATCTTTTGAATTCTTATACGAACTCTAAAAGGTCTATCCTGCCGTCTTACCCAGTATTTCCTAAATGGGACAGGGCCAGACTGATGTGGGATTTTAGTGGGACAAATTACCTCAGACATCCAGGAGAGGAGCCTCTATCTATCCTCTCCTCTCCTCTCCTCTCCCCTGATGTCCTGCTTGTTGTAGCCACTCCATCTTTGCTCCCTTTGGCCTATTTTCTCAGCGGCAGTGAAACCGGAACAGTCAGCGTATATGTCTCTTTCAACATGTCCGCCAATCTGTTTCCAGTGCCTTTTCCTTCCCACTGTTTTCTCGCTTTCAAACGCCTGCATCTCCTCCTCCTCCTCTCCTCTTCTTCTTCTCTGCTTCATGATTTTGTCTCTGTGTCTTCTCGCAGCTCTCTCGGTGGCGGTGTTAGATCTGTGTTTCTGCACTCGTCCCCCACCAACCCCCTTCGCCGTCCCGATCATTTCTTTTGAACAAGTGCTGATTAATGACATACACAGACTTATAAAAAATTCACCGTCATCGGAGTGAGCCGTGAAGCAAAAGAGCGGCAGAGAGAGAGAGAGAGAGAGAGAGAGTGAGGCAGAGGGTGAGACAAGTAAAAATAGGAACAATGACTGAATATAGATCAGAGGCAGAGTATTGGGCATTTTAGTGTTTGTAAACAATATAAGCTCTCTGTGAAGTGTCGGCAATGGATGTGAGGCAGGATGTAATATGTTTTCAAAGGAGAGCACTGGCTAACAAGTTTCTTTTTTGTGATTCCTTTTGGTTGCCTCCATCTCTACCGATCCTCCGCATCCTCTTCCCTGACTCCAACTAACTTCATGTTCTCTTTCTCTACATCAAAAAAGCTCCTTGGTCTTCCGCTAGGCCTCCTGTCTGGCAGCTCCATAACCTCAGCATCCTTCTACACATACATCCTCTATCGCTTCTCTTTGTTTACACATTTGCCATGTTTAGTTTGCTTCAAGTGGACTGAAGTGTGAGCAGGACATGAACACACAATGAACTGTGGTCCTGGTCTGGTCCTGGTGAAGTGCCAACACAACACAGACCAAGCTACGGACTAACTGCGGGGACTGGACTGTTTACCAAGGTCATGGGCTTTTTTTTAGGAGTTTTTCCCTTACCGAGAAGGAGGGTCTAAGGACAGGAGTGTCCTGGGTCTGTTTAGTTTAGTGTAGTTATTGTTTGTGTTGAGTGTGTGTTAAGTCTGATTGTGTGTTTATGTTTGATCAACTGTTTGTGAAGCCCTTTGTTGTGATATTGGGCTATACAAATAAAACTGAATTGAAGTGAATTAAATAGAAACATAAACACATTTAACATGACTATTAGGAAATAATACAAGAAAGGGGAAATATGGAGAATATAATATATTGCAGTATATATGCATTTGGAAAAGCAGATAACTCCGTTTTTATAAATTATCAAAAAATGTGTTTTGTTTTACTTCAGGTTATATCATTTAAACTAAAGTTGAGTGTATTTGACCAACAGGATATATTGGGCATTGCTCTAAAATGGATTTGGGCTTTAAAAACAGAGCTTTGCAAAGAGTAAAATTAAAGCCTCAACTCAATGGCGTTTATCTGTTTTTGCAAATGAACTCTTCATATTTTTTTGATTTCATAAAAATTACCCATGCGTCCAAAGATATGAGGTATACATATTTAAATCAAATATTAGTTTTGCTGGTAACAATGATACAGCTGATTTATTTCACAATAAAAAAAAACATACTGAA
Source organism: Bostrychus sinensis (assembly GCA_020698575.1). Lineage (NCBI taxonomy): Eukaryota > Metazoa > Chordata > Actinopteri > Gobiiformes > Eleotridae > Bostrychus > Bostrychus sinensis. The sequence goes on along the minus strand of CM036253.1, from coordinate 8,542,125 downwards.
CGTAATCCTCAAGTTGTTTTTGTTTACGTTTTTTGTTTTGGTTCTAAAACCCCATTGCTGATTGAATGAGAAGAAAAGCAGAAAAACTGGCAACCCACCGACTATTGTTTTGATTTAGACTGCAGGGCTGTTTTCAAACCAGCAGGAGCGCAATGCTGCTGACATTAGCCCACAAATATAAAAGCACTGCTAAAACAAAACAGACGCGTATCATATTAATCACCAGAGAGGGTCCTCAGTCGTGTTCAGCTGATATTGCATTTTCCAACATAATGCTTAATACATTAAATATTGATGAAAGTTTGCAGAAGAGGTGGACTTTTGACCAATAGAAGAGCAGGGTTTCTCTCGGTAAATACTGCCGCACTGCCACCTACAGGCGAGGGCTGTTACTGCTTATTCAGTCAGATCAGTTCGTTTTACAGAGCTCAGCTGTGAATTCAAACCAGACCAAGCAGATCATCAGCACAGTCTCTGACTTTATCATCACTCCAGCCACTGTCTCTAAAACACTGCAGGACACACCTCTTGCTAATAGTGTACCGGCTGCCAACAATCGCATGGAACAAGACGATTTTGGCAACAGTAGCGAGCGGCTCCATATTTAGCTGCTCTTTAATGCATCAGCTCCAGGCTATAAGCTACAGCTCATTGAATGCCAGACTATACTCTGCTATAAACAGAACGACAAATGGCACCACAAGAAATAGAAATGGATCGTTTTAGGACCTGGATTTCCTGAGACGTGTCCGGCGAGTTTAGCGTACACAAAGCTGCTAGATCTATATAAAGATTGATGATGAGTTGGACGCTGATGCACATTAGTTTGGGGGATGTGTGTAAGAGAGCTAGAGCTTCTAACAAGACTGTGCCAGATACTGAATTTAAAGTTAAATCGCGATTAATTATGAGGTCGATCTTGATGATAAGCCAAGAGCCCCTTTATTCAATATGGACAAGTCAATTAGCCAGTCCAGAAGCAGAAAACGAAGCTTGCCTCTTTTTTTTTTGGTTTAATTATTACTGTTCTTGTATAAAAACTAAAAGATTCTATGTTATACCCCTCACTTTTCTATTACAATAACAAAAAAGGATGACTCATATTAAAGCTGTTCATGTTTATTTGTTTTTTTTTTTATTGCAAAACATAAAATCGAATAAAAATTGAGTGCGACCAATATGGAAAATGGTAAACAGAGCAGCCAACATACTCCAGTACAACCACCGGTTAGTAGATGGATATGTCTTGAAGCTAATAATTGAGCTTGTGTCCATTCTTTTTGACCAACTACTGCCCCCGTCTCACTTCTACACAAGGCAAAGGCTCATTATTCCGTGATATAGTGCATACCTTTAACATGTCCCATTAGGACTGGACAAAACATCAGTAATCATGTGCAATAATAAGTGTGAGACCCAGACCGAGCTGCAGAATCAGTGATGGAGACAGAAGAAGCCATGGCTAATTGGTTCACCTCTTGTTCTCGTCGGAGCCGTACACGATGGGAACAGCGATGTTGGTGCAGTGCTGCTGAATGCGCGCCGTAATGAGTCTTCCCGGTCGAATTACCGACATGAATATTCATGTTCAGAGCTCCAGGCCGGTGAGATCTGATTGGTGCTTTTGACAAAACACTAATCATTCCATTTATATAAAGGCTTCAGAAAGTTACGGCATTAATAGTCATGGTGTGTTTCTATTGTTTATGAGCAGTTATTGCATATTTATGGAGTGTTTACAGAAATAGGAGTCCATTTTTATTTATGTAAGGAGACATAAGAGCAGCTTTACTGATGGCGATTGTAGTGGGACCTGAGACCAGCCTTAAGACCACTTACAAAGGATCTTAAGTGGCTCATCTTATTGAGTCATCTCAGGTTATGTCCACATACATTCTGATATTTATAGCACACTTTGTCTCAGAAGCATTTTACAAGTATCTGTCACACTCAAGTCATCAGCTGTTTTTTATTTTTAAAGCGTGTCAGTTCAAAGGCCGTTTATTGTGTGTATGTTACTGCTTCATGTTTTATTGAGGTAGTTTAATCTCTGCGTCCATTTATTCCGCCATTATATAGAAAAGAAATAAAAAAGAACTTCCTGTCACCTTACTTCAGTGCAGATAAAGCTTAGAAATGACCACAGCTGAATAATGAAAGAAGCGTTTCTGGCCTGTCCAGTCAGACCAATTCACTTTCTGAAGTGAAGTGGAACAGCTCCCATTTAAATCACCTCTTGCCAAATTAAATTTTATTGATCCATTCGTTTAAAGTGGGGAGGGCTTTAGGTAGAGGTGGGCAGAGACGCCAGGACTGTACTCAGGTCAGAGTATTGTTTCTTCAAAATAATATTATTAAGTAGAAGTAAAAAGTCGGCATCCAAATAATTTAAAGTATTTGGTGAAAAAAAGTGTTTGGGTGTACACAGGTAACAATATGGAGGATTTTTACCATGTAAATAAAAAAAATAAATAAAAGAGCATTTAATTTTCAGCAGAGGCTGGTGAAAGCGTATGGCAATAGCATTATCTAATGGATTATCAATTGGAATAAGGAATTGTTCTATTAATTTACAGTTTAAAGTTTGTATTATTAATTTAAATTAATAATTCAACTACTTATTTCTCTTTTAAAAGGGCATTCGCAAATCAATTTAGTAAATTTAATATAAATAGCAGAATTAGTTCTTGTATGTTTGAATTGAGTTTAAATGAATAAAAATTAATAAATGAAATTGCAAATACATTTAATAATTCTCCATTTAAAGTGTAATTTAAATATTATTTTTTAAAATGTTTTATTTTTATTTAGGTGGTCCTAAAAATCCTAACATATAGACCTGAGAAGAGTGGCCAAAAATTGTACTCAAGAGTATTGTTACTTCATATCAGAGGTTAAAAGTATGCTGCGATAAAAGTATTCTTAAAGCACAATATATTGAAAAAGTTCCTTGAGTAAATGTAACTCATCACTGCCCCCCTCTGGTGTTGGCCCTGCCTCATTTCTTGATTGGTTAAACCTCTTTCCTTTTGCCTTTACTCTGTGTCTGTTTGTTTTGCCTCCTGGAAATCCAACTCCAAGTGAGAGTGGTCTAATTCATTCATTCATCTTCCTCCGTTTCTTCCCATTAGGGGGCTATTGTTTTCTGGAGCCCATTCCATCGACTCTTGGCCCTTCCCATCCATTCACCAGGGGCCATTTAGAGTCATTAAAGATGACTCCACTCACAGATTGTAGTGGGCCGGTCATGAGGACCAGGATTTTAAGTAGTGGGGGAAAAAAAATGGATGTAGTTAATTTTTTAAGCTAATTTTATATGAAGGCACCCTAAATAATGATTGGGTTAAAGTCTTCCACATGCAGATTACTGGGTTATACCACAGCTCTGGGCTTATCTCCTGACTTCTTCTCTCCTTCCAGCTCTCATTACTGTGGTTTGGGTTACTGTGGTCTTGTCTACAACTTTCTTCTCTTAAGAGTTTGGGCTCCTGCTGCTGAAACTGCAACTTTTTTTTACTTCTCTCTGTTGATGTGCAGTCTTTTTCATTAGGATGACTCATACAGCACCCTTCTTCCCTCCACCTCCAAACCCCAAATTCCATCCAGCTACACCCTTTTTTCCCAAATCCTCCAAGCATTTCAGATGAAAACAGCTCATAAGCAGTGGAAATGTCTTCTGACTTCACACACAGAGACGTCTCCGCTGTTGCTATTTTCTTCTAATTGTCTGACTTCCCCCCAGGTTCAGGCTGGCGTCCTCTCCTCCCCCAGCGTTATCTTCTCTGCCCTCATTTTAAGCTGGAATACCAGACTGAATTTAATCTGGGACTGAATGAGGAGTGAACCAGGGAGAATCGAGGATTAAACCAGGTCTAAACCACGATTAAATTAGGTCTAAACCAGGACTAAACCAGATCAGGACTGAACCAGGAAGAATCAAGGATTAAACCCAGCCTAAACCAGGACCAAACCATAACTAAACCAGGTCAGAACAGAACCAGGAAGAATTAAAAAGTAAAACAGGTCTAAACCAGGACTAAACAAAGATTAAACCGTGACTAAACCAGGCCAAGACTGAACCAGGAAAAATCGAGGACTAAACCAGCTCTAAACCAGGTCTAAACCAGGTCTAAACCAGAATTAAACCAGGTCTAAACTATATCTAAACCAGGTCAAAACTAAATTTAAATCAGGTCTAAACCAGGTCTAAACCAGAATTAAACCAGGTCTAAACTAAATCTAAACCAGGTCAAAACTAAATTTAAACCAGGTCTTTACCAGGTCTAAACCAGGTCTAAACCAGGACTAAGCCATGTCTAAACTAGAATTAAACCAGGTCAAAACTAAATTTAAACCAGGTCTAAACCAGGTCTAAATGAGGTCTAAACTAAATCTAAACCAGGTCTAAACTAAATTTAAACCAGGTCTAAACCCAGTCTAAACCAGGACTAAACCAAGACTAAACCGTGACTAAACCAGGCCAGGACTGAACCAGGAAAAATCGAGCACTAAACCAGGTCTAAACCAGAATTAATCCAGGTCTAAACTAAATCTAAACCAGGTCAAAACTAAATTTAAACCAGGTCTGTACCAGATCTAAACCGTGATTAAACCATGACTAACTGGGACTAAACCACATCAGGACTGAGCCAGAATCAAGACCTAAACTAGGTCTAAACCAGGTCTAAACCAGGACTAAACCAGGAATAATCAAGGACTAAACCAGCTCTAAACTAAACTATGCGACTAAACCAGGTGTAAATCAGAACTAAACCAGGACTAAACCAAGACTGAACCAGGACTCCACCGGGTCTAAGCAGTGGCCTACACTAAAACTGGCTCCAATTGAAATTAATTCAGAACCTGAACTCTTGAGTACCACTAAAATAACCCCACGTACCACCAGTAATACCCTTACCACAGTTTGAGAATCTCTGACTTCACACAGAGACATCTCCGCTGTTGCCGATGCTATATTCTGTTAATTGTCTGACATCCCCCCGGTTCACGCTGGCTTCCTCTCCTCCCCCAACATTATCTTCTCTGCCCCCGTTCTAAGCTCTCAGATTGAAACGTGGCGCGCAGGGCTTGTGTGTGGATGGCTGAATCTGAATTTACGCCCACAGCGGCTTCCCCTGCGCGGCTGTGGTGATTTGTGGATGTGATGTTAAATGTGGGGGATGTGTGTAGGTTACTGTTGATTTGTCATGGCTCTGTAACGTCTTAATGTACACACAGGACGTGGAGATAAAGCACGGCATCCCGTCAGATTTATTTAAAATGTATGTCCTGGATAAAGATATAGCCATGTTGCACGTGTTTTCCATCACAATGCATGGTTCTGCGGCCGAGGTGGTGATGGGGTGACTGAGAGTCAGGTGTTTGCGCTGCTGAGGTGGTGATGAGGCAGAGGAAAGTGAGATTGGTTCTGCTGCTGAAGTGGTGATGGGGCGGAGTAGAGGGAGCTCAAGCTATAGCCTACTTACTAATATGTTTTCCAGTAAAATGCATGGTTCTGCTGCTGAGGTGGTGATGGGGTGGAGGAGAGTGAGATGGTTTTGCCGCTGAGGTGGTGATGGGGCAGAGTGAGATAAAGCTATAGCCTACTTACTCTTATGTTTTCCATTAAAATGCCTGGTTCTGCTGCTGAGGTGGTGATGGGGGAAAGTGAGATGGTTTTGCTGCTGAGGTGGTGATGGGGCAGAGTGAGACAAAGCTATAGCCTACTTACTAATTGGTTTTCCATAAAATTGCATGGTTCTGCTGCTGAGATGGTGATGAGGCAGAGAAAAGAGAGATACTTCCGCTGCTGAGGTGGTGATGGGGTGGAGAAAGCAATATTGTTCTGCTCCTGAGGTGGTGACAGGGTAGTGGAGAATGAGATAGTTTTGCTGCCGAGGTGGTGATGAAGGGGAGTGATGAAGGGGAGTGAGATCAATCTGCAGCTTGAGTTGTGATGGGGGAGATTGAGACGGTTCTGCTGTTGAAGTGGTGATGGAGGACAGTGAGATGGTTCTGCTACTGAAGTGGTGATGGAGGAAAATGAGTGAGAGTGAGACAAAGCTATAGCCTACTTATTAATAAGTTTCAATTAAATTGCATGGTTCTGCTGCTGAGGTGGTGATGAGGCAGAGAAAAGAGAGATGGATCTGCTGCTGAGGTGGTGATGAGGCAGAGAAAAGAGAGATAGATCTGCAGCTTAAGTTGTGATGGGGAGCTTGAGATGGTTCTGCTGCTGAGGTGGTGATGAGGCAAAGGAAAATGAGATATCTCTTCTGAGGTGGTGATGGGGCAGAGAAGAGTGACCTGGTTCTGCTCTTCAAGTGGTGATGGGTGGAGAAGAGTGACATGGTTCTGCTGCTTAAGTGGTGATGGGCGGAGAAGAGTGACATTGTTCTGCTGTTGAAGTGGTAATGGGTGGAGGAGAGTGAGATAGTTCTTCTGCTTAAGTGGTAATGGGTTGAGGAGAGTGAGATGGTTCTTCTGCTTAAGTGGTGATGGGTTGAGGAGAGTGAGATAGTTCTTCTGCTTAAGTGGTGATGGGTGGAGGAGAGTGAGATGGTTCTGCAGCTTAAGTGGTCATGGGTGGAGAAGAGTGAGATGGTTCTGTTGTTGAAGTGGTGATGGGTGGAGGAGAGTGAGATGGTTCTTCTGCTTAAGTGGTGATGGGTGGAGGAGAGTGAGATGGCTCTACTGCTGAGGTGGTGATGAGGCAGAGAAAAGAGAGATGATTCTGCTGCTTAAGTGGTGATGGGTGGAGGAGAGTGAGATGGTTCTACTGCTGAGGAGGTGATGGGGGAGTAAGATGGCTCTGCTGTTGAGGTGGTGATGGAGGAGAGTGGGATAGCTCCTCTGTTGAAGTGGTGATGGGGCGGCGGAGCATGAGATACCTCTGCTTCTGAGGTGGTGATGGGGCAGAGTGAGAGAGTCCTTGCAGAGGTGTAATAAATGAGTTGTTAAGTCGTCCTGAACAGAAAAAGCCTGAAGGGAACCCATTGAAGAAATCGATCATTGACCAAAACAATATTGATCAGCAGTGATTGGATTTGTTTATGTGGCCTTTGTTATCAGTGCTGCGCCCAAAGCAGCGATGTTATTTAGTGAAGCAATAACACTGCAGGCTGCGGGGAGAATAACTATTGGGCTCAGCAATAAGAGTTTTCATTTCACTAATTAACTCTGACTTTTTTTTAGTTTGAAAACCCCTCTGTCTGTTCTGAAGACGCAGATCTGAAGTAAAAGTGAGGTTGTTTTGTGTCCAAAGAAAATGGACAAAGTTGGCACAAGTATTGCATAAGAAATAACATTGTGCGATACGGAAAAAAACATGCGATATTGGATAACTATGTTGAAAATTGCGATAACGATATTTTTGCGATATTTTCTCTATTCTGACAGTGAGTTAAAATGACAAAAATGTGAGTCCCAAAACTTAACACAGACTAAACCAGGAATAAAACAAGGGTAAATTGTGACTAACTTAAGGAAATTAGCACTGAAACTGGACTTTTTTAAAAATTTTTATTTAATCACAGCACATTTTTGTTTAAGGCTCTGGTGGAAAATGAAATTACGATACAGATTTTGCATTTGCTGATATTGCGGCAATCATAATTTTGCAATTTATTGCGCAGCTCCAATTGGAAACTATTATTCACATTTTTTTCCTCCTAACAGCTGATAAAAAAATACAAAATAATTTTTTTAATGTACAAATAGTTGAAAATAATTGCTTCATATTGACTAGCTACTGTCAGCGATGCACAGTCCTGTTTTTTGTAGCCTACCTTTTAATTTCTTGTTTCTCATTTGTTGGCACACAAAACAAATCAGTCCAAACACCACAGTGACAGTATTAACTTCTCATTCTGTTGAACAAATATTCTTTTTCTTTTTATTAAAAAATGAATCAAAGAAGTTTTTGTTTGTTGTAGTGTTTCATTCAGAAGAACATTAGGTCACAATGAGAGCAATAATAGAAAGCTGTTTGTGGATCACAGCAGGAACACTGTACAAAGAAAAATGATTAGTGTTTAATATTATGCTGCTGTTGTTCTTTGCAACGCTTTTGTAAAAGAATGTCATGCTAACCCTAACGTTGCAACTTTCTTTTATAAAAATTTGATCATTTAATATCAGGAAAACATATAACTAAGTAGAATATAGGATTAGTTAAATTAATTGTAAAGAGTGGATGTCTGTTACTCAAAATACTTTAATATTTTGTCATTAAAGCATTTTTTTTGTGTGATATTGGCATCAGGATAACTAGTAACTCTTGTGAATAGCTCACGACATTTATCATCAGGTAAGGGTTTTCTCATCTCCTCAGTTTATTTATTGTTAACAAAGAATAATTCATCATTAAATACCATTGAGTTATGGATATAAGTATTAATATTCAATTTGAGTCTAATAATCTTATGGAAATCAGTGCAGAAGTTTCAAAAATCTGTGGTAATTCAGTATCAAATCCAGCCACTTTACACTTTGTGCCAATCCCAAGCCCAAATAAATGGAGATGTTTGTGTAGGATGGGCATCTGGTGTAAATATGCCAACTCAGTATTCACCAGGAGGAAGCTTATTTGGTTTGGTGACCCCAGAAAAAGTAAAAAAAAACAGTTTCTTCATGACATTATTCATAATTACCTATGTGTTAATGCTTTATTACTGCTCAGTGGTCGTGATGAATGGTTTCTAAAGTGTTAACCCAAAAACTTTTAATGCACAAAGACACAGCAGTCATAATGGCATGCATTATAAACAGTTTAATAAAGAAACTTTGAATTAACAATTTAACAATTTAATGCTAAGTTGCCTATATAACTTATGACAGGGGTTCCCAACTTTTTTTTGTCTTGCGTAGTGGGTAATTCTTCAAAAAGTGATCATAAAAACAAAATTGTGCCATTTTTTTTTTTCCCCCTAACAAACCCCGTCATGCATTATTATTATACAAAAACTATGTATTTTTATTTTTTATTTTTTTAAATCCTGCATTTTTTTCTTCTAAAAGTCAAATTCATGAAAACATAGGGATGACCAGATTTTTAGATCCAAAAACTGGGACACATTTTTTTTTTCATTATTCCTGGTGCGTTTAAACTCACCAAATGACAATTTTCTGTCAGGTAATTAAAGGACATGGCGCTAGGGCTTAGGTTCTAAATTTTAATGACATTGTGAATAATTTTAATGACAAAAGTGTTTAGAAAAAGGATTTTAAGTGTCCTATGCTTTTCTGTTGGTTAAAATAGGGACAACTGGGACATGGTTTGTTGAAAACTGGGACATTTGAGTGTTTTTACAGATATGCCTTGGGACATGGGACAAGGAGCCTAAAACTGGGACTGTCCCGGTTAAATAGGGACATCTGGTCACCCTATGATAACAGTGAAATAAAAAAATCAGCTTACTTTTAAAATAAAACTAGGAAATGAATATATATATTTATTTATATCATATGAGTACTTATTTTATTGTATATTAAATGTTCAAAATAAAAAATAAGCTTTCATAATAAATTTACTATGAAGAAAATTTTTTTATCTTTTGCATAACTCCTCTATGAGCTATTAACCTAAAAATATGTCACAAAATATTATATTCATTTTTTTTTTCACTTATTGGTCATTGAGAAACTTGAGCTTGTTTTTCATAACTTTCAGTGTTCAGTATGAAAAGATTGCCAGTATTAGTAGCTGTGACCACAGATTAACACAAAAACTTGCTTTTTAACATTTACATAAAATACTTTTCTTGTATATTTGAGCTAATGCTATTCTTGCTCTGGTTATGTTTTTGTGACTCTTCCTCCTCTCTGTCCCGCTCAGAGATCTCCGTGAGCCTGCTGTCCGTCATCGTCACCTTCTGCGGGATCGTCCTGCTGTCCGTCTCCCTGTTCGTTTCGTGGAAGTTGTGCTGGCTGCCATGGCGGGACAAAGAGGGCGGGGGCCTGAGCCTGACCGCGGGACTCCTGCCCGGCAGCGGGGGCCTGGCCAGTCTCGGGGCGGCCACCGGGTCCTCCCTGCTGCCCCCCCTGCTCCAGAGGAAGGAGGGGCACTCGTCGTCGTCCCTCTACCCCACCCTGGGGCAGCAGGCACACCCGCACTTCTCTGACGTGGTGGGGCTGGAGCGGGGCGAGGTGGTGGGGGGGCCCGAGACTCAGGAGCACTCCTACCTGGACATGGACTCCTATCCCAACAACGCAGGTGAGTGACAGGAAAATATATTCTGTATTTTGTGTTTATGTTTGTATACAGCCAGACGTGGAAGACAAATTCAGCCCAAGCATATATTTTGGTCTTTTTTGACACATTTTGTATAAAACTACAGTGACTGCCAGTGTTGTTGACGGCCAAGACAATGACCCAATTTCTACCGACGAGCACACAAGCTCTGCACGTTCAAAAACTCATGGACAACTGAATCTTATATGGCATTTCTTCACTTTATTCAAAATATCTCTAAAGTCCCATATTATGCATTTTCAGGCTTTTTTGCATTAGTATTTCACATTTTATATTTTATATGTGCAACATGGTGGTAATAGATTGATAAATGAGCTGACTCCATGGTAGTGACGGCAATTTAAGCTCTGAAATTATCTGATGACACTTCCTGGTTTCACGTGTCTATGTAGAGCAGTGGTTCTCAAATGGTGGGTCGGGACCAAAAAGTGGGTCACAGAACTGTTCTCAGTGGGCTGCAGGCCTTTGGCAGGGAAAAAAAAAAAAAAAAAAAAGTTTCATTTTGTAAAGTTACACTGTGTAAGATTCCCGGTCTTGCGCCTCTAGAGGCCACAGGTGCCACTGCACCGTCGCAAAACGTAAACACTAGGGCCCCTCCTCCTTCTGAAACTGTGCGAGCGTGCGTCTATTTCCATCATTGTTTCAACTTTAGTTGACCTGCTGCTACCTTTGGAAGTTTGGACTGGATCTTCTATAGAGTTAGCGCTAGCGTTAGCTTATCAACAAATATCGCGCAATGGTCGCAGTAAAAACAACTAATAACTGTATGAAAAAGCACGTTCTAAAGAAAAAATAAAGAGGCTAATTTACCTGCCCAACAATAAAGACGCAAAAACGTGATCCGATTTGCAGCCTTCTCTGTCTCTCATCTGACGCCAGCGAGCAAAAGTCTGTCCGATGTTGACTCTTGTCTGTGATCTGGTGCGGTCCCTTTCACATTTTCTTTTTCTTGCCTCGTCCGACATTGTCTTCATCTTCTTGTGTCCTTCGGCCCTGACGAACTGGCGAAAATAACAACGCTAAAAGTAGCTTCATGGTTATACTGCACATCAGGTATAAGAGCAGAAGGGGGAATGCCGTAAAGCAAGTCGTTCCTGTCACGTGACTCTTCCTCAACAGCGGAGCGCTCCCGGCCAAGTTGCGAGGGCAGTTTCTCAGTACAGAAGCCCCGCTCGGAGCAACAGGCCTTATAATCGCTCAAAAAATCACAAAAACAAGTCAGTATGCCCCACATATTTAGGAGAAAAGTTACACAGTGTAAATTTAAAATAAATCATTAATTTTCACTCCTTAACAGTAGGTGGCAGTGTGGGACAGATAGAAAAGAAAAATATAAAAGAAGCTCAACCTGAGCAAAAAAATTCAGTTCCAACATTACTGCTATACCTAAGGTTGACGTGAGTACTGCTTAACTTTCCTCAATATCTTTTATTTTTCCTCTATTCCTTTATTATCTGTTTATTTTACGCAATATCTTCTTTATTTGGGTCACAGCTTGTCATTATCCCCTTAATGCCTGAATTCATTTCCAACAATTATGTGTTCAGATTAGAATAATAGAACAGTAAACAGTTGTTGTGTTTGTTTAAGCACAGGTGAACATTGCACTTTTCACATTTGAACACAGTATGGAGGAAGGAAAACGCGCATTATTTCTGCAGCAGTCTTGGATTAAATGGTACGTTGCGAATTAGCGACATAAGGCGTGAAGGGGAGTGATGGCAGGTCCACAAAACAAAAGATCATTCCAGGTTTGTTTTTGATGTGCAAACAACATTATAACACAATTAAGGGTCAAAAAAGTCAATTTAGCATAAGAGAGGACCTTTAATTTTTCTTCCACTTCAGGCTCGCTGATATTAAACCGTCCCAGTTTTAACATGAATGTCAGAGTAATGCAGAACTTTGGCCTCATTTTCATTTTAATAAACTCAGATTGTAATACATTTACCTGCATGTACAGTAAGAATATGTGGCACAAGTGTGATAAATGTCGACCATTATGGTTCTTATAAAATAATAATACTCTGAGTGGTTTAGATTTATGTTTATACTGAAGACTAGTTACCATCATGTAACATTTTACTTCAAAAATATGAATCATTTTTATGAAAGGACAAAAGCTATTCTCTCATAGACAACGCTCAGCTCAGTTGTTACTGACTTTGGTGACCCTTTGGGCGCCTCTGTTCTCACAACACCTATTGTCTATGGCAGCTGTCACAACAGTCTGTCCCGCCACGCTCCTGTCCTAAAAACACACCTAAAACAGAAGAAAGGCCTTAACTCTAACACTGCTAATGTTCTGCTACAGAGGCTGAGTTTTCACCTGGGTTTGTTTGTTAGATTTGAAGTTAAATGACTCAGTAATGTGAATCTGGATTACTGTCTGAATCCAATGTTTTTTATTGACCATTGCGAGATAAGGGCAGAGGTACTAACTCCAGCTACAAGGGGTCAGTAAAAGAGCAAATAATCTGTTTTAGTGGGATCTCTCTCATTGTAAGGTATAGGGGCTTTCTGACTCAATGGACAAAGCATTTACCCCTGAACCAGCTGACCCCTAGCTTTGAGTCTAGGTCCGTGCACCATATCTTCACTATTGTGAGATAGGGCTAAATCCATGAAAAAGTTCTGTGGTCTCTAGATGGAAATAGTTCTATTTTAGGTTTAAAATAGGGCTGGGACAAAATATAGTTTTTTTTTAAATATATTGCTATATTTCATGATGTGATACCAATATTGATATTTCAATAATGATATTGATACTTTTGTGACGTCATGCTTAATAACGGTGAACAAAAGTGGTCAAGTATCCAGGACTGTAGAGGGCAGCACTGCACCTCCAAGCTCTTGGTTTGCCAAATACTGTGACACAAATAAAAATATCTTTAAATACTTAATATACTGACTAATGGTTAATTTGTTACTTTTGGAAGCAGGACTTGAGTTTTTTTTGTTTGTTTATGTGTATAAATAAGTGATGATACTGGTAGCGGTAATTCTGGTATCAGTACCAATCTGAAACTGTTCTGCTGCTTCAGTGGCATAAAGTAGCCATATCTGTAACATACGTATACTGTATATAAATATAGCTCTTCATAAATCACAAAAACTCAATTAATACAGACAAGAAAAACAAAATCCAATATATCAATAATGGCAATTTGCCATATCGTGATAATATCGGCATCGTGAGCCATGTATATCGTATCGGGAGGTACATTGTGATTCCCAGCCCTAGTTTAAAACTTAGAAATAAAAGTAGTTTTGTTATTTTTCTTGTTATCATTTTGTTATCTGTTTATTTGAAGTTTAAAGCCTTCATATAAAACTTTCGTGTAGACATCGATGGATGGCAGCATTAAAACCTTCTATTAGTCCCCCTTCACCCTCGCTGTTTAGTGCAGGCATACTCTATATTTCAAAAAGTATTAGCTCACCTGCCTTTACAGACATATGAACTTAAGTAACGTCCCATTCTTAATCCATAGGCTTTAATCTGACGTCGTCCTTTGCATCTACGTCAGACATCTATGTGTCTGATGTTCTCGAAGGCCTGGCTCTCAGTCTTTGCTCTAATTCATCCCAAAGGTGTTCTGTCAGGTTGAGGTCAGGACTCTGCGCAGGTTCAGTCAAGTTCTTCCACACCAAACTCACTCATCCATGTCTTTATGGACCGTGCTTTGTGCCTGAATTCAGTTATTTGGGTGGATGAGTGAATCCTTTTGGAAATATTGTGTATTCAGTCACCAGTCGAGCAGTTCTGAATCTAACTTTTTTCATAAACTGTCCCTTTAACGCGTCTTAGCATTAGCTGTACCGTATTTTCCGCACTATAAGGCGCATCGGATTATAAGGCTCATCTTCAATGAATGGCCTATTTTAAAACTGTTTTCATATATAGGGCGCACCACATTATAAGGCGCATCCACTAGATGGCGCTGCGCTAAAGGGAATGTCAATAAAACAGTCAGATAAGTCAGTCAGTCAAACTTTATTAATAGAATACAAACCAGCGTTCTTACAACTCCCTCGTTGAAAACAATGTATTTCCAACTCCATTTGTCACAGTTCAAAGCTACATGAACAGCGTTCGAGCGCTCAGTTTTCTGCCCCCTCAATGTCGCAACTCTTCTACTGAGATGGAGCAAAGGCCGCGCCTCCTTGTTCTTTTGCGGCAGGATCCATAAACACGCCTATGGCACACATGAACAGCTGGGACTGGAATTCCCCTTTACCGTTTTTACCGCTGTCACTTCGGCGACGCCCCCTGAATACGGTAGCCATAATTAACCAACACTGATCCATATATAAGGCGCATCGGATTATAAGGCGCACTGTCGGTTTTTGAGAAAATTAAAAGCTTTTAGGTGCGCCTTATAGTGCGGAAAATACAGTAGTTAAACTGTAAATGACTCTTTCTAAAGCCATTTAGTCATTGCTTTGAGTATGCCGCCATATTTACTACAACCAAGGCTGTGTTGCTGGACAGATACTGTATATCTGAAAGGTCACACTAACACTAGCACATCTTTTTTTTTTTTCCTCCTCACAGCACTTCCTCCTGTGCTAATAACAAATGCCTGGTGTCTCGTCCGTGATAAACAGCCTCCGTATGTGTGCTCAGTGACACCGCACTCATGGCCTTTGGGTACGGTCAGAGCTACAAAGTGTTGCTGTAGGATAATTAGACAGCCTGACCAATCTCGCATTTGTTTTTCTTCTCCCTTTGTCTCCCGTTTGTGTAAATCAATATGGGCTAATGTAGTGCCTCCTGCCGCTAAATGCTCAACTTCTTCTTCAGCGGTTTGTTTTGTCGAAGGAAACGCTCCTCCTCACACCGGGTCCGGGAGAAGCGGTGGAAATGAAAAGTAAGAAAGTAGTAAACTCACCGTGAAATTGCAGTAAATGTCTCCAAATCTGTGGTGCGCCGTGTGATCGCAGTGGGTTTCTCACCAGACGCAACACTTCCACATCACAGCCAGCTTTAAGAGATATTCTTATAGTGGTACTGTTTTAATTAATGCAGCGAGAGAAGACTTCCTTTTTATGGCTTAAGTGCAGCAAATGAGATTTAACTTAAAATAAGGTATTTGTATGGAAAATGTCTTGTCTAGTTTGAGTTTTGACCTTCTGAGGATGCTGTAGTTTGAGTTTTGACCCTCTGAGGATGCTGTAGTTTGAGTTTTGACCCTCTGAGGATGCTGTAGTTTGAGTTTTGACCCTCTGAGACTGCTGTAGTTTGAGTATTGACCCTCTGAGGCTGCTGTAGTTTCAGTTTTGACCTGTTGAGGCTGATATAATTAGAGTTTTGACCCTCTAAGGCTGCTGTAGTTTGAGTTTTGACCCGTTGAGGCTGATATAATTAGAGTTTTGACCCTCTGAGACTGCTGTAGTTTGAGTTTTGACCCACTGAGGCTGCTGTAGTTTCAGTTTTGACCCGTTGAGGCTGATATAATTAGAGGTTTGACCCTCTGAGGTTGCTGTAGTTTGAGTTTTGACCCTCTGAGACTGCTGTAGTTTGAGTTTTGACCCTCTGAGGCTGCTGTAGTTTCAGTTTTGACCCGTTGAGGCTGATATAATTAGAGTTTTGACCCTCTAAGGCTGCTGTAGTTTGAGTTTTGACCCTCTGAGGCAGATATAATTAGAGTTTTGACCCTCTAAGGCTGCTGTAGTTTGAGTGTTAACCATCTGAGACTGCTACAGTTTGAGTTTTGACCCTCTGAGGCTGCTGTAGTTTGAGTTTTGACCCATTTCTTCTGCTTGAAATGAAGTTTTGACTCCATGAGGCTGCTGTAGTTTGTAGACAGGAACATTTTTGTCACATATTTTATGGATATGTTTAATTTTTAAAGCAAATTTGTCTGTGATGAGTTGGCACGGTCAGGATACAACAGTTTGATGAACAATCTGTCCTTATAATTCAATAGTAATTATTCTTTGAGCATTCAATCACAGCAGTGTTCTTGGAGAGAATGTTTCCTTGTTAACCTCGGCAAAATGACAATGACATTTTGCATTTCAATCAACCCAGCTCGAACAAGATCAGAATAGCAACATTTATACAAGCTGTGTCCAGAAAATAATGAGAATAATATTTCAATTTTTTTTTTATTGAAAAATGTTATACACACTATACACAATCTGGCTAAGGTTTTTTCATTTATCCAGGCTTGGGACAGGCGCAAAGTTGGCACTGTAACTTGGGTTTGGAAATTTTATTTGATATGCACCTTGTGAGTGTGCGCAATGCTCCCAGTGATTTTTTCCAGTGTTCATTCCTGGAAGTCTTTGAGTGAGATGGTGTTCAGAGCCTTTTTAGTGACTCTTTAGACGTTATTTAAAATGGTGTCCTTTCAAACCATTTTTAATTTTTTTGGGATTATAAAAAAGTCTTCAGTATCCCATTTGAAACTACATGTATCCCAATAATGTTATGATCTTCCATTTGACACAAGTGTACACCGAAAAAAGCCTTCAGTCAAAGTATGTTATGACCAAATAAAAAACTTTGAGGTTTTATATTGTGCTTTTTGAAATAGTGTTGGACACCTTTGCATATGTATGAAAAATTACTTCTTGTGGGGAGCTGTTACTTTGACTTTGCAGAGACCGATTAGGTGTATGTCGCCCCCTGCTGGCATTGGTGGGGACTGGCTAGAGCATGAAATGGCTATTTAGCACGGCAACACGAGGTTAACAGATGGATAAATGAGCTGACTGCTTTGTAGTCCGGTGGCGGTGTATGGGCTTTAGAAACTCGCAGAAGCACGTCCTGGTTTCACGTGTATACGTAGAGCTGTGAGACCGAGCGTTTTCAGCTCTTGAGATGGGGACGGCCTCAGCATACAGGATTACTCAAACATGCGACATTTGATTGAACAAAATACTACTCCAGGTCTGTTTTTAAGGTGCAAACAACATTATAACATGGCTAAAAGCTGAAGAAAACATACATTTTATTATACCTGGGTTCCTTTAAATGAAAGAAACATTTAGACCTAATTCAGTGCTAAATTTTGACTTGGTTTAGAGCTGGTTCAGTCTTTAGTAGGTTTTTTATTGATCCCCAGTTTTGACCACTGAAAATTACATTCAAATGAAACTTTCACAATGTCTATGGTTTAGAAGGCCTTAAACTTTTTAAGAGCATTGAAATATAGTATCTCCAATCATATCATTATTGCCAAATTCAACATTAATAATCACATATTTCATGTTTTTCTAATATTGAGCAGCTCTACACAGAATACCATGCCATTTGAAAACTTCTCTAGACAAACCTTGTGCACCAGGGCTATGTTTTATTTTTAATCCAGCATTCTACCTTATGACGCTTGTTTGTGAATACACGCCGACTAATTACTTCTACCTCATTCCTCTTTGTGCTTTTAAATCACTGTCTGTTCAGTGATGGATCAATGCTGCTGACCTTGTGTTACCAAAAAGCCTTTTCTTTCTGACTGTCAGAACAAGAGGAATAACAGAAGAGACGTGTGACTCATCTCTGATCGTCTGTCTGTGTTTTTTTGTTTTTTATTTTTTTTTATTTAGGGACGCTGAAGCTGAGTCAGACCTCTCCGGACGTCCCGAACTCGGAGGGAGGAGCGCACCCCCCGAAGGACCTGCCCAACGCCCACTCGCAGCAGCAGGTCACTGCACGGTGAGTGGACGGACCTAAGAAACAAAGCCATAAATCTGTGGAGTCGTAAAAAGGGAAGTCTATTAAAAAGCACATTCACTTATACTGGACGGGTAACAAAGAAGGTGATGTAAGAGTCATAAGTTCAAATGTAATAGTTTGAGTTTTGGTCCTCGGAGGCTCCTGCAGTTTGAGATTTGACCCACTGAAGCAGCTCTAAATGTGGTTATGACTCTCTGAGCTTTCAGTACTTGCATTTGATAAGTCTGCACAAGCGAGAAATCTCACACTACATTTATAACAATGAAGGAAAATGTGTCTACTATGATTTTTAAACTAGCCTGTTCTCCCCAAAAGTACCAAATGTAATCTTTCTCATGGGTCCAACTGTGGACAGAGTACATCCGACTGAAGATTAATTAAATTAGGCACCAGATTTTGTCTTTCTGAAGCTATATCCACGAGATTCAAAATACCTGTTAATGGCGCCGTAACGCTGCCACAGAAACGCACCAAAAACAGACGAGAACACACAGGACATGCGCAGAAAACTCCTGAAGTGTAAACTAAAGAGCATGAAGGTGAATATGAATGTGCAAGCTAGAAAGGAGACCTCAGTCTGTAGTGAGAGGAGCAGAATGTTTTGCTGTAAAAGCCATGAAAAGCTCTGTAACGTCTGCAGCTCAAGCGAAACTCTGTAAGGTGCCATTGTTGTTGATGTTGTCAGAGTTTAGTGCGTACGGGTTAAGAGAGAGGCTGGGCTACGGCGTCATTGTTTCAGAAAAGAGTTGTAAACGTGGAAAAATCTAAACAGTGTTTTGGGAGCCTGAATAATTTAAAAATGCTGTTTACATGTTTCCAGATTTGTGGGGATGTAACGCTTATACAACAAAAAAACCTCTGCTGGATCCAGTCCACCTCAGTGTGGGCAAGGCCTAAACCTTGCTTTGTCAATCTGGAGTAGATAGGAATTAACCAGGCCAGCCATATACAATGACTTTGTAAAGTGAAATGGGTTGAGCATCCCTTCCCCTTACATTAATGTACACTTAATAATGAACTGGATTTATATTGCACTTTTTACAAGCTTCTCAAGTTCCTCAAAGCGCTTTACAATTTGGTGCATTATGCCTTCACTCAGTCTCACTCGGTGAGCTACTGCCACAGCTGCCCTGGGGCAAACTGACGGAAGTGTGGCTGCCATTTTGCGCCTGCGGCCTCTCTGACCACCGCCAAACACAGTCACACTGACACATTCATACAAAACAAGGTAAGTGTCTTGCCCAATGACACATTGCCAGTATGCAATGCCTGTGGTGGGGCTCGAACCGCCAACCTCCGCGTTAGAGGGCGAGTGGCTGCGCCAACTAAGCTACTGCCGTATGGTCGTTTCTGTCCTCGTGTGATGTGGCATTAATCTGAGCTCAGTCTGTGTCTGTTCACCCCTGAATCCACAGAAACCTCACTGTTCTCTAATAAGGTTCAATGAAAGATGTACAGCAGCCATTCCCAGAAGTGTCACAGCCCCCTTAAAAAAAACTGATTTCTTAGTATTTGTGGTTGGATAAAGAGACTTTAGAGAGTTTATATTTCTTCTTTTAATTTCCGTATGCTGCGATACAAGAGACACAGCTGTGACCACGCCATTCATGCCTGGGCACACTTTCTAATTGGGAACTGCAAGGCCCCCAGCTGCCCTTCCCTGCCTGTGTGTCTCTTTTGTGTATCTCCTGACTAAAATCTATTTTTACAATGCACAACCACTGTACACGCGCATTAACAACTGTCCCACATTGTTCTCCATATATTTCCTCAAAAACATTACAGCTATATTTTTAAACAAGTGTAACATTTCTTTTAATATACTTAATACAAACAACCTCTAGGGGTCCCGCTGCAGTACCTTGGTGGATCCCCAGGGTTACACTATAATGGGGGTGAGTGGTTAGCGCTCCTGTCCCAGAGCAAGGAGGTGTTGAGTTTGATCTTTGGGCCAACTCACAGTGAGCGTCAGTGCTAATTAACTGACCATTGTCCAGAGTGTGTCCCGTCTAAGACCCATAGTTGCTGGAATACAACTCATAACAGGTACAAACAAACCAAAAAAGATGAATTCAGCAATGTAGCTATCACCTGTCACGTTTTTTATGTGAATATTTAAGTCTTTACGCAGCTGACAACCATATACCTCAATGCAAAAGTCATGATCAGTTGAAGTGAAGCCAAAAAAACTGAACCATACTTCAGTCAAAATAGTAATGATCGAGTCTGCCCCATTGCAACAAACTCTATATTTTTCCTCTGCAGAACAGATGAACTTTTACAAAGGTTAATATTGGCCTCGCTGAAGGTTTTTCTGATGCAGACCTTTATATGAAATGAATATGTCTGGATGGAAAACCACGTCCAATGATCTTTTTCTCTCAGACTCAAAAGCGCTCATTATGAAAGCTGCAGGAGATTAAAGCCAACATTATGTAACCAGCGTTTCTCTCTATCACCAACACGACTGTTTATGAAGCTGAGAGGGCCTTTCATGAACAAATTTAATCTCATATTTTACCCAGACATCAAAATATACAAATTTAGTGTCAACCCTTATCAAGTAATGAGTCAATTATTTTTAATGGAACAGTTTATGAAATCAATGGACTTTGGAAAATGCCATCATTTTCACCTACAAAGAAGAGAATTAGATAAATCTGTTAGGAAATAGATATTGCAATTTCATAGAAGTGCCACATTATGCTTTTTTTCAGGCTTTTTAAAATAGTTTTGGACACCTTTAGTATTTCACGTCATTAAAACTTAAAATAATGTAGATGTATTGACAATGTCTTCTTTTGGGGAGCTGTCACTTTCAATTTATAAAAATAAACACTTGGATTAGGCGTCTGTCGCCCCCTGCTGGCAACGGTGGGGAATGGACAGAGCATAAAATGGCTATTTAGCAGAGCTATTAGCAACATGATGCTAACATATGATAAATGAGCTGACTGCTTTGTACTGATAGCAGTTTAAGGCAGACATGTCCAAAGTGCGGCCCCAGGGCCATTTGTGGCACGGGTTAAAATTTCATATGGCCCCCAGCTTCTGTGACAAAATGTATGATTAATGGCCCACCAGCACTTTCGTATGTTTCTGTAGCTTTGTCTGTACATTTTTATAAAAAGTCAAAGCAAGTTTTATATGTTTAGAACTATTAGAAACATTAAATCAGGCAGAGCTAAAACAATGATATATTACCTCGAGCAGGGTCTCCAACCTATTTTCTAAGTAAATCTTTATGATTCCTACATAAACTTGTTTTGTCAAATTTGATTTATCACTTGGTAAACTGAGTTGTGAATGTATTCAGTCAGTTTTAAAGGTGTACATGTACTAAAGTTTTGGGCTATTATTCACCAATCAGTTGTCAGTCAAACAGTTGCTTGATGAGGCAGTCGTGATATTAGCTCGACTAATATTAGGCGACTAGAGTTTGCTTTCACAAATGTAACGATAAGTGTGTCAGACACAAAATCCACATGCAGTGAAAGAAATATTTCTTGTTCACTTTAAAACATGAGTTGTGTACATAAACATTTTGTTAATGTTCAGGTAAATGTTAAGGGAAAACTAAATGCACTTTTCTTTGGGTTGAAAGTGTCAGCTCTGCAGCTAACAGGCCACTGTCCAGTGTGCACCGCCTTAGGCCCATAGTTACTGGGATATGTGCCAGTAACAAATATTGCAAAGCATGAGTAGCTCTCTGTCATTTTTGATTTGTAAAAGTAGCTCTCAGGAGAAAAAAGGATGGAGACCCCTGCCCTAGAGAATATTTTTTATGTTCAAAGATGTTATTTTGTTAGAACTGGTTTTGGATTTTGTCTTCAAGGATGAGAAAATATAATAATTTGGCTTTTGAAAAGAAAAAACTGTGTGTATTCAATTTATACTTTAAATGCGTTACGTTCCTAGAAAAAATCACTACTCCAAAATACTACTCCAGGTCTGTTTTTGAGGTGGAAACAACATTATAACATGGTAGAAAGCCCCCAAAAAGTTGATTTAGCAGAATAGGGGACTTTTAATCATTTCTTAATAATAATAAATTGTTGATTATCACGTGTAGCAATGACATGACAGGGGGTAAATGTCAACGGTGTAATCCAGGTTAAAGTTCACAGGCATTGGGTTTCCAGGGAGTGAGAGAAAAACAGCTGTCTGTAGGAAGAGCACAGAGCAGAGAGAGCCTCCTGCTGGCTGTGGAAGAGGAGAGAGGAGTAAAGGTGGAGGCCAGGAGGAGGAGGAGACGAGCAGCGAATTAACCACCGCTGCTGACCCACCGTCGGGAGGAGGAGGCTGTTTCTGTTCAAGGTCAAGACACCCAGCGACTGATGGACGCCGCCTGGTGACAGCTGCTCCTCCCGCACGGTTAGAAGCTACTCTCACCAAAAGCAGGTTTAGAGACGGTGGCTCGGAGGAACAGACAGGAGACAGGGCTGGAGGTGGCAGAGCTGAAGATGCTGAGGTTCTCTTTGTTTATGACGAGGGTGGATGGGATCAGGAAGGAGTGCATCAGAGAGAAAGCTTATGCGAGATGTTTTAGAGGTAAAGTCAGATTGGTCAGACTGACTTTTTATATCAATAAAATGTAAGGGAATTCAGAAAAGTCATTATAAAGGCCTTTTAAATGCATTTGAACAGATGATTTCCATACTATTACTAAAAAAATGTATTCTGTTTTTGTTCTGGCTAATAATAACAATAATAATGATAATAAGAAGAAGAATGTATTGGTCTTTTAGTGCTTTTTTGGACGCTCAAAGTTGCTTTACATTGCATAATTCATTCACTCCCCACACTCGGCAGTATTAAGTGCCTGGGGAAAAAAACATGGCTGCCATTTTGTGCCTATGGCCTCTCCGACCTCCCCCAGTCACACACTCTCACACTCATTCATGCAGAGGGGAGGTGGGTGAAGTGTCTTGCCAAAAACACAACAACAGTATGCAGTGCCGGTAGCTGGGATCGAACCACCAACCTTTGGGTTAGTGGGCGAATGTCTGCCAATGCGCTACTGCCGCTTATGCACTGTATCACACAAACTCCATTACCTCACATCGACCTCGGTGTAGAAAACATTCCCATGCAGTTTACACAGCTGAGCTGAAAAGGTAAATAAAATAAAATAAAATAAAAGGCTGTGTTTCTGTGTTTAATATTCTCCTGTATTTACATTTATACATCTGTGTGTTTGTGTTCAGGCCTAAGCCCATGACGCACCAGCTCTCCAGCCCGGACTTCCACGGAGAGGAGAAGGAGCAGGTGACCAGCATCGGACAGATCAAACCGGAGCTGTACCGACCCAAGGGCGACCAGGCCGAGGGCAAACTGGGAGACACCTGCGGCAAAATCAGCTTCCTGCTCCGATACGCGTTCAAGTGAGTCCACACCCGGGCCCAGCGCAGTCTCTGCTCCCAAACACTCCCAAAAGTCCTAGTTTAGCTCTATATATGTCCGAGATTATTCCTGGTTTAGTCTTGGTTTAGACCTGTTCTTTTCCTGCTTTAGTTGAGAACTAGTTTTGTCCTGATTTAGTCCTAGTTTAGCCCTAAATATGTCAGAGATTATTGTGGTTTAGACCTGGTTTAGACCTGGTTTAGAACTGTTTTTTTTACCTAGTTTAGTCTTAGTTTAGTCTGGTTTTGTCCTAGATTATTCCTGGTTTAGATTTGGTTTAGTACTGGTTTAGATGTGGTTTAGACCTGGTTTAGACCTGGTTTAGTCCTAGCGTAGACCTGGTTTAGTTCTTGTTTTGACCAATTTGTCCTAGATTATTCCTGGTTTAGACCTGGTTTAGATGTAGTTTAGACCTGGTTTAGTCCTTGTTGAGACCTGGTTTAGACCTGGTTTAGACCTGGTTTAGTCCTGGTTTAGTCCTGGTTTTGAACTTGTTTTGTCCCGGTGTAGACCTGGTTTAGACCTGGTTTAGATGTAGTTTAGACCTGGTTTAGTCCTTGTTTTGTCCCGGTGTAGACCTGGTTTAGTCCTGGTTTAGAGGTTTAGAACTGTTTTATTTCCTAGTTTAGTCCTAAATTTGTCCTAGATTATTCCTGGTTTAGACCTGGTTTAGTCCTTGTTTAGACCTGGTTTAGAACTGGTTTTGTCCTGGTTTAAAACAGTCTTTTTTCCTAGTTTAGTTCTAAATTTGTCCTAGATTATTCCTGGTTTAGACCTGGTTTAGTCCTAGTTCAGATCTGGTTTAATCCTTGTTTAGAGCTGGTTTAGACCTGGTTTAGTCCTGGTTAAGTCCTAGTGTAGACTTGGTTTAGACCTGGTTTAGTCCTTGTTTAGACCTGGTTTAGAACTGGTTTTGTCCTGGTTTAAAACAGTCTTTTTTCCTAGTTTAGTTCTAAATTTGTCCTAGATTATTCCTGGTTTAGACCTGGTTTATTCCTAGTTCAGACCTGGTTTAGTCCTTGTTTAGAGCTGGTTTAGACCTGGTTTAGTCCTTGTTTAGACCTGGTTTAGAACTGGTTTTGTCCTGGTTTAAAACAGTCTTTTTTCCTAGTTTAGTTCTAAATTTGTCCTAGATTATTCCTGGTTTAGACCTGGTTTATTCCTAGTTCAGACCTGGTTTAGTCCTTGTTTAGAGCTGGTTTAGACCTGGTTTAGTCCTGGTTTAGAGGTTTAGAACTGTTTTATTTCCTAGTTTAGTCCTAAATTTGTCCTAGATTATTCCTGGTTTAGACCTGGTTTAGTCCTTGTTTAGACCTGGTTTAGAACTGGTTTTGTCCTGGTTTAAAACAGTCTTTTTTCCTAGTTTAGTTCTAAATTTGTCCTAGATTATTCCTGGTTTAGACCTGGTTTAGTCCTAGTTCAGATCTGGTTTAATCCTTGTTTAGAGCTGGTTTAGACCTGGTTTAGTCCTGGTTAAGTCCTAGTGTAGACTTGGTTTAGACCTGGTTTAGTCCTTGTTTAGACCTGGTTTAGAACTGGTTTTGTCCTGGTTTAAAACAGTCTTTTTTCCTAGTTTAGTTCTAAATTTGTCCTAGATTATTCCTGGTTTAGACCTGGTTTATTCCTAGTTCAGATCTGGTTTAATCCTTGTTTAGACCTGGTTTAGACCTGGTTTAGTCCTGGTTAAGTCCTAGTGTAGACTTGGTTTAGACCTGGTTTAGACCTGGTTTATTCCTTAGTTCAGACCTGGTTTAAGTCCTTGTTTAGAGCTGGTTTAGACCTGATTTAGTCCTGGTTTAGAACTTGTTTTGTCCTTGTTAAGTCCTATTTTAGTCCTTGATTATGGCTGGTGTAGACTTGGTTTAACACCTGGTTTAGAACAGTTTTTGTCCTGGTTTAGTCCTAGTTTTGTCCTTATTAAGTAATACTTGCTGTAGTCCATTTAGATGAAAGTTGGTACTTAGTGTGAACAATTTAGGAATCACTGTATTAGTATGTTGCTATTTTACTTTAAAAAAAAACAAAACAAAACATGAAGCTGCTGTTGGGGAGGTATTTTGATTGAAGAAAATTTCATTAACTCCAAAAATAAGACATCACATTAATGTTTTTACTGCATAAAAACAAACAGACGTCTCTATCAAAGGTAGAAGCCGATGAATAAATGAGGCCTGGCTCCCACTGAGTCCTGTTCACAGATCTGTCATCAAATCCTGAGTCAATATTTCCTTTCCATTTGTAATCTGTGTGCCGTTTGTTTTTGTAAGGCCCATTTGTAGATGACTGCCCCATTACACAATACAGTTCTGGCTCATGAAGCAGCGTTAACCCACAAAGAGACAGAGCCGTGCCCCTTCTGGGACAAAACACAGGTCCCCAAGCTGGACCAAATCTGAAAACCACTGCACTGATTTTTCAACATGGCTTTTGGTACTTCCCCTTTAAATTATTATTATTATTATTTAGATTATTTAATTATGTCTTATTAATTTATGTCTTATTTATTTATTATTGTTTAAAAAAATCTAAAATGTGTTAGTGTTTTACATGTAATCTAGTCCAGTGGTTCTCAACTGGTGGGTCGGGACCCAAAAGTGTGTTGCAGAACTGTTCTCAGTGGGTCGCGGTCCTTTGAGAAAATCCAGTTTTATAACCCTACTGTTATACCTGAGGTTGACCGCTTACTGCTGCGTGCTGCTTTTCCTCAGTATCTTCTTATTTTCCTGAAATATCTCTCAATTTTCTTCAGTATCTTTTAATTTTCCTGAAGTTTCTCTTAATCTTTCTATATCTTTTTATTTTCCCGAAATATCTCTTTAATTTTTCTCAATATCTCTTAATTTTCCTGATGTATCTCTTAAATTTATTCAAAATCTTTTAATTTTCCTGAAATATCTCTATTTTTTCTCAATATCTTTAAATTTTCCCGAAATATCTCTTATTTTCTTCAATATCTTTTAATTTTCCTGAAATAACTCTTTAATTTTTCTCAATATCTCTTAATTTTCCTGAAGTATCTCTTTAATTTCTAAAAAAGCTTTACATTTTCCTGAAATTTTTTTTTAATTTTTCTCAGTATCTCTTAATTTTCCTCAAGTAACTATTAAATTTCTTCAAAATCTTTTAATTTTCCTAAAATATCTCTTAAATTTCTTCAAAATCTTTAAATTTTCCTCAAATATCTCTTTAATTGTTCTCAACATCTCTTAATTTTCCTGAAGTATCTCCTAAATTTCTTCACAATCTTTTAATTTTCCTGAAGTATCTCTTTAATTTCTTCAAATTTTTTTAATTTTCCTGAAATATGTCTTAATTTTCCTAAAGTAGCTCTTAAATTTCTTCAAAATCTTTTAATTTTCCTAAAATAACTCTTAAATTTCTATAATATCTTTTCATTTTCTTGAATTTATCTCTTTATTTTTCCTCAATATCTTTTAATTTTCCTGAAATCTCTCTTAAATTTTTTCACAACCTTTTAATTTTCCTGAAATATCTCTTTAATTTTTCTCAATATCTCTTAATTTTCCTGAAGTATCTCTTTAATTTCTTCAAAATCTTTTAATTTTCTAAAATATCTCTATAATTTGCCTCAATATCTTTTAATTTTCCTGAAATGTGTCTTAAAGTTCTTTAAAATCTTTTAATTTTTCTAAAATATCGCTTAAATTTCTTCAGTATCTTTTAATTTTTCTTAAGTATCTCTTAAATTTATTCAAAATCTTTTATTTTTCCTGAAATATCTCTTTAATTTGCCTCTGTATCTTTTAATTTTCCTCTATCTTTTAATTTTCCTAAAATATCTCTTATTTTTCCTTTATATCTTTATTTATTTGGGTCGCTGCTTGTCATTATCGCGTGAGGGTGAGTCCTGAAGCCAGATCAGTTTGTGGAGACCATGAAGAGCAGGTCATGTGATGCACAGACTGCTTAACAGCTCATTAACATCACACAGTGGTTTTAAATATGATAAAGATTTTAATGGTAGCCTTTGGTATTGTAGCTGTAAAATTCTGAACTATGTAATTCTTGTTAACGAGTAAAAGTAGTTATTTTTATTACTGTCCATGCTGTGTATAGATGTATAGACTGAATGTGCTTCCATAACTTTCTGAAAACCCTCATTATAACTTTACACCACTGTATTTATAGATTATGTACATTAAGTAGACAAATTTTTAACCCTAATTAGTTTATATTTTTAAAGAAAACTACTCCAGCAAACCCAAAGTGTAACCAGAGCAGTAAATGTCAGAGAGAGGCAGACTGTCAGCACTGAAGCATCACAGAAATGTCACCCTCGTCACTGCAGCAGCCTGCAGGTCTGGACGAAGATGCTCCGAGCCGCTCAAAGTTTGGGCCAAAAACATTTTAACTTTTCATGAAAACAGCGTCTGTGTCTTATATAATCGCCGGGATAATGCCATCGCACTCTGGTGGTGGTGCGGGCTGACATTTTAGGGTCTAAATCTCAGAGGAGGAGACAAAATGTTAGGCTCGGTTCAACCGCAGTCGCCATTAAATAAGGAAGCATAATCAAAGCTAAGAGCTAATGCTGCTAACTGCTCTGGAGACAGGACTGTCCTGGGACATGAGGAATATGGTAGGAAGTAAATATTCAGCCACAAGGGGATTACAAATCACTGTTGTGCCTGTCCCAAGCCCAGATAAATGAAACAGAATTCAAACAGAATCATGTGTTCTTTCAATAAATCTGAGGAAAAATCTCTTTTATTTGGTCGAGGTTTGTTTTTACAGAGCCCTGAGGCCGAGGCTGAGAGTTTTAGAACATTTACTCAGAAAGTACATTTTCTTAAACAAAAAAAGTAAATAAGTTGAGTGCATTCCTCTGATATTCAGTATCTGTACTAGTTCAACATACTAGTACTGAAGTACATGTACAAATACTGCAGAAAATATTTACTTGACTAGAAGTATAAAAAGTAAAAAGTGTAAAGTTTACTAAAGTCTGAAGTACTGACTCTTACCACCATAATCCTACTACTACTACTACTACTGCTGACACTATTACTACTACTACTACTACTACTACTACTGCTGACACTATTACTACTGACTCTACTACTACTGACTCCACTACTACTACTACTACTACTACTACTGACTCCACTACTACTACTACTACTACTACTGTTACTACTACTACTACTACTGACTCCACTACTACTACTACTACTACTGCTGACACTATTACTACTGACTCTACTACTACTGACACTATTACTACTGACTCTACTACTACTGACTCCACTACTACTACTACTACTACTACTACTGACTCCACTACTACTACTACTACTACTGTTACTACTACTACTACTACTGACTCCACTACTACTACTACTACTACTGCTGACACTATTACTACTGACTCTACTACTACTGACACTATTACTACTACTACTACTACTACTACTGACTCCACTACTACTACTACTACTACTACTACTGACTCCACTACTACTACTACTACTACTGTTACTACTACTACTACTACTGACTCCACTACTACTACTACTACTACTACTACTACTGCTGACACTATTACTACTGACTCTACTACTACTGACACTATTACTACTACTACTACTACTGATACTATTACTACTACTACTACTACTGATACTACTACTACTTCTACTACTACTGACTCCACTACTACTACTACTACTACTACTACTGACACTATTACTACTACTACTACTACTGATACTATTACTACTACTACTACTACTGATACTACTACTACTACTACTACTACTGACTCCACTACTACTACTACTACTACTACTACTACTGACACTATTACTACTACTACTACTACTGACACTACTACTACTACTACTACTACTGATACTATTACTACTACTACTACTACTACTACTGATACTATTACTACTACTACTACTACTACTACTACCACTACTGACACTACTACTACTGACTCCACTACTACTACTACTACTACTACTACTGACACTATTACTACTACTACTACTACTGACACTATTACTACTACTACTACTACTGATACTATTACTACTACTACTACTACTACTACTACTACTGATACTATTACTACTACTACTACTACTACTACTGATACTATTACTACTACTACTACTACTACTACTACCACTACTGACACTACTACTACTGACTCTACTACTACTACTGACACTGTCTCTACTCATACTACTACACTACTTCTTTTACTGTTACTGTTAGAATGCACTTTGCCAGTAAAAAGATTTGAGTAAAAGACATTTTCCCCCCAAATATTTATTTTTCAGTAAAAGTGTCAGAAAGTCAGACGTTTTAGAAAATCTAAACAGTATCTCCGTTTGCATGCCTCTGACATTTCATATGTACGTTAGACTCCGGCTTCAGCACCAGCTTCATTTCCTTTCCAAAATGAACAGTCCAACGTTTTAATCATGCGACAACAGAGCGGCTTTGTGTTTTATCCAAACATTTCTTTACACAAAGGCACCACAACAATAGCTGTGTTAGTCACTGTCCTGGGCCCTCTTTTTGTTTACCCTCAACTTTGTGTGTTTGCTCTGAACAATGGCTCTGACATTATTGTTTAAGGTCAATGGGGAAACTGAACGACTGCACCATAAAGAGACCAAAAAGTGAACTTAATTTGAGTTATACATGGAACGGATTTATTTAGAGAAGCATTGAACACAAGCTGAAAAAAGTCAGGTAGCTTCATTTGTTATCTTCAGAGTACGAGTACAATATTGCATTATTTGGCTGCTTCCTATTTACGAATCGGCAGAAAAGTATTTAGTCATTTTCAGATCTCACTAGAGTTATTATACAAATGGGAAAATAAAAAAAATACATTGATCTTAGTCAGAGGTGGAAGAAGTACCTCAAATTTGTACTTACGTAAATGTACACATTAATATTACTCAATTAGAAGTAATCAACAAAACTTGCCTCCTACTGCTGCTATCACTGCTACTACTACTACTACTACTACTACTACTACTACTACTACTACCCACTTTACCTCTGAAGGCAAACATACTAATATAGATGTTCTAAATATTTACTAGTACTATTTTTTTCCATATTATGCTTTTTCTTAAGGCTTTTTGAAATAATTGACACTTATGCATTATAACTTAAAATAATGTATATGTTTGGAAAACGTCTTCTTTTGGGGAGCTGTTACTTTGACTTTGTAGAGAACGCTTGGATTAGGTGTCTGTCGCCCCCTGCTGGCAACGATGGAGACTCGACAGGGCATATAATGGGTAATTAGCACGGCTATTAGCAACATGATGCTAACAGATAGCTGTCTGCTTCATAGTGACGTGGTTTAAGCTCTGAAATGATCAGAATGAGTACAGTGATGGTGTATGGGCTTTAGAAACGCACAAAAGCACTTCCTGGTTTCTCATGTCTATGTAGAGCTGTGAGACCGAGCGTTTTCAGATCTTGAGAAGGGGACGGCCTCAGCATACAGGGTTACTCAAACGTGTGAATGAAACAAAATACTACTGCAGGCCTGTTTTTGAGGTAGAAACAACATTATAACATGGTTAAAAGCTCAGAAAAGTTGATTTAATAGGTGTTTTTAACAATATAATTTTGGAAAAACTCACCTTGTACACCTCTACATGCACAATAATTAATGATGTACAATTATTTCAATAATCAGAATTGAGTATTCCACTGTATTTGTAGCTGTAGTTGTCTTTCTTCAAATAAGCAACAAAAGATGTCATTATAAACTGTAAAGTGCTGCCAGAATTTATTATTATTTTTCATTCATTCATCTTCTTTTGCTTATTCCCATTAAGAAACTGGGGCCTATCGCAGTAACTATGGCAGGCCTGACTCAGAGACACACAGACAAACATTCACTCTCACATTCATTCACTAGGGGCAATTTAGATTCACCAACGCATCACCAAAATATAAAAAAAATACTGTCAACAGTGTTTGATTCTATGTTTTACAATATATTTTAAAGATGTTACCACAATATCAGAACAGCTTTTTTCGATATAATTACAGCATAAAATATTGATCTCTTTTGTTATTTTCCTAGCCCTCTATGTTGCGTCACACTTTGTTTTTACTAATCTTACATAAGCATCAGAAGTGGTGCCATTAATAATCTCTGACGCAGGTTCGTGCCCTTTTACTTGCTCTCTAAGTGCCGCAGATCACTGTATTCACCTCCAATTTGCAGCCTTTTTTGGGCCACAGTCTCCCACCCTCTGCTGCAGGGGAGCGGGTTGGAGGCAGGTAATTTGTGGACGTCCCGCTGTGAGAGCCGGCGATCGCTGAGTTTCGCCTGCGCAGAAGAGTGGATTTCTGTGCTAAAGCTGCGTTAGCTTCATCTGCCCATCGCGCTGTGCTGCCTGCCCTGACGTGTCGAAGCATTACAAAGGGCTAAAAGTGCTGATGGTCAGGGTGGGGGGAAAAAAAAGAAGAAGTGGGGGGAGCAAAAAGCCGTTTTGTTCATGAATTATAAATAACCCAACCACTTTGAAGAGCACAGCCCGGCCAGAGCGTTACAGCAGCGGGCCGGAGACTGAATTAGCCGGGGAGATGGATGAAGAGCCAGGTTAATCACGAAAACCATTAATGTGTCCCCTTTTACTCATTTTTGCAACAATATAATTCATATCTTGCTTTCAGTGGCCTGATGGGAAATGGCTCGGAGTAGCAGTCAGAAGCGGCGGATAGACTGTCGCTGTCTAGAGATGAGAGCAGCGAGGTCTGTTGCAGAGAGCAGAAAGAGACAGAGAGGAGATTTTTTTCCCCTTGGATTAGAGGAAAGCTGTGTAATCATCTGATAGCTGTAATGTAATAGAGATATGTGGCAAAAATTAGGCTTTAAGATGTCGTATAGGCTCTGTTATTAAGGATTTTGATCTGCAAATACATACCAATAAGGGGCGCTCTGATTTGCTGAAAGTTAGAGAAAGTGTCTGTTTCAGTGTTAGATGTGTGTTGTGGCACAGAGAAACAGTGCTATAAAGAAAGACATATAGGCAAAAAGGGAAGTAATGTAAAATGAAGACGATGCAAGACGTGATGGCGGAGTTTTCAGGCTAACGCCAGAGTCACAGTGCGTTGTGTGTGCGGCACTTGTTAGACCAGAGCAGCTGAGGAGACCACGAGTTCACAGGAGAGGAGCGAGTTTAAGCTGGAAGTTATAAGTTCACGTGATAATAACCATGTGTACAGAGAGCTGCATGTAAGAAAGAAACGTTTGCCTCAACCACGATCTCCTGTTCATTTGGAGATTATTCAGAGATTTAACCGAGGCTGAAGCACAAAAGTCACGGAAATATATACTTCAACCCTGGGTAAGGACGATACGTATATAAATACTGACATTTTACTCAGGTTTAATGCTGCCCGATGTTGTCTGTGAGCCGTGTCCTCAGTTAAGACGTAATGTTTACAGCGATGTGAGCGAGAGGCTGCACAAGCGTTTTTTTATTTTGAAATGTAGCAGATCCTCTTCACTGGACCCGGGTCTGACTTCCTGTCTGACTCCATCTGCTCTGTTCAACTTTATACGTGGTGGCTCTGGCATCCGACAAAATTAGACTCGGTCCCAATTTCTGACTTTTAGGCTGATTTCTCCTCACTTTCTCTGGATAATATGATCAAATGCGACCGTAGGTAGTTTCCCCCACGTCTTGATTAATAGATTATTTTTTGTTAGCTTTGTTACATCTTGAATCTATTTTAAAAAACTGCTAAAATGTACGAGTTGCATTCTTCTCTTTTCTAGTGATTATGTAGAGAATATTTGCTAAAAACTGAGCATGATGATGGTATTAAATGAATTATTTCAGTCAGCGACCAAAACACTGTCAGGAAATGCATGTTACCCATATATTTATCAAATTTAACATTGTTATAACTTAGCCTGTATTTGTGGCGTTATTGTTGTAATATTACAGTCCATGTGATGTTCAGGGACATTTGTCAAAGTCACGACTAGTACTTGGAAACAAGACGGCTGCATGTACTGTAGGCTACACAGATATTCTCTACTTAATCACCAGAAAAGCAGAATTTAGCAGACGTAACAGAGCTAACGCAACCGGTGTGAACTCACGCACTGACTTGTATTGCGTCTCTTTGTTGCGGCGGTCGTACAGGACGCGTAACGGATTCAGTGTGAATTGGGCGTAATGCTAAACTTAGTCCTAGAAGTTTAAGGTTAGCTCCAAATTTCAAGTATTTCTGCGAAGCAAATTGTCTGAGTTTAACATTTGCTGATAAAATAAAAGCAGAATACTTGTTGTTGAGGTTGGACTCGCTTTAGGGAACAGATTTTCATTCTAACCTCACCTGGGACGGCAGATGTAAAATTGGGTAGTTCTGCTTTAATTGACTTGAGTAAAGGTAATAGTAAAACAGTAAAAGTGCAAGTATATGGACTCAGAAAGTACATTTCCATAAAACAAAAGTACTTATGTAAATTAGTTGCAGTTAACTTTCTCTTTCTGCTCATAGTTTAGCTAATTAGCAAATGGACTATAGCCGCCAGTGCTGGACACATCTGCAGCCTGTTCGTTCTGGGAGTGGATGTCGCCTTCGTGTGTTCTTTTGTTTGTTAGGTGATGTCCTGGGGCAGCCTTTTTGTTTATGTTTAGTACTGTAAAGTGATCACATAAGTGGGTCATTTTAGAGTTTTCGTTCTTGCTTGATGGAAAAGTATTATCGCTGTTGCTGGTGTTGTAGCACTCGGGACCACTCTTGGTCTTGAGGCTGGTCTTAAGACAACTTGTTTATATTTTTGGGCTTGTTTTGGTCTTGGATGCATTTTTACTTGGTCTTGTCTTGTCTCTGAGATGTTTTTTTTCCTACAAATTGTTATTGGAAATGAAGAATGTCTTTTCTAATCTTCATCGAAGCCCCATACGAGAACCAGGGGATTATCTGGTCTTTAGGGGTGTAAGGATACAGAAACTGTATCGATGTATGTTTTTTTCGTATGATACAACTACATTGATACACATGACCTTGTATCGAATTGTATCGTTTTCTAGGAAGTGTGTATCAATACACATGGAACATCGATCGATAATAACGAAAATATTTAAATTAGAAATTTGCACGTTAAAATAAAACCAGATATGGCTTTTTGAGTGTAATTTTTGTGTTTTTAATGAAATAAAATTTTATATTCAACTTTTCTTTGCCCTCTGTCTACCGGACATAATCAACCCTGGCTGTGATGCTACATTTGAAAGTAAACTTTTATGATTTTTGGCAAAAAGTTGCTGTATCGATTATCGATATGAAGGTGTTGAATCGTATCGAATCGTATTGAATCGTATCATTCCAAATTAGCCAATATCGTTCTTGAATCGTATTGAAACACTTCTAATCAATACATATCGTATTGTGGCAAAAACGTATCATTACACCCCCACTGGTCTCTGTTTGATGGCACTGACTGTTTAATTCCCTTTATTTTATATTTTTACACTTGGTCTTGGTTTGTTCTTGGTTTTGGACTCTAAAATTCTTGGTCTTGACTTGGTCTTGGCTCACTGTGGTCCTGGACAGGTTTTGGTCTCATTAGTATAGTCTTTACTAAAACAATGACATTGCTAATAGCATACACCTGTTCTGTTCTAGGCATTACTCTGCTCTGTGTTTTTGGATAGCAGCTGTGCAATAGGCTTGGCTGCAACGGAATAGACGTAAAAAAACAATGGGAAATGCTCGGAGTAGCAGTCAGGAGCGTTGTGTGTGTGTGCGTAGCTGAAGGTGAGGTGTGTTGCGGCTCGTCAGATGTGATAAGAGGACTATGTTAATGCGCGAGACCCCTGCTGTTTGGAGAATAACCGTCGCAACAACAATGTCAATCTCCCTCACGTCCGCTGGGAACGGCACTTCTATTGACAATCCCATTAAAAGCTGACACATTTCCACTGTGGGAATAACACTAGCCTTCAGGCGTTGTCTGCCAGGAATAGGGCTGAGGATTCACGGCTGCTGCTATAGGTGTACTCAGAGTAAAGGATGGAGAGGAGCAAGGAGCGCGCTGAAATAATGTGGCGTTAGCTGCGGCGCTAAACCACTTTTTGTAGCTGATTTACTGCACAAACTGGGCTTTAGCTCCACATCTCACTGTCTTTTACATTTTAAAACAAGCTATACAAATTTCTAATGGGTAATATTATTTTACACAATAATTGAGTATAGATTTTGAGTACATCTTTATTTTTAGCCACAGCTGTTTCAGGTTTATAGCTCAGTTTTGTGAATTTAATCCAAAACTGCCCTTTCCAGATTGTATTTTTTTAATAACTTTGCAGTGGCTCTTACCTTTTTCTATTAAATTTAGCTCAGGTGTTTATTTTATCACTAATGTTGATTTTCTAAGCACAAATCTAATATTACTACATGCTTTCCCTCTAACTAAATCTGTTACGTTGCTCCTGTTCAGTGACAAACGTGTCCCATCACAAAACATAGAAATATTATACATTCATAGTTTTTCTGCTGTTGCATCTGCTATTCAACTTTTTTTTTTTACCAAATATATCATTATTTTCAGACATTTAATCAAAGAGGATTTTTCTAGGGGACTTGTTACAGCCTTGGGTCTGTCAAAGCTCACCAACATTTATTTAGATGGATTTAGGATTTCTTTGAATGAACAAAAGGTTACTTCGTTACTGTGAAGAGACAAAAGTGTCCAGTCATAAAACATCAAATATGTACGGAAGCGTATTGCGTTCACCTGGAAAAAAAAAGTTTCTGGTTTAATGAGCTAAGTTAGTTCTGTTTTTATGAGAAAAGTTCTGTTTTTATGAGTAAAATTTGTTCTGTTTTTACGAGAAAAGTTATGTTTTTATGAGTAAAATTTGTTCTGTTTTTATGAGAAAAGTTCTGTTTTTATGAGTAAAATTTGTTCTGTTTTTATGAGAAAAGTTCTGTTTTTATGAGTAAAATTTGTTCTGTTTTTATGAGTAAAGTTCTGTTTTTATGAGTATAAATAACTTGGGTTTTTATGACAAAAGTAAATTCATGTCTATCACAACATTTAGCTCGTATTGAAGAGTTGCTCGCTAAAGAAAGGGCGTAAATGTCCCAACTACTTCATTTAATACAGTTTTATTTTACTCTAGGCTTGAGACACTGGAGATTCTGCTTTCGTTAAGTAATATTGACGTATAATCATTAGTTTGTCGACTCTGCGCAGACATCTCAGGTCTTTGCCATTGACTTTGAATTCCTCTCCCCCCAAAAGTGGAACAAGATAATAAGGACCATTATCCACATGAAAACATAAAATTATTTTACTCGTAAAAACAGAACATTTCTCGTAAAAACAGAAAATTATTTTACTCGTAAAAACAGGATTTTTTCTCCCATAAAAACAGAATTAACTTTACTCATAAAATCAAAACTTTTCTCATAAAAACAGAACTTTTCTCATAAAAACAGAACTAACTTTGCTCATTAAAACAGAAACTTTTTTTTTTCCAGGTGAACGCAATACGCTTCCGTATATATGTAATAATAGTACAAATACAAAAAATAATACCGAAAAAGTCTGTAACAAGCCTTTTCAACCAAACCACGCCATACCGACACTTACCACTGAGCTAAAACCTGGCTAAAGTTGAGATATTCTTTTCATTTTGTGGTAAAAAAACATAAGAGCGCTGCCGTCCTGGGGTTGAACGGCGGCTGCTCGGTTCTGCCTGGTCTCTGCCCACCTTTCCAGCTTTTTTTAAGGTTTTGGCTGTGGGCAGAGTGAGACCTGAGCTAGGGGTGAGTTACTGTTTAAGCAGTGTTCCTCGAGGGCTAATTGTTTCATAGATTTTGTGACGCCGTGTCGGGTTTATAAAGCCAGAAGTTATGTTTTGCTTCGAGGTTAGAGTTCAGGAAGCATTAGGCCGGGCAGCTGCAGAGCGTGTTGTTGCTGCTAATGCTCATCGCAGAGTCGCACAGAAGTTCATAAAAGCATAAGTGGAGCATATTGTAGAGCAGCCATGTAAAACCTATGGAGCTTTTGCAAGGGGAATAAGAAAAGGGAAAAGACTCAATAAAAATACCTGGAGGTGAAAAGGTGAATTGCATGTTATTGTGACCAAATATGTAATTCTATACAACCAAAGCAATGACATGTTGTTTACAAAGTAATGCCAGGACAGGAGCATAAACAGCAGACTTTCCTTTATTAAGAAATGAGTCTGTTCTTCAGTTTCAGCTTTCTCTGTTTGTAAGCAAATGCATTATATTGGTGTAATATGAAAGCACTTCAAAGTTACTAAAGTGGTGGAGCTCTCTGACTGTGAAGACATTGTAAATGTAAAGCTGGGAACAAAACAAACCACTCTACTATTACAGCAGTATACTACTTGATTCCTGCCTTTAGCATTTTGGCAATACTGACTTGATATCAGAAACAGCCATATTCTTCTGAAAAATATCTAAACACTGACAAATACAGTATAAATGATGGCAGCACTTTTGTTTTGTTGCTTATTTGGCAAAAGGAAACGTGTTTGCAGTACTCTCTGTTCTGATAATTATATAAAATGTAAAACAAACTGAGGACTGAGGAGGTACTCGTGGTTTAACAAAAAGCCCAGACAAAGCCACAAGACAAGGTTGGAAACTCCTGTACTAATATACAAATATGTTTTTTTCCAAAATCATACTGCAAAAATACTGTATATATATTGATATATATTGTATGTTGATGCTTTTATCTTTTATGTTTTGCCAATACACAGCACTACTCGCTAATAAACAGCAATGCACCACATTTTCAGATTGCACCTCAAATACAATCTTTTACTTTTCTAGAAACACAGCTCAAGTTGTACATTAATAACTTCATATAAAATGCAAGCTTTTTCCTCAGACCCATATTAAATTATACTGTGCATCCCAGCATGCATCTTTCAGTGTTTACCTCGGACTCTTTGCTGTAGCCATGACTCACTGGGTCCACTCTTATTCACCGCCACTGCTGCTGTACACTTCTTTATGTCTTGCTCTATACATATTGAATACAAATGGCATATACTTCTCCCTGACTTGCTCGAGAGAAAAAATTATGCTGGCCTGTCGTTTTGGTTCGAATGCGAGCAAATTCATAATGATTGTGACTATTTCTGTACATATGCTCCCTGTCGTTGCAGATTACCGTACAGGCGCGGCTCACTGTGAAGCACTCGGGCTAATCACAGCGCCAACGTGACACAGAATCACACCGGATTACTGATCATTAGATTTATATTTGAAACAGTCAGGCTTGTCTCACTCAGATATTCTTCTCACCGGCCGACGAAGCTGGGAGGATGATTTCCCCTGTAGCCATCGCGGTTCTGTTGATCCTGGCCCTGATTTGATGTGATTGCAGAGTGGGCATGTTTGTCCTGTCGGGCTAATTGGATGTGATTCAGCAGTGGCCGGTCATAGCATCATTATTATTGTATTTAATGTCAACATTTAATATGGACAGAAATAGAAGAGCTGAGGTACAAACATGAAGGAATCTGCAAAAGTAAAGTTGGGAAAGCTGGGATTTAATCATAA
This sequence comes from Bostrychus sinensis, assembly GCA_020698575.1. Classification (NCBI taxonomy): domain Eukaryota; kingdom Metazoa; phylum Chordata; class Actinopteri; order Gobiiformes; family Eleotridae; genus Bostrychus; species Bostrychus sinensis. The sequence goes on along the minus strand of CM036253.1, from coordinate 8,503,204 downwards.
ACATTTTAATTAAATGAGTCTGTTATAGATGGCAACACTGTCATGCCTCATACCTCATGCATGTGCATTAGGTTTTATCTCACTTCTTTATTCTAGTTAATAGCAATGAGCTCATTCATTTATTCATGCATTTTCTTCCCCATAATAATAACCTCTGTAGCCACAGCTGACCTGGGGCAGGCTGATGGGGATGTGGCCACTCATAATGCTCCAGCAGCCTCTCCTGCCACCACCAAACACAGTCATACACCTCATACACTGGTGCAGCAGATACTGGAGGCAAGGACAAGGAACAAGGACACAATGGCAGTATGCAATGCTGGGGGGAGCGGGAATCAAACCGCCAACCCTCCAGTTAGTTGAGCCTGAGCCCTTCTTCTTCTCATTACGTGTCACTGGAGATGACTCATCCTTAGGCGGGGTACATCCTGGACAGTGTCCAGTTTATGGATCAATGCCCTGTAACATAACCCTGTGTTGGATGATCATCACATAAACTTAGTCATCACAGAAAGCTCAGATGTGCCAGCTTTATGCTGGTCCTGAATGCACCACCTGCATGTGAATCAAAGCAGTGTGAAATAACTCAAAAAGATTTGCACAAAGCTCGCGGCTTGAGCACATGTAAGGAACAATCTGTACGTGCAACAGTTTTGTGTGTTTAATATGATCTGTGCGTGTGTATTTAATAATCTGTGTGTGTGAATGTGAATGTGTGGCTACACAGAGTTACACACGAATCGTTATGCACACATGCAAATCATTTTGACAGTAAATAAATGCCATATGTTTTTTTTTTACCTCAGTGGCTAACTGAGTTGTAGCAGCAGTAGTGATAGCAGTAGTAGTGCAAGTATTAGTACCTGTACTTTTGTAAAGTTCATATTGTCTTCTTAAGTTAACTACTGTTTTAAAATTCTTTTAGTCAGACAGGAAGTGTTTGTTTACCTGCTTTACTACTTTTCGGCTGCTTCCTGTAGCCTTTGTCAGAAGCGTCCCGTGATGTTGCTGTGACGTGTCTTGTAGGCTGCTTGTGTAGTTTGGTAGGGAAAGCTTGCGCCCCCTACTGTCTGACTCCAGAAACTAGTAAAGCAGGTAAACAAACAATGCTTTTGGCCCAAAAGAAACTTAAAACAGTAATTAGTAGCCCTTGTAGTTGCAGTGGTAGTATCGATTGCAGTTGTAGGCTAGTAGTAGCATCACAAGTAGTAGTAGTAGTCGTAGTAAATACTTTCTACTGAAGTAACCTTTACACTCACACTTTACACACAAATAATGTTTTTGTTGAGTACTTTTACTTCTGCTTGAGTAATAATATTTTAAAGTAGCAGTACACATTTGTAGTACTTTTTCCATTTTTGTTTTTCTGCCAGAGAGAACCTACAGTAGCCCCGGGAGGACATACAGAGAGACTGTGAGTTTCTCTGTTGCTCCTGGCACAGATCTGATGTAATTGGAGACTGGGCCTGTTTATCCTATCAGTCTTAATTAGATGTGATATAAACAATATAACGTGTCATGAATGGTACACGTTTAGAGCACACGCACGTATTAAAAATGGCAAAAGGTCCACCGTTAGCATGTCCTGCCGTCGCTTGCCTATAACCCCAAAGTTCACGATCCGGTGTTGTAGCCGCTAATGAAGCGCTGACACATTGGTTAACATGGGCAGACACAAGCTAACGAGCTCTGATTAAGGGCCTCCGAGCCATCTTCATCCTCGTCTGCTAATTAAATACATAATAAACGATGCAGGAGACGTCTGAAAGTGTGTGTGTACGAATGTGTAGTGCTGACGTCTGCTGTCCTGTGTTTATTCGCTCGGTTTGAGGATTTGAGGCTATTTTTGGAACAAAGCTGGCAATGGTCACAGTTACACGACATAAGGATTCAGAGCAGTTCACCCCCAGCTGTTAGAGCTCCAGTCAGCGTTTTTTCCCACACTGCCCCAGGCTCTGAATGTGGCATGTTAGGACTATACTTCAGCCTAAACGGGTCACAAGACACTGTTGCTTTTTGGTGCCACAGGGAAGGGCATCTGGGGTAAAGACCTAAGCCAAATCTTGATAAAGACGCTGAAAAGAAAGAAAAAGAATGCTTAATCGAGATGCTTTGATCAATGGCCAATGACTCCGTGTGTGTGCTGTCAGTCAAGCTAAGCTGCTGGATACTCATGTTATGTTGGACTGGCAAAGCAGGGATTCTCAAGTAGTGGGTCAAGAACCAAAAATGGGTCCCAGGGAGGTAGAGTTTGTGCGTCTTATGTAGATTTGACATACATTAAATTTGAAAAATAATGCTTTAATTCTGTAGAAAGTGTAAGATAGTGGTAAATGATAGAACTATGGCTCACAATCAGACCAGAATTTTTATTTAGATCTTAAAAGCTCTATATTATGCTTTTTCCAGGCTTTTTGAAATAATTTTGGACACCTTTGCAGTAGTATTTCTTGTTCTATAACTTAAAATAATGTTTATGTATGGAAATGTCTTCTTATGGAGCTGTTGCTTTACAGAGAATGCATGGATTAGATGTCTGTTGCCCCCGGCTGCTAACAGTGGGGACTGGACAAAGCATAAAATGGCTACTTAGCATGGCTATTAGCAACATGATGCTAACAGAGAGATAAATAAGCTGACTGTTTAGTGCTGAGAAGATCAGAACAAGTTCAGTGACGGTGTATGGGCTTTAGAAACGCGCAGGAGCACTTCCTGGTTTCACCGAGTCTATGTAGACACTGTGAGACTGAGTGTTTTCAGCTCTTGAGAAGGGCAGTGCCTCAGCATACAGGATTACTCAAACATGTGAATGAAATAAAATATTACTCTAAGTCTGTTTTTGAGGTGGAAACAACATCATAACATTGTTAAAAGCTAAAAAAAAAAAACTTCAAGCATATTACAATTGTTAGGAAATTTTCCTCCAAAAACTGCAAACTAAATTAGATTTGACTGAGTGACTACATGTGTATGCTGTGAGTGAGTAGGTATAGAACATTAGTGAAGGGCTTAGCACTAGTCATTCAGGCTTTTAAGCTACCTTAAATCAATGCTTTTTAACTTAGTAATTTATTAATAAGAATTTTGCACAGGAGTCTAATTGAATCGGAAATATCTCTCCCTTCTTTCCATCTGTGTCTTACATATGACTTTTTGATGCTGATGCCCAGTATATGACTCATGTTGAAATCACTGAATCAGTTTGGTATCCAACTTTTAAAAAGCTGTTTTATTACATGTTTAACGCCTCTAACTAACCATATTAACATTTCTCACATATTATACAATGCTTAAATGATCACAGACTTTTACTGCAGCCTCTAAGTGTTCTTTCTGCGCCTGCACTGATCAACCATACCATTATCCATTTATAAATGTTTAAATAAATTATATGTGATCAGTGAATGTGAAGCTCCCCACAGTGACTCAGAGCCCTTTGTCCACACACATTAAAGCCATAAATGTAGCTCATATTTCATGTAAACTATTTTTGAAGACAAAGTTAATAACACTAATTGTGTGGTCTCCATGGCTCCGGTCTATGGTTGGATATACGTATGAAGGGGAAAAAAAAAAAGAGAAGAGTTTGTCCTTGAAGTCAGTGTGGTCAAAGCTATAAAAATGTCCGAGTATTGAGCTTGGAGAGACTTTGACGAGGGTCACATTGAGATGTCTAGACGACTGGGTCAGACAATCATAAAGAGGAGTTCAAACTGAGCTCTGCTGCTGCTGCACTGAAGACACTGAAGGCAAAAAGCTGACCTCCTGGTGGGTGTAATTATACAGCTTCACCTCTCAGCTCTGAACTGACTCATCTGCTGACACTCTGCGGAGACGGGACAACTTTGATGCCATGTTTTTCTTTGGTTCTCTTAGTTTTATTGCCTGTATAATGACCCCCTGCGTGACCACTTCAGACTTCAGAGATTAGCATTTTTCACATCACATCGTCTCAGTCTGACCCTTGTGAAAGTTAATGATTTTAATCAGGGTATGCCGTACTATTTTTTATAAGTAGCACAAAAATCTAAGAGGATTATTCAGGAGTGAGTACTAAATATTAAAGAAAAAGAAAGCGTACAAAAATAGCTTGGAAGGATGGTTGTGGTAAATCTGTCCATGCAAAATACAATCAACAGAGGAATTGGTTTTGTTTTCCTCATCCAAAAGTGAGTTTAACCCTCTGTTGCAAATATGCAGCATATAATTCAAAGGTCATGGCAACTAATTCATGAATGCTGCTTACCAAAAATATTGACAAATTTTTGTTCTTACCCATCCCTGTTGACTAAAATTTAGCACGGATGATTTTTTTTCCAACAAATATTTCTATGTCTGGGTTCTACGGAGTTAAAAAAACAAACAAACATGGTCCTTTCTATGTGAAGTTCTTCCTGTGCTTCCTGTGTAAATACACCTTGTAGAAAAAGGGTCACTTTTTTAAGATTAGGGCCCCTGTCACAACCGCTGCATACAAGGCTTTATTATAATGTCACACGTAATTACTCTGTGTGTGTTGAGGAACATCCAGCCCGGACGTCCGGCACGGCTCTCTCTGCTTCCCTCTACACCAGTGTTTGTTTGTTTGTTTGTTTGTTTGTTTTAGCACCTTCAACACTGCCCAACACTGTACAGCATCCACATGCAAATCACTTTCACTTACAATTGCCTCAGTTACTGGCATACATCATCATTTTTATATGATTTTTTTTATTAACTTTTGAGCTTAAAACTTTTAATCAGTGTCTCCCTTCTGTTTTGTCAGAGCCAGGTCGTAACAACCCCTAAGTGAAGGAGATTAGGAATCTTTTCATTGTTAAATAAAAACTAAATGTAAATGAGACTTTTGCTTGTTTTGTTTTGTTCCTTGACACCGAAGCAGTCTGACACCAAACCATCATAGAAACTCAAACAGAAATGAGCTCTGTACTTGAACAGGGGGTCAGTGAGTTAACTAAATATGTGTCTATGAGGAACTGTTTACTTACTTCAGCATTTCCCAAAGTCAGGAGCATTGGGGCTCTCTCAAAAAGTCAGAAAATCCCGCGCGGACCTCCAACAATGAAACTTCACTGTATTCAAAAGTCTATTCAAAAGTTTTTCCCCATAGATTTCTCTAAACCAGCCATTCCCAAAGTCAGGGGCGTCACGGCCCCCTTAAATTTACCAAAATCCCACGCGGACCATAACAATACAACTTCCCTCGATCCATCGATTTTATTTTCATGTTTTTCTTCATATATTTCTATAAAAACATTACAAAAGACACTGACTGTTGGCTAAAAAAGTGTTTTAAAGTTATATTTTTAAACAAATACACTGTAAAGAAAATAAATGCTGAAAAAACTCAATAACTCAAGGCAAAGGATCCCTCAAGATTTTTGGGGCCAACTCAAAATCTCAAGTTTTCCACACTTTCACTTAATTTGATGTTCATACGTCTAAAAACTTTTCTAATTTTTAAGTTTTTCTCTATCATTATTTTTTTTTACTCATCTTACAGCCAACTTACAGTGTTCAGAAAAAGTTATTCTTTTGTTCAATGTAGTATATTTAGTTTTTATTATTATCAATAATACTTTTTTCTGAACAGTGGAGTCAGTTGGCTGCAAGATGAGTTGGAAAAATAAAAAATAGTGAGTAAAACTTAAAATTTAAAGTTTTTATACTCAAAATCTTGAGGGATCCTGTTGCCTTGAGTTTTTGCAGCATTGTTTTTTACAGTGCATTTCAAACTCAATTTCTTTTTATGTACTTAATATAGACAGCCTCTGGGGGCCCCTCTGCAGTACCTTCGTGGACCCCCAGGGGGCCCCGGACCCCACTTTGGGAACCACTGCTCTAAACAGTTTTTTTTCCAAATAAATACTTCATTGTAATTAATTTTAAATTCTATTTATTTTCATGTACTTAATGTCGACAACCTCTGTACCTTTGTGGCCCACCAGCCCCGGACCCCACTTTGGGAACCACTGACCTACTTACTTACCTCATCAAAAACATACCTGTTCATATCTAAGAAATCCTGGAGTCTCCGCCTCTCTCACAAACCCCCACCTACTCCAGGAAGCACTGACCAATCAACAAGCCTTCTACATCCAGTCTGCCAAAACAAAAACAAACAAAAAAACAGTGTACAGCTCTGTTTCTGCTGATTCCTCCAAGACATTTTCTCATTTTGTAGTAAATCAACATCATACAAAAAGTAAAAAAAGGAAATAAACAGCTCTTTTTCTATGTTTACGTTCAAAAGAGCTGCACCTCGCTGCCCTCTGCTGGTTTTAAAATGTACAACGCTGTTCTAGAGGTGACCAAGATTGATCAAAATAAAAAATATATATAAATAAAACATTATATTGCTCCTTTAGCCTACTTCCTACACATCAAACTTAATAAAACCCACACATATTGCCAGATAGTCACGTTTTACATCTCAGTGGTCATAATGTTATGGCTGGCTGGGCTAAAACGACCTAATTCTTTCACTTGTCACAAACAAACATTGCATCTCTATATTCGATCATCTAATGTGAGTCCATGAAACAGGCGTGAGTCACTTCCGTTTGTACAGTGCACGGTGAGAGCAGCGTTGTCCATTACTCACACAGCGGCCTCGTACTTCAATCACAAAAATATATAAACACTTTGCTCCAGAGACCTCACCTCCCACACAGAAACTCACAACCCAGAGAGAGAGGTGCACCATGTGTGGGACGGTCTGCACGTCCCATACAACGACTGTGTAAATTTGATCTTTGACCTTTTTTTTTTGGCTCCTTCTGCTGTGTCTAAAAGGAGTTCCCTGTTTGATGTCTGTGTTTTTCTTTGTTGATTTTTTTTTTAGTACGGAGCAGTTGGTGGTGAAGATATTGAAAGCTCTGGACCTGCCAGCGAAAGACGCCAACGGCTTCTCCGACCCTTACGTCAAGATCTACCTACTGCCAGACAGGAAGAAGAAATTTCAGACCAAGGTGAGGCTCGATACCAGCAGCGTTGGGCGAGTGATTCCCAGATTTTATGATTTTGTGTTATAAAGAAAAGACAATGCTATTTAAGTTAAAGGTCCTATAAAATGCTTTTTTGTTCAGGCTTTTTGAAATAGTTTTGGACACCTTTGCATTAGTATTTCATGTTTTATAACTTAAAATAATGTATATGTATGGAAAATGGACAGCGCATGAAATGGCTAATTAGCACGGCTATTAGCAACATGATGCTAACAGATAGATAAATGAGCTGGCTGCTTTGTAGTGACGGTAGTTAAAGTGCTGAAAATATCAGAATGAGTCCGGTGACGGCGTATTGGCTTTAGAAATGTGCTGGAGCACTTCCTGGTTTCACATAGAAGCATTAGACCGAGCGTTTTCAGGTCTTGAGAAGGGCAGCGCCTCAGCATACAGGATTACTCAAACAGACGTGAATGAAACTAAATACTACTCTAGGTCTGTTGTAGGTGCAAACAACATTATAACATGGTTAAAAGCTCAAAAAAGTTAATTTAGCAGAATAGGGGACTTTATAATTGTGGACAAAATGTATTAAAATATTTTATTTAAACTGAACAGGTTTTCCATTAGGTTGCGCTTCCTCTTAAATAGACTTGCAGTGCATTGTGGGTAGTTTGGGATGCAGCAAGGCCACAGAGATCCACAGATACTTCCCTCGTATTTTAGCCAAATGTAAGAAATCAGTTTTTGAGAGAAAGTGTGTATCAAAAAGACAGCTTTTGGTTGCAGGGTGTAATTTAACATGGGTAATTTAGCATTGTTATTTATTTATTTTATTTTTTCATTTGTTTTATGGCTATGTGCCGGGGAATCAAACCCACAGTCTCTTGCATGAAAGTTGGGAACTTCACAAACAACTATAGATGATAACGCCCTAATGACTGGATGAACTGCCAAACTGAGCCTCCATGCTGCATTCAAATTTTAAGCCAAATTGCAAAGTTGAAGCATTTTTGCAGCCGGAATTCTCCACCATGAACTCAGAAATAGTTTTTTCCGAAATTGTTCTCCATCTTCAGTAAATGTTGCCTTCATATTATACTTCACTGCTGCTGAAAGTTGTTTTTTAATCCACACGTTCTCTCAAGGACTGTTTTTTTGCATTGCAGTAAAACACCAAGGATGTATCAGTGAATCTCTATGGCCTTGCCTCGGTCAAAATTGCCCACAGTGCACTGCAAGTCTGTTTAAAAATAGATGCGCGAGAGGAAATGCAGCCTAAAGGTGGGAATGTTCAGTTTAAACACCAGTATGGGTTCGCTACAACTTCCAGAGAGTCTGTTTCTACAGTTTATCCAAAAATGACTGAGCTGTTGTTGGGTTTTAAGCTCTGCTGTCATCGTACTTTTAATGATATTTTGAATTTAGTTTCCATCCTAAGTTGCAATTAGTAGTGAACAGACTGATGAACAAGGTTTTCATGAGCCATTTAAACCTGTGTGCAATATGGGCTTATTTTAATTGAGAAGAACCACTTGAAATAGAATATCGTTATAAGAGAGAAAAAGTCCTTAAGGCATCATTTCACTTTGGTATCAATGATTTTAGGAGATAACAAGGATAATTGTGTGAAGTCAAGCTTGATTCACTTAATATTAAGGTTCTACTCCAAGTTAAATAACACACACTTCCATTGTCTGCTCAGTCTACATGGCTTGTCAAAACTGAATCAATAATGTCAGGAAAACCTCATGGAAAAAATGTCTTTAATTAGGGGTGCAATGATACGTTTTTGCAACGAATATGATATGTATCGATTAGAAGTTTTTCAATACAATTCAAGAACGATATTGGCTAATTTGGAACAAGACAATTCGATATGATTCGACACCTTCATATTGATAATTGATACAGCAACCTTTTGCCAAAAATCATAAAAGTTTACTCTCAAATGTAGCACTGCTGGCTGAGACTGATTATGTCCAGCAGACAGAGAGTGAAGAAAAGTTGAATATAACATTTTATTTAATTAAAAACACAAAATTTATCGCCAAAAAGCCATATCTGGTTTTATTTTAACATATACATTTCTAATTTCAATATTTCCGATATTATTGATTGATACTTAATGTGTATCGATTTTCACTTTCTAGAAAACGATACAATTTGATTCAGGCTCATGTGTATCAATGTAGTTCAATCATAGGGAAAAAAATCAATACATCGATACAGTTACTGTATCGTTACAGCCCTACTTCTAATGTTGTCTATGTCTGCTACTTATTAAGAAGTCTTGGGTCAAAAGGAGTTACAAACCAGTGTATATTTTTGTTCTGGTCTCAAGCCCAGATAAAGAAAGAAGGTTGCATCAGGAAGGGCATCCGATGTTAAAATAGAAAAAAAAGGGCTCCTATAGCTGATTAGTGGGGATGAATGTTGGCACGGGATTTGCTGTGGTGACTCCTGAAGGAAAAGGAGCAGCTGAAAGGAAAGAAGAAGAAATGTCTGTCAGAATAATTTCTTAAAAGTGAAACCATGTAACTTGGTTTATTTCTTTGCTCTTTAGGTTGCATTTTTATCATTTCACTTGTAAAGCCATATCATGAGTTCAGTTGACTCCTGTAATGATTTTAGGTCTTATTTTTAATATTAATTATTCAAGCTCCACTGTATTTGTTGTGTGTTTAGTGGTTGTTTTTCTCTATTTGTCTTATCTTGCTGCTCAAATGAATTGCCCCTGGTGGGAAAAACTGGACAGGTCAGGATGATTCCAAGGGCCCATGACTGACAGGGGCCCTGGAAAATCTTAGAATAATAATATAGGCTAAGGTTAGCTCAGTTTGCGATGACAGGGCCCAATGTTATATCTTTTCAAGGGGCCCAGAAAACCTAACTGTTATAAGCAAGGTGTGTCAAGTAGCCAAAAATTGTATTCGAGTAAGAGTATTTTTACTTCAAAATAATGTTACTGAAGTAGAAGTAACTCTTGTAACTCTAAGTAATGTCAGATTTATGTTTTAGTTTTGATGTAATGAGACAAAACATGTAAAATAATGAGCAAATTCCGGTATTTCCAAACAATAAACAATAGAAATTTGTATTCTAGCCTGACTTGTTGTTGTGGCTAACTGGGACATGTCTATTTCCTGGACACTGGGTCTGTGCTCCCATCCTTACAAGGCTGTTTTTTCATCAGGAGACACCAGGCAGAGGTGCAGGGGGGCTTTATTCGCCCTGCAACGACTCATTTAGACACCACACAGACTCCAAACTATGCATGCACTATGTTTGTACTTACATCTGTAGCTGCGTAGCTCTTTGCTGTTTAAAATTCAAACAGCTCACACAGGCCTTTTTAGGCAAGTCCAAACTATCACTTTACAATCCCGGCGTGTGCTCTGACGACCCGGGTTTCTCCTGGGCACTTCTAACACTAATGCGAGCTAATCCAATCTTTGGTATAATTTATTCAACGTGAGGCGCATCCGACTCTCGGTGCAGCGCTGTCTTACTCCGGTTGGTGCCTGAGGAGAGCAGAGTCAATATTTGAGCACATTTCAGGTTGTTCTGTACCGGGAACCCTAGACCCCGAGCCCAGAAAATCCCTTCTAGTTTTTAATTTATTCTCTGAGGATAGACGCCAGTCCTGACTTTATGAGCAGCAGAAGTTGCAGTAAATACAAGCTCTGGAACAAGAAACCACTGCAGTTGATTGTTTTTATAGGCTTTTTGAAACAATTCTGGGCACCTCTGGATTGGTATTTCTAATTTAAAAAGTTTGTTTTATTTTCTCTCTGCTGCAAAAGCTTGGATTAAATTGCAGTCACTACAAAGCACTCAGCTCATTTATCTGTTAGCGTCAGGTTGCTAATAGCTGTGCTGGTTAGCCATTTTATGCTCTGTCCAGTGCCCACCGTCGCCAGCAGGGGGCGACAGACACCTAATCCAAAGCTTTCTCTGCAAAGTCAAAGTATCAACTCTCCAAAAGAAGACGTACATTATTTTAAGCTATGAAACATGAAATATTAATACAAGAAGCCAGAAAAAAACTAAATATGGGACCTTTAAATTGGCCTCACTGTGTTATAAACAGAGGTGCGAAAGTAGCCCAAAATTGTACTTAAGTAAGAGTATTGTTCACAATAATATTACTCAAGTATTAGTTTAAAAGTATTCGGGGAGTAACTGTAATGTCCATGTTATGTTTTAGACAAAGCATGAAATAAGGTGAAAATTCTGGTATTTCCAACACTAAACAACAAAAATTTGTAAAATTTATAAAATAACACACACCACTTTGCAAATCTTCTCCCACTTTTTCAAGGGGCCCTTAAAAAAACTGAAATATGTGAGAAACATATTGATTTTTACACAAAGGGCCCGAATTCATGTAGCCAAAAGTTGTTCTCAAGTAAGAGCGACGTTACTTCAAAATCATATTAAGTAGAAGTTCAAAAGTAAAAGTATGTTGCAATAAAACTACTATTTGATGTACAATCTATTTAAAACGTATCTCAAGTAAAAGTAACTTATTACTGCGCAACTCAGCAGTGTAAAAAACTGGTGGAGAGCAAGGCGCAGGAAAGTTGTCATTACCAATCAGGTTCATTCCTCCAAACACTGATTTCTCAATATCCTTTAGTCAAAACATAAACAACCATTTTGTTAAAATGTAGAGGCTTGTGTTAGGAAGGGCATCCAGCATAAAAAACCTATGCCAAGTCCATATATATATATATGACTCACTGCAGTCTAGGAGGCATATTATCTGCTGTGGCGACCCCAGAAGCGAAAAACCCTGACAGGAAAGGAGCTTGTTAGCAGATCACAAAAATGTAAGGCCAAGTGTTCGGTTCGCCATATTTCACCTTTAACAGATAAACCTGAGAAACCTGGTCATGTTGCTGAGGTGTGTTTCTTGTTAAACCCGTATTATAACGGTACAAAAGCCCGGAGATGTTGTGTTGGAGCGGCTCTGAACTGAAGTTTGAAAGGAGAGCTGTCAGCGCAGATGAAGCCGTAGCGTTTTGAAATGTCTCCCGTTGTTGGTTGTTTCTCTTTTGTCTGGTTATATCACAAAAGGCCCTTCAGCTAAAGCGTGAATACTCCTGCCATTTGCATAACAGCGCTGCTCTGTGGTTTTTTCGCTGATTGTTTAATTTCAATCACATCCTCATTAACGGAGAGGCTTCGCAGTGTAATGACAGAATGTTCAAGGATCCCCACACATTCTGCCAAACGTGGAAATTTAGTGGATAGATAGTAGAAATGAAAAATATGCCAGAAATTTACTAAAATGTCCAAATGTTCTGCATGCAAGTAGAGCATTTTGAATAATTTGACAATAAAGAATATAACCAGCACATCATAAAGACCCCTTTCAATAGTGATATCCACATTTTTTTGGCAAAGATTCAGGGCCATACGCAGAAATGTAGAAATACTCAGGTCCATCAGGTTTGGTCATTATTTAGTCCTGGTTTAGACCTGGTTTTGTCTTAGTTTTGTCCTGGTTTAGACCTGGTTTTGTCTTAGTTTTGTCCTGGTTTAGACCTGGTTTCAACTTAGTTTATCTGTTTTAGTAATGGTTTATTCCTGGTTTTGTCCGAGTTTCGACTTGGTTTAGACATGGCTTCAACTTGGTTTAGTCCTGGTTTACTAATGGTTTAGTCTTGGTTGTGACTAGGTTTTGTCCTGGTTTAGTCCTTGTTTAGTCAAGGTTGTGACTTGATTTTGACTTGGTTTAGTCCTGGTTTTGTCCTAGTTTTGACCTAGTTTATTCCTGGTTTAGACCTGGTTTCAACTTGGTTTAGTTCTGTTTGTGTAATGGTTTAGTCCTGGTTTTGTCCTGGTTTAGTAATGGTTTAGTCCTGATTTTGTCCGAGTTTCGACTTGGTTCAAACATGGTTTTAACTTGGTTTAGTCCTGGTTTACTAATGGTTTAGTCTTGGTTGTGACGTGGTTTAATCCTGGTTTAGTAATGAATTAGGGCTGGTTTAGTCCTGATTTAGTCCTGGTTTAGTCAAAGTTGAGACTTGATTTTGACTGGGTTTAGTCCTGGTTTTGTCCTAGTTTTGACCTAGTTTCACCTTAGTTTAGTCCAAGTTAGGCAATGGTTTAGTCCTGGTTTTGTCATTTTAAACCTGGTTGAGGCCCACTAACCTTTTATTAAACCTCTGAGACTACTGTAGTTTGAGTTTTGACCCTCTGTGACTGCCATAGCTCATGTTTTAACCTTTAAAGCCTTCTGTACTTTAACTTTTTACCCTCCAAGGTTGCTGTACTGGATTTTCCTCCCCTCCTTACTGGTGCATTATGTGACGATTAACGAGACCACGCTGCTCTGAATTTGTCCTGAAAATACCCTTGAAAATAATCTTTCTAAACCAATGGAAACCTTGATATCCTGCATCAGCTTTATCCCTCTGACTCAAAACTTCAAAAGAGCAGCTCTCGTCACCTACCGGCAGATGTTAGCGGCTCGCCTTTCAGCTTTCAGACAACACACGGCATCGACGGCCACATTTTTAATCCAAAGCTAACAACTCATCATCAAACACTAATAAGCCCCGGCCGACAGATCCACTCATCCCCACAAAAGTTAAATTCAGAAAAAAAAAAAAAAAACTGAAGCGGTGACGCACTTTAATTACCAAAGGCCTTATTGCACGTCAGCTGAGGCTTTCACTCCAAATAAATCCCAGCGGCAACATCGGCAAATAGTAATAATTCTTGTGACGGAGACTGAATGGGACTCAACGAGAAATTTAACAAATGTCGTCAGCAAATGCGCTGAAATATGACGAGCAGAGAGATGCAAAGAGATGTTTTCTTCCCCGCCGCATTTTATCTGAATTGTTATGAAGATGACAAACGGCAAAACATAAAAGTAACAGAGAAAGACTAACTGGCAATAAATACAATAAAGACAACATATAAGCAGAGACACCCACGGGCATTAGGAGCACTCAGAGAAAGGTTGCAAAGGTAGACATTAAAGGGATAGGCTAATATTTTGGGTTGTCATGAGATACTTAAGGATGTATAACTTATTGGAAATAATAAGCTTTTTTTTAGGAGCTATCTTGTGTAGTTTGGAGAAGCAGAAAGGAGCAATGGCAGAGGCTTTGTGTATGGTATGTATGGATCCTAATGGGGTCAATAAAAACACACAAGTAAAACATTTTTGCAAAACAGCGTGTTACATAGACGGGGCTTGCATGCATTTATTTTGACATTTAATTCTAATCCTCATCCCCAGAACTCTCTAGCACAAAGCCTTTAATAGTCTGGTAAGCTTGTCTATGCCATACTAAGAATTAAAGGGGATATATTATGTAAAAATCAACTTTTCTGAGCTTTCTACCATGTTATAATGTTGTTCTCGCATCAAAAAGAGACCTGGAGCTGTGTTTTGTTTCATTCACGCCTGTTTGAGTAATCCTGTATTCTCTGGTGCTGCCGTTCTAAGCTCCCAAAATGCTTGATTCCATGAAGCTCCGCCTCGCCCATGAAGCCCCGCCCACTCCAGGAAGCACTGACCAATCAACAAACCCTCTACATCCAGTCTGCACTCATTCATTTATATATATGTATATAAAAAAAAAACATGTACAGATGGCAACATGTAGTGCTCTTTTTCTGTGATTATGTTGAAAAGATGCAACAGAGCTGCACTCTGCTGCCCTCTACTGGTCTCTTCACCCGTTTGGCTGTAGTGTAATAATATAACTAATAATAGGAAAACACCTTCATTAGCATGTTTTTAAAGCTTGTAAAACATGCAACGCTTTTCTGGAGGCAACCAAGATTGACTTAAAAGATGAATAAAAGCATAATATTCCTGTCTAATAAAAGTCTGAGATCTTGAGATTAAACCACACTTTAAACACAATTAGATTGACCAATCAAAATCAGGGCCAGTACCTAGAAAAACAAATTAAACTGCTATTTGGACTAATGTTGACAAAGCAACACATAAAACCCACCCACTTTACATAAACTCATATAAAGCCAAGCCATTTTATTTGTATAGCACATTTAAAAACAACAGCAAAAAGGGAAAAAAACATCGTTTAAAAACAAGTTGACACAAAATAATGTAAAACTGTTTCATAATAAATAGAGAAATAAGTTACAATAGGTTAAAAATATGTAAAATAAAAATGGAAGTGATAAAATACATCCAAATAAAAAAAATCACGAAACAAAGGCAAAAAAACTAGCTCCCAAAATCAGCCTAATTAAAAGAGAGATTAAAAAAGGTGAGTGAAGGAGCTGGTTTTGATGTGAGTTTGTTCCACAGTTTGGGGGCAATGACAGAAAAGGCCTTGTCTCCCTTTGTTTTAAGGAGAGTTGAGGGGACTGATAGTTAAGTGTTGAGACCTGAGAGACCGCGGGACAACCTTTTGGGTTAAAACATCTGAGATGTATTGAGAGGCAGCACCAGAAAGTGCTTTAAAAACAAACAATAACATTTTGATCATTTTGAACATTCTAAATTTTACTGGCAGCTGTGGAGTTGTTTTAAAATTGGTGTAATGTGTTCTTGCTTTTTTGTCCCAGTTAAGAGTCTGGCCGCGGTGTTTTGTACCAGCTGTAATTTAGCCAGAGTTGAGTGTGGAACTCGTATAATTGTTTGGCAAGATCCATGGAAGGGGTTTAGTCACTGTGGCATTGCTCCTGTCTGCTTCTCCAAACTGGCTGCGTGCTGACACCTATCTACTGTCAGTCTTTAAGTAGCTCCCTTTGTGTTAGCAGTAGTAGTACTAGTACTGTTCAGTATAATCAGGAGGAGCCGCTGCAACCGAGTGCGCCAGTAGTAATAGTAATAGCAGTAGTAGTAGTAGGAGCAGTGGGTGTAAAAGCTGCAGTAGTAGTAGTAGTAGTAGTAGTAGTAGTAGTAGTAGTAGTAGCAGTAGTGATAGTAGTAGCAGTAGTAGTAGTAGGAGCAGTGGGTGTAAAAGCTGCAGTAGTAGTAGTAGTAGTAGTAGTAGTAGTAGTAGTAGTAGTAGCAGTAGTAATAGTAATAGCAGTAGTAGGAGCAGTGGGTGTAAAAGCTGCAGTAGTAGTAGTAGTAGTAGTAGTAGTAGTAGTAGTAGTAGTAGCAGTAGTGATAGTAGTAGCAGTAGTAGTAGTAGGAGCAGTGGGTGTAAAAGCTGCAGTAGTAGTAGTAGTAGTAGTAGTAGTAGTAGTAGTAGTAGTAGTAGCAGTAGTAATAGTAATAGCAGTAGTAGGAGCAGTGGGTGTAAAAGCTGCAGTAGTAGTAGTAGTAGTAGTAGTAGTAGTAGTAGTAGTAGTAGTAGTAGTAGCAGTAGTAGTAGTAGTAGTAGTAGTAGTAGTAGTAGTAGCAGTAGTAATAGTAATAGCAGTAGTAGTAGTAGGAGCAGTGGGTGTAAAAGCTGCAGTAGTAGTAGTAGTAGTAGTAGTAGTAGTAGTAGTAGTAGTAGTAGTAGTAGCAGTAGTGATAGTAGTAGCAGTAGAAGCAGTAGTAGTAGTAGTAGTAGTAGTAGCAGTAGTAGTAGAAGCAGCAGTGGTAGTAGTAGTAGTAGCAGTAGTAGCAGGAGCAGTAGTAGTAGAAGCAGTAGTGGTAGTAGTAGTAGCAGCAGTAGAAGTAGCAGTAGAAGCAGTAGTAGTAGTAGTAGTAGCAGTAGCAGTAGTAGTAGTAGAAGCAGTAGTGGTAGTAGTAGCAGTAGTAGTAGCAGTAGCAGTAATAGCAGCAGTAGAAGCAGTAGTAGTAGTAGTAGTAGTAGTAGCAGCAGTAGAAGTAGCAGTAGTAGTAGTAGTAGCAGTAGTAGTAGTAGTAGTTGAAGCAGTAGTGGTAGTAGTAGCAGTAGTAGTAGCAGTAGCAGTAATAGCAGCAGTAGAAGCAGTAGTAGTAGTAGTAGTAGTAGTAGCAGCAGTAGAAGTAGCAGTAGTAGTAGTAACAGCAGTAGTAGTAGTAGCAGTAGTAGCAGCCTAGCAGTGTCTATAAAATGAGAATACTAAACTATCTCCATACATTTAGTATGAGCTTCTGTCTACTACATCTGTGTTTTACTGACTGAAAATTCTGTGCCTATAGTTGTGGTCCAAACCTATCGGGCCTCTTTCAACATCACACTGCCGCAGGTCTGTCTCTGAGTTTTACTGCTAACTTTCAAATGGCCTCTCCTGACACAGACCCGAGTGGAAAAGTAATGAAGAAAGTACTTGTACAAGAAAGAAAGATGTGGTTATTACTAGACCACTATATGTCTGCTGCCGTTAGGGATTAGCTAATTATGTAGCAGCCAAAGTAGTGTTAAGTGTTAGCCTGTTAATTAGCACATTATTAGAAATGCTAATTGGGGTCTTAATTATTTGCAAGGAGTGAGTAAGCTAGGTGTTACAAGAGATGGGTAATGCAACCAAAATTAACACTGTGGCATTAAAATACATTTGCACCAGCGAAAATATCAGACTTGTCGTGACTTGGCTACCAGAGTTTGAGTTTGACCCTTTAAGGCTTCTGTAGTTTGAGTCGTGACTCTGCAAGTTTGTTGTAATTTGAGTTTTGACCCTCTAAGGTTGTTGTCGTTTAGGGTCTGTCCCATTGGCTCATGATTGTGGCAAATATACAACGATCAGGAATAACATCATGACAACCGGCCATAACTTCTTCAGCAGGTTGAAGAGAAGCTCGTCTGTTGGATCGGACCACACGGGTCTCACTCTCCACGTTCATCCATTTTTGAGAAATACTGACCTTTGCAGAGCGGGAACACCTCACAAGTTTTGGAGATGTCTGATCCGGTTGTCCAGCCATCACAATGTGGCTCCTTGTCAAACGTTTACACATTAACTTTCAGGACAAACAGTTCACTTGCTGCCTAATCGATCCCATCTATGGCGTTAATTTACTGTCAAAATGATTTACATGTGTCCTAAAGGATTTGTGTGCAACTTTGCCAAGTCACACGCACAGTTTTGCGTGTATAAAACGATATGTGCATGTTTATTTAATAATTTGTATTGGTGAATGTTAACGTGCGACTATAGGCAAGGTTACACACAAATCTTGTTTTTCATCATTTTGATCATAAATTAACGCCATAACAACCCACTAACAGGTGCCAAAATGAAGAGGTTATCTGAGTTATTCACTTCACCTGTCAGTGGTTATAATGTTCGGTGTATACAACATTAAATGGGGAAATACTGTCCCAAATATTACAGGACATTTTCCCAGCATGATTCTGCTTTGTTTGCTTTTAAACAAAAGCTGCATGATATTTTCCCCACAACCTTTTCTCTTTTATTTGCCTTTCTTTTCAACTCACCCTGCTTCTCTCTCTGTTTTTTTTTTTTTTTTTTTTTAATTGCCGACATAAAAGGCATCTCTTTCCCTAAACCAGCTGGCCTTTTTCATGTCCTTTGTCTGACAGAAGTGCGACAAGACTTGGGACATAAAAGCCCTGATTAACTGTGTAAAGGATGAGTCATTTGGAGCCCGCAGCTGCACAGATCAGCTCCGGCACATGCAGATATCATGAATTACAATTTCCTCTTTCATCTCTTAAAAACAACACTGTGAAAACTCTCCGGGGCGTTCGGGTAACGACGCGGTCATACGTGAACTGTGAAATATCCCCAGAGCTCCGTTAATTAGCCGCTGTGCCTGACCTTGTGCCTGGAGTCTCCGGGAGAGGCAGAGTGAATTTCAGCCGCTCCAAAGGGATGACTAATGAAATCACACCTGCTAAATTAAATAAAGAGCTGCAATGACATTTAAATCTTAACGTTTAGATCTGTCTGAAGTTTGGTCTTCACGGCACGTTTGCCTCAGACGTGATGTAATCGCTGGGAAGGACGCCGCCGCCATTTTTAAGCAAATTGTCCTCTGCATATCCCATTAAAAAGTCCAATTTATTTTGGCTCATAAAGAGGAATATGAGGCCTGCACAATATTTGAATAATTTAGGATATGCAACAACTTTGTTATAAATTCAGATAACAATGTGACCAGTAATGTTCTGAGATCTTTTCATTGCAAAACTTTTTATTGTAAAAGAGGTAGAAAGCATCAGTAATGGGGCAAAATAAAAATGTAGAAAACACAAAATCAGGACTAAATTTATGACCAAATTAGTCCTAACTTTGTTTCTAACACAGTTTGATTTAAGCCACTATTTAGACAGATTTGCTTTTATCTTGTATTTACTGTATTTGCTGTAAAATATGAAAATTATGGCATTATGTGAATCTCTGTAAGATAAAAAAATAAATAAAATACAACTGCTAAAATACAATTGCATTTACATTTAGTTTTGCAATAGAAATAGAAACGCTTTTTAGAATAACTTACACTATGAAGCATTAGTTAAGGATTAGTAACCAGTTAATTATTTGTTTACAAACCAATACTACGAATAAACCACTGAGTTATAAATATTGTTATTACTGCTGAAGTATTGTGTTATATATGTAAATCAATACTAAATTCTAAACATCAGAGCCAATAAGGTATTCATAAACTATTTATTAAACAAAATAATGTTAATTAATTACATATTTACTCATGCTTTATTACTGCTTAACAGAAGTGAGTTATTCTAAAGGGTTTCCAAATGATTGTGGTTATTGGTATTGTGATAACGATGCAATTGCAATAAATTGTGCAGCCCCAAAATGGCATTCCATACTTCTCAGTGTCAAAACATACACTACAGCAGCCTGAGAGGGTCAGATCTCAAACTACAGCAGCCTCAGAGGGTCAGAACTCAAACTACAGCCGCCTCAGAGGGTCAAAACTCAAACTACAGCCACCTCAGAGGGTCAAAACTCAAACTACAGCAGCCTTAGAGGGTCAAAACTCAAACTACAGCAGCCTCAGAGGGTCAAAACTCAAACTACAGCAGCCTCAAAGGGTCAAAAATCAAACTACAGCAGCCTCAAAGGGTCAAAACTCAAACTACAGCAGCCTCAAAGGGTCAAAAATCAAACTACAGCAGCCTCAAAGGGTCAAAACTCAAACTACAGCAGCCTCAGAGGGTCAGAACTCAAACTACAGCAGCCTCAGAGGGTCAAAACTCAAACTACAGCAGCCTCAGAGGGTCAAAACTCAAACTACAGCAGCCTCAGAGGGTCAGATCTCAAACTACAGCAGCCTCAGAGGGTCAAAACTCAAACTACTGCAGCCTGAGAGGGAAAACACAGGAGAGAAGCTATAGGTGGGCTGCAGAGAGAAACATACACAGAAACAGAAAAATAAAATGCACCTTTTGTCAACATTCAACAGGCTCAGCAGCAGTGGCTTAGTGCTCTGAGGATTTACGCTTTGACTAAAAAAAATACAGAGGTTCAAAGCTGTTTGATGCATGAGTCACGCACGGAAAGCTGATGTGTAAAGTAATATGCAAAACAGAGCATCTGACAGCACATAAAGCAGATATGAATAATAGGCATCAGGCGGGTTGTGAGTGATATCCTGTCTGTTTGGTCACACGCTCGTGGGGCGACTACCACAGAGTCAAAATAATGTCACAATCCACACAATAAATCACTTGAGGCCACAGATTTGTTATTGTTTGTAACACATTAATTTTGTTTTCAGACATCTTCATCTCTCAAGTTGTTACGAATTAAAATTAATTATGTGAAAACAGTGACAGGTGTGGGATACAAATGGCTTTCTTGCTGCTCTGTTTTAAAAGGTACTAATATTTTTCCATAAACCATTCAGTACTTGTTCACTTCCAAGCAAAAGCATATGTTGCGCATATTGATTTGGCATAGATTTTACTCCAGATGCCCTTTCTTATGCAAACTTTTCATTTATCTGGGCATGGGATGGGCACAAAGAGTACACTGGCTCCCTGTGGCTGGATTTCATACAGAATCTAATCTTAATTATTCAATATATTTGAGAACTGATGTGTTGCTGTTTGTGTGCTGTTTGAAAAAGAAAAATGGCCATTGCATAAATACTGTATTTATTTTTCTCAAGACTAGTAATAACACATTTTTTAATAACAACAAGAGATACTTTTTATATGCTGTGTGGTTTGGGGAAAAAAAGAACTTTTCTATGACTTTCTTAAATAATGAGCTTGGCAAAATGTGAAAACAAGTAGTAAAAAGTAGACTGGGACCTGGACTTGTGAACAATAACTCAAACACTTTCATTAATTTAGATTTGACTTAGTACTTGAACTTTAGTTAAAATCAACTTTTTTTAGTGACTTGGACTCGAGAGGGACTTAAACTTTGACTAAAAATGATTCGGACTTGGACTTGGGCTCCTGTTTTGAGTTCTAATGGCTCAAATTTTACTTCACTTGGATCGGTCTTTGACTCAATTTGACTTAACTCGACTTGGACTTAGACTTGCACTCGAACTCTCAGGACTAGAGATGGACTTGGACTTCAAAATCTCATCTCTGCTATTACGTGATGACGCTAAATTTGGACTCGACTCTCAACTCCTTTGTTTTGTGACCTGGATACCAGTTTAAAGTGCTAAAGACTCGACTTGGACTTGAACTTTGACTAAAATCGACTCGAGCTCCGACTTCAAGTGCTAATAACTCAAATCGGCCTTCACTCGGACTTGTCTTTAGCCACTCGAACTATGACTTGGACTCAACTCTAAGTGTGTTTGGTGACTCGGACTTGAAATACGTAGTGTTTAGTGACTCAGGCTTACACTTACACTTAAACTCGGACTCGCACATTGACTAAAATCTAACTCGGACTCTGCTATAAGTGCTAATGACTCCACTCGGACTTGACTCGGGCCAGTCTTTCATGACGCAGACTCAGATCCGTGCTTTCCCAGCCCTAACCCGTGTGTTTTTGCGCCGCAGGTCCACAGAAAGACCCTGAACCCGGTGTTTAACGAGACGTTCCAGTTCGGCGTGCCTCTTAACGAGCTACATTCCAGGAAACTGCACTTCTCCGTGTACGACTTCGACCGCTTCTCCAGACACGACCTGATTGGGCAGGTGGTGGTGGACAACCTGCTGGACTTCAGCGAGGGCAGCGGGGAGAAGCCCATCTGGAGGGACATCATCGAGGGACACGCGGTAAGACCTAGATCGGAATATTTGAAAAACGTTGAAAAGTCAATCTGTCCCAGTATTTCAGTTTAGAAATAAAGCCACTTTTTTTGTAATATCCTAAGTCATTAATGCGTGTAGACCAATAGTTCCCAACGTTTCTTGTCTTTGGTACCTCATGGGCTTTTTGTTATGCCATAAGTGTCTGAAAACTCACACAGAAACCTGGATACCGTGGCATGTAAACGTAGCATCCTGGTTTGTGACCGCTGCTGACGTACTGAGCATGTGCGAACTCCAAAGACGCAGCAAAAGACAAACAAAACCGTATTTTCCTCACTCTTTACTTCTCGTCATGCACCACAGCTAAGATATAACTTGTTAATTTTGATTTTCTTTTCCCTTGGTCACTGGAAATGTGTTTAAATAAGTCATGTCAAGTCAGGTTAGCAACTTCACCACAGCACTTAGCTCACTGCTGAACGCACCACCAGGGATGGATGATACCTCTGCTCTTTTAACTGATCTGCTACAGTGGTTTTCCAAAGAGTGGTCCAGGGTCCAGAGGTACTGCAGGGGGGGCTGCTAGAGGTCATCTACATTAAATACATATGTTTGAAAGAAATTACCATCAAGTACCTGTTTAAAAATATCACTTTGAAGCATGTTTTTTGTAATGCTTCTTATAGACACATGGGGTAAAACATGTCAGACTGAATTTATTCACACACCACACATGGGATTGTCTGAGTTTTAAAGTAGCCATGATGCTCTTGAATTTGAGAAAGGCTGATCTACTATAACCATAAATGTTAGAAAACAAAAAAATATCATATATAAAAATGCTTTTATTTTAACAAAAAACTAACCTCTAGGTTAGGAGGAGTATATTGTTATCAGTTATAAGTGCTCTTTGTGTAATTCATAGCAGTAACATTAAATTTATGATTAATGACTATTGAATTATCCTTTAGGCTACTGTGATGTCTTCAGGTTAAATAAGTTCATCAGATTAGTTAAGTTAATAAAGTAGTTCATAGTTGATAAATAAGTTACATTTATGGTACAAGCTGTTACAAAGTATAAATATTTTTATATTGTTCAGAGTGAGATGTTTGTACTTTGAAAGGTCATTTGTATTTGCAGTTCTCAATGGTTGTTCTTTGACATCCTTTCTGAACAAAACAAGTGTTCATGGCAAACTAACGTCTGAAGTAGAGCGTATAGTGCCTGCTGAGACAGAGACAGACTCTGCAGCCTCTGTGTTTGTGACTGCCCCCTGTGCTCTGGAGGTAAAACATCTGCTTAAAGTGACGCAGTTGTCTGTAGCACTGTCCCTGGCCAGGTATCGAAATTTGGTACTGAAACCTAATACTGAAACCTAATACTGAAACTTGGTACCAAAACTTGGTACCGAAACTTGGTACCGAAACTTGGTACCGAAACTTGGTACCGAAACTTAGTGCTGAAACTTGGTACCGAAACTTGGTACCGAAACTTGGTACTGAAACTTAGTGCTGAAACTTGGTACCGAAACTTGGTACCGAAACTTAGTACTGAAACTTGGTACCGAAACTTGGTACCGAAACTTAGTGCTGAAACTTGGTACCGAAACTTGGTACCGAAACTTAGTACTGAAACTTGGCACCAAAACTTGGTACTGAAACTTAGTGCTGAAACTTGGTACCGAAACTTGGCACCGAAACTTGGTACTGAAACTTAGTGCTGAAACTTAGTGCTGAAACTTGGTACTGAAACTTAGTGCTGAAACTTAGTGCTGAAACTTGGTACTGAAACTTAGTGCTGAAACTTAGTGCTGAAACTTGGTACCGAAACTTGGTACCGAAACTTGGCACCGAAACTTAGTACTGAAACTTGGCACCAAAACTTGGTACTGAAACTTAGTGCTGAAACTTGGTACTGAAACTTGGTACTGAAACTTGGTACTGAAACTTAGTGCTGAAACTTAGTGCTGAAACTTGGTACCGAAACTTGGTACTGAAACTTGGTACCAAAACTTGGTACTGAAACTTGGTACCGAAACTTGGTACTGAAACTTAGTGCTGAAACTTGGTACTGAAACTTGGTACCTGAAACTTGGTACTGAAACTTAGTACTGAAACGTGGTACTGAAACTTAGTGCTGAAACTTGGTACTGAAACTTGGTACTGAAACTTAGTGCTGAAACTTGGTACTGAAACTTGTACCGAAACTTGGTACCGAAACTTGGTACTGAAACTTAGTACTGAAACTTGGTACTGAAACTTAGTACTGAAACGTGGTACTGAAACTTAGTGCTGAAACTTGGTACCTGAAACTTGGTACTGAAACTTAGTACCTGAAACTTGATACTGAAACTTGGTACCGAAACTTGGTGCCGAAACTTGGTACTGAAACTCCTATTTCTCATGTATACAGGAATATGCGTAGCTGGGTTTTTCTCATATAAACATCATATCCCAGATATTGTCAAAACTGTGATACTTTACTCATTGTATGCAAATTTTCTAAGCTATTTACAATAGGGGAAGCTATATTTTTCCCTATTGTAATCTAATAGTGACCATGAAAGAATACAAGGATTTAACGCTTCATCGAAATGTCAGTAAAGCCTTTTTATAAAACAATAGCTGCACTATCTATATTTAAAAAGACATTCAAACGTGATATTTCTGACCCAGTGGAGAGGTAAGACAGAAATAACGGACCACTCTTCTTCCCGTAGACTATAGAAATAATCACATTCATTTGCGGAGGATGCTGTGTGAGATTGGATTAGGCTGCATTTGAATAAGCCTTGAGGCAGAATCACACCAAGGCTGCTGCGAATTATGAGAGAAAGAGAGCGGAGAATAGGACGGGTCTGGATCAGGACTGACACAGTGACAGCTCCCATTTGAACGAGGTAAATGTGCAAAGGAAGTGTCTCCGTTCTACAAAGTGTGCTGCGCTGTAAGATGGAAGTAAAGGCTGTTTTTTTAAAGCAAGGTTTCTCTTCTAATACCTAAAATCTTGGACCTTAATATACCTGTTTCCAAGACACTATATCTATATCTATGTACAAATGCAAGCAATTATAGACAATGATGATATTTAACATTTAGGTGTTTATTTGAAACCATTAGACAGTATTTAACAGCTCATTAAAATGCTGATGAATGTTTTTTGTTTATATATTCGTCAAAATTTACTATGAATTAATATGACCCAGATCAGATTGACAGCCATAGTTGTTACAGTGAACGTAGGATTAAATGTTTATGAATAAAATCTGAGCAAACTATTGTTATCTGCCATATTTCTGTAACTGCAGAGCGTTTAGCTTATGTGCTAACAAAAGACGCTAATTGCTACGTCAACTAAAACGACAAATGTTGATACACTCACTAATGGTTTCCAGCGAGGCTCTGACATTACTTACATGTGATCGATTGGTTTTTCAGTTTTCAAAAACATCTTGTTTGTTCAGAATTGGCGACGCACGGTGGCTAACGCTATTTCCTCCATTAAAGATGCATTATGATCCGTTAAACTCATGGCACCATTCTTTAGAGCGCGGATGTTCTGTTTACAAACGCTAAAAGGGTCTATACTTGTGATTTACAGTATTTGGTATATTTTTGATCCAGTGAGTTAAAAGCAAATGGTAGCAAGCAGGTTGGAGCTGAGAGTGCGAATTTCTTGTCACAACAACATTGGTCCATTTGTGTTTACCGTCGGTTTCCTCTGTGTTCTGTGATGCTAAGTTATTTTAACAACTGAGTGGTTTGAAAACAACTAACCACAGCTAAACTTTGCTCAGTGTGGACATGTTATACCTCATTTGAAAGCTTCACTAAAATCATTTTAAAGACAGATTGAGCAGCTAAACCTAACCAGCGGAGATTTGCCAGGAGCTAACACAGTTAGCATGTGTTAGCTAACGTTATGTTTTATCAGACAACAACTGCTTCAGATTCCGTACTGGTATCATTTTTGTGACAATTAGGAAAACAAAAGGACAATTGCTTAAGTTTTAGGACTCGTGTATGATTTGGGACGTCTGGTTGAGCAGAATGTAGACTCAGCTTTGCTTTTATCTCCATACAGTTCACTTTGAAATCCTTCCACACGTCTCTCACTGCTCAGCTCAGAGGTGGTATCGGTTGTTGGTATCGGCCCACTTTTAGGAATACCATCACCCTGTAAAGACAAGCCACGACCCAAATAAAATTGTATGTATCAGTATTTTAACAGAGCGTGCTAATATCAGTAGATCACAGTCTGCAAAATGAACAGATTTAAAGACAAACCAAGCAAGTGCTAATCCTTTCTTCATTCAGTTAGCTGCATTTTAAATTCTTTCAGTGTCCTGTTTATCGATCGCCTTGTCGGTCGGTAAATACTGAAAGACATTATGCTTTAAGGAAAATTGAGCAGCTCTCGCTTCAACCACAGGTGTAAGTGGATTTTTTCTTTCTTTCTTTTTTTTTAGCTTTGGTGGGTTTCTTCTGTAAACCTTGCCTGTTGATGACAGTAGAAGAGTTTGATGTACACAAATAAGAGATGTCTTTAGTCATTGAGAAGACAGGTTAAACAGTATACTAAGCTGTAATTCAGAGTTCTGTAGAATATTAGGATTTTTTGTTGGTAAATGGATCGTAGAAAGGCAATATCTTAATAACAAGTGTTGGTATAGAAACAAAATTAACCTAATTAGCTGCTGTAGCTTTTTTATCATCAGTAAAACATTTTTCCCAAGAGATGTGTTGCTTCCATCAAATTTGAAATAAGCTACTGTTTTTCATGAAATTGTAAAATATCTGTTTCAACACCTAATGCCTTTAAAATCTATTGGGAATAAAATGTGTTTTATTAGATTTTCCAATCGTTTTATTCTGTTTTTATTTACAATTTACACACTGTTTTTCAGAATTCGGCTTGTACTTTGCAGAAACTTCCTGCACTTACACTTGAGTTATAAGCCCTGGGTTGGTATTTTACGGGTACAGCGAAAAGATATTTCTGAGAAGGTTCTGGTTGTAAAATGTCTGCAGCCCTGGCTCCATCACAGGCTCATAATGCACCGAAATAAAACCTTGCAGGCGTCCAGACAGATTACAGGAACGGCCACTACCTCCAACTTTTTTCTTTTTTTTTTTATCAAGGAGCTGTCCGAGTGGATTTATATGAAATATTCAGCAGAGGCTATTAGCAAATTAGATACAGCGAGGTCTTAAAACTGTT
Organism: Bostrychus sinensis; assembly: GCA_020698575.1. Lineage (NCBI taxonomy): Eukaryota > Metazoa > Chordata > Actinopteri > Gobiiformes > Eleotridae > Bostrychus > Bostrychus sinensis. The sequence continues at coordinate 8,476,014 of CM036253.1, read as the reverse complement.
TTGGCATCACCGTTTCATTTATTAAATAAGTTTAAAACATCAGAGTGAGAGTGAAGAGAGGAGTATTGATCGGTGCAGAGCCGCAGTGACCTGAGCCTCACCTGTGTCACGGACAATCAAATACAATCAAATACAATCAAATACTATCAGGGGAGATCTGTCTCTGTCTGTCTATAAGGGCTAATGACAAACACAGCTTTCCTTTCAGGCTACATTAGAACCTGTAGGAAAAAAATACGTTGAGCTGTGGGAGGCTTCTCTGTTGCAGTGCAGCTGTACGAGGATAGGGAAGGGGTAATTCATCATAAACGCATATATTATTAAAATTATTATAAGACATTTTCAGTAAAGTTCAGTATAAGGCCACACATTCAGGATTTTTTTAGTACTCTCTCTTAGTACTCCTATAACTAGGAGTCAGTGAAGGTAATATGTTTTTAATATGATTTTAATTTGATTCACTCAGTGCAGAGAGCTTTTACCCCTGAACTAGAATATGCCTGGATTGAGTCAGCAAGTGAACTGAGGTGGTGGATGGCACTTAAACTCTAGGATTTTGCCCCAATTCAGTCCATGTTTTTATTTCTATTCATGTAATTTTTCTGAACTATTTCTTTCCATTGAAATCTAACACTGGCCATGAATGAATGCAAGAACTTTGCAAAAAGAGTTTCAACTGAAGTTTGTAACGAGATAATTCAGAATTGTGCAAATGTGGTTCTACATCAATAAATCAGAAACACATGAACAAATACATACACATGCATACACATAACCATATACATGCACAAATACATTCACATACACATACACATACACATGCACAAATACATACACATGCATACACATAACCATATACATGCACAAATACATACACATATACATACATTAATATATACATACACATATACATACACACATATTTTACACACTAAAAATTTCCCACAATGCTTTTTGAAAAGTATTGGACAGCAATGGTCACTAGACGTCAGTATAGACCCGAATGAGTTTCGGAGGATTTCAGCAGGACCTCAGCAGGACCTCAGCAGGACCTGAGCAGGACCTCAGCAGGACCTCAGCAGGACCTCAGCAGGACCTCAGCAGGACCTGAGCAGGACCTCAGCAGGACCTCAGCAGGACCTGAGCAGGACCTCAGCAGGACCTGAGCAGGACCTCAGCAGGACCTCAGCAGGACCTCAGCAGGACCTGAGCAGGACCTCAGCAGGACCTCAGCAGGACCTCAGCAGGACCTCAGCAGGACCTCAGCAGGACCTCAGCAGGACCTCAGCAGGACCTCAGCAGGACCTGAGCAGGACCTCAGCAGGACCTCAGCAGGACCTGAGCAGGACCTCAGCAGGACCTGACCTGAGCAGGACCTCAGCAGGACCTCAGCAGGACCTGAGCAGGACCTCAGCAGGACCTGAGCAGGACCTGAGCAGGACCTCAGCAGGACCTCAGCAGGACCTGAGCAGGACCTCAGCAGGACCTGACCTGAGCAGGACCTGAGCAGGACCTGACCTGAGCAGGACTGTAAACCAAACACAACACGTTTGAATGAAACCAGTTAGAAACTGGTTTTACTTCTGTCGTGTCGCAATCAGAAATAAACTGCTCTGAAATGAACTGTTACAGTATAAAATTACTAACGGTACCTTACCTTAACCTTTACAGATGACAACATAAATGAGCTCCGATACACCAGTTCTTTTCATTATTTAATGTGAGAATTGATGTTAAATATCACTTGTATGATTATTATTTATCTGTAAATACTGAAATATCACACAGGTTTACTTTGGCTTTAATACAGAAATAATTATCAACGGAGTTTGGAAAACCTTTTTTACACATACACCAGAGTCACGTGATCAAGCGAGAGAAAAATAGTGAGCGAGTGTCCAAATCGTTCACAAAACAAGTGCACTATATAGTCTGCTACATACTGCAGGACTATATAAGTTGGACACAGTATCCAAGGATGGACAGATAATGTTCTAATTTTATGAGTTTATGAATTTTGTTTTCCATTAACTGTAAAAATAATTGAAAGCAGCCACTACAAATGCATTCAGCTGTATCTCTTACCTCCCCCATTGGTTTGTTGACTGTCTCGGTCAGGGGTGAGACCTGAACCCCCTTCACTTAGCACCCCCCTTCTGCTCCGGGACACGCAGACACAGAGGATTGACACTCGAATCATCGGCGGTGACGGCTCTTAACACTCTGCCCGTCCACATTAGGTGCCGTCCCCTGTCACCAGCAGCTCTTTTAGGGACAAAGACAATCGCAGTCTATCACCACATCTCCGTCTGCGGGAATATCTGTGAGTCTGACAGCTGCGAACACCGCGATCACAGGATTATGTCTCTGTGACCCGGCGGGACAGGGCTGATCCTGGGGAGCTTAACCTCTGTCAGCGGAGATCTGTCTCTGTCCGTCTATAGGTCTAATGACAAACACAGCTTTCCTTTTAGGCTATATTAGGATCAATACGGGAAAACAAATTGAGCTGCAAAAAATCTGTCCATTGCAGTGCTACAAGTGGCCACTAGGGGAATTTGGCAGTGTGAACTCAAGCTTGTGGTTCCATAGATACCATTGGAGCTCATTCATTCCCTGCAGTCGTCAAAACAAAGTATGACGCCTTTTATTTATTTATTTTTTAGCAATATTTATTTTTAGGTATCATTCTTTCCTGTGCTATGTACAAACTAAAAAACAACTCCTATTAAAACCCATTTAAACTGGTTGTAACGTGTTATTACAAAAAATAAATAAATAGATAAATAAAATCCCAAATGCATCTAAATAAATGTCATTGGTAATCTTTGACAAATCCAAGGCTGTAATAACCCTCTCTAAAAAAAATCCACTTTGCATTTGCGAATATTGAAAATATTTAATTTATTATTATTATTATTATTATTATTATTATTATTATTATTATTATTTATTTTTTTATTTAATTTATTATTATTAAAATTATTATTATTATTATTTTATTTTTTTTACAAATAAATATAGATGTCATTACATACATTGGCATAAAAAGGGTTACAATTCTGAAAATAATTAAATATTTGGTATTTATGATCAGGGCAGAAGTTGATTAAAAGTTTGTTTTAAAAGTGTAAAAAGTATTAATGTAGACTATTTCTATGATGTTTTGTGGCGGGAACACTTTTGTCATTGAACAGGAGCACATTTACTTAGAGAGAGTAAAAATGAAAGAAAATTAGATTCATGTCTGGAATATCAACATTAGTGATAAAATACACACCTGAGCCACATTTCATTGAAAAAGTAAGAACCACTGCAAAGTTATCAAAAAAAAAATAAAAATAAATTAATAATAATAATAATAATAATAATAATAATAATAATAAATTAAAAACTGAAAAGGACACTTTAGTCCTCAAATATTTCCCAGAAGTTAGTCATCACTGTTGCTTTTTGAAAAGTAAGATTTTTAAAGAATCAAAGTTTTTATTATTTACATATTTAACTCATATTTACAGACTCAAAAAAGCCCATTGGTGGTTTTATGAATCACGTGGCTGTCTCTCCATGGCTCCGGGCTGATGTAGTGAAGTGGGCGTGGCCAGTGTGTGTGTGGGGGGGATGGGGGGTTAAAGGAACAGGTACCTAATTCAAGAGAAAAAGCAAACACTCTCAAAAAGATTATGTCTTCAATAAATTTTTATCATTTTTAACCCTAAAACATAAAATGCTAATCTAGATGTGTCCAAAATTGAACCAAAGCATAACATGGGACCTTTAAATGTGAGGTGACCATATAAGGAGCTATGAGCAGTATAGATTTTAATACTTAATAAAAATTACCCACATGTCCCAAGAAATGAAGTAAACATATTCAAATCAAATATTAGTTTTACTAATAACAATGTTACAGTTGTAACAAAATATTTTACAAAATGGCCAAGTTGTTTTTGTTTTGATTATGAGCTCATGCTGCTTACGGTAACTTTAATGCTCCAAGAAAAATGGGCCAATATTTTGGTTCAGTGCCACAAACAAACAAAAACAGTCAAAAGCTATCATCCCATCTGTGTTTCTGAGTGATATCTGTGTGTTTGACAGCTGATCACAGGATTATGTCTCTGTCTCTGACCCCACAGGAGAAGGCTGATCTCGGGGAGCTAAACTTCTCGCTGTGCTACCTGCCCACCGCCGGCAGACTCACCGTCACCATCATCAAGGCCACCAACCTCAAAGCCATGGACCTGACCGGCTTCTCAGGTAAGGCCTAATCCGCACACATCGCACACAAACCGGCGGCCGGCGGTATAATCGGATTATTAAATACATGGGAAAATTTCACAAAACGTCTGCTGCTGCTGGAGAGATAAGTCTGGCCTAATCTGGACTAAAGTCGTGTCGCCAACAAGTTTTACATCAAGAGTTGATTTTAATGTTGTGAGGCGGAAGTAAAGAGATTTGTACCACTTCTGATAGGCTTCCTTCAGGACACAACTTTGGTGGAGCTGTAGATAAATTGCAGCGCGGTGCCTTAGAGTCCTGGGAGGCAAGCGCGGTAACTTCAAGGGGTCAAGTTAGGTTTGCTGTGCATCAAAACTGGTTTATTTATTTTTTCAAGCTAGATCTCAGTGGGAAAGAGCTGGTGGAATGCAATTATATCCCTGAGCAAAGGTTGGGTTGCAAAAAAAAAACAAAAAAACATGAGATATCTGGCATAGATACAACAGTTTTGAAGTCTGTGATGGGTAAATGAGTTGTTGCAGGGTGAAAAAAGTGGACTGCACCTCCCCCTGGCGTAGCTTTGTAAAAAAAAAAACAGCCTTGCAACAATGGAAGCACCGACCCCGTGTCCCTGAAGTCTTGGGTCTCACGAAAAAGCGGCACGCCTCGGTCAGCCGTAAGAACAAGCTGGCGATGGTTTTATTTCTTTGATGTTCATCGTGGCAGAAGAAAACCAAGGATACGAGGATAAAGCGAGAAAAAATCATTATCAGCATCAGTTAAAATGACTTGAAATCATATTATTAATCTTGATTTGAGTAATTCTTTACCAGATTGGGTTTATTTACTATGAGGCTGGATTATATGACTTGTTTCAAGCTAAATTATCTGCCTATAGGGTAAGAAAATTCCACTTTGCTTGCCTAATAGTAAATAAATCCAGTCTAGCTAAAAATGACTCTAATCAAGTTTAATAATCTGAATTCAAGTCATTTTAGCTAATGCCGATATTGATTTTTTGCAGGGTAGTAAGGCTGAGAAATCAATCGCGATCAAATCAAAATCGCAATTTGAAATGTCGCAATTAGCAAATCACAAAGGCTGCAGTTATTTATGTGAGGATAATGTCCTGCAGAGAACAAAATATCTCATCTCCACAGAGTTTTAATAGCTACAGCTGCAGTTTAGGCTTAAAACGTGAACTGTGAATTGAACTTTAATAAAAAAAATATATTGCAAATCGCATCGCAACCACAATATAGGAAAAATGGCTCAACCCTACATTGTTGTCTACAGAGCAACATTTGTGGACTCCCATTGAATTTTCTATTTGTTCTTCTCTGCGTGTGGCCGTTTATCACAATAACAAGTTTAAGATTTGTTTATGTAAAGGCAGTTTTATATTCAGTTACACCATGAAGCCCACATATTCCCATTAACAGCCAAGAGAAAACACTTACGGTCCAGCTACTACCATGTTTTTATCTAATCCCGGCTTTCTTTTATAGATTTAGATGATGGTAGATACTTTATTCATCTTCTTAAGGAGAAATTCAAGTGTCCAGTACCACAGTGTTTCCCAACCAGGGGTACGCGGACCCTCAGGGGAGTTATTTCCAAGATGATAAAAAATTATTTTCAATATTTTTGTACCTGAAACATCTGAAAGGCAAGCTCAATATTAATTTAACATAATTTTAGTTACATATTTTTAGATTCAAATGATTTTATTTGTTTTATTATAAGTTTCAGATTACTTTTATATTTTTTCTTAATTATATTTTTATTTTTTATTTTTTATTTTATTTTTAACAGAATTTTCAAAAGTTTTTATGGTTGTATTTGTATTTTATATTTTTTATTTTAGTTTATTTTGAACAGAAAATAGTAAAATAAGTAAATTTAGTAGGAGTTTATATTGTATTTGTATTTTTTTATTTTAAAGGAAGGCAGATTATCTTTTTTTTTTTTTTTTTTTTTGAATTTGAATATAAAAGAAAATCTGCAGCAGAATTAGTATTTAAGACAAGACAAAAAAGTTTGGGAACCACTGCAGAAGCATACAACAGTGTTTCCCAACCAGGGGTACGGGGACCCCTAGGGGTACGCGGACACACTGCAGGGGCGACGTGGTGTTATGTTTATAGGACCTTTATTTATTTGCCTTTCAAAGATTAAAATAAACCTAAATCTGGACTAACCCAGGACTATAACCTGGGTTGGGACACTAAAGGAAGATAAAACAGGGACTAAACCAGGTCTAAACCAAGACTAAACCAGGTCTAAACCAGGTCTAAACCAAGACTAAACCAGGTCTAAACCAGGACTAAACCAGGAGGGATGAAAAAAAGAGAAAAGAAAAGAAAATGCAATACTGAAGAAGGACAAAATGGGGACTAAACTTGAACAAACCAGGTGTAAAACCAGAACTAAACTAGATCCAAAACAAGGACTAAACCAGGTCTAAACCCAGAACTCAACAAGAAATAAACTAAGTCTAAAACCAGAATTAAACTAGATCCAAAACAAGGACTAAACCAGGTCTAAACCCAGAACTCAACAAGAAATAAACTAAGTCTAAAACCAGAATTAAACTAGATCCAAAACAAGGACTAAACCAGGTCTAAACCCAGAACTCAACAAGAAATAAACTAAGTCTAAAACCAGAACTAAACTAGATCCAAAACAAGGACTAAACCAGGTCTAAACCCAGAACTCAACAAGAAATAAACTAAGTCTAAAACCAGAATTAAACTAGATCCAGTGGTGTAACTTTAACCTCATAAATTTTGCCAATGACTAGATCTAAAACCAGAACTAAACCAGGTCTAAAGCAGGAATAAACTAAGTCCAAACCAGGTCAAACCAGAGCTGAGCTAAGACTAAACCAGGACTAAACCGGGTCCAAACCAGGACTAATCCAGATCCTGGGGCTACACGAGACTAAAAAGGTTGGGAACCACTTACCTGCAACATACGCGGTGTAAAAATCATACAAAAACTTACATAAAATACACAAATACTACAATAAATACTTTTCTGAGCCAAACTGTTTTCCTCCAGTGCATTGAGGAAGACGCCTTCTTTTGCTCGCTTTCTTTCTCTGAGTTGGCACAATTTTAGCAAAGGCATTCTTCAGCAGCTAATAAACAGGCCATGCTAAAGTTAAATTGAAGTGCAAAAACTAGATTATGTTATTATCTCGCCCATATGCCTCCTGAAATAGATAGAGCATCAACGGAGAGATCATTTCTAGCCTGGGAAGAGAATCTCATCATGTGCTGCCGCTGTTGCTTCGAGGCCGAGACGGGGGACTTTTTAAATTTTAAATGTGTGACTGGAAGTTATGAAAATCATTTGTTTTAGACGCCACAAGCAGAAAATACTTAATACTTAATACCTGTCTTTAAAGAAAATGCTTCTCAGTCTCTTATTCCAGGCTTTTTTAGCTTTTAGTGCTGTAAAAGAACAGTTCTGTAAAATGTGTCACAGTAAAATGATCAGGGCTAAAGCTGGGACCACAGACCACAGTCAGACAGGACAAGGAACTTATTCGTTAATATCTACACCGAGGATGAAGAATTTAAAGGATTTAGTGATTAGGAGTGAGATGGTGAGTTTGGTGAACTTGTTATATTATGTTTTTATGCTATAGTTATGTGAATAACTGTTAATATATTACGTTAACATACGAGACAGTATTCAGTTCGTTGTTTATGCTTCATGTAGCTGAATAACCATCAATGTGTTACGTTAGCAAACCACACACCTATTCAGCTGTTGTTCTCTATTCTATTATTACCGTATTTTCCGCACTATAAGGCGCACCTAAAAGCCTTTAATTTTCTCAAAAACCGACAGTGCGCCTTATAATCCGATGCGCCTTATATATGGATCAATATTGGTTAATTATGGCTACCGTATTCAGGGGGCGTCGCCGAAGTGACAGCGGTAAAAACGGTAAAGGGTAATTCCAGTCGCAGCTGTTCATGTGTGCCATGCGTGTTTATGGATCCTGCCGCAAAAGAACAAGGAGGCGTGGCCTTTGCTCCATCTCAGTAGAAGAGTTGCGACATTGAGTGGACAGAAAACTGAGCGCTCGAACGCTGTTCATGTAGCTTTGAACTGTGACAAATGGAGTTGGAAATACATTGTTTTCAACGAGGGAGTTGTAAGAACGCTGGTTTGTATTCTATTAATAAAGTTTGACTGACTGACTTATCTGACTGTTTTATTGACATTCCCTTTAGCACAGCGCCATCTAGTGGATGCGCCTTATAATGCGGTGCACCCTATATATGAAAACAGTTTTGTTAATTAACACAGCCGTTAATTGAGCCTTATAATTTGATGCGCCTTATAGTGCGGAAAATACGGTACTATAACTTGCCTTTCAAGATGAAATGTGTGTTCTTGGTGTCGGATTTTGTAAAATAAATTTCCCCCAAAAAATGCAACTTATAGTCCAGTGCGACATATATACTGTTTTTTTCTTCTTCATTATGCATTTTTTGGCCAGTGCGACTTATACTCCGGAGCGACTTATAGTCCAGAAAATACGGTAGTAACTTTTCTTGTTTCTTTGCTGTTTTCGCCTCTCTTTCCTCTATGGAGCTCCCCCTACAGTTTGGAGTAAAGCACTATCATAAATACTCATAAGTCCAACTGGCTTCTACAGTATACAATCCCTCACTTTACTTTTGTTTTCCCATCTGCGCATCCCTAGACATTTTTTCTGCCATCTGCCATGCCGATGCTTGGTTTTTGGCTCTAACCACGACTCGAGAGTTCTGTGACACAAGGTCGTCATTTTTTTAAATGATTGGTTGTACATCTGCCCACTTGCATCAGTTTAATCCCATGCTTTATGCTACAATAGACTTTAATAAGGAAGCCTTGCTATGTCTTTGGATGGTGGGAGGAAGCTGGAGAACCCAGAAAGAAGCTACTATAGCATTAAAAACAATGTTGTCGGACAGTACGAGGATTGATCATGTGACCTTTCTACTGTGTGACAGAGGTGCTAACCACTCTGCCAGTGTGCACCCCAGCATGTCTGCAGTAAAATGTTTATATTCGATCGTGCTGTAGGATTTCCAAATGCGAAATGTTTCCTCGTGACATTTTTCATCCGTAAAGGTTACACATACTGAATGCTCTGCTCAATACAAACCGTAACCTCAGCAGCATTTGTCAAATTGAGTCACAGCCGAAAATGTCAGGTCCAGACTAAATAAATCCTGCTTCTTTAGCTTCTGCACGGTCCGATACAGGAAATACAGAAAAACAAGGAGCTGGCTTTTGGCGAGTGCTGCCGGTTTCCTTCAGTAGTATTGGGTTACTGATATTGTGTCATGTATGAAATTAGAGAAAATCCAATACAAAGTCCAGGGATCTGTGAAGTGTTATTTATGAAGCATGGCGCCTGGAGTTGTTTATATTTTCAGAAAAACCCAGTGCCGTTGCCTCCCATACCACTCAGAACTGCTTTTTATCTATACATTTTGTTTTTGTTAGATGTTATATGTAACTTATGGCATGGCTTACTTACCTTTCTTTTGTAGAGTTTAAATGTTCTCCTTGTTCACAGATTCATTCAGGTGCTTCAGGTGATTTTATTTTATTATTTAAAGATAGTATATTGTGCTTTTTTCAGGAATTTTAAAGTTCTTTAGGACGCATTTGCACTAGTATTTCACATTTTATAACTTAGAATAATATTTATGTATGGAAAACGTCTTCTTATGTGGAGCTTAGGTGTCTGTCGCCCCCTGCTGGCAACGGTGGGGACTGGACAGGGCAAAAAATGGCACAGCTATTAGCAACATGACGCTAACAGAGAGATAAATGAGCTTTGTAAAATCATCAGAATGAGTCCGGTGACGGTGTATGGGCTTTAGAAACGCACAGGAGCTTTTATGTTTCTACGTAGAGTCATGAGCCCGAGCGTTTTCAGTTCTTGAGAAGGGGAAGGCCTTAGCATACACGATTACTCAAACATGCGAGAATGAAACAAAATACTACTATAGGTCTGTTTTTGAGCTGGAAACATTATAACATGGTCGATTTAGCATAATAGTTTCCTGTCTCCTCCAAACTCTACACCGTTGTTTCCCAAATTATCTTTCACCATTCCCATATTTTACCTAAAGGCCTAAAGCATTGTGACAACTTCTTGTAGCCTGGTTTGGTTTTTGTTTGTTTTTAGTGTACTGTGCTCTTGCTTTTTGCTCTTTACTGTCTTCTTGCTGCTGAATTTTCTAACAAAAACCTAATTATCTGTGGCAACTCACTTCTAGAACCACTGTGCGACACTCTTAACCACATTGTTTTATTTTTCTGTAAAGTAAAGCCCATTACAGACTGTGGCTATGCTACAGTGTCTAGTTTGTGTTGGTATCGAGCATTTAAGGCAAAGAACATTATTTACTATAGCTTTACTTATTAGCTTTTATAATTTTGGTGAGTAGAAAGGCGTTTTAATAGAGAAATTCTCATTCCTGTAGACACAGCTGCGTGCAATGCAATCACAAATATTGCTCATATTTACTTGCACCAGAGGCAGGCCTAAAATAACACATACTGTATTTAGACTCTGTATTTAGCTCTGCTCCATGAAAATTCAAGCTCTCTGTTCAATTTAATATATACCCAGAAACTACTGACTGCCAAAAAAACAAAGTTTGAAGTCAGACTTTGTCAACCCCTGGACCGTACTTTGCTCTGGCCTGGTGCAGAGGTTAGCTCAGGTCTGTGTGGTACAAACTGCTGCTTCATCAGGTTTAGCTGCGGCAGATGCAGACCCAGATGTTGGCCCGGTCTCTGCGGACTCTCCCTCGACACGTGTTGAAGAAGTATCGAGGCCCGCAGACCTTGAGAGTCCATTTATAATCACACTCTCATCAAACACACAAGCTCCCTGAAGACACCAGCGGACATAAAGATTTCAGACTCAGTTATTAGGACAATGTGAGGGGCTAAAGGATATTTTCTAAAACTCTTGTGTGGCCTATGAGTAACAGTTTAATCACATCTAACTCTGAGCTGCACAAACAACACAATGTTTCTCTTATGCAGCCACCATAAACAACTAAAAGACAGTAGAGAGTTGACAAAGTAAGTAGAAGTAGTATTTGAGGTTAGGATGACATTCGGACACAGCCTCAGAAGTTAAGTTGGAGTTAAATTTTTTGAGTGTTTATGCAATGTTCTGCAGAGCTACAGCCGAGGAAACACAGCAAACAGCCTTCAAGTGTTCAAAATAAACTTCTGTTAAGCCAGATTCACACTGAATCCGTTGCGTGTGCGACGCGTCTCCGACCAGAGGCAGCTGAGGAGACCACGAGTTCACAGGAGAGGAGCGAGTTTAAGCTGGAAGTTATCACGTGATAATAACCATGTGTACAGAGAAGTGCATGTAAAAAGTATGGTAAAAAGCCACGTTTGCCTCTGACCACGATCTCTTGTTCATTTAGAGATTATTTGTCGATTTAACAACGGTTGAAGCCCAAAAGTCACAGAAATATATACTTCAACCCTACGTAAGGATGCTACGTGTATAAACACTTTCATTTTCCTCAGGTTTAATGCAGTCCGATGTTGTCTGTGAGCCGTGTCCTCAGTTAAGACGTAATGTTTACAGCGATGTGGTCCCGGGTCTGACTTCCTGTCTGGCTCCATCTGCTCTGTTCAACTTTATACCTGACGGATCTGGCATCTGGCAAAAATAGACATGATACGTATTTCTGACGGAGCACTGGACACGGAGACGTACTGCCGGTGTGAACTCGCGCATTGACTTGTTTTGCGTCTATTTTTTCCGGGAGTCGTACGGACACAGAACGGATTCAGTGTGAATTGGGCTTTACGCTTTCAAAATAAAAGCTCACTGAAACAGCGGTAACGGAAACATTGTGCATCGAGTTAATTCTTGAGGAGGAGAAATACAAACTAAATTACAGCAACATACAGTCAAGGAGAACATGAAGAAGGTGAAGGGATTAGGCTCAACCCCCTTGTGTTTAGACCAAGGGTGTCCAAACTATGGCTCAGGGACCAAATGTGGCCTTTTATTAGCCCTCAAGCTTCCTTTTCTATTGGCACAAATTGCTGCCAGTAAACTTCTGCATGGTGAAAAGCTTCATACGACTGCTCAATGTGGCTGACTCTGCCTCTTCTCCAACAAGAGTGATCTCTGAAGCTGCTGCCCTCTAGTGGCACAGGCGGAGATTCTCAGTTATCATAAAATCACAGATAAATTGTGTATGGAGTTCTTTTTAGATAACAATAGCTCCATAACAAAGACTTCTGTATGAGATGGACCTGGCATCGAGGAAGAAAAATTAAAATCATTGTTTGGTGGTGATAGATAAATCTGTGGTTGTGGAAGGGCATCTAAAGTAAAATGCCAAAACACCCATGTGAATGATTCAGTGTGGAGACTTCTGAAAGTAAAGGGAGCAATGGAATAGAACTTTTTTTTATGGTGACGCAAAATACAACATCTTTAGTAAATGGCCCTCCTCCGCATATATTTTTTTTTCAGTGTGAAAAATATATGCAGAGGGATGAAAAGAAGTTTGGACGCCCCTGGTTTTGACAGTTTGAAGTCTGTAAAACAGAGTGGGAAGATTGACACAAGCAGCATAGAAGCAGCAGCTCTGACACCACTGACGCTTTTAAACAGACGGCGAAACATCCTGGCACAGTGACGTCCTCGTGATGTTCTCGGTGTAAGTTTGGGGTCATACTCTTTTTGTCACAATATATGCAATCACAAAGCCTATGCTGACTTTTATTTATTTATTTTTGTCTCATAAATGCGTTTTTCTTGCCATCTTGTACCTGCTAAAACAGCTTTTTAATGAAACCTTGAGCCCCATGTTTATTTAATCCCAGTTACTATTTTTAAAGCTGGATTGCACAAACAAACCTGGCAACCCAAATACAGTGAACACACCTCCGCTCCTCTCTAAGGGCATGGTTAGTACTTGGTTTTATTTTCTTTCAGAGCAGGTTGGCCTCAGGTGTGGGAACGTTGCAAGAGGTTTTTGGAGGAGACAGGGACCATGAAGAAAAGGCTCGCTGGGCGATGGTTGAGTGGTTCAAAATAACAAGGTGTTCACTAAAAGGGTTTAAATTAGGGACAAGGCTGACGTCCTCAAGAGAAATGTAGGAAATTCAGAAACCCCATTTGTTTCAGAATAATTAGAAATGAGAAGGAAGCGGTGTACATGCGGGTGGTGGAGTAAAGAAGCACGGCAGCACTGACAGTCCATTGTCTGATTATACTTTCAGGGAATAGGTTTTTATAACTTGAGATGCAGAGCAAGTATTAATGTGCCATTAGTGACAAAAATAATTCCAAGATAACTGAAGACCAGGGGATGAATTATTTACAATGTATTTTGTAGCCTGTCCGATCAGACCTATTCATTTTCTTAGCAAGCTGATTTTTTTTTTTTTTTTTTTTTACTGCATCATTTTAAAAGGCATAAAAGAAAAGCGAGGCTCGACTTCTAGGTAGAGTTACCGTAAACATATAAGAGACGAGGCTTAATCTGATCCACAAAGACCACTCTGAGCTCATACATCCGAGTTAACGCCGGTCACACTGGCGATAATGCCGTGCGTCGGCAGCCAATTGAAAGTGGAGCAAGGATTTAATCGAGCTTCAATGAAAAACTACGGTGAAGAAACGCACGCCTCCACAAACATCCCTTCAACTCACGAGGTAAACAGTCCAGTTAGGAGAAAATACGTCCCCTTACGCCTCAGATCAACAGAAAAGTTTGAGGAAAATTAAATGAATGATTTGCTCAGTGCTTTAAATGCATTTTACTGACAAAAACCCACTAATATGTAGATATTAATGGGCTAATAATAGTTCATTTTTAATATATAAACAAGCCCAGAAAGTAAACACAGGAAAACAGAACAACACAAGGGGATATTGAGACTGCATAGTTCAGTTCAGTTTATTGCCATTATAAAAAAAAAAACACATTGGAAAACAGTTTCAAGGAGCTCAAAGTGCACTGTCAACATTTATACAGACAAAACATGAAACACAAGCCTAAAAAACAACACATGGACAGATCCTTAAAACACATAAACACTAAGAAACAATAAAAACACTGTATAAAAGCAATAAAAAGAGATGACTAAAACAATGAAGGGCATGTCTGAGGTATTTCAAAGTGCATTGTTTGAAGACATCACAACTTTTAGCATGACGAGATGTAGGGCATTTAATGGAAAGATATCGTTTCCCAGAGAGAAGGAGGTCTCAGTATCAGTGTGGCCAGAGATTGATGATCTGTAAAGCTAGATTTGTAAAGAGTCTCCAGGATTGGGAGGTCACAGCCTGTTGTCCTGCGAGCAGAGCGAACCTCTCTGTTTAAAGTTTTATTTTAAGTTTACAGTGAGATCACCAAACCACAGTAACAGTGCTGGTAAGAAGACTTTCAATACCACATTGATAAAAAAATTAAAAGAATAGTTTTGTTTTGAGTGAATTCCCTTAGTTTTTGTAAAAAGAAGAGATGCTGGCGAGCCTTTTTAGCAATGTTACTGGTGTTTGACTGCCAGCTCAGATCAAAAAACTTACATTTATCAACCATTTGTACCTCAGAAACATGAATGACAATAGGCACATTATTTTTACCACGACTAAAATCAACAACCAGTCACAGATTTTGGAAGTTTTCAGATTGTTTTCCTCACTCCAGCGAAACACAAGGTAAAGCAAAGAGTCATGACATAATGTTTAAGGGGCAGTGTTGGCATTGTCTGTCTATCCAGCTACGTTAAGAGGTAGTTTAACCAGACTACTTCTTTGTACAGAGCAGTGAGTATGGCTTGTCAGGGTATATACAGAGTCTGGGTGATGTTAATTCTTGATAAAACCAGTTAAATGTGAGTTTAAACATCATGAAGCCAGAGCTAAGCCGTAGGTAAATGTATGTTTCCACCTTTCCTCCTTCCTTTATCGGAGACTTGATGAATCAAACATCACTAGCTGGTGATTATGTGAAATCCTGATGAGCGAACTCTGCAGTCTGATCCTGAGCTGACGGTCGAGTTAAAAGCTGGTTCAAAAAGCCTCTCAGTACCGGGATCTGTGGCACTCGTGTGATTTCCCGTCAGAGACACGTTCACTGAAAAACTGAGCGCTTTATCCCTTTGTGCTGCTGATCCGGCTCTGCCAAGGTGACTGGATTTCCATGCCTTTTAAGTGTAACAGAGGCAGGTGGCGCTGAGCGTTATACCAGCAGCATTGGCACTGGAGTCCCCACTTATCTGCCTTTACATTCCCGCACGCTTATTTTACAAAGGTCATTATTTATAGGATTTTCTGTGTACTGGGTTTTTTCATCAGATTTGCATTTTTTATGTGAAAAGAAATCATTTTGATGCTGTACACAGACACAAACACAAAATAACATTTTGTGAGTTGCACCTGGGTAATTCTAATGCGTTCCTTCTTTTTGTATCTGTCTCTTTAAGCCACGCCCCCCTTAAGTGTGCTGCATTCTGATTGGTCCAACAAAAATACAAAATACCTAGACCCGTATCAATAATAGAACTTAAAAAACATACGTTTCCTACCATTTTATCTGGTGTTCTGTCGCAGAGGCAGCAGACTTAGCAAAAATGTTCAACTTCCATCTCCCCAGACACTTCTATTAGCTTGATTACAGAAGAGGTTGTGTGTCTTCAAAGCTTTGTTGAGTGCTAAAACTAAATAATATAAATCAATCAAAAAATCAGAAGGGTAGCACATCTAGCTTTCACAAAAATAATTTCAGGACAAAGACACTCACATTAGTTTGTTTTTTTTTATTATTTTGCTACATCAAGAAAGTTAAACGCTAATGCTAAAATATTGTGACTATCTCTGTCCTGAAATTGTTTTTGCGAAAACTAGATGTGCTACTCTTCTGACTTCTATTAGCTTATCTTAGGGAATACAAAGGCATCCACGAGCCAAGAGACACTTCAGCATGTCCTGGGTCATGAAGTGGAATTTGTAAAACGGCTTAATCAGCGGCAATGTATTTCTCTGTTGGTAGAGGAAATACAGAGTGACGACGCAAATTAACGGTAGTGCTTTCCTTTGTCACCTGTTGGTTCTGCTAAAGTCCGTGTTGTTGTTCAGTCATCTGTGGGACTTTTTTCTTTGTCTTGTTTCCATTTTAACAACAGTAAAGTCCCGCTGACATCCGACGAACAAACCCACTTTCTATACGACGCTTTGTACAACTCTGCCGCCGTTCAGAAATGAGTACAGAGCTGCTCATAATACGCCGTTTTATGGTAAAACCAGCAACAATTGACCATGTTTTGGACACAGGTCAGCGGTGCACTGAAATGTCCTGCCCTTTGTTTCTCTGATTGGTTACTCCCCCTGTGATTGTTCCACTCATAGAAACTAAACTTACACGAAGGGATACCAGATTCACTTATTTGTATAGAATAGAAAAAGAATTTGTCTGGCCAGGCTACTGTACTAATAAAGCCACTAACAGCAAAAAAAAAAATGATAATAAGACACCAACACTGAATATACTGCCTCCTTCAAGCATTGTTTCAAAACAGTTCCTCTATATTTCATGATTACTGACCCGTCCCTCCTCCTTGTCTTTGTCTGTCCTCAGATCCGTACGTGAAGGCCTCTCTGGTGTGCGATGGGCGCAGGTTAAAAAAGAGGAAGACGTCCATAAAGAAGAACACCCTGAACCCCACGTACAACGAGGCGCTGGTCTTCGACATTCCCAACGAAAACATCGAGAACGTGGCCATCGTCATCGCCGTCATGGACTATGACTGGTCAGTGCAGCCAGACATTTTATTCCATCGGTCATTTTTTAGGGTTCCTAAGCTTTTTGCACTAATTAGCTTCTCAAAATTACTGGCTTTTAATTTAATCTTCCAAGGTGTTACATTAACCTAAATACTAACCCAAAATATGCATTACCAAATAAGTACTATGCAAGAACTAAACTAGGCCTAAACCGGGACTAAGAAGTGGACAGTTTTTAGTCTTGGAGCCTTATTTGCAGCGCTAACAGTTGCTAATTTTTTGCCATTCATTTGCAGTGATGAGGCTAACGCAGGTGAAGTTCTGGGGTTAACTGGGGTTAATTTGGTGACCATTAACACAGGAAGTTTGGTACAGAGGACAAAATAAACCACTCGTCACACTTTTATATACTTTCTACAGAGGTGGAAGAACTACTCATGGAAATGTACTGTCATTTACTTGTACTGTTACTACTAAAGTAACTAAAAAAAGTTAAAAAGTAATAATAAAAATGCATTAGTTATATACAGCGCTTTTCTGGACACTCAAAGTCACTTTACAATTGCATTATTCAGTCACTGCTCCCCATCTGAGGCCACCGACCACCACCAAACGCACAAACGCACAAACACACAAACACACAAACACACAAACGCACCAACGCATTTATACAGGGAAGGTGGATGAAGTGTCTTGCCCAAGGACACAACAGCTGTATGCAATGCCTGTCGTGGGGATTGAAAAGCCAACCTTTCGGGTTAGAAGTTGAATGACTCTTCCAACTCAGCTTCTGTACTTAGTGTGAGGATTACTTCTACTGACGCTACTATTTTTACTACTACTACTATTACTTCTACTACAACTACTACTATTACCACTACTGAGTGTTGTAGTCAAGACTGTACTAACTGAGACTAAGACCAGTCCAAGTCCAGAGTGAACCAAGACCAAGACAAGGCTGAGACTTTTGAGGTTCGAGACTGAGACTTTTAAGGATTTTTAAGTACCGAGACAGAGTCGAGACCGAGACCAAGGCAAACCCAGACCAGGTTCGAGACCAAACCCTGGGAGCTAACACTAAATAAAGGAGAAAAGTTAAAAAAAAAAAAAAGGAAGTGGTTCAAATACATAAATGATAATTAGAATGATCTAATGAAGGGGTCTCCAACCTGTAGCTCATGAGCTACCTGTAGCTCTCCACCACTTTCCGAGTAGCTCCCCAAAGGCTTCATGAATTCTACATAAGCTTGATTAGTCAAATTAATTTCACTTGACTATTGGCAAACCAACTTGTGTATATAATGTATCCAATCAAATTCATAGGTGCCCGCCTCCTTTGTGCATAAAATTATTATTTTAAAATTAGGTGATAGAGTTTTGTTTCAAAGTAAACTGGGGGAACTAAATATTGTTGTTGTTTTAATCTAAAATGTGAGTTGCGGACACCAACATTTTGTAAATGTTCAAGAAAACAAAATAAATTTTCTTTGGGTTGAAAGTGTTAGCCTAAGTTTAACTAACTGGCCACTGTCCAGGATGTAGGCCCAGAGTTACTGGAATAAAAATTAAAGGGAACAAGCGAAAGAAGTTGAATGAATAAATATTACAAAGCATGAGTAGCTCTCAGCCATTTTCATTTTATAAAAGTAGCTCTCAGGGGAAAAACGGTTGGAGACTCCTCATTGAATGCAACAGACTTCACAAACAGAGACAGATCATTTTCCTGGTTCCACTGATGTGGAAAACTAATTACTACAAAATTATGAAGAATAGCATTTTCTCATAATGTTTGGTAAATAAAATCTCAGAGACTAGACTGAGTAAATCTGGATTTGCGACCAAGACCTAATAACAATGTAGCCGATACCAAGAAGAGACCAAGACCATGAAAAAAATGTTCTCAAGACCAAGAGCAGTCTCAGGCGCTACAACACTACCACTGCTATTACAACTTACAGACTCTGCCTTTTCCACCTGACCACCCCTCTCACCCCTCACGGCCCTGTCCCGTTCAGCTCACACCTCCCCTGCAGCAACAGGAGCTGAAGGGGCATGACAGCAGCGGGACAGCGGGGAGGGAGGGCTCTTAAAGTGACAGGGACCTAATCTGAGAGTTTCTCACAGAGTCAAATGAAGAGTTTCTTAAAAGTTTTTTTTTTAATAAATATTGTGTTTTCTGACCAACAAAACGTAAGATGTTCATCTAGAGATGCCCTAAATTAATTTAAAAGACACAAAAAAGCATAATATGGGCCCTTTAGTTCCCATAGTATTTTTTTTTCCTCAGCAAATTCTTTGAGCATAACTAATGACTTTCCCTACTTTAAACTTGGACTATGGCCAGTTAGTCACAGGCCTGACACAGACACAGACGACCATTCACTCTCACATTCATTCACTACACTTAGATTCACCAGTTTTCCAAACACGTACATGTCTTTATACGGCAGTGGTTTTATTATTTCATAGCAAGACTCCGAACTCTCCCCAAACCTTTTTAGCTGGTCATTTCTGGTCTGTTTACTCGTTTGGCAGCGTCTCTGAGCTCGTTGCATTTCGATGATGTTGAACACGACAGAGGGGTCCCGTCTGAGTCAGCCTCCTGGTGGACGTCTCCTGTTTTACATAGACGGGGCTCATGCATATTCACGACGGTATGCTAATGACATGCTAATGCTGTAGCCGGTGCCAGTGTTTGTGTCTCGCATCAACAGTTGGCTGTGTTTCACGACGTCTGCCTTCGTTTGGCAGGAGACAGAGGTGTGGGCTGCTGCCTTTTATATGTTTCTGCTTTTTTTAGGCCCGAGCCCCCAGAGATGGCGTAGGGCCTATTGTGATTGAACAGCAGTGCGCAAAGCGCACTGCCCCAAAAGTGCGCGAAGCGCACGTAAAACGGAGCGCGAAGCGCTCATCCCTCACCAAACACTCACGTACACACTCATGGCATCGTGCACTTTCAGTGCATATAGGCATGTGGTGGGAAAAACGCATATTTATAATTGTTCAGAGCTAAAGTAGCTCAATGGGCGAAGCCCATGCATAAGTCACTGACGAGCACGATAGTGCTCGTCAGTGACCCAGGACCCCCATGAACAGGTAGCAATGCGCGCGAGCTTTCCGAAAATATATATATTGCGGTAGCCGCGAAAGCGGCTATATTGTTATTGAAAGGAATATTATTATTATTATTATTATTCTTTTTCTCGTTTGTATGCGGTATCGCAAATTTCACCCAGTGAACATTTACGAACTTGCCCAAAAATTTGCCCAAAATTCAGGTTGGTGGCACGCTAATTTTTAATACAGGCCATATTAACAAATAATAAAAATTGGCGCGACAGCGCCACCCCAAATTTTTTTTAACATTGCGCCTATGGGAGTACGGTAAAAAAAAATCTCATCGTATTATCACCAAATTTGGTACAGAGATGCATTATGACAGGACAAGTAAAAAATATTATTACGACAACGCCACACGACAAACAGGAAGTCGTCCATATTGGAATAAAAATCCCAAAGCATGACTCAGCAGTTTTTCTACACGTCGTACTTTTTCTATCTCCTCCTAGGGCGTTTATCCAAATGTGCTCAAATTTGGTGAAATTTATCTTGAGAAGTGTGGCATCAAAAGTTATCAAAATTTTTGTAGAATCTTTTGCGGTTTTCATGCGGCGAAGCCGCAAACTTTATGAAATTTTATCGATTTTTACGTAAACATAAAATGCTACAGTTCGTGCAAGCGAACTCCAATTTTCCTCAAATTTGAAACACTTATTAACCTCCCAGTCTTTGATCCATTTAGAAAGAAGAAATAAAACTTGGCACGTTAGCGCCCCCTACAGAATGAAGCAAATATTTATATGGCACGCAAAAAAATTACTTTTTTAGAAATGTACAAAATTTGGCAGAAAATTCTGTTACGTCCCCCTGATCAAAAAAGCCAATGAGACCTATGTCATAATTTTTATGGTTTTGCCGTGGCAATGATTTAAACCCCCCATTTTATTCTAATGGAAAAACACAACAAATCCTTCATGCAACAGAAAAAATTTAGTTCATCATAAATGTGCAAAATTTGGCACACGTGTACGTCTCACCCCAGCAACAAAAAAAGTCAATAGGACCTATGTTCTAACTCTAACTGTGTTTCCGTGGCAACAACAGAAAACCTATCATTATATTTGAATGGGAATCCTACACAATGTAATCCCATGGACCACAAAATTATGTCAAATTTGGTAAATTTCTACACAGCCAAATGCAGCAAGTTTAGTAAATCTGGCACAGCTCCGGGTCGCAGCGGGCGAGGGCCTATGATTGCCGCTTGCGGCTATATTTTGTTGTTGTTGTTGTTTTTAGAGAGATCACACTTCTTATATGGGCCTCTGTGCATTTGACCTCGTTTCCGCTCAAAGGGTACAGCGTAGTTCAGTGGGACACAGATGGGAATAGCAAGCCCAGATCTACTTTGGGTTTTCTAGTTCAAGGTGTGCAGCTGAGTGGAGATAGTCAGCTGCTGAAATGTTAATTCTGTTTACATGTGTACAGGTCGTTTAGTGTTTGTAAACAGAGCAGCTGTGGTCTGAAACAGTGGGTCCCAACATTTTTGGTCTTGTGTACCACCGGGACCGGGCTTAGTACTGGTTTGGACCGGGAGTAGTCTAAATTTAGACCTGTTTTAGACCTGGTTTAGTCTTAGTTTAACACTGGTTTGAGCCGGTTTAGACCTAGTTTATTTTTGATGTAGACCTGGTTTATTCCTGGTTTAGTTCTGGTTTTAGATCTGGTTTAGTTCTGGATATAGTCATAGTTTAGCCCTGGTTTGACCTGGTTTAGACCTAGTTAATTTCTGGTGTAGTTCTGGTTTTAGATCTGGTTATTTCTGGTTTTAGACATTTTTCTCCTGGTTTAGTTCTGATTTAGTCATACTTTAGCCCTGGGTTGACCTAGTTTAGACCTAGTTTATTTCTGGTGTAGTTCTGGTTTTAGATCTGGTTAAGTTCTGGTTTTAGATCTGGTTTAATTCTGGCTTTAGACATGTTTCTCCTGGTTTAGTTCTCGTTTTAGACATGTAATTCCTGGTTTAGTTTTGGTCTTAGGTCTGGTTTAGTTCTGGTTTAGACATGTTTTTTTCTGTTTTTGTTCTGGTTTTAGTTTATTGTTGAGCTCTGGTTTGAGTCCTGGTTTAGTTCAAGTTTAGTCCCTGGTTGGGACCAGTCCTGGGTCAGTAATTTAGGTTATTTTAGTCTTTGACAGCCAAATATTTTCTGAAAAGGTCTTATAAATGATCAAAAACCCTCACGTATCCCCTGCAATGTGCTCGCGTACCTTCAGTGTAAATCTCTGTCAGATGGAAGACCACAGCGTTATTGTGATATATTTAGATTCTTGCGATACAGATATTGCGTTTGCTGATATTGCGATAATTTTGCAATATATTGTGCAGCCCTAGAGTGTACCATAAAAAAGTTAAACAATAAGGTCATCTGAACAAGGTTTGTTTTGTAGGAGATGTTTGCCCCTTTATCTCAACGGCTTGGTCATTTCTCCCAGTAGATCCCTTGGGACAAAAGGTGAAACATCTTCAAAAAATCAAAACAAAGCTTGTCCATATGACTTTCTTGTTTAACCTTTTTTACTGAATACTTCTAAGAACATACACAGACGTAGGCAGGGTATATCAATATAAAACTAAAAATTGATAATATCAGAAATATCTATATTAGAAATATTGCATGCGTCTTTTTGAACACAATCTTTGTGTTTTTGATGAAATGAAATGTTATTTTCCACTTTGCTTCGCTTTCTGTGTGCTGTCTGTGGACGGTTACGATGCTAGATTTGAGAGTAAACCTTTATGAATTTTGGTCGTATTGATATGAAGGTCTTGAGTCGTATTGAATCGTATCATTCTAAACCAATAATGTTCTTAAATTGGATCAAAACAATGCAGACGTCCATTCTGTTGTTGTGTCCCGGGGCGAGCCGCTTCACCCACCCCTTGCCTGTATGAATGTGTTAGTGCGACTGTGTTTGGTGCAGCTTTCCTTAATTCACCACAGCATCAAGTCTCTGTGTGAACGTATTATTTCTTCAACAAATTTCCAGGACTGGTCTGTCACCGTATCTCACTCCTGACTCTTCGATTCATTTGATAAATTTTTTATTGTTCGTTTTCAGGGGCAACAGTGGTGTCAGGGGTAGCCGGTTCAAATCTCTCCCGAAGCACATACTGTCGCTGTGTCCGTGGGCAAGACACTTCATCCACACTGCCTGTTCCAGTCACTGTATGTGGCTGGTTGTGACAGGAACGGCATCCGGTGTAAAAACCCTGCCAAATCACTGAGTTACATAACACACAAAAATAAACAAGACAAAAAGGGTTTTAAATAAATAAGCAAGGGTTATTTAAAAATATAAAGTCAAGAAATGTGTTGTTTTGCCCAGATGCAAAGCCATTACAAGCCTATGTTTTTAAAATGCTTGAACCTTTACCTTTCCTCATCCATTTTACTGTTTACTGGGTTTTTTTAGGAGTTTTTCCTTACCGAGAAGGAGGGTCTAAGGACAGGAATGTCCTGGGTCTGTTTAGTTTAGTGTAGTTATTGTTTGTGCTGATTGTGTGTTTATGTTTGATCAACTGTTTGTGAAGCCCTTTGAGGCGACTTTTGTTGTGATACTGGGCTGTACAAATAAAACTGAATTGAATTGTTTCCCTCTCTGTCCTGTTGTCTCTCTGTTCGTCTGTCCCTCCAGTATCGGCCACAACGAGGTTATAGGCATGTGCCGCGTGGGAGCCGAAGCCGACGGGCCGGGCCGGGAGCACTGGTCCGCCATGTTGGCCAATCCACGCAAACCCATCGAACACTGGCACCAGCTCGTGGAGGTAATAATAATAATAATAACGGCGCTGCGATGTGGACGCTCATGTGAAAATAAGCATGATTTGTTTTGGTCCGGCGCGGCGCTCGGCCTCATAACTCTGTAATAATAATTTTAGCAGCAGCTCTGACGCTCACAGCTGTACGACGTGACGGCCGTGTAAATAATGGCCCAGGGTCATTAATAATTCACTTAACACATTCACTACGCAATTATGGGCCCTACACTGAGCATGTTGTAATGGGGGAGTGGAGAGGAGATGGGTTTTTCTGCACAAAACAAAAAGCTATTTATAAGACAGCATTTATTTAAAACAAAATAGCCTTCAGACTGAATACTCAATGGCTTGTTAGATCTGTGGTTAGCTCTTACTATGAGTTAAAATGGTTTTGATACTGTTCAATAACTTATGAGCAAATAAATGTAAAGAAAGGGTGAACCTTACACTTTCTGAACTTTAAGTTAAATAAGGCTTAGCTTTTTAACATGCAAGAATATTATTTGTATAACATTGCATTAGTCCTATGTATAGCACATTTCTTCACTCCTCACTCACACTCTGACTGTCCTGCCCTGCTCTGTCCTGTCCTGTCCTGGGGCAGATTGATGGAGACATGGCTGCCTTTCTGCGCCTATGGCCTCTCCGACCACCACCAAACACACATTCACAGTAACACATTCATCCAAGCAGTGCAGTTCATACATACAGCAGGATGTTGCGCTGTTGTAATTGTAAATAGGCACTTGAAATGGGTTTGGTTTGTAGAGTTAAATGTTCTGTAATATATATCTTGTCAAACTGTAACATTATTATGCATTTCCTGTGATTTCCTTTTACTATAATACTGTATTTCATGACATAATAGATTAAAGCAGTGGTTCCCAAAGTGCGGTCCGGGGCCCCCTGGGGGTCCGCGAAGGTACTACAGGGGGGCCCCCAGAGGCTGTCTATATTTCAATTTCAATTTGAATTTATTTTATTTTATTTATTTTATATTTTATTATTATTTTTATTATTATTTCAAAATGGTTTTGGTTTTCATAAAAACACTTCATAAAAACAAAATATAAAAAGTCAATGAAAATATTAAGTACCTAAAAACATTGCAAATTAATTACAGTTGTATATTTGTTTTAAAATATTACTTTAAAACAACTTTTAGTCAGTAATCAGTGTTTTTGTAATGTTTTTATAAAAATAAAAAAAAATAAAAAAATAAAAAAAAAGACGGCAGAGTCTTTTGAATAGAGGGAAGTTTTATCGTTGGGGGTCCGCGAGGGATTTTTGGAACTTTAAGGGGGCCATGACAGTCTTCACTTTGGGAATGGCTGGATTAAAGAATCACCTTCAAAAAGTAATCATATGTAATTAGCACTAAGTTTTGTTTAAGTTTTTGTATATTTTTGCAAACTAAACTCAGGATTGTGTATTTAAACGTTGCTTGGGTCGGGCCCATAATTACATGGGCTCGGTTTGGGTCGGGATGGGTATTTTGGGCCCGATCTGAGCTCTGTTTGTCTGGGAACTACGGTGGAAATAAGATGGATTGTAATTTTATTGTAAACACTGAAACAAAATCCATTTAGTTCAGAAATGTACCAAAAAACCTCAACAGGATTTATGTGCTCAAAAAACCAACCTGAATGTGCTTCTTCTCAGGTGGTGCTCAGTTTGTTTTCAGAGCAGTGGAGCACCTTTTACAATAAAACAGTTTATTTTTCTCAATCATTTTACTACAACCTTTATGGCTCGTGCATTGTAAGATCTTCTTAACTGTTTTGTGTAATTAAAACAATATTTAGAATTCAAATAACCCTACTTACGACCCACTTTTGTGCCCTGACCCACCAGTTAAGAATCACTACTCTGTGGCAGCTGTAAGAACAGGAAAATTGAAAAAAATGTATCATTCACTCAGCTTTATGGAGGATTAAATGTGTATTTTCTTCATCACAAACAAACACTGATGCTCTTATACATTATTGAAAACATAATTCTGATTGAGGTTTTTGCTCTGTTACTATATCGTAGATTATATTTTACACAAAGCGCTTTTAAATTGTAAGATAACACGGCACAGGCTGCAGACAATGCATTCTGTTATTCCTAATGTCCCTGGTGTTAAGTAAATAATAAGCCATACTTACAAAGAAATATTTACCATCGCAGAGCCTGGATGCTGCGGTAAGCCCATAGGATGCATTGTAAGCAGAAGTATACCCAAATAAATCATAACCGAATAAATCAAAAATCACTGCTCTCCACTTTTCCAGACACGGTGTCGAGTAGCGGCCGTAAATCTTTCATAGCTCTGATGTGCATAAGTAACTCTGGTGTCAAGCGCAGTACTCTGACAATATGATTAATAGATGATTATTAATGGGCTAACGTCACTGTTTGAGGAAAGGGTGGAGCAGAATCAACAGCAACAACCAGGAATAAAAAAAAAATCATTACTAACAGCAAATGAGGCAATTTAAAGAGGATTTATTAAGCAGAATTGACTTTTCTGAGCTGAGCTGTGATGTTATAATGTTCCCTCATCAAAAAACATAGCCAGAGTTGAGTAATCCTGTATGCTCTGGCACTAGGTTTCTCAAGCTTCAAAACGCTCAGTTCCCCAATGCTCCGCCCACTCCAGGAAACTCTGACCAATCAACAACAAGCCATCTACATCCAGTCTGCTCTCATTCCTTTAACCAAAAAACACATTTTGTAGTAAAATGGCATCATACAAAACGTTCAAGGAAGTTTTTTTTTCTGTTCAAATAAGCGTAACAGCTCTGCTCTCTACTGCCATCTGCTGGTCTTTTCCCCTGTTTCTTTGTGGCAGTAGTAAAGTAATTCTTGGAAACGCTTTCTTTTAGTCACATGCAATGTTGTTCCAAAATTGTTTTAAAAATATGAATAAAAGCATAATATAGCTCACTGTAAAAAAAAATCTGTAAATTTTACGGTAAAAAATTGGCAGCTGTGGTTGCCAGAATTCTACCGTAAAAATTACAAGAGGCCTTTATTTCATTTTACAGTATAATATTATCACAAATGTTGTTTTTACAGTTTTTGACTTGAGTTTTTATTATTATTTACTGTAAAATTAAGTTATTAATCTTTCAAAAAATAGATTAACTGTATATTTTACAGTTTGCGGCCTACATTTTAATCAACATTTACTGTAAAATTTAAAGTTATCTTTTAAAAAGGTGTTAAACTGTAATAAACACTGGACTAAATTTTTTTAACAGTGCTATACTGTATACATTACAAAAAATAAAACTAAAAAATACAATTTTGCCTTATTTTTAATATTACAGTTAATTACCGTAACCAAAACAGTATTTTACCGATATATCAATTACGGTCTTTTACTGTTGAGATTTTACAGATTTTTACCATGAAATCTACAGATATTTTTTACAGTGCTCCCTTTTAAAGAATGCAGACATTAAAAGAATAAAGTTTGATTTTGATATTGTTAGATGAAAGTTTTAATAACAGAAAATGAAAGTGTGAAGTTATAAAAATGGGCTGTTTCTGTATTAGTCTGAGAGAAAAATGTAGATCCCTGTGTGCCATGTGCCGGGGCAGCCCAGGCTTGATTCCCGACCCGGGGCAGTTTGCTCAATGTCATTCTTCGATTTCTGTCCCTTATTACCTGTCAGTCTATTACCGCCTCCAACACAAAAAAAAGAGTGTTGACTTTACCTTTGACAACTGCAGGGCCAAAAGTGAAAGGTTAAATGTACTTCTACTTTCCCAAATATCTTCTTTTTGCAATGAGCATTTTAAGAGCAGAATGGTAGAAGATTCATTTACCGTATTTTCCGCACTATAAGGCGCATCGGATTATAAGGCGCACCTTCAATTAATGGCCTATTTTAAAACTGTTTTCATATATTGGGTGCACCGCATTATAAGGCGCATCCACTAGATGGCGCTGCGCTAAAGGGAATGTCAATAAAACAGTCAGATAAGTCAGTCAAACTTTATTAATAGAATACAAACCAGCGTTCTTACAACTCCCTCGTTGAAAACTAGGGATGCACCGATACCACTTTTTTTCAAACCAATACGAGTACGAGTACTTCCATTTGAGTACGTACCGATACGAGTACTTATATAGGGGTAACTTTATAGTTTATACAGTCACAATACTGTATCTCATTCATCCCATACCGTGTCGTCTTTTTGCCGTCTATCCCCACTTTGCGATGCTAAGTTATTTTTACAACAGAGTGGTTTGAACACAGCTAACCATGGCTAAAATTAGCTGAATATGGACATGTTATACCTCATTTTAAAGCTTAGATTCTCCTCTATTCAGTCGCTAAAATAATTTTAAAGACAGATTGAGCATCTGCGCATCACCTGCGGAGATTCGCCATTACATACAGGAGCTAACACAATTAGCAACGGTACTTCTTATGTTTTATCAGACAACAACTGCTTCAGACTCCGCGCTTATATCATTTTCGGGACAACTAGGACAACAAAAGGACAACTGCCTAAGTTTTAGGACTCATGTATGATTTGGGACGTCTGGTTGAGCAGAATGTAGAGCCAGCTTTGCTTTTAAAACCTGTCACTTCAGCGACGCCCCCTGAATACGGTAGCCATAATTAACCAACATTAATCCATATATAAGGCGCATCAGATTATAAGGCGCACTGTCGGTTTTTGAGAAAATTAAAGGCTTTTAGGTGCGCCTTATAGTGCGGAAAATACGGTATTTAAGGGGCTATATTGTTATTTAATAATCTTTTTAAACCAATCTTGACCGCCTCTAGAACAGCAGCACATTTTACAATCTCTAAAAACATGAAAGAAAACTTAAAATAAAGTACTCCACTGGTGCGAGAAGAAACAAGTGAGGAGACCTGCAGAGTTTTGTGGTCTTTTGAGAATAATATAAAGGAAAAAAAAAGCATCTCACTTCCTTTTTGTATGATATTTTACTACAAAATGAAAAATAGCTGTGAGGAATCATTGCAAACAGAGATGTGCACCGTTTTTTTGGGATAAATGAATAAGAGCAGACTGGATGTAGAGGGCTTGTTGAGGGTTTAGAGGCCTCAGAAACTCAGTCCCTGAGATTCTGATGAGGACATTATAATGGTAGAAAGCTCAGAAAAGTCGATTTTGCATAATATAGTCCCTATTAAATATTATTTTAGCAATAGGCTTTTGCCAAAATGAATGTGTCAGTACTTGTTAATACTCATAACACGGCTAATATTGATTGCATTTAACAGAGCCATGTTACTTTTCTATGTTTTATGAGTTTTTTTAAGGGAATAAAACATGAGCTATATAGAGATTAACATAAATTCACTGCAGTTATTGATATAGATGTATATAAACAAGATGCTCATGTCTGGTACTCGTATTGATATCTCTATAATCCTAATTGTAGCTTTCTGCGTATTAATGAACAACACAATGTTTTTAGTAACGTGAGAGAACAAGAACAAGATTAATGTCCAGTTAAAAAAAGATTCCTATATTTTAAAACACAATGAGTAATGTCCCAGGTAGAAATTAGTGCTGCAAATGTAATCCAACAAAGCATAGTTTGTTTTCAGTGGAAACACAGCTTAAAAAAGTGTCAACCCTGTGCATTTTGTAACAGCATCAGCTACAGTACATAAGTTTATTTCAGGGTTAGCCGTTTAAAGTGCAGATGCCTTCTATTTAAACCTTTTAGTTGTAATTTAAAATGATATAAAACAATAAAAAGGCTTGACATTAGCACGAGCCAACCTGACAAATGCTGGTAAATTTCCATTTTTTAGTTTCCCTCACCACTTTGGCTGGAATTTATCAATGTATCTTAACTTTAGCGTTTCTCAATTCCTGGTGCTATGTTTGAGTGATCACATAATTCAGTACAGAATAATTCATCATGATCTGAGAAAAAAACAAAAATAAGTATAGGCTAAACCTGTTTTCCACATATTTAATAAATCCTTGTGTACACATAATTTCTGTAAGCTACAAAATAAATACAAAAGAACATTTATCTAATTAAATTCTGGCTAGTAAAAACACTATGTGGCTAGTAAAGGACATGCCACAGGGGACAGTGAGCAAAAAAAGTTAATGTTAAGCCCTGGTGTTGAATAAAATGTTTGTTTTCTCTCGTCTACAGGAGAAATTCATCGGTACATTTGTGTCAAAGGAAGATAAATCATCTTCTAAACCTCACATCGTGGTGGACAGCCCTCACTCCGACTAAAAACGTGAGTCACACTTTCATTTAACCCCTTTCTTTTCCATTGTTTTATCCACCTTTCTAGGTTTTATGTAAACGGGACACATACTCCAGTCCTGCCAAAAGCTCGTGTGTGGCTGGACACAGTGGAAGTATGTGGCGTTTAAAGACTGCGAGTGTGTGATAAAGAGGAGAGCGTGGAGCAGCTCTGAGGCACCAGCGTCTGTGTAATCTTCATGTTATGGCTTATGTAACACAGCCCCCTCCTCCTCCTCTTCCTCTTCTCCTGCTCAACTCATTCCACACTGGGTACCACACAGCATCATGGGAAAAAACCTGGGAAATGTGGAATATGGTTAGCCTTTTTTTAGTCAAAGAAAATGGAGAATATGAGCTAAAAAGTGAAATTCTGGCATGATTGCAAATTGAAAAAGCGTCATTTACTACTATAAAGGTCTTGTTTATAGTTTATAGCCCGCTTAGTGTTCTTTTCAGTCAGCCTTTTTCTTTCTGAGGTAATACCAATACTACTACTGTATATACTATTTAATGTATAATGTGTCTTCCTTTCACAGCAATCCCACTTGAGTTTGTTTGGATTAAATGAACTTTTTTATTTTAGCTTTTAACCATGTTATAATGTTTCCATCTCAAAATCATACCTGGCGTAGTGTTTTTGTTTCATTATTGTTTGAGTAATCCTTTATGCTGAGGCCATGCCTACTCAAAACCTGAAAACGCTCGGTCTCACAGCTCTACGTAGACACGTGAAACCAGGAAGTGCTCCTGCACGTTTCAAAAACGCCAAAACACCGTCACCGGACTCGTTCTGATCATTTCAGTCTGATTACTTAAACCACCCTCACTATGAAGCAGTCAGTTCATTTATCTAGCTGGTAGCGTCATGTTGCTCATAGCCGTGCTAATTAGCCATTTTATACTGTGTCCAGTCCCAACCGTTGCCAGCAGGGGGCGACAGACACCTAATCCGAGTGTTCTCTGCAAAGTCAAAGTAACAGCTTCCCAAAAGAAGACATTTTCCGTACATATACATTATTTGAAGTTATAAAACATGAACTACTGGTCCACTGTTGCCTATGGGGTGGCGGTAGCTCAGTTGGTAGAGACGCTTGACCACTAATGCAAAGGTTGGTGGTTCAAGCCCCACTACTGGCATTGCATACTGTCATTGTGTCCTTGGGCGAGACACTTCAATCAATATAAATCTGATCTATTGTTATTTCAAAAACATAATATGGGACCTTTAATCAAAATGTTATATAGGTAAGTAGTTCAATTGAAATTGCCCATTATGAGTGAATGATTGTCTGTCTGTGTATGTCTCCAACCACCTCTAACCTCTGATGGGAATAAGAAGACGAACTTGGATGAATATAAAATGCTAGTACCAACAAACAAAGAAAATACTGTTACATATAATTCGAGAAACCAAACACCGCCTAAGGGTGTGTGCACACTCGCTGGTCCGCAGGACTCGGAGCGCTTCGGGGCAAAAGTCTGCACCTGTGTCGATGATGTCATTGGTCTGGTTTGAGTTCACATCGAGCTCTGTTAAATGAACTGAACTGACTGAGAGAGCAGTAACAAACCTCGCCTGTAGGGGGAAGAAAGTCAAAAGTCTGCCTCTTCATCTTCATCTTCATCTATCTCAATAATATTATACTGTATGGTGCAATATTTAATCCAGTTAAGTTCAGAGTAGCGATATTGGTTGAACACAGCTGTGGATTCTCTCTAGTGATTAATATGAAATCTGTGTTTTTTTAGCAGTGTTTTTACATTGGTTTGCTAATGTTAGCAACCTTTTAAATACATTTTATTTACAGGAAATTATAATTATATTTTTTCCTTATAGTCACATTAGATGCGTGCATGTTTTTCTGCCCTTGGTAAACAGTGCTGTTGCCCTCTCCCTGGAGTTAGTTCGTAGTTTGGTCCGCGTTGCGTTCGCACTTCATCAGGACAGACCAGGAGCACACCAGGGCTCAAAGCGCACCGCACCGAGACCTCTGATTTCAGGAGGACCAGAGTTCACCTGTTTCGTATGCACCTCAGTCTGATTGTGCATTCACAGATGCTCAAACGAACTGGATTTTCCCAGGAAGCGCACCAGAGTTTGATTGAAGCAAACCACAGTACCCTAAAAGTCATCTCATTTTAGATGAATATTTACATTTGTCAGGATTTCTATGTTGAAGTTGCTGTGAAATGAAGGAATACCTGACCCATTTCACTCTTGCAGACCATTTCCTCCAATAGCGTTGTTCTCTTTTTGCATAGTCCTAGAACCCTCATGTAGCTTACACATTCACTGCCCCCTGCTGTGTCCTTCCCGACTAATCTCCCTCTTCTTCTCTTTTTCTCCTTAGGTCATGATCATCTCCAGCTTCAAGACTTTTCCTTTTTTTTTTCCTCCTTCATCTGTGAATAATTCTCTCCATCGACGATCGAGCGAGAGACGCAGAGACGAGTCCGGCTGCTATAGTTGCTGCTTTGGTCCTGCTAACGAAATCCTCCTCAAGTCCTGTCGCTGTCGGAGGAAATCCTACTTAAGAAAAAAACAAAAATACATCCATTACAAGCTACACTTCGAGCATCACATTCTTATTATTATTATTATTATTATTATTGACAAATGGACTAAAAGCGGTTCAAAAGAGGAAGGGGTGTAAATTAGCGAGCTAGCGGCACCGTCACCAACCCTAAACTCACACTTACATATACACGCACAGTACACTTCGTCCTATGTGCGTAGTCCATGTGTGCTTAGTGTAGTTTCTCATTTTAGGAGGAGTGTGACGTGATAAACTTTAAAAAATAAAAAATTATATATAAAAAAAAATACAAAAAAACATGAAAAGAAAGCCATCTTCGAATGGTCGTCTAAAAACCCCCAAGGACCAAAGGCTCATGCGAAGACTCTAAAAGAAGAAAAAATCACTATGTCGATATTTTTTTCTTTAGTGCAAAAATGTGGTAGTTCTTAGATGGACTGACCATCTGTGCTGGTGGTGGTGGATTCTCTCCTGGGCCATTTTTTTTTTTTTTTTTTGGAAGAAAATGGTCTATATTGATGTCAAAGTAAATGAAAAATGAGGACTAAGC
The DNA here is from genome assembly GCA_020698575.1 of Bostrychus sinensis. Classification (NCBI taxonomy): domain Eukaryota; kingdom Metazoa; phylum Chordata; class Actinopteri; order Gobiiformes; family Eleotridae; genus Bostrychus; species Bostrychus sinensis. Next base: position 8,442,768 of record CM036253.1, on the reverse strand, counting down.
ATGTTAAAGCAACCTAGAATCGTGTCCCTCTTGCTCATACTTTTCGTTGTCCACACGCCTCGAAAGACAGAAGTCGGATTCTTTGGACGGACGTTTTCTTGGAGAGACTTTTTCCCAAATGTTGGAACTGTTTTGTGATTTGGGATCTGTGAAAGAACACACTGAAAGAAACAAAGAAAGGATATTGTCATATTTTTAAAACCCATCCCGGGACTTTTGTTTTTATGTCCTCACATCTACATAAGGACTTTCTAAGGACAGTCATCACGTTCGTTATTGCTTTGACCAGTGCGTATTAGTTTTGTATCGTCGGGATGCCTGTGTCGCCGTGACCAATGTGTACCACTTTTCTCTCCCTCTCTCCTTCTTTTTGGTCCATCCACCTTGTTGGCGTCCACAGACTGAGAAACCCTGGAGCCGAACGTGTCTTGTCTCGTGTCTTTAAAAGGAGCCATGTTGTGTGTCTGTGTGTGTCTGTGTGTGTGTGTTTGGGTGAGTGTGTAATCTGTAGTCATGTTTCCATCAAGCGGTCTGGTGTGGGTCAGGTTGGTACAGGACGGTTTGGTACAAGTGTCCCCCTGGAGAGGTTTCCATCGCAATTCGTTCAAGACAACTACCAGTAAAGTTGTTTTTCTTAATAAATGTGGTTGTCAAACTTAGTCCTAGTTTAGACTTGGGTTAGTCCTGGTTTAGATGCCGGTTAATCCTGGTTTTGTCTAATTTTAGTCTTACTTTAGACCTGATTTAGTCCTGGTTTAGACCCAATTTAGTTCTAGCTTAGACTTGGTTTACACCTGGTTTAGACCTTGGTTAGTTTTAGTTTAGACCTGCTTTAGTCATGGTTTAGATCAGGGGTAGGCAAGTTTGATTGCAGTCGGGCCAAATCATTTTTGAACCCCCAGGTGGCGGGCCACAAGAGAGTACATACAGTTCTCTGTCATGGTTCGTTGGCAGCTTTAAATGAACATATATTAGCACGTTCAATTATGTATACAAATTCTATAGATCAATAAGTAAATACCTTAAAAATAAATAAATACAAAACATCACCCCAACCACACCACTTCCTATTTTGCTACATGTTTATCTGGCAAATTAGATAAACATTGGATACTTATTGGATAGAGGCAAAGATAACCATGACAGAAGGAGGTCACATGATAGAATGCTTGCTATTCTTTGGTTGGAGGCAACTAAAACCATGAAACCATGACAGAGAGCTGTATGCTTGCAAATAGGGTCTTACACTCATTCACTGACAGCACCATGGGGTTAAATGCTATCAAGTAATAGCAATTAATAAAAGTGGATATTAGCTAAAATGGTTGCCTTCCCCTGGTTTGGACCTTGTTTAGATATGATTTAGTTCTGGTTTAGTCCTAGTTTAGATATGATTTAGTTTAGTCCTGGTTTAGGCCTGGGTTAGTCCTAGTTTAAACCTGATTTTGTCCTGGTTTGGATCTGGGTTAGTGGTACTTGGTTTGAGAACCGCTGCTTTAGAGGACATTGTAATTGAAGTGAACTTTCAAACTTAGATACAATGGGATTTATTAAGATGAAGAAGTGCATAAATCCTCATTTGAAGCAATACAACTGCCTGGAGATAAAGCTGCATTCAGCCGAAGAACAAGTTGTTCCAAGTTTATTCCCAACTTCCCAAACTTTAAATTCTGAAAGCTGTACCTGCTTCTAATAGACCCCAAGAGCCAGAGCTTACCTCGCTAGATACTTTCAGACATGTGAGTTTTAAAAATCCATTTTTTTTTCTCGTCAAGGCCATCCAATTTCACTTGACTGACAATGCGGATTTGGACAAGGGTGTGGCAGTAGTGGCAGTAATGTGTGGTGTTTTGGGCTTTAATGACAATGCAACCATTTTAAAGTTACCAAATAAACAACATTGCTTCTCTGATTGGATAAAATTAGGCTTTTACTTGTAGGTAGTTCATCCAATCATCAACTAGGCATTTATCTTTGCAAAGTCTTTCTAGTAGAAGCCCTCCAGATGGATAAATGTAACAGACCATCTGAGATATTTGTCCAGTCAGGGTTCTATAAGATTAGATTAGAGAGTAGATACTTTATTGATCCCAAATAAAATTCAGGTAAGACGCTCACTCTGTCCAACCTAAATCATGGGCATAATAGGCTAATCCTCCAGCTAGGTACTCCTGACCAGGATCCTGGCTCAGCTCTACTGCCCTGCTATTTTTCTTTATTGCACTATGACTATTTATTACAAGTATTAATTTTGCTTCTTATTTTTACCCTCCATCTTCCAATCAACAGGCTACAATGTTTAGCTACTTTTTCAAAATAATGTCCATATTTATGGAGCCAAAAGACAAATTGAGACGCCTAACATACTCAAACCATACCGCACCAACCAGGCCTGTACTGTACCGCTCCAGTGGAAACCAGGCTTATATTTGTGCCTCATTGCACTAGGTGGGGAACACTGTCTGTCATAGACATTAATTTGTATTGTCTATGTCGTCTCTGAATCAGCTGCCAATCATCCAACCCTCCTCCTCCTCCTCTTCCTCCTCCTCTCTAACCCTTTTGCCTGATGTAAGTAACTGTGTTGACTGTGTACTTCTTTCAGTATTTTGTGTAATGTATGTCCGAGGGAAAATACTGATGGCACGACGATGATTGAAAAATAACTCATGTGGGGTGTGTGCTTTGATTAAATTTAAAGAGAAAATAAAAAAACAGTAATAATAATAAATAAAAAAAGGCCCATTGAAGGCTGTTTGTCACGGCAGAACAAATTTAGATTCCCCTAAAGCAAAGAATAAGTTGTGGGATTTCTGCACTTCATGTTCGTAAACCCTTATAAAAGCCATGTATGTCACTACTACTACAAGTACTACTGTAACCTCAGCAAAACAAACTGCTACAACACCTCACTACAGCGACTTGCAATGCTACCTTTGCGTTTTCCCCACTCATGCCCCACACACTGGGTCAATAAGTGTATAAACCTCCAGACCACTGAGCTTAATACGTGTTTACAAGTCTCTAGCTGCAGCTCATGAGATGGTATGGGACGTTTAACTTGCCCAATAACGCCCAATTATGTCCAGCTTGTCAAAAAGTTCAAGTCAGGCTACAAGAATTAAAGATGGCTTCTATTTGCATTTAATATCATTACTAATCTGTTCATATATATAGAAAAATACTGGATCTGTTGTTTGAGACCAATGGACGATATAGCCTTTATGATCATGTTTTATACATTGCAATGGCGTCAAAATCAAAGTTTATACATTTAGTTGGTCCATAACAATTTTTGATGTCGTCATGAACTAGCAATAAATAATAAATAATATGACATAATTTTTACATTGCGGTAAATGTACAATAGATTTTTATTGCAGTAATATAAGTAACCACTAGAGCATTTCTAATATAGCTAGCATAAGAGTTAAATATTTATAGCATAGTCAAGGTTAGCATGTTTTTCAGTCCATTTGTTCAATGTTCAACTAATGCTAAACTTTGCAGTAGACTAGTATTTAAAGTAGCTATTAGCATTATTAGCTTCATCCTTAAGGTAGCGCTCACCAGAAGCATCCCTACTTTATGGCCTATAGTAGAACATTTATTAGCAAGCTACATTTTTGGCTATCCTGAAAGCTATTAGCCTTCCATAAAGTTTATACATAGTAAAATTTAGTAGCACATTCCCCTTGGTTAGCTTAGCCCAGTTTAGCTTAAGTTTACAGACCTACAAATAAGGCAGGGGCAACTTTAAAGTTAGCTATTTATCATCCCTGTATGGCCTTTAATAAGCATGGCACAACACAATGCAATTGTGTTCAAGTCTCTAGTGAACAACAGGCTCTGAAGCAGAAAACATTACTTTTAGCATCAATACGCTAACCAAACAAGGCCCATCTCTCAATATTATGCTAGTGCTACACTGCTAACCCTGTCTTTGAGCGAAATTACCAAAGCCAGCCCGGTTCCCCCCACGAGATCTGGTGTTAAATATTTCAGCTGTTTCCCACTGGCTATACTTCACAGCCACAGATGTTAGAAATTTGATTCGTTGTATTGATAAATATGAGCTTTCATCTTGGTTGAAAATGTGCTGTGTCGCTCGAGGCAGTCTGAGAATCAATCTAATACGTCCTCTTCCATTTTGTGGCATGAACTAGTATTTTTTTAATACAATACTATACAAGAAAGTACTCACCACTACATTATAAATTCCTTGAATATTTGGTATTTGTTGTTAAACTGGACTTACTCAAAGTCGTCATTGTTGCAAGCAGGGACCGACAGAAACCAAAGTAACAGCTCCCCAAAAGAAGACATTTTTCACATATACATTAGTTTAAGTTAGAAAAACTACTAAAACACTAATCAGGTGCCGAAAACTATTTCAAAAAGTCTGAAAAATGCATATTCAAATAGCCTAATGATGCCTTTGAACAGAAAAACACATATAATTTCAAGTAAATAAAGCTATGGTCAATGTTTTTAGTATATTGGCAATATAAAGATAAAAACAATGACATGGTGAACAAACTGACTGACAAAAGGCCTTAGACTTTATTTTTATTTTTTTAGTTTCCAATGCTTCTTGTATTAATTGAAATGTAGACAACTCAGTATAGTGTTTTAACATGGCGCCTAGTGGGACATTCCCCATTAAATAGCAACCCTATGTTGGACATTCGTGGGCAGAGTTAAACCTCAAACCCATCCATTTTTTCAAAGTTGCAATCAGACTAACTCTGTCTAAATTACACCACAAGGACTCAACAGTTCCCACGTCCTCGGCTGCAGTTCTGGTCACCCGGGATTATCGATCCGCTTGTATAAGTAGATACAGTATTGATCCAATGGTCTGGAGTCTCCCATAATTCCCTGCTTCTCCCACCTGTTTGCGCCGGTTAGCCGTAGCGTTACCGCCCGATGATAGATTACATTATGGAAACAACACATTTCGCCCTCGTTCTGTCTGTCTGATTAGCGTTTGATTACTCATTCTCTCCTCCAGCAGTACCTGCCTCTCGCCACCACTCAGCCTCACTAAAGGTTGATGCTGGAGTTAAATCGCCGGAGGGTTGCTCTGCTCTGGTTGGTTGGTACAAAGTGCTGACTGTTCTAACCAATATCCATCCTTAAGGACTGTTGTATACTGCACCAGTGATGTGTGTAGGCTTATTAATAAATGATGTTACCAAGAATTTAACAAAGAACAATAAGGCGCAGTGGCTTTCTTACACATGGGCATAATAGTCATGGATATTAATTTCAATTCAGTTTTATTTACATAGCCCAATATCACAACAGTAGCCGCCTCAAAGGGCCTTACAAATAATTAGTCACACAATCAAACATAAGCAATAACTACACTAAACTAAACAGTCCTAGGACATTCCCTGTCTTAAACCCTCCTTCTCGGTCTGGAAAAACTCCTAAAAAAAAACCACAACTGTTTTTTTAAATAAAGTTAATAAATAAAGTTAATAAATAAAATAAATAAAGTTAATAAATAAAGTTAAATAAAGTTAATTAGCTCATCTGCAGTATCATAGTTCAGGTCTGTAAGGATGCAGCAGGTGCGTTTCATCCAGACAGGGGAGTGGGGGTGAGGTGGGGGTAGGTTTAGGAGTTGAATGAAGCCATTAGCTGTGCATTTTGAAAGCTTCAAAGTCTCCAGTAACTAATACCAGAACTTAGTATTTGATGGGATGTAAGCCTATTAAATCTTCTTGTTTGATTTTGAACATTGCCACACTTAAATTAAACTAACAACAGTATAGAGAAATAAATATTAACTCTGTTGCTCTGCTGAAGTCAAAAATATTATTTGTCAAATCATCAACGTGTTACAATCTTCCTAGGACTGACTGTCCACTGTTCAGGACGAACTCCACCTCAGGACCAAAGTAACTTGAAAAGCTCTAACAAAATTAAGAGTAAAATATTGTGTTTAGTAGGACTAAATTGTATGTAACATCTCTTTTTAACTGTAAACAAGGATAACTTAAAAATTGACACCTTCGTACTTCAACATTGTACTGTTAGTGATGGCTTTCATGAGCTACGACTTTTACCGTAATATTAGCTAATGCTACATTTGCATTACATTGTGCAAATCAGCTAGCATGCTAATCAGAGTTTTAGAGATGAAGAAGATACAGAGTTAATGTTTATTTATAGAGTATAAGTTTGACTAAAATAACCATTTGTTGTTAGCTTAGTAGGTTAGGTTGTCAGTGCTAATTTATCAGGGAACATATTGCACCCAATACCGCTAATTTGACTTTTTTGATAGCCAGTGCTAACTGCAAAAACTGAGTTATCCATGAATACTGAGTAACTTGCTCTGTCTTTTATGCAACGTCAAGGTTTTATTTTTGCAGCTGATATTATAAAGCATAGCAAAAGCAAGCTTACGATTTGACTGTTGACTGTCAGTGAATCGACCAATCAGAGCAGCCCAAAAAGCCCCTCCAGCCAATCACATCTCTCATCAGCCATTCACAAACGCTCTCTTCTGTCTACTGTATTTCCTGTGTTTGCCCGCTCACTTCCCACCGGTTCGCTGTCCTCTCGTGTTCGTGCAGTTCTGAATGGTCATGGGGGAACCTTGTTTGCATGCTTATATTAACATGAATGATGTCAACTTGATGCAATGAAAAATTATATAAGTGATGCTTTGAGACAAAAATCTGACAATGAACTTGATACTAATACTACTAATAATAACAACGACGACTAAACGGAGACCTAAAACAGAGTAACATTGTTTATGCTGTAATATCTTTCTGGAGAAAAAAAAATGGTATCCTATTTTTAGTTGTTTTTATATATCATTTATTGAAGAGGTTTACTTTTTTATTGGTTGAGAAATAGGGCGAGGGTACAGTCGGGCGATCGTTGATGTCAGGCGATAGCTGGGTTGAACATTTTGGAGAATGTGGAAGTGTGGCTGAAGCATTGAGAATGGAAATAATAAAAGGATATGTATCATCCAGATGTTGTGTGCCTCCTTTCTTCTAAATAAACAAAAAATACTTGGGGAAATCTGTATTTATCTGTGTTTAAACAACCATATTTTCCGGACTATAAGTCACACTTTTTTCATCGTTTGGCTGGTCCTGCGACTTATAGTCAGGTACGATTTATATATCAAATTTAACATGAATCAAGGAGTAAACATTACCATCTACAGCCATGAGAGGGCGCTCTAGGCTTGTGACAACTACTGTCAGTGATGTAGAATAAGATGGAGAGCTCGGGGAACTTGTTTACCGGTAACTTTCTTCGGATTCGCTGGCTTGTTTTGTTAATTTAGCCTCTTCCGCCTCCCAGGTTTGTTCTTTATGCTGTTGTGTAGCTGAATAACTGTTCATGTGTTACATTAACAGACCACAGACACGGTTGTTCTGTGTGCTAATGTGTAGTTCAATGACTTGCATCCAGATTAAATGTCTGTTCTTGGGCTTGGATTTTGTGAAATACATTTTTAAATAAATGCAACTTATAGTCCAGTGCGACTTATATATGTTTTTTTCCTCTTCATGATGCATTTTTTGATCGATGTGACTTATACTGTTATACTTATAGTCCAGAAAATACGGTACTATAGTTGAATTCTCTCCACCAAGTAGGTTATGCTTTTGCAAACACTGGCTGGTGGGTTTGTTTGTCTGTTGGTAACATAACTGAGAAAATAGTGGTAAGATTTAAATGAAAGGAAAATGCTTCATCTTTTTAAGGTTTCTGTACCAGGGCCAAAGACACCGACTCCAGATTGAAGTGCTTTACACAGCAGCTCGGTGTTTTTGAGAATTCCTGGTTTGTTTTTAGCCAACTCTAGATTAGCTAAAGCTGCCCTTTAGGCCCAGAGCTCAAGGCAGTATGATGCACACACTTCCCTCTCTCAAGACGCTTCCATGAGCTCAACCTGTGGAGTGTAGCAGTAGAAGTATGACCATTGTCATTACTATCGTGACCTTTTTTTCTCCAATTTTCCAAACTTTTGAACCTTTTTCTCATTAGATTTGTAAAGCAGAAAGCTAAGTGGATCTGCTCAGTCAGGCCTGGAGCAGGTTTGTGGAGCAACGGTGCAGCAGCAGTGCAGAACGACAGCGGCTGTGTATGAACTGTTTTCTGTTTAATCAGTGGCCATTCACACAGGTGACGACGCACGACTAAAGAACTGCTGGAGTTCTCTTTTTCCCAGCGGCTCCTGTGTCGATCTGCAGAGCTACAGCCGAAGAAACACAGGAAACAGGCTCCAAATGTCAAAATAAACTTCTGATACACTTTAAATAAAGGCTCACTGAAAGAGTGGAAAGGTAAATGTCACAGTTTAAAATAAAAAGGCTCTGATCCCGGGCCACACAACACAAACACACCAAGCTAAAAGTAAAGGGTTTATTTAAAGAACGAATAAAATCGAAAGAATAAAAGGCTCTAAAAATGGTTCCAACCGTGGGAAAGTTTTAAGAGTCTCTTGATTAAAAGCCAGTGATAAATTGTCGCCGTGATAAACCATACAGCCATCGGTGGACAAAGCTCAAGCTAAAGGAGGAAGTAAGGGAACATCACTTTACTCAGCTCAGTATTTGTGTGTCCTCCTCCTTTGGTCTCTCACACATTGCTGTCCTCTCCTTTTTTCTTGTTTCTTTTAAAGATTTCCGGTGATTAGGGCGCGGACTTGGGGCTTTCCTATTGGCTGCTCACATGGGTCAGTCCATTAACTTACACACTACAACTCCAAACAATAAAATCAAACCATGCAATAAACAACAAAAACCCCAAAATAAAAATCCTCCCGCACAACATCTGCCCCATCCAGCTCTGTCGCCCCCAGTGTAAAATCGGGGTAAGAAGACATTATGTACAAATCCTGACTGACAACTTAATGAACATTTACAATCACTTCAAACTTGAAAAGATGTCTTTGAATTTTATTTGACAATGAAATTACACAGTGGGAATAATAACTACTGCACTACATTGTCATGCTCTGCTTGATTATTTTAATGCTTGTGTCAATCAGAAACATCTCTTCTTCACTGACGGAGGAACAAGAAGTAACAGCAACTGAAGTACTTTTATGTAGTATCAGTAGTAGTAGTAGTAGGTCCTGAGAAGAGTCCTGGACCAGCGACACTGTTCCTGATTCATGCAGTCATTTCCAGTACAGAATAATGTTTTCATTGCAAGAGTAGCTTGACTTAATTAGATCCAAAATGTTCCTCTTGCTTCTAGTGCAGCCTTTTACAGCCTTTTGTTGCTCTGTCCCAGCTTTTTTTGAGAGTCCCACCTTTTTTGGCACTGGGACTGTAAGACCAACCTCATGCCTTAATTATATCACAATTATTTACAACCTTTATATCACTACACTCATCAGTGTCGCAAATGGTACCCTAAAGCCTATAAAGCTTAAAAAAAAACATAATAGATATTTTTTTTATTTCAAAACTTCAAATATTTCATCCACTTCTCTCCTGAACTGAACTATAAAGGTTTTATTGATCCTTTTAATCATTAGTGCTAAAAATTATATGAATAAATATTTTCAAAGGTTCAGATCTTTTTTTCATTTCTCTCCCAACCAGAACTATGGAAATTATTTTAATTTTGAGCCAAAAATGTGATTTTTTTAAATATTTTTTTTTACATTCACAAAATCAAAGTAAGACCATCTCTAACACATTCACACCACTGCTGTGACCTAACACCGTCACATCGATTTAAGTTGTTATCATTCATTTCCTGGTATAGAACAGGAAACCACTAAACCACTCTGTATTTAAACGAGCAGGGCTGTCCAATCTTTTTTTTTTCCAAAAAATGCCAGATTTGAAGATGTGCCAAGAGTCTCCTGATTGTTTCTAAAACATCTCTGAACAAACAAAATGCAACTGCAATTAGTTTTTGACCGACTGAGAAGAGGAACACAAGGCAGAGAGCAGTGGAGGAAATGCACAGATGTTAGGGATGTAACCATTCACTGAAGTCACAATTCAGTTCAATTCATGATTTTCTGTTCACGATTTTTTTTCTAGTTTTATTAGCAGACTTAGTTGCAGTATAATTATGACACATTTTTTTTACAGTCTATTTGTGTCTCCTTATCAAACTTAAATTGTTGTACATTTCATAATTACTGAGATGTAATTAAAAAAGTAGATATTAAAACAATAACATGTTTTTGTTAATTAAATTACAAAAATATATAACATAATTTGTTAGTGACTTTTATTAACATCTTTTCTGCTCTCCTCCAAAACAGAGGCTGTGTCCGAACGTCCTCCCTACTCCCTCTATAGTGCACTATGTAGTGGTCACGCCATTTTGTAGTGGTGTCCGAATGTCTAATGGATGAAAAATAGTGCACTCAAAATTTCCCACAATGCATTTTGAAAAGTAGTGGACAGCGATGGTCACTAGAGGTCAGTATAGACCAGAATGCTTTGCGAGTTTCGGAGGAGAACAGCGGGACCGCGACAGGACTTTAAACTGTACACAAAACGTCTGAATGAAACCAGTTAGAAATGCACTTCTGTCATGTTGTAATCAGAAATAAAAAGCTCTTAAATAAAGTTGCAGTGTAAAATTGCTAACGTTAGCTTAGCCAGCGTTCAGCCTCCACACGTAAGGCACAGAGCTGCAATAATCCACTCTGTTTTAGGGGTGACGTTCGGACACAGCCAGAGACACTTTAGTAGCAGGCAATGCACAGAGGAGCAGCTTCTCATAAATCCACACCTCGAGAAATATAAAATGTTCCTAATATAAGTCAAATCTTGTAAAAAAAAAAATATCAGCGAGGAAAGACACATCCTTAGTTAAAAATGTGATCTCCATGGAAACGCTGTGAGGGAGGGGCCGCTGAAACTTCAGATAAACTTTAGGCTGTTGTTAGCCACTTAGCTTTCCTTCAGCTCGCTGCTAACAACAAGCTACTTTCTGAACAATGGAAAACGGAGCAAACAGGTGCAGCCTAAATAAAACCTCCAGAGGTCTCTCCGTCTGCACTGGGCTTGTTGTTGTTCCCTGAGTTGCTCCGAGTAATTAGTAAAACGTACAGCCTTTTCCCGTTCCATAGTGATTTTACAAGTTCTGTAAACTAAAACTTGATATAAATGCATGTTTCTTTTAAGTAAAATGGCCAGGTAATGATGTCTAGCACCAAACACCTGAGCCAGATTACACCAGTGGCCTGCACGCTGTATTAAAGGGGCATCATGATTCATTTTTTCCCAAACTGATTCAAAATGTTTTTCTTTTGCATCGATTTGTAGCTGATTTATGAAGAATCGTTACATCCCTGACAGATGGACAGACAAAGCTACACAAACACTGAATGTAAATGCATTGTGTCATAGAAGCTGAGGGCCATATGAAATCTCAACCCGTGCTGCAAATGGCTCCCGGGCCGCACTTTGGACATGTCTGTAAAAGAACCATGGTGCCCCTGGTGGTCAAAACATGTAAGTCCACAAAATATGTCAAATTATTCAGTTTTCAACCCCTAAGCTCAGACTGGGGAGGTATTTATAGGCACCACATGATATTATGTCTAAACTAGGTCTTAATCCTGGGCTAACTATCAGTCTGCCTACAGTGATACTGAATGAACAAATGCACAAAACTAAAATGATATGCAAACTCAATGAAGAAAATCACTTGAAAAAAAAAAAAAAAAAAAAAATGCTCTGAGCAGTCTCACAGGAAAACATTGAAGCTGAGCCTCAGTAGGATTTACACAGCGTCTGCTCAGCGTCAGAGAACCAGCTGCTTAATGAACTACACACTCACAAAATTAAACACATTCTAGTGCACTTTTAATGCAACTAAATATCTAAGTTTATGAAATTCAACAGTGCATATTGGACCATTTATTTAATCACCACTGGTCTAAACTGAAGTAGGACAAAAAAAAAAAAAAAAAAAAAAAGTTATAATAGAAATCTTTTGGTGCAGTTTTTGTGGTGCCCAGTCATGTAAAGAAGAGTTTCCCAACCAGGGGTACGGGGACCCCCAGGGGTACACAAGCACTTTACAGCGGTTACTTGGAATTATTTCATTATTAATTTCCAAGATGAAAAACTTTTTTAAAATATTTATTTCGAGCATGAGAGAAAGAAAAGAAAGAAATAAAAAATAAAAAAATAAATATATACAAATGAAAAAAATATATGCATGATCTACAAAAACAAAATGATTTACATATAATTTTACAGTGTTATGCTTGAAAGGAAGTGATTTGTGATCTTTTTATATTGAACTATTGAAAAGACAAGCCCAAGTGATAAAAACAAAGTGAAAATTATATTTTATTTCATGTTTTTGTAGGTTTGATAGCTTGTTTAAAAGAAGAGTTATTTTATTGTTTTTTTTTTGTGTGTGTGTGTGTGTGTGTGGTAAATTTGTCATGATTTTAAAATTATTATTTCTCATTTATTTAATTTTTAAAAACATTTTGAACATTAAAATATATACTAAATTAATGTAATAGGTGTTTATATTGTTTTTTTTTTTATTTTACTTTAGAAACAGGAAGACTATTATGTATCTAATTTTGAATTTAAGTGTCACCAAAAAAATGAAAAGAATAAACATTTACAATAAATTAAGTATAAAATGTCTTTGTACCAATTTTAAACAATTATCAACCTGTATGAGTGAGGGGGGGAAAAAACCTAAATAGTCAAAAAAGATGAAGCTAAAATTTTAAACTTTGGTCAAAAACATTAGTATTTTTCAGATTTCCATGCCTCTATCATTAGGACAACATAATAATAATTGGTAATAATAATAAAAAGTCCAAAAACAGTCAGTAATGGTGTCAGAGGGTTAAAGATCTCACTTTGCCCGTACGCATGGCTGTGGAGGCAGGGGCCGAGGGAAGCTGCAGTCACACATGGCAGGCTGCGTGCTATATTTAACCACGGGGCCCGGGGCGGCGCACACGTATAGAGAGGCTTTGTATCTGCCCGAGGCGCCGCAGCCAATGCCAAAAAAAAAAAAGGCTTTACCTGAACACGAGGCTAAAAGTGAAAAAGCAGCGGTCTAACTCTGGCGTCTTTTCTGCCTCTGCATTAAAACCTGTGTAATTATTCAGCCGCTTTGTCATGAATTCTTAATGGTGGCCGCGTTTTGCCTAAATGTAAAATGGAGCGCTGGGTCCAGGGAGGTTTACCCCTGCAAATGCGCTGCCTACTCTTTTTTTTTAATACACAAAAATAAACACATCTTACTTGGCATGTGGTTATTGCTTGGCGTTAAATAAAGGTGACTCCTTGCAGCCAATGAGAGCTCGATAATGAAGCCAAGATGAGGAATTAAGGTCACGTTTCCACAGATGAGTCCTTTTCCTAGAACAAAAAAGTAAGTAATGGTTTATTTTACTGATAGTAGAGTATATAGTGACTTTTTTACACCAAGTAGCACCTCAGAAACATAATTTGGCTTTCAGAGTACCACCTTTAACAATATGGGAAGCCTAAATCTTGACTAAACCAGGACTAAACTGGGACTAAACAAACCAGGACCAAGCAGGGCTAAGCTCAGACTAAACCAGTACAAAACTGAATAAAAACAGGACTAAACCAGGATTAACACAGGACTAAACTGGGACTACTAAATCAGGGTAGCTCCAGGTTTTGTCTTGTTCAATTTAACACTTTTTAATGCCACTTAGAGCGAAATTTAATTCCAGGATCGCTAGTATAAAAACAGTAATCTGGATGAATTTTACACAAATTAAATGTAAGTACTACTCTGACAGTCAAGTGTTTTAGTTTAAAAGACTAATAAAGCGGAAATAGTTCTGCATTAAAATAATCCCTCATACTTTTCACTGATAAAGGTTCTTCAATATATTTTTTTGCAACATTATGCAGCCCATATAAACAATAGACCTGTAACAAAAGTTCGAGTGGGTGGAATTCGAGTGGGTGACAAAAAACATTTTTAAACCATTTATGATAGAATTTAATGCCTAAGTCCAACTCACAAATCAGACATACTGTACTTCTCTATTACTAGCTGTGAAGTAGTACTTTAAAATATTCTGTATTTTTTTGACAAGGACAAGAATCTAGTTTGGACCGAACAATGATTTGTGTGATTATTTTGATAAATGTCAAAGTTTGCAAGCATATATTCACTGTATATATAAGCAACCACACAGAAATGTAAATTTTAAGACCAAGCTGGCCAGAATTTAATACCTGCCCATAAGATGTAATACTTTAAAGGCCTTGATTTTGACCACATCATATTTAAAACCTTTTTAATGCTTTTAAGACCTTGGGGCTGCCCTGTAAACCAAGACTAAACCTGGTCTAAATCACAGCTGAACTCAGTCTAAACCAGGACTAAACCAGAACTGACCCCAGTTAAATCAGGACCAAACTAAATCTAGACTCCTGTGAACGTCCAGTGGCCTGTCCGTTACCACAGTCTGAGAACCACTGCTCTACACTTCATCCATCAACAGGGAATTAATGGTTGTGGCTCACAGAGAAAGTGGCTAATTCAGTGCCGTCTTTGTCTAATTACACAGAGACACAGCACTTGTTTCTCTTTTCCTTTCGACTGTCTCCACAGTTATTCATCTGCTCTGTGTGAGAAATACATGGTTACACTGTGCTATTATTAGGGTTGCAAAATTCCAGGAATTTTCAAAGTTGGAAATTTTCCTTGGGAATTTATGGGAATTCATGGGAATAAATTGGGAACTTACACAATTCAAAGCTCTCCCATGACAGGGCATATAGCATAAAAAACACAGGGGTGGCAGAGCGGTTAGTGTTCTCGCCTCCCAGCAAGGAGGTCGTGGGTTCGAGCCCCGGGCCGACCAACACACCATCACACGAACTCTCTGGGTGGAATCTGCATGTCCTCCCCTCTCCGAGTACTCCGGCTTCCTCCCACCCATGCATATCCAAAGACATGCATGTGTTAGGTGAATTGGTGACTCTAAATTGAATGAATGTGAGAGTGAATGGTTGTCTGTCTGTGTTTATCTCTGTATCAGCCCTGCGACAAGCTGGCCCCTGTGTACCCTGCCCGTGGCCCAAAGTTACTGGGATAGGCTCCAGTCACCCGCGAATAAGCGGTAGACAATGAATGAATATGCGGTACACGTAGTAACCTGTGGTACATGTGGTAACCTGTGGTACATGTAGTAACCTGTCACATACACAGTTGATCTCCACAACACTACCAAACTCCAGACTGCAGACTCCATATTTCTGTTTAGCTCAACTATTACAGTTGTAAAAAAGTGCTTTGTGGTATATTGTGATATTTTGCGGGCACAGTATTAAGCATCATAATTCTTTATAGGTATCAATACATTTGTGACAACATCACGCATAATTATTGAGCTACATCTGTTCTGGTGGCAGGCCTATTATCAACACTAGTGTGGCTGCAGTTCCCAGGCTGGCCACTGGGGGTGGTGCTGTTTTTTGAGCAGATTAATGTAATGTGTTTTTCCACTGATTAAACTGTGTCAGTTCAGCACATGTTCTCTCTTTTTAACAGTTTACATTCAGGAGTTTTCATTTACTTTTTTGGTTTTGGGAAGTAATATTTTACTTAACAAATGTTTTATTGTTCAAAGACAAATCTGTTCTGTAAATGTTTAAAAAGTTATTTAAATCTGTTGGATTAGAATGTTTTCTTATTTATTTATTTATATATGGTTTCCAAAATTGAAAATTCTCAAAATTTCCAAGCTTAACTTCCCATGGAATATTTCCAGAAAATTTACCGGACATTTTCCACCCCTTTGCAACCCTAGCTATTATATTATATATTATTATTATATATTATATTATATTATATAAATTTGAGAAATACTTGTTATGTAAGAATCTTAACTATTGGTAGGCCATCTGCAGTTATAATAACAGCAAATAACAGCAGATTTCCTAAAGTCATCGGTGGGTATAAATATCTGAAAGACATTGGAGAATTTGTAATTTGTGTGATAATAACTGTGTGGGAGATGGATTTCATTTCTTATTTGAGCGCAAAATCCTGAGATGATGAAATGTAGAGACAAATATTTGCCAAAATTGTATTTAAAGCACCCAACAGTGAATAAGCTTGTAATGTTACTTCAGTCTGAAAAAACAAAAATTATTTGTAAGCTTGGTGCCTTTTTGAAAGGTGTTCTGCCTTTATATCAATGAATTACTGTTGTCCTCCAGTGTATACGACTACTTAGTCATGAGCAAATAAATACATGAAATTAAATGAAATGTCATAAAACTGTTTTCCTAAAAGGTCCTACTTTTTTTTTTTTTTTGCTTTGCAGAGAACGCAGGATTAGGTGTCTGTCGCCTCCTGCTGGGGACTGGACAGAGTGTAAAATGGCTAATTAGCATGGCTATTAGCAACATGATGCTAACAGCTAGATAAATGAGCTGACTGCTTCATAGTGACGGTGGTTTAAGGCTGAAATGACCAGAATGAGTCCAGTGATGGTGTATGGGTTTTAGGAACACGCAGGAGCACTTCCTGGTTTCACGTGTCTACATAGAGCTGTTAGACTGAGCGTTTTCAGCTCTTGATATGGTCAGCGCCTCAGCATACAGGATTAAACAAGCATGAATGAAACAAAATACAACTCCAGGTATGGTTTTGAAGAGGAAACAACAGCTCAAAAAAAGTCAGTTTAGCAGAAAAAGAGAGCTTTAAAACAAAAAAGAACAAAAGAGCACATTTTAGCATCTGTTTTTCAAAATAAAAACACTTGTGACTCGTGCGGGTAGTATGTGGCGCAAAATAGCAGCTCACTGTGGTGACTCCAGAGCTGTGGGCTGTAGATGTGTAATGGCAGTGATAGCAAAGGAGGAGGAGTGTTAGCGGAGGATTAAAGAAGCACACAGCTGAGAGAAGGAACTGCCAGGCGCCGAAAAGAAGAAGGAAGATGTGGAGGAGGAGGTGGAGGACCGGGGAATGCCTGAAGAAGAACCGTGGGACGTCTGTAAATATGTGCAGAAGAAGAAGAGAGAAAAAAAACATGGAGGCTATTAATACATAGACAGACTTCACCTGTCGCTAGCTGGTGTTAACACTTAATAACAAAACAACACTTAGCTTTAAAAATGATGGAGGAGAAGAGAAGAGGGAGGTGGGATGGGACAGGACTGGGGGGGGCAGCGCTGTCTCCATGGCAACGTTCCCACCGTGCAAAAAAGAAAAAAATTAATTTAGCGGTAAAGAGATTTGAATCAGTTCAGTGAAGCTGAGCGAGGCGGAGACGAGCATCAGCAGCTAATATCTGATTATTAAAGAGAAGGAGAGAGATAATGGGCAGCACTACGGCTGAAAACCCGGGGTTAAACATGTAATAGATCAGCGGTGCTCAAACTGTGGGCAGGGGGTAGAGTAGGCGGTACGCAGGCGACTTCTGTAGTTCTGGTTTACTTTCATCTAGAGAGAGAGAGACTGTTTTATTTGTGCTCAGGGATGAAATTTCAAGGTTTAGTCCTGGTTAAGATCAGGTTTGGTCCTAGATTAGTTCTCATTTAGACCTGGTTTGGTTTATACCTGATTTGGTTCTGGTTTAGTCCGGGTTAATCTTGGTTATGTGCTAGTTATGTTCTGGTTTAGTGCTGTTTTTGTTGTAGTTTGGTCCTGGCTAAACCTGGTTTACTCCTGCTTTAAACCCAGTCCTTAGTTCCTGATTAGCTTCGGTTTAGTGCTGATTTTAGTTTATTTTTCTTAATTAGTCATGCTGGTTTAGACCTGGTTAAGTCATAGTTTGGTCCCGGTTTAGTCCTTGCTTAGACCTGATTTTGACCTGATCTAGGCCTGGTGTTGTTCTGATTTAGTCCTGGTTCAGACCTGGTTTAGGTTTCACTCTGGTTTAGCCTCAGTTTAGCCCTGGTTCACCCCATAGTTTCCTCATAGATTAGTCCTGGTTTAGTCCTGATTTAGGCCTTATTTATTAATGGTTTAGTCTTGGTTTAGACCCAGGTTTGTCCTTATTTAGTAATGAACGACACAAAATTGAACAAAGTCTGAATGCACAAAATTCAACATACTAAAATAGTAAGCCAAACCCAAACGTGAGGATTTAACTGGGACTAAACCTTTTCTTTTCCCAACAGAAATCTCCACAGTGAATCCTCTAACCCGCTCCTCTGCATCCTCTTCTCTCACACCAACAAAACTTCATCTACTCCTTCACTACATCTATAAATCTCCTCTTTGTTCTCCTCCTTCTACCCATATATTCACTCTCCCTCCTCTGTTAATGTCCAAACCGTCTCAGTCTGACCTCTTTGATTTTATCTCCAAAAACATGAGCTGTCTCTCTGATGTTCTCAACACTATTAAAGAAATAAGGTCAGATTTAAAATAAAAGATTTCTGTAAAGATTTGAAGGAGTGGATGAGTTAAAAACTGCTGGGTTGAGGAGATGCTCTGACAGAAAGGCATTAGCGTCGGCTGCTAATACACGAGATTATTAAAGCTAATGATAATGAATCCCACGTATCGTTAAAGATGGCCGCCGCCGCCGCTGCTGTGGGCTGCTGCTGTGACAGGCCCATCTGCACTTTATGATGTTTATGTAACATGTTTTAAATGACTTTACACAGCGGCTTTACAGCTCTGCCTGGGGCGGTATTAGAGGTTTTACAAGAGGGGGACTCTGGCACTCAAATATTAACTTACATTACACATGTCATTGTTAGACACAGCCGTCGTGAAAACAGGAAAATGTGGGGCCCTGCGTCAAACCGGCTATAGTTCTGGGTGTATCCGCCTCAGGCTCAAAGCAGCTGGGATAGGCTTCATCCCCGGTGTAAGAACAGTGCGGCTGACAGAGGCTTTTTTGCAAACACCTATTTATAAAGACATCAACAGTGGGAACACAAAAACATCACATCTGATTATCATTCGCTGCAAAGCTGAAGAGTTGCTTTTTCTATTTAACAAATACACAAATGCTAAACTGAAATTAAATTCTTTACCTAATGAAGACATTACATACTGAAGAACAAAGTGGTCCCATGATACAAACTTGTGCATAAATAACACTTGCTAGATAATGTTAGCTACCTATAACCTGCAAATCTAATTATGCTTGAACATTAACAGCGTTAGTATGGAACTATTACTGTGACTTTAATTTATTATATATATATAATAAATGTAATTTTGTTAATACAAACTCAGTGAAGTTTAATTGAATCATGGCTTGACTTTAACAGGCTGCTGAGTGAGTTTTATGGAGCAGTCCTCAGATAGTACAGATAATACATTTGGAGATGTCACGTTACATTGTTCTGCCGAATTTTAACACATAACAATCTATTAAATTTTCCAAATTTTGAAATCTTTTGCATGCGATGACTCTGTGTAAGACATGACTTGTTTTAGGATTGGAAAATTTAGTGTTTTATTGTTTCCAAGCGGATGAAGCAGTTTGTTTTACCCAACATCAGTCCACACGCCCAACTATGATGAAATACTGACTGTATCTATGGTAGCCCTGCAGGGACTTTTTTTTTTTTTTTTTTTTTGTGAGTGCGTGTGTTTAAACAAAACAAGGGTTGAATCTTGTGTTTGGTTCATACAATTTAAAACAAAATGGCCCAAAACCATCTTGCAGAATTGTACGTTCAGATAAGAAATTTAACATTGTTCTTCTGCTTAATTTAAAACAATAGCTGCAAGTAGAAAGTTGTAGAAGTTGTTAGAGGTTTACCAGATAATATGTTAAAGTTGGCAAACACACAAGTGACACGCAGTGACACCAAGTGGGGATCGAATTTTATACCAAGAGTTTTATTTTGACACACTCATACTGCCATACTTTTGACTCATGGGCTCCTCTTTGATGTGCAGCACTGTTTTACACTGCATCTTTAACTTGTCTATTGACTAAACCAGAACCAATCCAGGACTGAACTAAATCCATGACTAAGATAAAACTAAACCAAGTCTAAACCAGTCGTATTGTCAGACACTGCCTCTGTACAGTTTTGTAACCTGAGTTTCCTGAGAGAGAGCCTTGTTTATTATGCCACGTCCACAGTTTTAACATTTTATCCCCACACGCGCCATAAATAATGCCCCAAAACCTTTCCAAATAATGAATTCAGTGAGTGCGAGTGAGTGGAAAAGCCCAATGGTGGCTCTGGTCGTAGAGTTTTAACACTGCGACAGAGACCAACAACATGACCTTCTCCATGGTTTATACTGCCGCTGTAAAAGTTAATCATATGCACCTCAATATTAAAGGCCTGCATCTGAAATATCTTCTTACAGGACACACTTTCACTCTCAGGTATATAATGTGACATAATAATGCATATTTTATTTACTTTTCTCTCAAATAGTTGAACATTTAAATAACAACTTTGCACAAAAACTTTGATTCAAATAATTTTTTTTTACAAATTACTATGAACTGTAAAAGTAACTTGACTTGTCTGTGTGTTGGTTACATGCATTCAACTGCTTCATGTCATTTTTCTGTCTTATATTAATATTTAGAATATGCAGAGTGGAGTTTTTGTGTAAGTTTAAAGGTCCCCAATTCTGCTAAATCAACTTTTTTGAGCTTTTAGCCATGTTGTAATGTTGGTTGCCCCTCAAAAACAGACCTGTAGTAGTGTTTTGTTCCATTCATGCATGTTTGAGTAATCCTGTATGCTGAGGCACTGCCCTTCTCAAGAGCTGAAAACACTTAGTCTCACAGCTCTACGTAGACACGAGAAACCAGGAAGTGCTCCTGCACGTTTCTAAAGTCTTTCTAAAGTCCATACAGCATCATCGGACTCATTCTGATAATTTCAGAGCTTAAACCGGCGTCACTACGAAGCAGTCAGCTCATTTATCTATCTGTTAGCGTCATGTTGCTAATAGCTTCACAGGCAGCATTAAAAATACCACAAAACAGTTTAAAATAGACAAGGCATGATGTAACTATTATAAACATTTATAAAATCCACATCCATCTGGTAAAAGTAGCCTATGTTTTAAGAAGAGACTTAAAAGGAAAAACAACTGAGCTTTTTTCCCCATTAGTTTTCAGTTGGGCCTCTGGAACCAGTAAAAAAACCTTTGCCCAAGGATGTTAGAGTGCACCCTGGGACATCTGATGTTAAAATCTCTGCGATACAGCTGGGAGCCAGGCCATGAAGCGCTTTAATCAGCAAAATCTTCAAAAATATATTCTAAAACATACTGGGAGCCAGTGTAAGGAGGCTAAAGCAGGGATTATATGATCAAATCTATTCCCCACTGTCAGCAGGGGGCGAGAGACTCCTAATCCAAGCCTTCTCTGCAAACACAAACAGCATTTCTACACATACACATTATTTTAGGTTATAAAACATGAAATACTAATGCAAAGGTCCAGAATTATTTCAAAAAGCCTGCAAAAAAGCATAATATGTCACTTCTATTTACAATGAATTCTGCTACACCAGCGTTCAAATTGTCTTTCTTTATGTGTGGGCCCCAGTTAGTGAAGTGTTTAGCTCTCCTGCCTTTGGTGCGTGAGGTTAGGGGTTTGATGCCCAGACATTCAGACAAAAATACAGTATGCGCTAGAGCCCGACCAATATACAGCTCATTAGCAAATTATTGGTTATCGGCAGAAATCTGGCCGATATCCGCCGATATAAACAGTACTAGTCTTTCTGGAATAAGACCTGTTTACTTGCAAATAATGGCCTTCTGCTATTTGTGCAGCAGAGGGCGCTGGTGTTTCCAAACAGTTGGGCTTTTCATAAGAAACAGCCCAAATTACCCCCTCATGGCCTGAAAAGCTCAAAAAGGCAATAAAAAAAAAATATTCTACTCATTTCTCTGCCATAAAACCTCATAGAACAAAAGTTCAAAATGCACTTTGTAGTTCTCCCCATGCTCTACTTGGAGAGCAAGTTTAAATGAAATTTAAGTGAAACAAATTTAGTTATAGCTAAATAAAAAAATAAATATAATACATAAAATACATAATAATACTCCCCACACCAATACTCACTCCATCTACATAACAATCGGGATAAAGAACAATAAGCAGCTTACTACAACATTTTAAAAAGATGTTTAGTCTAATAAAGTGGTGTACACGCCATATTCATGTAAACAAGAGCAGAAAGAAAAATGCTTAAAATACTTTTTCCTAATGTATAACTGTATCGGCCGATGTATCGCATATCAATATTATTATTTTTGGTTACCTAATATCGGTATCGGCATCAAAAAATCCATACCAGTCAGGCTCTAGCATGTGCCTGTGCCATGGCCGGATAAATGGGGAAGAAATGGCACCCCGCATAAAAAACCTGCCAAAGTAACCATGAAAAATGATAATGGCACTGAATGTTCTGTGTTTACACTTTTCACACCAATGAAAGACATCCCTGCTATAAATATCACTTGACAAAAAACAATGTGCCATCAAAGACTAAAAATCAGCTTGGTTTCCCCGCTCCGTGTGGACAGGCTCTATTGTTAGACCTGTGAAGGATCTCAGCGCGGCAGCCTCTGTGGGTCCGGTCCAGCTGAGCGGTGTGTGTTTTTGGACGTGGCCCCGCTCTGGCTCTCATTACCTGTGGACTGAACACACACCATCTGCACCACTGAGTCCCATCTGGGTCCGCGCTCGGTCAGAGAGGGACTGGCCTCAGCAGCACCACCTGGACCTCCAGACATCACACACACAGCATCAGTCATTCATTTTTTATCACCTCGTTCTGCACCAGAAATGGAAAATAAAGGAAGAAACATTGGCTGGATTTTTCAACAGCAAACCCTTAGAGCTGGCTTTGGTAATTGCCTGGCAACTGTATGCGCTGTTTGAAGCAAAAAACACTCAGACACATTTATTATACCAGTGATTCTCAGTCTTATCCCTTATAATGACCCACTTTACAGAATTTTTACTTAATACTTTTATTATGGCACTTGTAGAAACCCAGTTCTCAATTCACAACAGATCATAATTTTGTGTTGAAACAATAGCTCTCTCTGAATTTGATGACTGCAACAGATCTGAAAAAAGTTGGAGCAGAGGCAACAAAAGGCTGGGAAAAGCAGTAACATCAGCATTTTGCAGCTTATTATGTTAATTGGCAACATTTCAGTGAGATGTCTGGATATGAAACTAGATCTTAGAAAGGCAGAGTCTTTCTCAGAGACAGGAACATTTTCATAAGTCACTGTCTCTGAGCACAGTTTGCACAAATCCAAGTTATAGCTGTAACATGTAAAAAAAAGAAGCATGATCCAGAAACATGGTAGAGAAGAAGGCCCAGAGCTTATTTAAAATGGACCGGGGATCAGTTGTGTTAAAGGGAGAAAAGCAGAGCCACTGTACAGCTTAATGCAATCCAGATTAAAACTCACACCTCAGACCTGATATTTATAAAGTTTATGGTCTTTATTTCTGAGCAGCAGCCAACATCAGAGTCGCAGCAGAGGAAAGTGTGCCTACGCATGCACATTCAAACTCACTCGTCACTTTAATTTCTCCACTCTGCTGTGGATTTTCAGCAACTCTCAGGGCTCATTTATACTCTACTTTGACGTTCATATACCAACGGCACGTTCTGTCCGTCTTCTGCATTCATTCTGTTGTACTTTGGTCCGTTTCCCCAGAGCTTGTGGATACGGACGAATGGAGCAGTGCGTGTGTTGACCGTTGGGGTGAACACCGCTCAACAAGTCGCAGCAGAAGAAACGGCTGAACTTTTTAAGGACTGCCACTGCTACTTTGGCCTCATTTTCTTGGCTCTTTTTCAATAAATGTGGTGTAAAAACTGCCGTCATGTTTGTTGCTGTTGCTCTTTTTCTTCCGTCTTAGTCAACTGTCGCCGATCGCCCCCTACTGGTTATTTAACATAGCATTGTGTATAGACATAGAAATGGTTGTAAATATAAATGCTGTGACAATAACAAAGCTTGTAAAGGACAGATCTTGATGAGAGAAAATTTTGACGAAACAGCCATTAAATTTATATTTCAGGTGGAAATATATAGACGCACCTTTACAATTTGGACATTTTCTTTATTTTTTAGTGTGAAAGCTAGTCAAAACTGACTTCTGGAGCCCTGCGCAGATGAACTGTGTGAGGTTATGGAGCATGTCCTCAACCTGAGCCTCAGGCTGAGGGTGGTACCACAGCTCTGGAAGAACTCCTGTGTGGTACCAGTGCCAAAGACATCACACACTAGAGCTCTCAGCAGCTACAGGCCGGTGGCTCTCCCACCTGATGAAGACACTGGAGAGACTGATCCTGGGACACCTCCGCTCCATAGTGAGACCCTCCATGGATCCGCTGCAGTTCGCCTACCGACCTGGCATCGGAGTGGAAGATGCGGTCACGGCAGCATTGTGAGGATCATGTTGTTTGATTTCTCCAGTGCTTTCAACACCGTCCAGTCGGTGCTTCTGAAAGACAAACTGGAGAGGGCTGGGGTGGACCTTCATCTGGCAGAGTGGATTCTGCACTATCTCACAAACCGGCCCCGTTTGTAACAGCCCGGGACTGTGTGTCTGACCTGCTGACCTGAAGTGTGGGGGCCCCCCAGGGGACTGTCCTGGCTCCCTTCCTCTTCACCCTCTACACTGAAGACTTCAGACACAACATGGACAGCTGTGTTCTGCAGAAGTTCTCAGATGTCTCCTGATCACTGAGGACGACGATGTGGAGCACAGAGGACTAACGCAGAACTTTGTGGACTGGTGTCAGCAAAACCACCTCCTGATCACTGCAGGGAAAACCAAGGAGATGGTTTTGGATTTTCTCAGACACCGGTCTGCTGTCCCCTCACCGGTGAACATCCAGGGAACGGACATTGAGAGAGTGGACTCTTATAAGTACCTGAGTGTTCACCTGAACAATAAACTGGACTGGACTCACAACACAGACGCACTGTACAGGAAGGGTCAGAGCAGGCTCTACCTCCTGAGGAGACTGCGGTCTTTCAGAGTGAAGGGGGCACTCCTGAGGACCTTCTATGGCTCTGTGGTGGCATCAGCCATCCTGTACGGTGTGGTCTGCTGGAGCAGCAGCAACACAGAGAGAGAGAGGAAGAAGCTGGACAAAGTCATCAGGAAGTCCAGCTCTGTCCTGGGCTGTCCTCTGGACTCAGTGTGGGAGGTGGGTGACAGAAGGGTCCTTGCAAAACTGACATCCATGCTGGACCAGGAGTCACACCCCCTGCAGGACGCTCTGTCTGCTCTGGAGAGCAGCTTCAGTGACAGACTGCTCCAGCCTCGCTGTGTGAAGGAGAGATACCTCAGGTCTTTCCTTCCTGCTGCTGTCAGACTCTACAGTGAACAAATGTAAACTGCTCCCATTACTCCTATACTGCTATATACTGTACATATTTATTATAGTGTATTCAATTTGCTCATAGTCTATTTTTAGTTTATTTGGCTTAACTTGTTGTAGTTTAGTTTAGTTTAGTTTTCTGTTTGCCAGACTGGTCTCTGATACTCATTTGTGTTCTTGTGTGATGCCTCTGTGTGTTACTGCTAACTGTACTTAACGCTGTTGAAACAATGCAATGTCCCCACTGAGGGACTAATAAAGGTTTTCCTATTTTTATTCTTATTTCCCTGTGTTGCTGACGTTACAAGAACATCTTTCTAGTAGTTGTTCCGAGACCATCTCCGCATTGGACCAGTCACCTTATTATGATGTCATAAGTCTGAGCCTTAGGAGTACAAATTTATGAGAAGGGTCTGGCTTTATTTTTACTATTGTCTAAACATAACCAAATAAGAAAACTTTACACCCAAATTAGCCAAAATGTTGACTCTGCCTGTACTTTCATCTGACAGAGCTAAAAATACCAGGATTTTTTTTTTTTTTTTTTTCAGATGCACCTGTTTTCTGTTGTTTTGGAGTTGAAGTTTGAAGCTTTTCTCTCAGAGCAGAGACTGGAGCAGGAGGTGCCACAGGGGAGCGCCGGTGCTATTGTTGGCTCTTCCCAGCGCGCAGAGGGCTGTCGGGGGCGAGCCGTGTGGGGGAACATTTGACACTCTGTTAGCATGGTGATAGCTGCTACACGCTAATTAGCATCTGTTTGTAGCTCGTGCAGGTTCAGAGCGAGCGAGGGAGGGACGGATGGGAAGAGAGGAGCGATATTTTAAAACCAAGACCAACCTTAAACCTGTGGCGCTGTGGAGTTGATGTTAAATGGAGAAAGTCATGCTGCTTTAAATTAGTGGCTTCCAAAGACGACTGGAGGCATATACTTCTTGAATATTTGATTACCATTCCCTTTGTGTTTGCATTTTACTGCTGAAAAAAAGTGTTTGTGTATAAAACCATATTATCTTAAAACCTTACCTTACCTTATCTGTGCGTGTATTCCCAGTTCAGTCGTTGCTAGGCTAAAACAGAGCGTATTTAATAACTTCTCTCACCTGATTAATGGCGTTTAGTGCTTTTCTTTGTCACCTGTTGATTTTGCAGAAGTCTGGGTTCAGTCGTCTGTGGGACTTTTATCATCTTGTTGCCATTTTTTTTATTATTTTTTTTATTTATTTACAGGTGCAGACATACCTACATGTAATACATAAGACATGAGACAAACAAAACAATATTATGACTTACAAGGAACAAACAACATATAACAGATGTATATAATAATATGAATATGAATATATATGCGGATATTAATATGTATTGATGTAAAAAAAATATAATAATAAAATAATAATAATAAAAATAAATAAATAAAATATAATACAAATATAATAAAGATAACAAATGAATAAATAATAATAAAAAATAATAAAAATAATAATTTCCTTATCTTCTATGTGGGTAAATACTTAATAACATTAAAAAAAAAAAAATAATAATAATAATAATAATAATAATAATAATAATAATAATAATAATAATAATAATAATAATTGCAAAACAAACAACAAAAAGGAGGAAAGAGAAGAAAAAAACAATAACAATAATAATAATAATAATGAGGAAAAATAAATAAATAAAATAAATTGTGTGTGTGTGTGTGTGGGGGGGGGGGGGGGGGGGGGGCTTGCATCTGGCTATTGTCCATCGGGTCAAACAGGACATGAGACCTGAGCCATCCGCTCCCACCCCACACCCATCACAATGTACCCCATCTCAGGCTGCCAGGCCCATGTCCCGTCCATTCTCATTCTTGTTGCCATTTTAGCAACAGTAAAGTCCCCCTGACGTCTGACGTAATGACCACAGTCAAACAAATCCACTTTCTCCACAAGTCTTTGTACAACTGGCTTCTGCTGCCGTCCCCCGTTCAGAAATAAGTACAGAGCTGCTCATAATATGGCATATTCTGCATAAGTTTGTTTGGGTCAGCACTGCTTACACCGCCCTTTGTTTCTTTGATTGGTTACTCCACCTGTGATTGTCCACCTGCAGTAATTAAACTTAGCCACAAAAAGAAACCAGACTAACTTCTATGTTTAATAGGAAAAGCGTTTCAGAGACAAGAACCAGTTGCACAATGCTATATTTTCAGCATTTTTTTCAGTTTAAAAGCATATCAACAGTTTATTACAACAGAGTAAAGTGGTACAAAAAAGTATCTGGAATGAAAATCTAGGTATCTCTTAATGGTGATTTCATTCCTGCCTATTATTACAAAAAAATGGGTTAGTGTCTCCTAAACAAAGATCCGTCTCCCTGGAGCTTTAGCTTTATGCAATTGTTAATTTAAACATATTTAAAACACCACTTCAAGGCCATCTGGCTCTTGTCAAGTCCTTTACAATCTGTCACTGAAGCTGTCTGCTGTAGTCACTGTGGATGTCTGCTGCCCTCTGCTGGACACCAGGCTCAACCGCAGTTAATCAGTTACACACAGATAGAGGAGATTTCTAAAGCTGGCTATAAGACGTGCATAACTAATGTATACGAAAAACCACTAAAGAAGACTAAAATAATGTGTGGCTAAATTTGCTACAAAATGTTGGTTGTGTTTGTAATTGTCGAGGCAGTAGTCTATTTATTTGAATATATTGATATATTATTTTATATATTTTGCTGCTTTTTATTTACTGTTGTTAATTTTAGCCTACATTTTAACACGTGACACTTCTGTTACTTTGGATGGATAACTTTAGCAGTGTAATACATTCATTTTGCCATTTTAGTTATTATATATTATTTATTATATATATTTGGTTGCTTTTCCCCTCACTTTAGTTACAATTTTTTTGTTATGTTCATTTTTATTTTTTATTTTTTTTATCTATTTGGCTTATTTAGCTTTATTTAAATCAAACATGCTACTTTGATTTATGGTTTGTACTCTGGGTGGCGGTGGCGGAAATAGAGCCCCAAAGTTTCTGAATGAAACGGCGAAGAAGAAAATGCGAGCGGCGTCATTTCCGTAAAAATAAAACAAATGGTTAGCACACAATGCTGTGATGTTGTGTGATTTTTGAAGCCAACTTAACATCATATTAATTATTTAAAAAGCTTTTTTTACTGGGGAGCGAGCCGACTACCACCAGGTGAGCTTTACCGCTTCATAACCAAGAAGCAGCGCGCCTGTTGAACTGCATTAGCCTAGCATATGCTAACCATCTGACGTTTACCTACGCTGCCAGTTCTTGCACCAAAACATAACTTTACCTTAAATAGAGATTAGATTCTTACATTGTGGACACGGGCGGACGTAGATATAATATAACACGTTACCTCACTCTGAAAGCGCGGTTTCCAAAAATTGGAGCTCATTAAGGTGCATGTGTAAAATTAGCTTGTTAGGAAAACTAGCACTGTGTGGCAAAGTAAATTACGCATCAAAGTAAAATCATTCAAAATAGAAAACTATAGGCTGTACACTAAGGAGAGCATGTTTAAAGTAATTGAGTGTAGCCACAGAATACTTAATTGTATCATTATAATTTCAATATTGTCACACTCAAGGTCCCTAAACATCTTAAAACACAAGAAAAGACACTTATACTAGTGTTTATACAGAGAGGACTGGTAACACAGCACTAAAACTGGGATTGACCAGCATCAGGATGAGGTTGTTCTCAGAGTTATTCAGACACAGATAAATCTGTATCAGGTTTCTCATTAGAGCCTGAAAGATACTGACATGAGCTTTACAGAAAACAAGACTGGCACTGCTGGACCAGGGCTTCTTGAACAGTATCCTTAAAGGTGCTATGAGCAGCATGTGTTTTTTATATTTCATAAAAAATTACCCACATGTCCACAGATATGATGTAAACATGTTTAAATCAGATGTTAGTTTTACTGATAACAATGGTACAACTAATTTATTAACAATTAAAAATATATTTTACCTAATGACAAAGGTGTTTTTGTTTACAATTTTGTTTTGGTTCTAAAAATGCATTGGCGATCGTCCAATCAGAAAAGAGACTATTGTTTTGATTTAGATTGCAGTACTGTTTTCAAACCAGTAGGAGTGCATGCTGCTTACAGGACCTTTAAGACATTATTGTAAGCAACTTAAAGCTCTTTCAGACTAGTTCTTTTAAACTGAAACCACAGAGGAGCAGTATAGAGAGGTGTACAGTGAGTTCTGTAAAGGTAGATTTTTACAATGTGAGCACATGTGAAAGCTTCTTACCAGAATTACCTTGGGACGTATAGTGTGCGACACTGGCGATACATCACAGAGCTGTGACTTAATTTGTTCTATAACAAGCCATTGTCCAGGGTGTACCTTCCTCAAAGCTACCATTACATACTTATTTAAAAATCTAGAATATTTGAAGCCTAGTTATAACATTTTTTTAATCCAGGTTAAGCTGACATGTAGTAAATGGAAGTACTTCACAGGTTAATAGTAAAGTTACAGCTCAATTATAGGTTTAGAACAATAAAAAGTGATGACTATAAATCCACATAGATCACAGTCGTAAATGAATATCTATTGCAACCCAAACCCGTCTTACCTATGACCCATGTTCCTGTTCAAACAGATGGTGGCCGGTGTGACGCTCATGGAGCCCACAGCGAAGCCCGGACCGAGCCAGGTGGCAGATGTGGTGTTTGTGATCGAGGGGACGGCGAACCTCGGGCCTTACTTTGAGTCTCTGAGGAAGAACTATATAATTCCTGCCATTGAGTAAGGACACTACAAACATCTGTTTCAGTATTTTCTGATCACAACCTAATACTTTTTTTTCTGTAGGTATTTCAATGGAGGGCCTCCTGCAGAAACAGATTTTGGTGGCGATGTAAGTCTAAAAGTTCACAGGTTGTTACAAAATGATTAGGGATAATTTTCTGTTTATATTTCTTTTTAAACTTTGATATTTCTCTTTCTAGTATGGTGGGACACAGTACGGCCTGGTGGTGTTCAACACGGTGGACTGCGCTCCTGAGTCCTACGTTCAGTGCCACGCTCCGACCAGTTCTGCCTTTGAATTTGTCTCGTGGATTGACAGCATCCAGTAAGACACAGACTTGCTTTTAATTGCATATGAGTGTATTCATATGGAAAATATACATACTCAATATATGGTCACATTTGTGTTTCTGTTTTAATATTAAATTTAACATAAGATTAGATTAGATACGACTGCATCACAAAAATAATATATGGCACTCAGCATGCAGCGGTAGTAAGGTGCAAAAACAAAGTATTTAAAAGGTGTAACAAGCTCAAACTGCTAATGATAACTAGCATATGTACGTATAAAGTTCTACAAAAATTAGTGTAACTACAACATAACTACATAAAAGACGTATATCCGATAAATATGTGTGATATGAGACGATTTGATAGTGGATAAGTTGAAAGTGTTGACAATATGTTAGAGCTGATTACATGGTTAAAGTGCGGTCGTAGTAATGATCCTGAAGTGATCTTTATGAGAACAGTTTCTAACACATTTTCCTTACAAATGATTGACTGTCTTGAATTAGTTAATCTGTAATTTATGTCATTTTTGTGAGTCAACATAAAAGTATTGTAAGCAGCATGCGCTTGTGCTGGTTTGAAAACTATACTTTAGTCTAAACAAAAACAATGGTCTGTGGGTCTTTCTGCTTTTGTGATTGGACGATGCAGGGTTTAGAACTAAAACAAAAAATGTAAACATAAACAACTTGAGCGTTACGTTAAATCATTTTTAAATTGTGAATAAATCAGTTGTGCCATTGTTATCAGTAAAAGTATTTGATTTAAACAGGTTTACCTCATATCTTGGGACACGTGGGTAATTTTTATGAAATATGAAAAACATACTGCCAAAAGCACCTTTTGATAGATTTTTTTCTTTCCATTAGAAGTTGTAGTAAGTAGAAGCTGTATATAACAATACAGTTCAATTATAATATGTTGAACTCTATTTTAGTGTTAGTTAAGATAAAAAAAAATAACACACATTGTTAAAAAATCTTGCTTTGTCCCTTCGCAAAGGTTCATGGGAGGTGGAGCGGAGAGCTGTAGCCTGATCGCAGAGGGGCTGTCTGTGGCTCTGCAGCTCTTTGACGACTTTAAGAAGATGAGGGAGCAAATGTAAGTCTTAACTCAAAATATGTATCTTCACTAGGCTCCAGCAGCTGAAAAGGTTAATCTTCCTTTTGTCTGCATCTCTTGCAGAGGTCAAACTCACAAAGTGTGCGTGCTGCTCTGTAATTCTCCTCCGTATCTGCTGCCTGCTGTGGAGAGCGTCAGCTACACCGGCTGCACCGTGGACAACCTGGTCAAGATCATACGAGATGTCAGTAAATGCTTCCGTTTCTCAAGATGTTTCTTTTCTAAATATCTAATCGAATATCTTTTTAAAGTGGCTGAGGTTCTCAAAAGGGCAAGAGTTTGTTAGCGTTGCCTTGGAGTTCATGTTTTGGTTTGTAGGTCTGTAAGAAAGATAACTCAGAAGAGGGCTGTACATAGAATTTTCAAAATACCAGGGTCCAACAAATCTGCTTATCCTGTGGCAGACGAGTAAAGTTACCCGAATATTTGTCTATCATTAGAAAAAGGCTGTGTGACGCGTCCTTGGACAGTTTTTATGCCCAAATCACACTCACCTTCTTCACGCTTTAAAGAATGGATAGGCCTAATGAATTAAACTAGAAATAGGGCCTACAATAAAAGAAAAACAAGCACCTAGAAGGCTAACCAAGGACATAATAATAAAAATATGGAAGGAAAAATACCATGGTCCACTGGGTACCTTTAAATGAAAAGATAATTATTCAGTATTAATGTTCCTTTGTATGTATGAATCAAATAAGTAACAGAATAAATCATACAAACTACTGGTTTCAATTTTCAGCTAAAAATGTTTTTTTATTCAACATTATTGTGTTTTATGATTGTTGAAGATGAATTAGCTCACATAAGCATCCGAAAAAGTATCGCTCAGGTACCGATATCAAAAACCAGGTATTGTTTAAGGACTGGTATTGAAAAAATCTGAACAGTACAAGGAAAAATTATTAGTTTTAGGGTGTGGGTCCAAATCACTGCCTGTGCTCAGGAATTATTATAATAATTCTACACGATTGCAAGATAGGGCCACAGACAATTCTTTACCACTTAGTGAAGTACAGTGGGTTTATTACTCCCTCCATGTTTTGACACAAACTTTTCTCCTGCTCACTTTTAATGTTTGTCTTGAATGGCTGTTGTTTAATGCGTTGTATTTCAGCTTAGTCGTAGTTGTTTTTTTTTTTCAAATTGAGGCAGTTCATTCTTATTAAATTGTTAGTGCTGTCTGTTTTGTGATTGGTTGGATGCTTATTCAGTTGCTTCTATTTGCTCTGCCCTCTGGAAATCAAACTCCAGCTGACAGACACCAGATTAACTTTTTTTATAGAACATAAAAAATAGGATGACTTACCTTATTCAATATTAGTCTATGTTTCTTCTGTTTTTAGAGAGGGATCCATTTCTCTGTGGTTGCTCCCCGTAAGCTGCCAGCTTTAAGGGCCTTGTTTGACCGAGCGTCTCCAGTGGGCGGCGCCGTGGAGCCCATCCCAGACTACAGCCAGGAGGCCTTCCACATGGTGCTCATCAGAGGCATCTCACTTCCAGGTCAGAAATCTCCCGTCTCTTTTGATTTAAGAGGATACTCCGTTGTTTTGTGAGGGCTCTTTGAGATATGCAGGGATATGTAATGTATTCTCTGTGAATTTACTGTGAATCTAGGACTGCTTTAGAGTCAGACCAGTATTAGATTTATATGCAGCTTACATCAGTGATTAGTGTCAGCTTGGAACCCAAAGTTTTGTTGAGACCCACTTTAAAGATACTTAAAATCGACTTTTTTGAGCTTTCTACCATGTTATAATGTTGTTCGCTCATTAAAAACGTACCTGGAGTTACGCTTTGTTTCATTCATGCCTGTTTAAGTAATCCTGTAATCTCTAGCTCTGAGTTTCTGAGGTCTCAAAACGCTTGGTCACATGAACCGCCGCCCACTCCAGGAAGCACTGACCAATCAACAAACCCTCTACATCCAGTCTTAATTTTCCAAAAAACGGCGCATGCAAAAAGTTTAAGGAAGTGAAGTGCTCATTTTCTTTGATTATGTTCAAAAGACTACAACACTCTGCTGCCCTC
Organism: Bostrychus sinensis; assembly: GCA_020698575.1. Lineage (NCBI taxonomy): Eukaryota > Metazoa > Chordata > Actinopteri > Gobiiformes > Eleotridae > Bostrychus > Bostrychus sinensis. The sequence goes on along the minus strand of CM036253.1, from coordinate 8,409,219 downwards.
TTCTGGTCTCTCGTCACTAGTTTCTGTATAACACCAGTAAACATTCTCTTTTAGTCAGATAATGTTTTTAAAGTTTGTAAAATGTGAAAGTCTGTACTAGAGGTGACCAAGACTGGTTTAAAAATATGAATAAAAGCAAAATATAGGCCCTCAACTTAAACTTAACCTCCTCAACATAATCTAATCCATGTCTCACATAGCATATGCTGAAACTATATTTAGGGCATATAGTGGCAGAGTGGTTAGCGCTCCTGCCTTTCAACAAGGATGTCATGGGTTTAATCCACTGGCCTGGCGAGCGTGCCACACCTAAGGCCCATAGTTGCTGCTGGGATAGGCTCCAGCCGCCCAACACATAGGAACGAGTGAAAGAAAATGACAGCCACCCAGTTAAAAAAAAAAAGCATGGAAAAATAAAACATTATTCTTAGAGGTAGTACTTTCACTTTCCAGTTGTTCTTAGTGAAATATCTGCTTGCCTCTTCACCTCTTATGGGCTCATTTGTAAAAAACACGGCGCACGTTATTTAGTTATCATTGCATAATCGAGTATAGAGGAGCAGCGCTGGCCCCATTATATCACCAGTATAGCCGCATTAGGAGCACTTCAGCTCAAGTGCAAATTATTCTATATCCGTTCCCCGCTTTTGATGAATGCTTTAAATCGTTCACACTTTAATGAATCTCACTAATGGCTGCAGATAGATAGGCCCGGCTCTGAATTTAGTTAAAAAAAAAATAGACAGTGCTTTTTGGCAGAAGTTGTTCCTCATATTCTTTTGGCTGGAGTCCCATCTGAATTATGAGAGGACAATAATGATCTCGGACGGCTGCTGTAATGCAGAGTTTATCATGAAGCGCTTTGTTGTTTAAAGTACTGCATAAATATAGCGATAGACGCTTACACAAAGACACGCCAGGCTCCTAGTTTGAAAGACGAAAAATATCTTTGTTGACAGTATAATAATTGTAGCAGTTATTCTTGTAAGCTTCTATTTTGACAGATAATCCCGTTAGAGTCAGGAGTGACTGGAGCCTATTCCTGCAGCCATGGGCCTTAGGCAGGGTACAATTTACTCTCACTTTCTTTTACTTTGGGCAAGTAAGGGGCTGTTTAGACGAATGCACAAAGGTTTATTGCCGTTTGGTGTTTCGTTTTCCGAATCCGCAATCTTTTGAAAACGCTGAAAGAAATATTTTGGTCTCACAGTGGAAGCCGCTCCGCTCTCATGTAAACTGACTGTCACTGAAAAGATGACATAGCAGCCCTGATCTGAACAGTGATTGGCTGTCTGCTGGGCGAAAGTCAGCTGACCCGTGATCGCACGCTACAAGGCTTTTATATTTAGTCATTAACTGTCAGTCATATCTGTATAAGTACTTTCCTTTTTTAAAAGAAAACAAGAAAACTTAAAGTAGTAGGAAAGTAACAGACAGGAGCTATTACTTCCTCTGCTCTTTACTCACTGTGTGGTGCAGAGCATTTGCAGGGCCCACAGCGTCGTTTACTGGACAAATACGTGTACTACTCTTGTTTTCTTCACACCTCAGCGTTGTAAATGTTGCGTTTTCCTGGCCAGCATTGTCGTTAAGAAGCCACAGTAGGACACGCAGACTCCACGCAAAGAGATCATGTGACAGCCGGCCGGGGGAACGATCTCACAACCTCCTCCTTGCCACCTCTTCAAAAAACATGGCAATGTGTGTGAAGTTGCAGATTTTGTGGTGACCCAAACTTAGGTTCTGATCCATAAGTTGGGAAACATTTTGGCAGACCCTTGACTTTTTGTGTTGTCTCAGTGGTGGCGCCTCCCTACAGATATTACGTTTTTTGCTGAATACAATTTAAACCTCTTTGTCAGTGCATTTTCAGGATTCTTATAGATCATAGATTATCTAAACACTGAAACATTATTTGTAGTCCATAGTGGCAGAGTGGTTTGCGCCGCTGGTTGTCATTGTGTCTGTGAGCCATGCGACTAAAATTGTCCAGAGTGTACCCCGCCTAAGGCCCATAGTTACTGGGAAAGGGATAGGCTGCAGCCACCCAAAGTAATAGAGATAAGTGGAAGAAAGGTGAATGAAAGAAACTATATTTTTTCACAAAATATAGGGAGAACTCGACCTATAGTTCACTGGTGTTACATTGATGGGAAAGTCATGGGAAAAGGGAGAAAAAGTGCACATGTCTTAGAACTATGGCTTATACAAAATAGGACTAGGGCTGCACAATATATCGCAAAATTATCGTTATCGCAATATCAGCAAATGCAATATCTGTATCGCAAGAATCTAAATATAACGCAATAACGCTGTGGTTTTCCATCTGACAGAGATTTACACTGAAGAATCATTTTCCACCAGAGCCTAAAAGAACATGTGTTGTGACTAAATAAAAATGTTTAAAAAGTCCAGTTTTAGTGGTAATTTAATTAATTTAGTCACAGCTTAGCCTTGTTTTATTCCTGGTTTAGTCTGTGTTAAGTTTTGATTTTGTCACTGTTTTGACTTGTAAATACAGGAACTTACATTTTTGTGAAATGTAGTGAATTTAGCTTACTATGTTCAAAAAGTAGGCTCTATTTTCAAATATCGCAGTAATATCGTTATCGCAATTTTCAATATAGTTATCGAATATCACGTTTTCTCCATATCGTGCAGCCCTAAATAAGACATAAACATTTCATGTGTTGAAATTGAGATGTTATACAGTTTCATGGGAAATATAGTTAAAGGTGCTATGAGCTGTATATATTTGTATGTATCCCAAGACATGTAATCACGTTTAAATCAAATATTCAGGTCTTCAGCAGCACTGCATTAAAAGCAGACATGATTCTGTGTGTTTCCAGCTTCCTCAGTCGGCGGATCAGGCGCCCTCAAACCGGTACTCACTCCCCAGGCGCTTCCATCTGTACCGACCATCGGAGCAGCCCCTCAGCCCCCGTCCCACCTGGGCGCCAATCACCCGTATCAGGTACAAGCACGCTCACCTATCACATTTATTTAGCTTATATTTCAATTGAATTACTGAAGTGCTCATAGTGTCGTACTGTCTCACTTCTCTCTGCTGCTCCCAGACTCAGCCGCAGTTGTCTTCTGCTCACCTCGCTGCACAGATCGCTGTGGAAGTGGCCAACAACCAGAAAGCACGTTGTAAGTCACAACCTGTCTTCAGCTGGACGTTCGAAGGGCTGTGCTAATGTTGTGTTCCTGTTATGGGTTGCAGGGGACCTATCGTAGCTACTGACCCATTGAACTGACACTTGTTTGAATTCAGTGTTGCTTGATGTTGACCAATCAATGGGAGCTTAATATTAACATCTAGATGGCAGTATTGAGGTCTACAAGGGGTCAAAATCCAGTGTATTCTTTGTGCCAGTCCCAAGCCTGGATAAAAGGAAAGGAAGGGTGTAAAACTTATGCACACGTGGCGTTAGGGCTGCTCAATTATGGAAAAATGTATAATTATGATGAATTGGAAATACGATTATTTAAAAAGATTATTTGCGCACTGCCAAAATAATAACCTGTAGAGGAAGAGTAGTTTTATCTTTTCTTTGTGTTATTTGATTCATTGAGCCTAGTACTTTACTAAGACTTTGGACAACGTTCTGGACAAAGACAGTTAATTCATCGCTTTTTCTCGATTATATAGATTTTGTAATTGTTTGGGAGCCAAAATTGTTATCAAGATTACATTTTGATAAGTTTAACAGCCCTACCTGAAGGCAGGTGATTTGCTGCGACGACCGTGGAAAAGGAACATTTGAAAGGAAAGAACAGGGGTGTATTTTTGTTAATTATTTTCCTTTTTTTTTTTTTAACCAGTCCAAGGAATCAACCAGGGCCCTCCGTTCGCCAACCAGCCCAACATGGCGGGTGTGAAGCTGAACCAACCCAGTATCTCCACAGTCACCACAGGGTCCACCTCCCTGATGTCCCAGCCACCGGTCCCGCCGAACCAGCAGCAGCAGCAGATCCCGCCCCCAGGACAGTCTGTGGCCAATCAGCAGCAACAAGCACCGCCTCAACGGCAGCAGACACCAAACCCGGGCGCGACAGCCACAGGACAGCCCAATATGGTAATTGTCTGTGTGAATATTTGTAATTTTGTCTCATGTTTCAGTTTTCCCACATACGGTAAATGTGGTAACATCAAGAAACAACTAAACAATTGATAGAGACCATGTGTACATTTTAATATTTTTTTAAGTACATTCATTTGGTAATGTGTAATAGAGGTCGACCGATATGGGTTTTTCTGTGGCCAATGCCAATACCGATTTTAAAAAGTCAGAGCAGCCGATGGCCAATAAACACTGCCCTTTTTTGTTTTGGTCCAATATATATAGGGCCGATTTTATGAAAGAAATTGATATAATATAGCCATTTGTTTCAGTAATGCTTATTAAAGCATAAACAAATGTGTTAGATTTGGACAGTGAGGTTTTTTTTTTTTTTTTTTTTTTTTTTTGAGAAAACCAAGTAGAGCTTGTCGAGAGCTACAAAATACACAAAAAAGTCTTAAATTTAAAAATTTAAGGTCTTAAAAAGTCTTAAATTGGGTGAGATTTTGAGTATTAAATCTTAAATATGTTTAAACAGGCCTTATATTTGTCATGTTGGCTAGATTTAATGCAATGACCTGTGTTTACTAGCATATTATAAAATGCCACTTAAAGGCTTTAAGTTGTATTACTATTGCTAATACAAGATCTCAGATCTTTTCTTATCTAGAGCAAAAGCTTTGCTGCTCTCACTGTCGCAAATAGTCACAATTAGTTGGCATAGCCGTGTTTACAACTCAACCTTTTGTACACTGCCTGCTTATGAAATAGGTCTTAATCTTCTTGAACAATGCTTTTAAAAGGTCTAAAAAGTCTTAAGTTCAACATGAACCCTGCAGAAACCTTGAAAATATTTTTAATACAGTTTTGAGCTAAAGCAAAGATAAAGCGATTTTGGATGTTTCCTTTGAACTGCAGTGTAAGATGCCCAAACTGCTACAAGATGCTGGGGTCCTTCAGTCACATGGTTGCCCGAATGTGTGCCTGACCAAAAATCGGCAAAGAAGTGCAAGAATTGTCTGATTGCAAAAATCAGCCGACCTCTATTGTGTAATGGCTTTGTTAGATTTTTAGGCCTTTAGGTATTATATGGGTTAGATTTGTTCATGATAAGGATCGACAGGATTAGGAATGAGTCCATCAGAGGGACAGCTCATGTTAGATGTTTTGGAGATAAAGTCTTGGAAGGTTTGAACATGTACAGAGGAGGGATAGTGAATATATGAGCAGAAAGATGGAGGTAGGAGGCCTAGAGGAAGACCAAAGAGGACATGAAGTTAGTTGGTGTGAGAGGATGCAGAGGATTCACTGTGGCCACTCCTGAAGCAAACGCACCACAGAACAAAAAGCCTGTTTCTTTCCTCGTGATTGTAAACACTATCAATGTTTAAATCACATTGGTTTTGTGAATGGAAGTGGCCCAGCGAGTTAGTAACAGACTTTAATCTGCGTTGGTGTAGTGATGGCAGCTGTAAGCGCCGTTTTCTGGCTAAAGCTCTCTGAAGTCTGGTATCAAAATGAATTTTAAATGTTAGCGCTACTATCAGATCAAAACCACTTCCCTTTTTTTTCCCTCTGAAAGCCGTTGTGGTGGGTGTAGAGTCAGTGTTGATTTTCATTCTGTTTTTTATCTCTATTCTGTTATCTTTGAACAACAAATGTAAAATAAATACAGAAATTCAAAGGTTTTTGGTCTGTACTTGTCACAGTGAGTAGATCTGAGTGATTATAATTATGTATGTTCTCGTTTTGTTGACAGCCTGGAGTTTCTGGAGCTCAAGGAAATGCAAACCCCATGGGACAGGCCCAAGGACCCAATAAAGTTGTAGCTTGGACCGGAGTCCTGGAGTGGCAAGAGGTAACGCTTTCTAAATAAAACTTTATCTCAAGTACCTTTTACTTTGATTAAAACAATTAATGTATGGGCATAGTCCTTACATTGCTTGTAGTTCATTCATTCATCTTCTTCTTCCGCTTATTCTCGTTATCAGTCACAGATGCTGGAGCCTATCCCAGTAACTTTGGGCCTTAGGCGGGGTACTCCCTGGACTGTGATTCTTTAGGTTGCAATTCGATTCAATATCTGTTTGATTTGATTCTTAATATCAATTTAATAATAAGTAAATACATAAATAATTAAAGCTAAACTACCTGATCTTGCATCCAAGTGGCGAGAATAAAGTACTGCAACTTTCTAGTTTTCCCCCTCCCTCTTCTGTGCATATAACGCACAGAAACCAATTACTAGCTACTATATTCTATCAAGATTTTACCATTTCTTACCTGCCAAGAAGTAAAAAAGCTAGCTCTGCATCCAGTTTTAGACCAATGTGATCTCGAAGCTCTCTCCATCTGGTGAATGTGTCGCCGATATTTACTCGTGTTTTATTTCTTCTCACGTTTCATAAACGCTTTACTTCTGTCTTCTCAGTCTCCAGTTTTCTTTTTTTTTTTGGGCTGTTTTGCTATGTAAGCCGTAGTAGCTAGGGCTGGAATAGATAAATGCTTGTGTTTAGTGCTCTTGACTCTCAGCAAGGAAGCTGTGGGTTTGATTCTAGGTTTGGCCGACTACGATCTCTCTGGGTGGAGTCTGCAAAGTTCCTTCCATTGTGTGTACTGTATGTTAGAAGAATTTGTGAATCTAAATTGCCCTGTGTGAATGACTATGAGAGTGAATGGTTATGCGTCCATACTTTTCTCCTGAGTGTCCCTGCAAATAAGTGACTATTGTCCAAGGTGTACCCCGCCAAAGGCCCAAAGTTGCTGGAATAGGCCAATAAACAGTCCAGTTGTCAAGATGTAATAATTAACAAACAGGTCTAGTCTTAGACCTGCGTTTTGGAGCCCTCTGTTGATGTCTGTGTTGGATTTATGACTGCGGTAAGTCATAATAACCATCTATAATCGATTATTGTTCTCTGTGAATAATCGCGCATCATTTTAGCCTCTTCCTCATTGGTTTCACTCAAGGGCAGATTGATTTAGTTTACACTGGAGCTACCGCTGAGTTCAGGAAATGGATGTAAATGACTTTCATGCCACACTCGCGAGGCCGGGCAGTGTTTGTGTTCGGTGGACAGACCTGGGGATCAATCTAGCCCATCGACTGTGAGCTCATTCAGACCCTTCTGTTTGTCACAATTATCGGAGTCAGTCAAATAAACGAGAATAAGATATGCATGAGAAGGACATCTTTAGGGTGACCTGGAAAGTTTACAAACATTTGCAGGAATACATCACTGGAAGAAGATGTGATGCTAAATGTCACCGCTCTGATAGTATTAACAGTTTAACAGCATTTTCTGTTTAGATGAAAAAAGATTACATAGATTTAGTGTCATGTTTTGTCTAAATAGCCCCATCATTTCTTAAGTCATAAAGGCTTTTCTTGGTAACTGGTTTGGGCCTTAAAGCTTAACTCAGTGACTCTGCTCGTTTCTTCGCTCTTTTTGCCTTTCATTTCTCTATAAAGCTCCCCCTACAGTTCGGAGTAAAGCAGTATTGTAAACACTTACAAGCCCAGTTGACTCCTGTGTGACCCCTCGCTCGTCTTTACTTTCCCCTCCGTGTACCTGTACAAAGTTATTTTCTTCATTTGGCCGCACTGGCACGGAGAAAGTCGAGAAATAAAGCCACCGCTGGCTTGTTGTTTTGCAAACCGGGATGTGCCGCTTTCTCATGAGACTCGAGACTTCTGTGACTCCGGGTCGGCAGTGCTCACTGTTGCAAGTGTCACTTTCAGCCCAGAGCCACCAGGGGGAGCTGCTGCACACTTCATTTACCCCACAACAACTCATTTAACCATCACACAGACTCAGAAACGGTTTATTTAAGGTAAAAAACTTGAGTTCTGCTTTAATAAGTTTAGACTCCAAGTATGACTGACCCTCACTAATATTATTAAATTGCTTGCACTTAGAAAGCCACATTTTTGACTCATTGTTAAATCTGCTTTATCTGAAAACCCTTTTTCCCCAACAACAACAGTAACTGCAAAATGAAGTTTAAAACATACCTTAAATTTCTAGCTCTGAATTCAGCAATTGATAAATGTAAGCTGATGAGCAGAAATTTTCCTTATTTAAATGCACGAGCGTGATTGTACAGCTTCTGGTATGCACTGTTCATTTTAATCAGCTTATATAAGACCATCTCAGTTTTCTATTACTGATATTTTCATTATTGTGGTTTGCACTTCTGCCTCTCAGCTCTAGCTTGTTTGCCTGGCCTGCCAGCCCCTCCTACTTTATTTTCAAAAGCAGGAAAGTCTGGTTCCTCAGCCACAGGAAACCGTTCCCACTGGGTCAATTTGGACCTGGCCTATCACAGACGTTTATCTGCAGCACGTCTTACAAAAGCAGACGATATCTCCTAACAAAAATAACCAAGATGGCGAGGCTAATACAGAGCGAATTTAATAACTTCTCTGACCTGATTAACGATTAGTGCTTTCCTTCGTCCTCTGTTGATTCTGCTGAAGTCTCTGTTGTTGTTCAGTCCTTTGTGTGATTTTTTTCTTTGTCATTTTAACAACAGTAAAGTTCAGCTGACGTCCGGCGTGACGACCAAATTCAAACAAACCCACTTTTTCCGCAAGTCTTTGTACAACAGGCTTCTGCTGCCTGCTGTCCCTGTTCAGTGTTTTATGGCAAAACCAGAAACAATCCGCCATGTTTGTTTGGATACAGGTCAGCTTTTTGTTTCTCTGATTGGTTACTCCGCCTGTGATTATGCCGCCCATAGAAATTAAACTTACGCGACGGTTGTGGGTTTGATTGTGCAGGTTGTACTCAAATGAAGGCCCATAGTTGCTGCCATAGACCCTTGAAAAGAATAAGCAAAAAAGATGAAAAAAAACAACAAAAACATATCGTCACAATTGCTTTCAAGTAATTAAACACATATCCCACAGTATTTGTCTCAAAACGTGGAGAGGCAACACACAAGGTTAATAAAGTTTTAGTCATACTCCTATGTTACTCTGCTTTGTGTAATGCACATTTACTTTACAATTATAATAGGGATGTAACTGTATTGATGTATCGATTTTTTTTTTTTTGCTATTATACAACTACATTGATACACATGACCTTGTATCGAACCGTATCGTTTTCTAGGAAGTATCGATTGATAATATCAGAAATATTGAAATTTGGAATTTATATGTTAAAATAAAACCAGATATGGCTTTTTGGGGATAAATGCTGTGTTTTTAATTACATAAAATGTTATATTCATCTTTTCTTCACTCTCTGTCTGCTGGACATAACCAACTCCGGCCGCGGTGCTACATTTGAGAGTAAACTTTTATGATTTTTGGCAAAAAGTTGCATCGATTATCGATACGAAGGTGTTGAATCGTATCAATCGTAACGTTCTAAATTAGCCAACACACAACACTTCTAATCGATACATATCATATCGTTGCAAAAATTCATCGTTACACCCCTAAATTATATGCGTGGCATCGGAGGACAATCACTTTGAGACACTATGGACCCACTGTCCCAAAAGCAGATGCATTGCCCTTTGTATCTTGGTCACTTTTTGGCCTTCTTTAACTCCTTTGTAACCAAGGATGTATAATGATCATAATGTCCTGGAATACCAATGGCCTTTAAAAGTTCAGAAACCAGTTTTTGGTGGAGAGGAGACACTGTTACAAATGGCTGTAGTGGTCACAAATTAACAGGTCACTCTGCTACATTCACTTATCAGTTTTTTAATCCAGGGAGTGATTTGTCCTTAATGTTTAACGTCGTAGGTTTTGCACCGGCAGCAGTAAAACTCATTTGAGGAATTAGTTGTTGATAAAAGTCTCCCGCGCTCTCTGCCAACTTCTCTCCGTGCACTGTGATTGCATTGTTAACAACGCCGTGATACATTGCGCTTTGGCCCAATTTCAACCTTTTCTTAACTCCACCTCTAATTTAAAGTACATTAGTTTAATCCGCAATAGTTTTTTTTTGTTTTTTTTTCCAGGGCTGGATCCCCATTTGTGCTTTTGGTGGTCATAAATAAGCACTTTGTCTGTGGAGAGGAAAAAACCCGGCGCTTGTAAAGGGGTGGACTGCGTTGAACAAAATGTGATGAATTGGCGCATTGATTCTGTATTGATTACCGCGAAGATGAACAGCCCGGTGGGATCTGCGCATTAATGTCTTCGGAAAGAGCTGTTAATTTTCTCTGACATTTCGCCGAGGAAAAAACGGATCTTTAAAGGCGCATCCGAGCGTCCGTTTTTTAATTGCTTGTCCTGAATGAGGTCACGGTGGCAAAAATTTAAAAAAAGGGCGACAGAGTGAACCAATACTGGAGTTTTTTTCCTCCCTTCTTTCTTAGCAATCTTGTTCAAGTGTTCCCAGAGGACGAATAGGAGAGAAGTAGCCTCGCTGTCCTTGTCCGCCTCATCACTGAAGGATTGCTTTAAGAGAGGTTTAATCAGACAATGGTTTATCTCACATTGATGATTCATTAAGACGGACAAATGAGGAGCCTAGTGCCGCAGGGCTTTGGAATCGTCATTTTTAAAAGAATAGCGCTACTGTCTATGATAAGTGAATGGTTACTGTAATACACATGAGGGGAAAAACAAGGACAAAGCAAGTGGCCCAGAAGAGGGTTTAGAAAGTTGAAATAGTTTCTAAGCTTTATTATTTTTAGGTAAAATATTAAATACTGTTGCCATATAAGGGGCTATATTCTTCAAAATCGACTTTTCTGAGCTTTCTACCATGTTATAATGTTGTTCCCGCATCAAAAACATACTCAAGAGTTGTGTTTTGTTTTATTTACACCTGTTTGAGTAATCCTGTATTCTCTGGCGCTGAGTTTCTGAGGCCTCAAAATGCTTGGTTCCAGGAAACTTACCAACTAACCAATCAAAAGCCCTCTACATCCAGTCTACTCTCTTTAATTTTTCCAAAAAACGGTGTACAGCTGTTTTCACCGATTCCTCACAGACATTTTTTATTTTGTAGTAAAAATGAATCATAGTTTAAGGAAGTGAACAGCTCTTTATCTCTGTTTATGTTCAAAAGAGCACAACAGAGCAACCCTCTGCTGGTCTCTTTACCTGTTTCTTTATGGCACCAGCAGAGTATTTAAGAAAAACACCTTATTTTAGTCAGATGATGTTTTTAAAGTGCAGTGCTGTTCTAGTGGTGAAGATTGATTTAAAAATATAAATAAAAGCATAATATATCTCCTTTAAACTCAGCCAAACATGTACAAACTTGTAAAATGAAGTGTTTGGTTGCAATTTCAAAAGTAAAAGTGACCACACTGCATTTTTAGGTTATTATTAATAGTTATAGCACTCGCTGGGCTGCACAATATTTCTCATGTTTTTATTGCTGTAACAATATGCATAATATTAGCATAGCAAAAACAGCTTTAACTGCAGTCTTAAGAGTTGTCCATACACACTCTGTTTCTCACATATCCCTTTTATTGTTCTGTGCATCATTGACATCATTTAACTGTAACCTTTGCATACAAAATGATAAAAATAATTATCACTGATATAGGATTGCAACATTTTACAACAAGATGAAGCCTTAATACTTCCTGGCACCAGATGAGAAAATGCCTGGAAGACTTCTGCATTGGCTCTCTGACCTGCAAGAATTACATTTCCTCCACCTAGATAACACTTTCAGTCTTATTACAATGTGTTTCTACTGCACTTTTTGTAAGATGTAAGAAATAAATGTTTAATTTAGATATAAACGCTCCAAAGTTAAAACAAAAAAACAGAACTCCTGCGTCTATATCCAAAAGGCATCACGTGTCACCTAAACCTGAGAAAAGCCATCGATCTCACCTCAGCAGACTTTAGCACATATTAGCAGACTTTGACCTTCATTTTATTTATTTATTTTATTCCCACAGAAGCCCAAAGCCTCGACCATGGACTCGAACACAAAACTGACCAGATCCCTGCCCTGTCAAGTCCACGTCAACCAGGGAGAAAATCTGTAAGTAACTTTCTATACTTTTTTTTCTATTTTAGCTAAGTTAATTATGGATCAAGTAAAAAATTTGTGGATGCTTTTAAATTAATTTCATTGTCAGAGCAGATTTAGCAGATTTCTATGCAAAATTTCTCAGCAAATTTGTAAAATAATTACGCTAAAAATATGAAAACAAATAAAATTATATATAAAAAAACAAATCTTTATTTTGTAAAGTCATTGCTCTATTTTTGGTCTCTTTCAGGAACACAGAGCAGTGGCCACAGAAGCTGATAATGCAGCTGATCCCTCAGGCTCTGCTGGTGAGGACTTCATTCATTTCCTCTCTGCTTTATACTGAATATTATAAATGATGAAGATGTCTCCCAACTCCTCCTCCTCCCTCTCTCTGTAGACGACCCTCGGACCTCTTTTCAGAAACTCCCGGATGGTGCAGTTCCTCTTCACAAACAAAGACATGGAGTCCCTGAAAGGCCTGTACCGCATCATGGCCAACGGATTTGTAAGTTTCTCAAGTTATGTTGTTTTCAGTGAAGCTGTGTCCTCAGTTTTAAGATACATTTTCAGTCCCATTTGTGTTAAAGATCCTCATACATTCTTCAAAACCTGGAAATGGAGATATCACAATGTCAAATTTTAGCGTCACGACTTTTGTGAGATCAAATATTACGATTTTATTGACACCACAAACAGAAACACTGAGCTTTTTTTATTAAATTCTTTTCATGAAATGCTTGACACCTAAACTTTTAATGAATTGTTGTTTATATTTTCCTCTACTTTCAACCTGACTGAGACAAACATATATTATTTGTCAGTCCTGTCTAACAAGATATAGAGCCCAGACCTGGATTGAAATTAGGGATCCTCTAGTTCAGGAGTAAATGCTCTATCCAAAGCCTTTATATCAATGGTAAATAATCTACTAAAACTGTTACTATTGCTAGATGTCATTAAAAACCCCTAATGGTTTAATAACAACTGTTCATAGAGTGAGCCTAATGTATGTATCTTTTACATTTGTTATTCCTTTTTGATTTCATTGATTAGCCTGAAGGACCTTTATGAACATGGACTATTATATCGAGTTTTAACCTTCTCACGCTGCTATAGTTTGTGGAGTTAAACCAAGCTATGTAAGAGAGGATGTCCAAGAATGTTTTTTTGTTTTGTTTTTGGGACATTTTCAGGATTTATTGCACAGTATACAGCGGAGTAGTGGCAGGAAATCATGAGAGGAGAAAGCAGGGAGAGATATTCGGCAAAGTATTGGAGTCTGGACTTGAACTTACGACCGAGATACATCGCGGCATCTGAGAATTCAATTCAATTCAATTCAGATTTATTTGTATAACCCAATATCACAACAAAAGTCGCCTCAAAGGGCTTCACAAACAGTTGATCAAACATAAACACACAATCAGACTTAACACACAATCAGCACAAACAATAACTACATTAAACTAAACAGACCCAGGACACTCCTGTCCTTAGACCGTCCTTCTCGGTAAGGAAAAACTCCTAAAAAAACCCAGCTATGAAAAAGAAGAAACCTTATGGAGCCCAACTGAAGGAGAGATCCTCTCCCAGGACGGACAGGCAATGCATCTAGGACTGTTAGTCCCTTAGTTCATCTATAGGATCATAGATCAGCTCTGTAAGGATTCAGACGAGAGTGGGTGAGATAGGTTGAGGAAGTCCATAGGATGCAGCAGGGACCTCATCCAGACAGGTGAGTGGGGCGAGAATGTATTGACCACATTTGTATTTTTTAACCACAAAACTGTATCTGTTTATATTATATGATTTCTAATGGTAAAATGATGACCTGACAAATCAAGGAAAAAGCCTGAAAAAATTCTTTGAAATATACTTTTTAAAATGTACATCCAGGTATATTATGTACATTGACTCATTTTATGGATAGTTGTTTAAATTAACCATTTTGGGCTTATAATCAGAGGTGGACAAAGTAAAGTTACTTAAGTATAGTTTTTGAGAATCTGTACTTTACTGAGTAGTATTTTTAGGTGCAACTTAGTACTTTTACTCCACTAGATCTAAAAGGTAGATATAATACTTTTTACTCCACTACATTTCTAAAAAATCAAAAGTAACTTGTGCAAAGAAATTGTCTTAAAACCGAAAGACAACTGACTTACTCCCTAAAAATAATTATTTACTACATAATACTACTCAGATTTGCTCTCAGGAACTAAAAAGAACCTCTGGACACAATCTGGAAGTGATTTATCTTTAGCTTTTAACATTATTTGCACGATTCTATAATAAAGCAATTTAAAAATAATGGATTAGTATCATTGTAATACCCAGCCTTATTTATAAAACATATGGCTTTTTTTTTACTGTAGTTTGTCTATTATGGTTTTATAAGTTGAGCCCCACATTTCCTCATTAAAATTATGTTAAAAATTTTATTAAAGTGTATTTTTGGAGCTGTAAATTTGTCACTTGTAGAAGACATTTTACCCAGAATTCTTGACTGCACTCATTTGAAATACTGTTGTACTACTTAAGTATTTTTGAAAGCAAGTAAAAATTTGACTTAGCGACTTTTACTTGTATTGCAGTAATACTTGACCTGGAGGATCTATACTTTTACTCAAGTAATGAAGTTGAAGTACTTTGTCCACCACTGATCATAATGACATTTAGTACTAATAATACTTTTAGTAGATTTTTTACCATTGTGTGATATAAGGGCTTTGTAGCTCAATGGAAAGAGCATTTACTCCTGAACTAGAAGATCCCTTGTCTTAGCTCTATCTTGGTCTTTGTTAGATTGAACTGACACAGAATAATCCAAAGGAAAGACCCACTGTAGAATGATCTGGGTTGCATTTTCTTGTTCCAACTCTAGAGGGGGTTCCTGCCCATGCATTTATTCTCTGTAAACCTGGATAATAGGATTATGAGCATGCTCTGCTGTCGGTTTACTGAAACACTTTAATTGTTTAGTTTCCATGTGCATTGTTAATCAGGTAATACCGCAGAGAAAACTCTAACAGCACCGACTCCAGCTGAGCTCTGCCGCTTTGGCCCAATTTGATTTACAGCCGAGGGAAGGCAGGCGCATTCTGAATTAAGTTAACATCATTTGCATTCAATTTCAGAGCAGATATGTTTGAGTGGGCAGAGGAGCGCGGGAGGAGGATGTCCCTAAACTACAGGACATCCCATAATTACAGCCGGGGGTTTCATATCTAGGTCTTAACCCTTTGATAGGTGGAAATTTTCTTTTTAACTCCCTGGATGCTTGTAACATTTATATCTAGTTAATGTTTTCTATTAAAAGAAAGTCACATCTGTTAGAAGCATCTAGGTCAGGTGGGCTTTTATGTATAAAATTTATTACAGTTTTTTCAAAGGTCCCCTATTAAATATTAAACTGACTTTTTTGAGCTTTTAACCATGATATAATGTCGTTTCCACCTCAGTAGCAGACCTGGAGTAGTATTTTGTTTCATTCACACATGTTTGAGTAATCCTGTATGCTGAGGCGCTGCTTTTCTCAAGTTCTGAAAACGCTCGGTGTCACAGCTCTACATAGACACGTGAAACCAGGAAGTGCTCCTGCGCATTTCTAAAGCCCATCACCATCACCGGACTCATTCTGATCATTTCAGCCTTAAGCTGCTGTCACTACGAAGCAGTCAGCTCATTTATCGATCTGTTAGCATTGTGTCGCTAACAGAGAAGATGTGACGTCACATCAGTGGTCACACAAGATATTTTCAATAGCAAAACAATGGAGCAATTTAGGATGTAAATAACTCGAGTTAGCATTACCACAACAGTATTTTGATACTTTAGTGTGTGATAAGAGTGACAAAGCAGTTAAAAGAGTTGTTTCAAGGCTTGTTTACTTTTTTATGCCACTTTTTCTAATGCAACTCTATGGCATTTTTCTGTCTGTGACCACCAACAAGGCAGATTCATCACTCAACGGTTGTTTTATGATGTAGGTTCCTGATCTCTGTAGCTGTGCTAATTAGCCATTTTATGCTCTGCCCATTTCCCACTGTTGCCAGCAGGGGGCGACAGACACCAAATCCAAGCGTTCCCTGCAAAGTCATAGAAACAGCTCCCCAAATTAAGACATTTACCGTGCATATACATTATTTTAACTTATAAAACTTGAAATACTACTGCAAAACTGTCCAAAACTATTTCAAAAAAAATGAAAAAAGCTTTAGATAGAACCACAACAAAAAGGTAAAAATAAGTCACCTGGACTTGGTTTTTCATAGTAGAATCCTGGTAGTATTTGTAGTAGTAGTAGTAGTAGTAGTAGTAGTCCTGGTACTAGTTCTACTTTGAAAAACCAAATCCTGATGACTTCTTTTTAACCTTTAGTTGTAATTCATCTGGCCTGGATGAGTGGGCGTCTTCACAGACATAATATACAACCTTGAAGTGAAATTCACTGGGCTGTATAATCAACAGCAGCATGTCCCTGCAAGGCTACCATAGCTGTTTAAACATTATACAGCGAGAATGCAATGGGTTCAAAAAGCCCCAAAACTAACCCAAATTATTATACTGTACCTTTAATAATAATAATGACAGTAGTTAGTTTTATGCTGTCAGGATGCTAATAACTTTAGCTCGAGAAATAATTTAATTGATGCCATATCTTTCATCCTCCCTGTGTTATTCTTTTCCAAACTTGTAGAAAAGTTAACCAAACTCTTATGATACAGGTGGGCAAGACAAGGGTGGGAACTAAAGTGACATTTTAGGTTAATTTATAATGCAAATTAGTGATGAAACAAACAAAATGCCAAGGAACAAAGGATTCAGATCATGCAAAAAGGAAAGGTACATGTAGTTGTGGTGCTCTCTTTATTATTATTATTAAGAATTTTTGTTTTTGGTTCAAAGTCCTTACACTTTTGCTGAAAACTGTCCTGTCTGTCTGTTTTTAGGCCGGCTGTGTGCACTTCCCCCACACCACGTCGCCCTGTGAGGTGCGGGTCCTGATGCTGCTGTACTCCTCAAAAAAGAAGATCTTCATGGGCCTGATCCCCAACGACCAGAGCGGCTTCGTGAACGGGATCCGGCAAGTCATCACCAACCACAAACAGGTCCAGCAGCACAGAGCGGTGAGTGAGAGGTTACTGGTTTTTAAGATGTGGTGATGTTAGAGAAAATGTGAGTAGTGTTTGTCAAAGATTTGGATTTTGGACATTTTGAAGGAGTTTGAATGATATTATTGTTCCAAATTTAGCTCTGTTTTTTAGCACAGTCTTAAATTGTTAAAGGTCTGCCAAATACACTTTTTCCCCTCAGTTGAAAATCTGTGTTATTCATACATTTAGCTCTGGTTTAGAACAGGTTTAGTCCTAATTTTAGACATGGGTTAGCCTTAGGCCCTGTCTAAGATCTTGATTTACTCCTGGTATTGTCCCAAATGTGTTAGACTCACTTTGTTAAATGATCAGCCCCCGCCTTTGGTGCATGAAGTTAGGGGTTTAGTTTCTGCAGCCTAATAGGACTTTCCTTAGTCCTGGTTTGGTCATGTTTTTATTACTGTATATTTTTGACTTAGGTAGACCTTTGGTAGGGCCTTGCTTTAGTACAGGTGCTAGACTTAAAACCAAGTCATTATTGGTTTTACTCATGTTTTACTTATGTCCTTCCCGAGTTTAGGCCTGAGGTTGAAATCAGTCCTTGTTTAGCCTGGCTTTAGTCTTTATTTAGTCCAGATTTAACTTATTGCAATTATATCTAGGGCTGTAGTCTAGGATTATTTTGGAAATCGATTAATCTGACAATTATTCTTTTGATTAATCCATTAATAATTGGATAGATAAGTGGTTAAATATGTAAGATGTTTTATAGTTCCTGTTAAAATTTGGTGATAACTCTACTAAAAATCACTTAAAGGGACTATAAGCAGCGTGCGCTCGTACTGGTTTGGAAACAGTACTGCAGTTTAAATCAAAACAATTGTTTCTTTTCTGATTGGACGATCGCCAATGCAGTTTTAGAACCAAAACAAAAAATGTAAACACAAACAACTTGGCCATATTTTTATTTGTTAATAACTCAGCTGTACCATTGTTATGAGTAAAACTGATATTTGATTTAAACATGTTTACCTCATATCTGGGGACACGTGGGTAATTTTTATGAAATATAAAAAATGTATCCCACTCATAGCACGTTTTAATATTTACACAGTTTGAACTAGACGAAGCTACAGATGCGTTTGGATAGGGCATATAAACACATAAAGATATTTTTAATCAAAAATACAAAATGTACAGTTTTAGTAATAAAACCTCCTCTCTCAGCACATGGCAGTTAACGATTAATCGATTGCTAAATTTGTTGACAATTAGGGAAGGGAATGGTATTTATATAGCGCTTTTACTATGACACAAGTCACCCAAACGCTTAATTATTTCGATAATCAGTTATAATCAATGAATCTGATTAGTTGTTGCAGCCCCATTCATCATCGTTTGTCATTTATTTGACCATGAATCAATAACCTTAATACTATTTTAATTACTATGTGTTGCTTATGTAACAAGATGTTGGGTCTGAGGCCTCTTAACTCGATTTGTTCTGGGACTAAGTGTTAAACCCTTTATTTAGCAACATTTGTTCCCTTTTATCACCTCTTTGTCACATTTTGTTACTCCTTCACTCATTTTTAATCTGAGACATTTTACACCCATTTTATTCCCTACGTCCCCTTCATCCTCACGCCCGGGTTAGTTCCCTTTTAGCCTCGTTGTCATCCAAACTTGACCATCTCCGCTAATTCTCCTGGTTAATGACCTCCAGATGTGAGCACAAAACCCCAGAGAGACACTTTCTTAGCTGCTAACGCCGCGCGGAGGTGATAATGAGCGGGAATTACCGAGCAGCGCCTGGGAATAGAGGTGCATTGTCTACGGCATTAAGCTGCATTGTTATTGACATTTCATTTAGCCAGGCCCGTATCTTCACTGCAAACACTCCACTACCGGCTAATGGGGCTAGCCTTAGCTACACTTCTGCCGCATTAGCTCGCAGTAGTGCTCCCACCTCATTATCTTGGCTCTAATGAAAATGTAAGTGCCCCTACGTCTAAACGTTATGGTAAATTTATGGCCTAAGCAGTTGTTTTATGCATGAGTGACGTGCAGCATTAATTGTGAAGCCCAAATTCAAGGTTACACTGGTAATTGTTGCTTAATAACACAACTATCAAACCAATCTGAGCTGTTAGGAGAAGTAATATGGGTGACGAATTAAAGGAAACATCTTAATAAGCAGAGTTAGAGTAGACCTTTTAATCCAGTCTGCACATTTTTGCCTAAAATACATTGTCATAACCACTGTATGCCATGTTTTTGGTCTTTTGTTTTGCTGACTTTTAGAGTGTTACCAGTAGTAGTTGTTATAGATAATAGATAGTAGATAAGATTGATAATACATGCATACAAAACAATATCGCAACACTGAATTTATTAATTTTATTATTTATTTTATTATTAGGCAGCAAGCAGGGTACACTCTAGACCAGTGGTTCTCAACTGTTCTGGCTTCAGGACCCACTAACACTCTATAATGACAAGCCGTGACCCAAATAAAAAGATATTGAGAAAAATTAAGAGATATTTTAGGAAAAATTTAAAATAATGAGAAAAATTTTGAGATATTTCAGGAAAATTAAAAGGTATTGAGGAAAATTAAGCAGTACTCACATCAACTTAGGTATAACAGTAACAATAGAACTGTATTTTCTGCGCTGATTGAATATTATTCTATTCTATATGTCTCACACTGCCACCTACTGTCGGGGAGTGTAAATTGATGATTTAGTTTTAAAAATTAAACTTTCTTTTTTTGTCCTGGCAAAGGCCCGCGACCCACTTTTGGGTCCCGACCCACCAGTTGGGAACCACTGCTCTAGACTATTGGTGCATTCAGGTGGTCCTCTGAAAATCGGGAAAACCTTTTTCTGAGTTGAAAAATGCACATGAATGCCTGCACAAGTCAGAAAAAGAACTTGGGAACTTGGGTCAAAACCTGCTGCCCGACTTCCCTTCCTGACAACTGCTTCATGGACATAGCATCAAATTTACTCATCATATTTGTATAGCACATTTTACAAACAAGACAGTTTCCAAAGTGCTGCACATAAGACAATAAATAAAAATAAATTGCTTAATTTAGCTCCACTAGTCCCCATTAAAATAATAATCAGTAAAACCAAATAAGAGCAATACAATAAAATAACAATAAAGAAGTATAAAGCCAATAAAAACAAAATAATATAAGAGACCCTCTATAACAGACACAGGATTTATTCAAAAACACAAAAGTTACATTGTGTTTATCTCTGAGTTTACTGCTCACGTCTCGCAGTCTTTGAAAGCCACAGATGGCAATTAATCGATTGTGAAATTAGTTCACGGTTATTTCAATTATCGCTTCTAATCAATTAATCTGATTAGTTGTTGCAGTTCACTTCATCCATCCACATTGCTTCTCATTGTTTAACTGAAAGGTGCTATCGGTTGCTGGTATCGGCGCACTTTTTATAAAAATGAGTAAGGCTGTGTCCGTACGTCATCGCTAGCCCCTAACTCCTCAGTCCTTATAAAGTCCAGGCACTATACACCAGACTATACAGTGCACTCAATTTGTGAACAATTCGGACACTCACACACTATTTTTAACTCGGTGTTGATCACTTGACTCTGGCGTCTGTGTAAAAAACAGTTTGGTGAGCTCTGCTGATAATGGATTGAGCCCGACCAGAGTTTAGCAATAATTTAGGATTTATAGATTAAATAATAATCATACGTGTGATATTTAACATGAATGATCACTTTATTGACTTTAATTATTGCAACTCTGTGCCTTAAGAGGGGAAGCTGTCACCTGTACAGGCTGAGGTAAGCTAACGTTAGCATTTTTACACCGTAACAGTTTACTTAAGAGTTATTTATTCATAAATACGACCTGACAGAAGTAAAAACAGTTCAGGGTCTCAGACTGGGTTCATTCAGACATGTTGTGTTCAGTTTATGGACCTGCCGCGATCCCGCTGTTCTCCTCCAAAATTCTCAAAGCATTCTGGTCTGTACTGTCTAGTGACCATTGGTGTCCACTACTTTTCAGAATGCATTGTGGGAAATTTTGAGTGCACTATTTTTTATCCACTAGACTAGGGCTGCAAGTAACGATTATTTTGATAATTGATTAATCTGTCGATTACTTCTTCGATTAGTCGTTTAATAATCGGATAGAGAAGTGTGAGTAAAATGGTTAAAAACTTGAGGTGTTTTATAGTTTTTGTTAAAACAGGTGATAATGCTACCAAAAAATCACTTAATTTTTACAAAATTAAATCAGACAAAGCTACAAGCATGCTTCCTGAAGATGTTTGTATAGAGCATATACACATAATATATCATCTGTAATACATATATGATATTTTTAATCAAAAACACAAAATGTACATAGTTTATAACTGTTTACTGCTCTAGGTAATAAAACCTTCTCTCACAGAACATGGCGTGTGTCAGAGTCTATTAAATATCCCAGTTGGCGATTATTCGATTACTAAATTAGTTGACGATTATTTTAATAATCGATTATAATTGATTAATCCGATTAGTTGTTGCAGCCCTACACTAGACATTTGGGCACCACTAGAAAATGGCGTGACCACTACATAATGCACTATATAGGGATTAGGGATGATATTCGGACACAGCCTAAGAGTTCATGCACACAGTATTAAGGCCAAACTTCCTAACTGAAGCATCAAATGCAACAAAACTCACTTCAGATGACTTTATTTTGTACTCATCGACCTAAACATCATCTTCTTCACCGTGATTATTACCTGTGCAGTGCCGTTTAAAAGCACAGTTTTCTCTTTAATTATCAGTCAGTCTGTCTGGAAATCACAAGCCGACAACACTCGCTCAGCACATTTGTTTCAGTTTTTGATGAACGTGTTAGATCCGGGGGGAGATAAGTGTCCATGTTGCATATTTCTGGCAGGAAAGAGCTGGAAGGCTTTAGAATGAAGTGCCTGTACGGAGCAATAATAAGCGCCGCGCACAGATTTTATTTCTTTGACAACACATCATCGCTCTGTTGTTTGCGGCTACATTACACAGAAGGGCCATAAAGGCGGCTACAGTGAATTTTCCAGCACATATCTGCGCACAAATGGACAAAGCCTCCCCCCATTCTGCCTGTAAACTGAGTGACGAGCTCTACATCTTTGTGTTGGCTGCAGAATAAGGGCTAGCGTGACTGGAGAGTTAGACAATGTTCAACTTGAAGGGCTATGAAAAAGCAGTGTAGTGATTTTTTTACTTTGTGCATTTGTCTCAATAGGAAACGGTAAAAAGGCAGTTAACCAATGAACATTAGAGACGTAGCCAGGAGCAGCATAGCAAAAATCTATTTTAATTGTGATGATTATGGCTTACAGTTACTAAAAAATAAAATCCAAAACTAAAATCCAATGTCTCATAAAATGAGAAACATTACATATAATAGCCACTTTTCTGCCGCCGCTGATTCAGTGTTGACAAAAGACAGTTATATTCCTGTTTTAGTCCTACGATAGTTTAGGCTAGTCCTGGATTAGTCCTGGATTAGTCCTGGATTAGTCCTGGATTAGTCCTGGATTAGGCCTGATTTAGTCTTGGTTTAGTACTGGTATAGATTTGATTTAGTCCTAGTTTTTGTACTGCATTTGTCATGATTTTGTCTTGATTTAGATCTGGTTTAGTACAGGTTTAGACCTGGGTTATTCCTGAATTAGTTTGGGTTTAGTCTTAGTTTAGTCTTAGTTTAGATCTGGATTTGTCCTGATTTAGTCTTGTTTTAGACCTGGTTTAGTTCAGAATTAGTCCTGATTTAGTTCCAGTTTAGGCCTAGTTTAGACCTGGCTTAGTCTTAGTTTTTGTCCTGATTTAGTCTTGATTTAGACCTGTTTTAGTCCTGATTCAGTCTTGGTTGAGTACTGGATTTTTCCTAAATTAATCTTGGTTTAAACCTGGCTTAGTTCAGGATTAGTACTGATTTAGACCCGGTTTAGGCCTAGTTTAGACCTGGATTAGTCTTAGTTTTTGTCCTGATTTAGTCCTTGTTTAGACCTGGTTTGGACCTGTTTTAGTCCTAGTTTAGATTTGTCCTGATTTAGTTTTGAATTAGACCTGGTTTAGTTCAGGATTAGCTCCGGCTTTATCCCTGGTTTAAGCTGATTTTAGCTGGTACGTGGAAAGCCAAATATTTCCTGAGGCTGTACTTTGTGTGAGAGGTTTTGGCCCAGATAATGTCCTCTCTTTCACTGATCATTCTTGTTACAACACGTTTACTTTAATAACATATTACTATATTAATGTATTTCCAACATTGATTATTTTAAAATCATTTCAAACCTATTTCCCCCTTTTTAAGCTTTTGACAGCCAGTACACAAAATGTTCCCGTCAGTCTTGTGTGTGTATGAAATATGCAGAGCCGCTTTGCCCATATATTAACTTTACATGAGACACAGCAGAGGAGATGGATGCCGCGACCGCCCTCAGGGACCTGCTCCGGTCTCTGCCCCACAGTTCACTACAGGTTATAGTCCAGCGTGCCCGCATCAACATTTTACTGTCCCGGCCTCGGTCCTGTTTCGCCTCGGGTCATAGTGGTCCACTGATTAGCCGTCCCTTCTGCTCTATGTTTAGAGAGATGCTGCATATGGTTCTCATAACAAAAAAGACTGGAATCAGCTTTGGGCGAAGTAAAATGTCTTGCTGTTAATATTATCACAGTTTAATAAGTCTGAAGAGAGTTTTAAAATTTCTCATTAGCACTAAAGGATTAGCATTAATGTTTCCTTTTTATTCCTTTGCAATTGCATTCAAATTAAGTTTGGTCTGGTTCTAGTTTAGTCTTCGTTTTCTTCAGGTTTAGTTTTGGTCTCGTCCTGGTTTTCTTCAGGTTTATTTCTGGTCTCGTCCTGGTTTTCTTCAGGTTTATTTCTGGTTTGGTTTCTTCAGATATATTCCTAGTTTAGACCTGGTTTTCTTCAGGTTTTGTTCTGTTTTAGTCGTGGGTTTCTTCAGGTATTGCTTTGATTTAGACCTGGTTTAGTTCTGGTTTTCTTCAAGTGTAGTTCTGGTCTAGTCCTATTTTTTGTCAAGTAAAGTCCTAGTTTAGTCCTGGTTTTCATTACATATTGTTCTGGTTTTAACCTGGTTTAGTTCTGATCTGTTTGTGGTTTAGACCTAGTTTAGTCCTGGTCTAGTTCTAGTTTAGTCTTGGTCTAATCCTAGTTTAGCCCTAGTTTAGTAGGGATGTAACAATAACCAAATCTCACGATACGAAATGATTACAATATTAACCTCACAATATAATATTTAATTAATGCGATATTGTGGAAATGCTCACGATAACAACATTTATTAAATAAAAATGCCCTGCCAAGCAATATTTTGTTTAATCTGATCTAAAGTGTGACAGATAACTTTTCCTCTGAATCACACTGGTTTTGTCTGACAACAAAAAGCTTTAACAGCAGCAGAAGGCTCCTGGCAACAGGTGCCAGGAGCTATGGCCATATAAGGAACTTCCCCTTTACGTCAGTGGCCATGAGGCTCCGTAAACAAACAGCAGTCTCTCAGACAGCACTGCTCAGGAGTCAGCACAGAGGAAAGTGTTCACTGTTTGATTTTATCCACAAACTCCTGCTCACATCTTGAGTTTGTTTAAACGATTTCCAGACCAAATCCTGTCCACTCCTCGGAGAGTACGGAGACCAGGAGAGAGCAGAAATGAATGAGCACGAAGAAACGTGGTGCCATGGATGAACGTTAAAAGTTTATTTAGTAACTTTTAGTGTCTTATTTTCTAACCTTTTGAATCCTCCACTACACAAAACAGCCGTGAGTCTTGATATTTGCTTATTTATTTTGCTAACGCTACTGAAAACACTGCCTTCCTTCTCCATGTTGGGTCATATGTTGGCTGTGCGCAGGCTCTAATGGAGCAAAGGATCATGGTCTATGTAGTTTTGTAACAAAACTATGCATTTCTGATACAGTTGGACTGAAGACGGACTATAAACCTGCATGTAAACGTAGTGAATAGCAGAGGGGCACACGCTCTCTCATATTAGGATACTGGCGATTATCTCTGTAAACTGTTATGACTATGATAAAAAAAATTGCAGTAATCAATTAATTTTTACTGTTTTCATGGCCATGAGTGATATAATTGTATATCGTCTTACCCCTATTTGTGATATTTGGACCTAATGCTAATTCCTCCATTGAAAGTGTATTGTGCTGGATGCTTAGCTTATGGCACCATTTTAGTAAAAGGGCCTATATATGAACTACTTTTAGCTCTGAGAATCTCTATGGATCCCAGCTCTGAAAAATGACCCCATAAAAATGAGTGGAAACCCTGACGTGCAGCCACGCCAAAGCAGCATGTAATGTCAAAACAAACACTTTAAATTCTACACTGCGTCGATTACATTTCTCCTCGCTGCCTCCTCTCATCACTGCTTGTTTACTCACTTCACTAATTTTATGTCTTTGCGAAACACGACAGCTCTATACGTAACTCCAGCCCACCCGTGTGTGTGTGTGTGTGTGTGTGTGTGTGTGTGTGCGAGCGAGAGAGCTAAGCATTTACCGAAGACATTAAATTATGATGAAGATTTTTCCTCCCTCTCTTGTGTATCATTGCATATTCAACCCTGCATTGCTAATAGGGAAGCGCTACAGCAATCTTAACATAATTAAAATTTCAATTTGGGCTCAGTAGTTAAGGCTTTGCAGAGCTTCAGAGCTGGAAAAAAAAAAAAAAAAATCAGTGTAGTGGGTTGATCCGGCTCAGGAGCAAAACGGAAATGCACAATATTTTCCTTATTGTTATCACAATACAGCATTCATAACAGCAACATTTAAATCCCAAGAAAAGTAAATATTTATTTTGCATCTCATGTTCTGGTCTGGTCCTGGTTTAGTTCTATTTTAGGCCTAGTTTTGTTTAGGTTTAGTTCTGGTTTAATCCTGAATTCATCCTGGTCTAGTCCTGGTTTAGTTCTGGTTTAATCCTGAATTCATCCTGGTCTAGTCCTGGTTTAATTCTGGTTTACATCGTGTCTAGTTCTGGTTTTCTTCAGGTTTAGTTCCGGTCTAGTCCTGGCTCAGACCTGGCCTGTCCTGGTTTTCTTCAGGCTTAGTTCTGATTTAGTCCTGGTTACATTCTGGTCTAGATCTGGTTTAGACCTGGTCTGGTTCTGATTTTTGTCCTTGTCTAGCCCTGGTCTTGTCCTGGCTTAGACCTGGACTAAACGCTGCAGGAGTAGACCTTTAAACTAGGACTCTGGTAAACACCGGATCTAGTCCTAATTTAATCGTGGTCCAGTCGTAGTTAAGTCCTAGTTTTTTTCTGGTTTAGTCCTGGTCTAGATGTGGTTTAGTCCTAGTTTAGACCTGGTTTCAGTCCTGGTTTAGCTCTCTCCACCATATTTATTGCATATATTGCTCATGTTTCTAATATAACTGCAGTAAGTCTCTCTGTGAGATTTCTCAGGTTACTGGGTTAAGGACGGGGAATAAATCATGACTAATGGATAAGGATGGGGGGCAGCTGTTGTGTTCGTCTGAAGACCTAATGCTGCGCTGTAGACGGTGGAAAACACACAAAGCGTTAGTACAATCCCAGCGTGATTTCAGATCTAGTAAGATGGATGACTGGAGGAGCCTTCCATCCGAGGCTGTGGTTAATAATTTGTGCTCAGAGCTGGGCTAAAGCAGGCTTCGTTCCTCCTCTGTCTCTCCGGCGCAGAGCAGGGCCACACCTCCACAGCATACAACACTAGGCCTACTACTACTACTACTACTACTACTACTACTACTACTACAGTTTTATAACTAGCTTTTACTTTATCTGTCCCCAGAACATAACTGCATTCAGGAATAACCTAGTGAGAAGTAAAATACAGCTGCCTATATACTTTTTTCCTGAAAGTAGCTTGTCTTTAATAAAAAATGACAATAAACCCGCTCTAATTAAACATTTCTTATTGTTTTACATGCTAATTTTATCTATAATCATTTTTAACATATGTCCTTGCTTGGGCTTCTCCCCCACACATAAGTACAAGCCTTGAACATAGCAAAGAGCAAATACATACAAATGCCCAAAAAAATGTGACAGGCCTCAGTTATCAGAAATGTCACTACATCAAATTAAGGAGGCCTCTGATCTAAAACATAATTATACAAATAAAGTCAAACCTAAAAACTCTTGGTCAAGAATTTGGTTAATGGGAGAAATTACAGTTTCCGCTCATACACTCATTGTTATATATTAAAAAATAATATATTACTTATTTTATTTTATTTTATGAGATCATCTGGGCCTCACTGCCGGGAAAAAATCTGGCCCTTGGATAAATGTAGTCAATGAATAAGCGGAAAAGGATGAATGAATAAGTAACCCCCGTCACTGATGAGCCACAAGTGGCGCTGCCATAAAAGCGACTTCCTGCAGCTTTGCTGTCGGCTGTGCGTGGCTGGGGAGGAGCGGCTTGGAAAAAACTACGCATAACTTAATGAAAACTTCACATAAAGGTTTCAAATTCAGCGGTGAGTCTGTACATTGTCGTTATATGAATCCTTCTGTCTAAAGAAGTCAATTTGACCGCTATACAACAATTTTAGTCTCGTTTGTCCCACTATGCCACCTCCGCGTTCGCGAGTGGAACTCCATAGCGGAATTTTGCTATTTCGTAAAGTTTTCACTTATAAATGATTTGAAACACAAAATATGACAAATATTTTGTTTTTATAAATGTTAAAGAGGGTCCTTAATAATTCGGCTGTACTGCCAATGACCCTTGTACTTGTTTTTGTGGTGTTTTGCCACCTTTTCATTCTAATGTTTGTAGCATTGCTGTTGTAATGCCTATGGCATACAGGCCTTGTTTTAGCATAATGCTTACGAAAAATTGAATGCGTTTTGTTTGAATTGAACTTCGGTTGTTGCACATCTTATTTTGAATGATGTATGAAAGCTAGTTCATGATTGATAATATGATAGCTAATTAATGATTAATATAATTACTGATATGACTTTCATTACTAGATGGTGAATGTATTTCATGTTACTAGTAACCTGATAAAACTTATTGTTTAGATGCTAATTTCACTTTTGACCTTGTTTATAGGTCAGGTTTTTTTTGGACCCACAGAAACCTCTTGAGTGGTGAGCTGGTAGGAAAATTCTTTTCTAATTTTCTCTGGACCTCGGACGCCTTATGTTTTCCCTTTTTTGGACGTTTTTGTTTTGTGAACTAAATCCACAGTCAGTGGATATAAACTGAACTCTTTGGAAAATCTTATCTTAAATAAATCCACAAACAGTGGATGTGAAATGAACTTTTTTGAAAGACTTGAACTAAACTTAAGGTCAAAGCGTATTTGAATTCTTTATTTGTTGTGCCATTTGTTAATACAATTTGGTCCTAAATTATTTATTGATTTCTAATTTCTTATTTGTTTTTTATCGATACATTTTTTGCAATTAAATTAATGGTCCAAATATGAGTTTTTTTGAAAAATCTGGGCTGGACACACAGAAGTGTGTTGTAATTTCTGGTGTAACTCACACAGAAAATGATGAAGAAATTATTGATTTCTTAAAACGATATGGGTCCATTAAAAAAGTAATCACCGTTGATGATGCGGCTAGTCCGCTTTATAAAAACCTGATCGCTGAGTACAATAATGACAGTGCTTTAACTGTACTTAAACCTATTTTGCCGCATACACGTGTTTCCAACGAGAACCCCGAAATAACATTTTGCATTAAATTACTCCCAGACCGTTGCACAGCCGCAGCGGGGACTGACTACGTTGATGAACTGAAATACCTTGCACAGAGAAGTGGACAAAACTTTGAAGTCGTTTTACAGGATGTGATGTCACAAATAAAAACACACTTGGACATATGGGAACCAAGTGACGAAGAGAAAGGAGATAAAAATGTGGTGTGATTTCTATTTTATTTATTTATTTATTTTTTTTATCATTACATTTTTTGCAATTAATGTCTCTTTCCTTTCATTCACCACAAGCTCCCATAACTAACCTGGTTTTCTGACTTCGGTCATATACATCCCATTGCAATAACTAAGTCCTAATGTTTTATATTATGCGAGCGTTACAAGTCCAATGTACATTTTTCAGTAGTAATATTATGCAAATTACATGTGTTAACAGTTATGCTGTCTGCTCTATGTTAGTGTAATAAGCAACATGGCATCTGGATGTCACTTTTCATTTCACACACCGGTTTGGTGCGGTCGGATGGTTTGACGCGGTCGGTGATGAGTCTGTTTGGTGTGTTCCGCACCATCGGACGTAGTGGGACACAGTTGGACATAGTTCTGGCAGATTGAAGATGTCAAATCGGCGTCAGGCATCGTGGTCACCGAGCTCTGATTGGCTGTGTCCCGTTCACAATTTGTTAAACAGCTCGAGTTTAACATCAAAATATAAGGAACAACTACTTCATTATGTTTCCACATCTGTGACGGTAATGTGCTGCAGTTAGCTTACATTAGCTTTAGCCTCGTGCAGATAAAAATATAATCCTCCTCTGAGACAAACAGCTGCAATAATCCAGTCCCTTTTATTCATTACTGTGATCAGACCAGTTTAATCTAGTGCGTATAATTATTATTGACTGATAAATACTTGAGTTAAACATGTTTTGCATAGTTTTATTTACGAGAGTTTAAATAATCGCAGAGTTTATTGATTAGCGCCCCCTGCTGTTGTAAATAGTTATTATGTTTTGCACATGCGCACTGCTCGGTTGTGGGTCTGAATCAAAAAAACTCTTTTTAAACATGATAATGCTTTTATAATGCTAGAATAACCCTTGAAACAAATTTACAATATAATGTGAGTTTCATAAGGCATTTAGGACACTTCAGACGGGTGGCCACTGGGGGCACAGGCTCACAGTTACAGGGGCACTCGCCACCCCTGGCCACCCCCCAGAACCACCCCTGATTTGGGGACACGTGGGTAATTTTTATGAAATATAAAAAATTCTGCTCAATACCACCTTTCTAAATTTCCCACTTTGTGAAGCCCAAAACAACAAGCTGCACCTTTTTAAATGTATACAGTTTAATTCTCTGTTGGCTTTTTAATTTTGACAGTTTCAGGTTTGAAAACAGTTGGAAAAAACACTCGTAGTGAATAATAGCCAAACAATTTATGTATTATCTCCGACACAACCATGTTTTAGGATCTAAAACTGGGCTTTGTCACTTTTGATGTAAGCATTTTCATGTTCTGCATTTCCAAAACCTTAAAAATACTTACTATAAATACTGCAATGGTAAATGCAAAAAACAAACAAACATTGCAACATAAACAACATAATATTTCTTCTTTTTCAGATTATGTATTAATGCTTACATTGAACACAGGAATGGATCTTGTACAGTGGTCCTTGGACACTGGGCTGCTGCCTCTTTTTTTTTTTTAAATGCAATTCTGTTCATATGTTTACAGTGCATGCCCTGTTTAGTAAGCCTCTCACTTCCGTAATTTTAGTAGTATTTTAAGTGTTTTGTAACATGTTTGGCAATAGTGCGTTTATAATAAGCTGCTAAACAGTGTTTATGTTTGGTGCAGAGTTTAATAAAAGCTTTTCTTTTTTTTAAAAATTGGTTCTCTTGACCTTGATACGATCCACTTTTAAATCCAGGTAAGGTGCGTCACTCCACAATCTGAGCACAAAACATAGATGGAGGAGAAGCCCTTACAATAGTCCATCTTGTGAGCTCATGTTTTTGGAAAATTACAAGCATTCAAGGTTATGTTAAAATTTCAAGCTAAAGATTTGACCTCTACACATAAAAAAGCTTAATCTGAATGTCATTTTGCTTATAGTGGGATATCCTGTGTTAATGGCCAAACAGTTTTTAAGATTAAAGGGGCTATATTTTGGAAAATTGACTTTTCTGAGCTTTCTGCCATGTTAAAATGTTCAGTTGTCAAAAACATACCTGGAGTTGTGTTTTGTTTCTTTCACGCCTGTTTGAGTAATCCTTTATTCTATATCTGGAGTCTCTGAGGCCTCAAAATGCTCAGTCCCACAAACTTCCGCCCACTCCATGAAGCACTGACCACTGACCCTCTACATCCAGTCTGCTCTCATTTATTTATATAAAAAAACGGTGTACAGCTATGTTTACACTGATTCCCCACAGCTTATTTTTTATTTTGTAGAAAACTGGCATCATAGAAAGTTTCAAGGAAGTGAACTGCTTTTTTTTTTCTTTAAATTATATTCAAAAGATGGCCATACTCTGCACTCCACTGCCCTCTGCTGGTCTATTCACTTGTTTGTTTATGGCACCACTCGAGTACTTTATTAAAAAAACATTGTAGTCATATTTTTAAAAAATGTAAAACATGCTGATGTTCTAGAGGCGATCAAGATTGGCTTAAAAATATGAATAAAAGCATAACATAGCCCGTTTTAAGCAGCTAGACTGATCCAAACACAACACAAATGTTACTTGAACTACTTTTTCTTTTAAGTTACTCATTACTAGATAGAAGTGCGCACATAAATGGATTAGAAGATGGTCACACGTTTGTATCATCTTCATACACATTTGTGTTTCAGCAGCAAATGGGTGCCGGTGGAGGCCCCATGCAGCCGGGGCAGGTCCCTCCGAACCAGAACTTCATGAACCGGGCCCCGGGTCCCATCCCCGTCTCCCACGGCAACGTCCAACAACAGGTAACCTTTTAACCTTTTAACCTTTTCCCTCCTACGGGGCTCTTGAGTCAGCTTTTTCATTTTAACACACGTCTCTTCTCACCTCTTCTGCCCCTCTCCGCCTGGTGTTATGTGCATGTTGACTGACACCCCCCCCCCCCCCCCCCCACTCCTCCTCCCCTACCCTCTACTCTAACGGGACGGTCCTGTCCAGTCTGTGGTGGTGGGCATGCCCAGTGTGAGTCAGGTGGCTATGATGGAGGAGCAGCAGAGGCAGAACAACATGGTGAGACTCAACACTGCAGGCTCCTTACATAGAAACACACATTGTAGCAACACCATTTATTTATTTCTGATGAAGCTAATGGATCTAAGTAAAGTGACAATACTGAACGTAATAAGGGATGTCCCAATCAACTTTTGTTGGCTCCCAATCCGATCATTTCATGTCTTCTTTTGGACGATCCAAGTCCTGATACCGATCTTTCTCATGATTATTTTGTGCAATTTGTAATGACATCTAAATCTAAACAAAGGCCTTACTTGGGGAGAATGACCTCTTCTTTGAGATTAGTGTTTTTAGCATCCACAGACTCTCCAGTCAGTATTTAAGCTGCTCTGGGCACTAGCAGTAGCATTAGCCACAACTGCAGCTTTTTGAGGACGCTATTTCCGCTGAAGCTGATTATAAATGGAGCCTTGTTTGACATCGTCTGTAATTAAAAACACAAATTATTATTCAAATTAATTTGCTTTTTGCCCAGCCTTACTGTAGACATGTCTGGTCTCATTGTGGTGGTTTGTGTTTTGGTTTGCGGCAGATGTATAAAACAAAATTGTGCCAATCATTTAAAAATTCCTTTATTGGTAGGAACGGGACATCCCTAAATGTAATACCATGTACTGTATATTTACACAGTGCTGTATGAGTTTGGACTCTATCTGAATATAGACAAACAAAATAGTTTTACCTTTTAATAAGATACATTTATCTGCGCAAGATGACCTAAAATGGTGTGAGAGTCATTTACACAAGTTCAGTCATTGCTGTTTTTTATGAAGATTTTCTTCGACTTCTATTCAACTCCCATCTCACCGTTCGCACGTGTGGTGGACTGAGCTTCTTATCAGCATGATTTTCTCCAGTTCTTGGGAAATGGGCTTTTTTTTTTTTGGCATGACTTGAACGGCAGGTTTCCCACTATAACATGCATGTATAAAGCATAACAACCATTTACTCATAATGCCCGCTTTAGCATGATGCTATATGGATTTAAAAAATGGATTGATACAAACTTTTGTATTAACCTTGCACCAAGTGTTTTTAAATAAGAAATGGTTATATTTGCCCCTATTTGCTAAACCGACAACATTATAACATGTTTAAAAGGTTGTTTGCACCTCAAAAACAGACCTGGTAACCTGTTTGCTGAGTCCGTGCTCTAATGAAGAGCTGAAAACTCTTGGTCTCACAGCTCTGCGTAGATATGTGAAACCAGGACAGTGGACTCCTGTTTTTTTTCAGTACTTAAATTGCCGTCACTATGAAGCAGTCGGCTCATTTTTCTATTTTGTAGCATCATGTTGCTAACAGCTGTGCTACTTAGCCATTTTATGCTCTGTACATTCCCCACTGTTGGCAGCAGGGGGTGACAGACACCTAAGCCAACACCAATTCTCTGCTAAGTCAAAGTAACAGCTCCCCAAAAGAAGATGTTTTCCACATATACATTATTTTAAGTTTTAAAACATGAAATACTAATGCAGGTGTCCAAAACTATTTTAAAAAAAGCCTGAAAAAACAGAATATAGGCCCTTTAAATAAAAGCGTAGTACTGAGAGAGCTCCAAAATTGTTGAAAATAAAGCTGTGTTTGCATTGTTTAAGAACCAAAATAGTTAACAAACAAAATATACTGAACAAATAATTTCATTGCAAGTCTTTTTCATGGCCCAATGTTCATTTCTTCACATCCAGTTTTTAAAATAAAAGCAACAGCACAGCAATAGCAGCTTCTTGTTGCTTGACCCTCACCGTTTGTGCTGTTTCTTCAGATGACGATGCGAGCAGCAGGACCGGCCAATCAGCAGCCTCCGGTCAGTGGAGCCCCGCCTACTCAGGGAGGACAGGCCCAATCACAGGGCCAGATCCTGCGTCTGTCAAACCCAGGGGCCAATCCACAACTGCGCAGCCTCCTGCTCAGCCAACAGCAGCCTGTAAGGACACACTGTAGTCTCAAAAGCTCAAAAAAGTGTTGGTTCACTGTGATATATAATGAAAAATGTTGGAAAAAAATGGCAGATAAAACATTTTATAACTTTTACCAAGGTAGGTAAACAGGAGCCAAAGAGTGGACATCTCAGTCTATTACTGAGGGTTGCTGAGGTCCTCTTTGTTCAGGGCGAGGGTGCACAGGATTAGGAATGAGGACCGCTCATGTTGGACGTCTTGGAAGGTTTGGACATGTACAGAGGAGGAATAGTGAATAATGGGTAGAAGGATTGTGAGGTTGGAGCTGGAGGTCTAGAGGAAGACCAAAAAGTAGATTTATGGATGCAGTGAGAGAGGAAATGAAGTTAGTTTGTGTGAGAGAAGATGATGCTTTGGGAGTTTTAAACTATTTCTGTATGTTGTATTATACGTGTGTCTAACTGGAAAATGATTGAAAGCAGCATTAATTTTCCATTTCCAAGCCATTTCAGCGTTACATAAATCCTTCTTCATACCTCTAAACCCTGTCAGCGTCTACAGTAAAGTACATCAGACTGGCATTTTTCTGTTGGCAACATTTAGGAGCATTGTGTAAAACCCTTTAAGGTATTCAGAGCTCGCTGATTAAACCCATTCACTCTCACATTCACCCACTAAGGGCA
The DNA here is from genome assembly GCA_020698575.1 of Bostrychus sinensis. NCBI lineage: Eukaryota > Metazoa > Chordata > Actinopteri > Gobiiformes > Eleotridae > Bostrychus > Bostrychus sinensis. The sequence continues at coordinate 8,374,489 of CM036253.1, read as the reverse complement.
ATTTAGAGTCACCAATTCACCTAACACAGACGTCCGCCAAAGTTTCTGTCTTGCAGTGGTAAAGACATGGACTCAACTGGTTCAGGGGTAAATGCTCTATCCATCCGAGCCTAAAGATACCTAGATCCATGTAAAAAAACAATCATTTGTTCCTGACCCCTTGTGGCTGGAGTTAGTATCTTTGGTTGTTCATCTCTCTTTAAAAGCCCTCTGTCCAGACATTGTTTCAAATCCAAACCAAAAACTTTTCCTTGGCCCATTACTGACCTTTCCTAATTTTTTTTTGAGTTATGGAGTGCCTGTTGAAAAGCTCAAACAGGGTAGCCCCAACGTCTTCAAAGTATTAAAAAGGTATTAAATTTGATGTTGCCAAAATCAAGGCATTAAATTGTATGGGCAGGTATTAAATTTAGTTCACCTAGGTCTTAAATTGTCAAATTGGGACATCTAAGTCAAGTTTTTCAGTGTTGTACTTGTCAAAAACAGAGGTATATCTTTTTTGTGAGTTGGATGTGAATTTGGCAATAAATTTTGTTGGCAGTTTTACAAATATCTTAAAGCCACCCACTCAAATGTGCCTTAATTTAGGTTTTTGAAAGCTAAATGTATTGTTTCCTGTGTGATGTGGCAGGAATAAAAAAACATCCCCACAATACAGTAAATGCTGTCACCACTGAAATTTGTGAGATTTTTAATGCAAATGTGGAGTTATTTCACCTGTATTTGACAGTTTCACATAATAATGCTGATATTTTATTAGTGTAAAATATAAACAGGTTATTCTTTTGGCTGCAATCTTGGCATTAATTTAATTTTAAGTGGCATTGAAAAGTCTTACAAAAGTCTTAAATTGCATGAAAAAAAACCTGGAGCTAAGTTAAGACTCTGTTAAAAGTCGAACGCTCTTATTGATCTGAAATGTGTTGCGGTCTAACGTCGTTTCTCCTTCCTGTCTTACAGCAGGGCGGCATGTCCCACATGTCAGGAATGATGTCCCACCAGGGAATGGGGCAGCAGCTGGTCCACCCCACACCAGGAGGAGGCGCTCAGATGCAGGGCCAATGGAGGCAGCCTTTAGGAGGTCAGTAAACACACACCCCCCGCAGAGGAAGAAACCAGAACAGCACCGAAATATCGACTCTAAAAATAATTAATGTTTTAAGATCAGACAGAATCAGGGAGAGAATCCATTTTTACACTCGACCAAATTCATTTAGACGTTCCCTTTTTGTGGCTGTGTAACTGTTGCATCAAGCGCTGGGAGTTTAAGCCACTGTAGAGATAATTTAGCAGAGTTTTGACACTAACTTTTCATTAAATTATATTTTTTTACACAGCAGTTTGAGTAAAAGCCTTAAAACACAAATTTAGGCTTAGAAACTAATCAGTGAGTGGGAGACAAAGTAAAAGTTGAATACAGGGAATAATTCAGAGGATAATGATTATGATGAAAAACGTAGGTAATGGCTTTCAAAAGAACTCTGACTTTTTGCATCTTGTCATGACTGTACTCATTTAAAATGTAGAATTTTAGATTTTAATTCAAGAAATTGCACATTGGTATCTCCACTACTATTTCTATAATAATGGGCTCATTCATTCATCCTGTTAGGGTTTGTCAGTACTGGAGCCTATCCCAGTAACTTTGGGCCTTGGGCGGCCTGGACAGTGGTCAGTTAAGGCACTTTTCCACTAAGGAGAACAGTACAGGACGCCCTGGAACGGGTAGACCCAAAACCCTGCTGGTGTTGCCATGACTCTGGCTCCAGGAGACCAGCGTCTGTTACAGAAACACTGACGTAACACAAGCACAACAAAAGTTGTGTTAATAAATGAGTTAAAAACATGTTTGAAGCTGGTTTTTAAAACATAAAGGTGCTGGCAATATTTAATAAAAAGAGGAATGTAAATCCTGGTGTGTGTCTGTGCGAGGCTGGTGTGTGTCTGTGCGAGGCTGGTGTGTGTCTGTGCGAGGCCGGTGTGTGTCTGTGCGAGGCTGGTGTGTGTCTGTGCGAGGCTGGTGTGTGTCTGTGCGAGGCCGGTGTGTGTCTGTGCGAGGCTGGTGTGTGTCTGTGCGAGGCTGGTGTGTGTCTGTGTGAGGCCGGAGCTAAAGCTGTATTAGCTTCAGTAAACAGGAGAACACTTCAGGTTTACCTCCAGATTTTTGTGCATTAAATTCACTTCTCTGCTCCACTTTAACACATTTTAACACTGAACATATAACCACATGAGTTTAACTCACCTTTAGTCCAATCCAAACTAAAAAAATAAACGTTTAGATTCTTGAAGCGAGAGCTGTACTTTGCCAAACTGGAAACAGCTGTTGCTAATATACGCTAGCTTTATTTTAGAAAAAGTTGCCACAACATTAGCTCGTCCTCTCTGAATACGGCTGTTTATCACAAGGACAAGACGTGTTTGATTGATCCAGCTCGCAACAGTCCCACCTCTAACCGTTCCAGACGCTAGTAGTAGAACGGCTTGGACCACTTTTTGGGAAGACTTTGGAAAGTGGAAACACTCTCAAACTGACCCATCCCACTCCGTTCTGTCCTAGTGGAAAAGCGCTTTAAGTTGCAGGACTGACACAGAGACACAGACAACTATTCACTCTTACATTCATTCACTAGGGGCAATTTAGAGTCACCAGTTCACCCAACACTGCCATCAGCCAAGCTCCTGGTAAAGTCCTCAAACATGGACTCAACTAGTTCAGGGGTAAATGATCTGTCCACCTAAGCCCTCAAATCTCATAATCCACAAAAAGTTCTGGATCCACATTTCTTATCGACCCCGTGTGGCAGGATTCAGTTTTTTTGGTCCTACATCACATCACACCTCAAATAACACTAAAACTATAATGACCCCTAACCCCTTTTATCTTGTTACAAAGATGCTAGCTAGTTAATTTTTTATAATTTTTTGCACATCCAAAAAAATCCCCGTTGTGATTTAGGAACATTTGTCTATGAGCATTAACTAGGGGTGTAACAATACGTTCTTGCAATGATACGATATGTATCAATTAGAAGTGCTGTGATACGATCCAAGAATGATATTGGCTAATTTGGAATGATACAGTAACATTTTGGCAAAAATCATAAATGTTGACTCTCAAATGTATTACTGTGGCCGGGGTTGATTATGTCCAGCAGACAGAGAGTGAAGAAAAGTTGAATATAACATTTTATTTAATTAAAAACACAAAATCTATCTCCAAAAAGCCATATCTGGTTTTATTTTAACATACAAATTTCTAATTTAGATATTATTGATTGATACTTCATATGTATCGATATTCACTTCCTAGAAAACGATACGATTCGATACAAGGTCATGTGTATCGATGTAGTTCTATCATAGGAAAAAAAAAATCGATACAGTTAATATATTGTTATACCCCTCGCATTAACTTCATCTCCTTCATTTTCGAGAGTTTGAGAACGATTTGATTAGTACTGAACAATAACGTAAACCTCATGTCAAGTCCTTTTCAGTAGTAAATTTTATCATTGTTACAAAAACCTTAACCCTGTGTCCTCTCCCCTCTGTCCTCTCCCCTCTGTCCTCTCCCCTCTGTCCTCTCCCCTCTGTCCTGTGTCCTCTGTCCTCTGTCCTGTGTCCTCTTTGACTGTGTCCAGGTCAGATGATGATGTCCGGTCAGCGGGGGGCCGTCCCTCAGCCCGGGATGCCCCAGGTCTCCAGTGTGATGGAGGACGAGATCCTCATGGACCTCATTTAACCCAGAGCCTGCGGACTGTGGCGAGCATTGACAGTAAACAGACTCCGCTGGGGTCAAAGGTTAAAGGTCGTACAGACGATGAGGCGAGGGTCGGCTTCAGGAAGTGGACTTCTCCCGAAACCACCATCAGTTTGTTTTGTGACTTCGTAAACAATAACCTTACTCTTCTTACGTTATTATGGAGTCAGAAAGTTTATGGCTAACACTTTAGAATAACTCACAATTATTAAGCAGTAGTAAAGCATTAATAACTATGTAATTACAATATATTAATTAGGGCTGCACGATATTGAAAAAACATGCGATATTTGATAAACATGTTAAAAATTGCGATAACGGTATTATTGCGATATTTTAAAATTTGGCTTACTTTTCTGACACAGTAAGTTAAATTTACTTAAAACAAAACCTTAAACCTTAAAACCTGGACTAAAACAAAGCTACATTTTGAGAAAATTAAGGAAATTACCGTTAAAGCTCGATTTTTTTTTTTTTTTATTCAGTCACAACGCATTTTCATTTAAGGCTCTGGTTGGGAAATGATTCTTCGGTGTAAATCTCTGTCGGATGGAAGACCACAGTGTTTGTGCGATATATTTAGATTCTTGCGATACTGATATTGCGTTTGCTGATATTGCAATAACGATAATTTCGCGATATATTGTGCAGCCCTAATATTAATGACTACATAGTTTAAAAACACTGAATATAACTGATGTTTATACTTTCGCATTGATTTAAACATGCTTATAACACAAGAATTTAACAATAACAATGTTTATTCTCATTTGTGTTTATTAATGCTCTGTAAATAACACCAACTGTTTATTAACCCTTTATTAATGCTTAACTATTGCCGTATTATAGTGTGAATTATTCTAAAGTGTTACCAGTATATGTTGACAAGTTTGCTGAGGCAAGAACAGGCGTCACATGGGCCCCTTCTAATAGAAAATATAAGAAGAAGGAACATTTCGGGGCCCCTCTGACCCTGAGTCCCGGGACAACAGACCCCTCCAGACTTTACAGTGGTCACTTTTTAGTATTCCTCTCCTGTTTACTGTCAATACCAAAGACACAGAGCTCTTTTTGGACACCTGCCTGCTGCCATTCCCCAGTTTGGACTCTCTCTGTTTGTACATTTCTCTAAAATCTTCTGCTGCACAGATGTTGGACATAATTTAAGAAACAAATCATGAGCCGTTTAGTTTTTTTTTGTTTTTTTTGAGTTAATTAGGAGCAGACTGTCCCAGCGTTAGTTTTTGATGTAAATGGCCAAACTCACAAATCCTCGCCGTCCTCTACCATCGCAAACGGATAATTATGTTACACTTCTGTTACTACTGTATACAGCGATCAGGCAAAACATTATGACCACTGACAGGAGAAGTGAATAACACAGGTTAGAGGACTTTTTTATGTGTTCGAAGCAGGAAAAATGGGCAAGTGTAAGGATTTGAGACAAAGGACCAAACTGTGATGCTACAGACCAGTGTTTCCCAACCAGGGGTACGGGGACCTCTAGGGGTACACGAGCACATTGCAGGGGATATGTGGAGTTGTTTGATCATTTATAGGACTTTGTGTATATATTTGGCTTTCAAAGACTAAAATCAGGACTATAGCGAGGGATGTGACACTAAAGAAGGACAAAACAGACTAAACTAGGACTAAACCAGGTCTAAGAACTAAACTAGGAATAGACAGGTCTAAACCAGGTCCAACCAGGATTAAACCATGCATAAAACAGAAGAAAAAATTAAGACTAAATCAAGACTAAACTTAGACTAAGCCGCGTCCAAACCATGACTAAAGCCAGCAACAAACCAGGTCTGAACCAAGTCTAAACCAGGTCAAACCAGGACTAAACCATGCCTAAAACCGGAACTAAACTAAGGCTAAACCAGGACTAAACCATGCCTAAAATCAGAACTAAACTAAGACTAAATCATGCCTAAAACCAGAACTAAGACTAAATCATGCCTAAAACCAGAACTAAGACTAAACCAGGACTAAACCATGCCTAAAACCGGAACTAAACTAAAACTAAACCAGGACTAAACCATGCCTAAAACCGGAGCTAAACTAATACTAAACCAGAACTAAACATGCCTAAAACTGGAACTAAGACTAAACCAGGACTAAACCATGCCTAAAACCGGAGCTAAACAAGGACTAAACCATGCCTAAAACCGGAACTAAGACTAAACCAGGACTAAACCATGCCTAAAACCGGAACTAAACTAAGACTAAACCAGAACTAAACATGCCTAAAACCGGAACTAAACTAAGACTAAACCAGAACTAAACATGCCTAAAACCGCAACTAAGACTAAACCAGGACTAAACCATGCCTAAAACCGGAGCTAAACTAATACTAAACCAGGACTAAACCATGCCTAAAACCGGAACTAAACTAAGACTAAACAAGAACTAAACATGCCTAAAACTGGAACTAAGACTAAACCAGGACTAAACCATGCCTAAAACCGGAACTAAACTAAGACTAAACCAGAACTAAACATGCCTAAAACCGGAACTAAGACTAAACCAGGATTAAACTATGCCTAAAACCGGAGCTAAACTAATACTAAACAAGAACTAAACATGCCTAAAACTGGAACTAAGACTAAACCAGGACTAAACCATGCCTAAAACCGGAACTAAACTAAGACTAAACCAGAACTAAACATGCCTAAAACCGGAACTAAGACTAAACCAGGACTAAACCATGCCTAAAACCGGAACTAAACTAAGACTAAACCAGAACTAAACATGCCTAAAACCGGAACTAAGACTAAACCAGGATTAAACTATGCCTAAAACCGGAGCTAAACTAATACTAAACCAGGACTAAACCATGCCTAAAACCGGAACTAAACTAAAACTAAACCAGGACTAAACCATGCCTAAAACTGGAACTAAACTAAGACTAAACCAGGACTAAACATGCCTAAAACTGGAACTAAGACCAAGCCAGGACTAAACCATGCCTAAAACCGGAGCTAAACAAGGACTAAACCATGCCTAAAACCGGAACTAAGACTAAACCAGGACTAAACCATGCCTAAAACCGGAACTAAACTAAGACTAAACCAGAACTAAACATGCCTAAAACCGGAACTAAGACTAAACCAGGACTAAACCATGCCTAAAACCGGAGCTAAACTAATACTAAACCAGGACTAAACCATGCCTAAAACCGGAGCTAAACTAATACTAAACCATGCCTAAAACCGGAGCTAAACTAAGACTAAACCAGAACTAAACATTAGGGATGCACCGATACCGATACCATGTCCAAGTACTCGTACTCGTATTCATAAAAGTGGTCCGATACCAACAACCGATACCACTACAGCGCTGGCACGTGACCTTCCTCTCTCAGCTGAGGAGTGAGAAACCTGTGGTTGGATTTCAAAGTGTACTGTATGGAGATAAAAGCAAAGCTGAGTTTACATTCTCCTCAACCAGACATCCAAAATCATACGTGAGTTTTAAAACTTAAGCTGTTGTCCTTTTGTTGTCCTAGTTGTCCCGAAAATTATATAAGCGCGAAGCAGTTGTTGTCTGATAAAGCTTAAGAAGTACCGTTGCTAATTGTATTAGCTGCTGTGTTAGCTGCTGTATGTCTTGGCGAATCTCCGCTGGTTATGCGCAGATGCTCAATCTGTCTTTAAAAGCATTTTAGCGACTGAACAGAGGAGAATCTAAGCTTTAAAATGAGGTATAACATGTCCATGTTGAGCAAAGTTTAGCCGTGGTTAGTTGTGTTCAAACCACTCTGTTGTGAAAATAACTTAGCATCGCAGAGCGGGGATAGACGGCAAAAAGACGACACGGTATGGGATGAATGAGATACAGTAGTGTGACTGTATAAACTATAAAGTTACCCCTATATAAGTACTCGTATCGGTACTCGGTATCAGCGAGTACTCAAATGGAAGTACTCGTATCGGTTTGAAAAAAAGTGGTATCGGTGCATACTAAACATGCCTAAAACCGGAACTAAGACTAAACCAGGACTAAACCATGCCTAAAACCGGAGCTAAACTAATACTAAACCAGGACTAAACCATGCCTAAAACCGGAGCTAAACTAATACTAAACCAGGACTAAACCATGCCTAAAACTGGAACTAAACTAAGACTAAACCAGGGCTAAACCATGCCTAAAACCAAAACTAAACTAAGACTAAACCAGGGCTAAAACCGGAACAAAAGCACTGCTATATCAGGACTAAACCAGGACGAAGCTGAGTCAGAACCAGGGCTAAATCAGGTCCTTCGGTTGCACAAAACCCCTGGTCTTTAGACGACTGGGTCAGGATCTGTCAGAGGTCCAAGGAAGGAAGTGGTGACCATGAGACGAGTTGCTGAAGAAGTTAAAGCTGGTCCTGGTTTGGGGCTGAAATTAGGCAGATGTTCGTAATGTTATGCCTGATCAGTGTAAGATTCATGTTTTACTATTATGTTGTACAAATAAAATCATGAAGCTTGTTTGAAGTGTTGTCAAAAATACTCCCCCCTCCAGCCTTTTTTCTTTTTTTCCCCCTGAATCCTGTACAATGCAGTTTTGTTACCACCGAGATGAAGGAAGAGACCAAAATAGTTACAGTTACAGAGCGATCGTTGGCTTTTTTCCTGCCAAATAGTGTCACGGTGTTAATTTTAACTACTCCGACATGTTGTGGAAGCGGGGAGAGAACAGTCCGAGCAGATGGCGGGATTTGGCCACGTTTCCCGTTGGCATCGGGTACAATGAGGCTGACCGCGTAAGCTCGTGGCACCGACGACAATGGACGACTGACACAAACTGGATACCAGAGTGTGGTTGGGTAGAGGCTGTATACACTGAAAAGATGGTTGCTTAGATTGAGAAAATTCTGTGAAAAGCTTAAGTATTCCATAAAAAGTCACAAATACTGGCAATAGTAATGTTTTTTTTATAGTGCAAAGTGGGGTCCGGGGCTCCCTGGTGGGTCGTGAAGGTACTGCAGGGCGGCCGCCAGAGGTTTGACATAAATTGCAATTGCTTAAAAATATTACTTTGAGGCAATTTTTCAGGTTTTGGCTTGTGAAATTTAAGATCTTTGTGGGACGTTTTAATTGCCACTTAGAGTGAAGTTTAATGCCAGCACTCTTAACATTCAATTTTACACTAAGGAGTTATTCGTACTACTCTCTGAACCTCGGGTTTTATTTTAAAAGTCTAATACAAATGAAAAAACTCCAGTGCTGCATTGAAAAATATATGCTAAATGAATCATGCATTTCAATTATAGCATTTCTTCAATAAATATATTTTGTTATTGTGATATTATCAATGTTTTGACAATTTTAAGACCTAGATGAACAAAATTGAATCCCTACTCATTTAATTCTTTGAAGGCTTTCATTTTGACACAAATTTATTATCTTTTGAATGCTTTTAGGAGCATGGGGCTGCCCTGTTTTGAGTCAACAGCCTGTGTTTTTGTAATGTTTCTTATAGAAATCTATGAAGAAAAACAAGACATAATATTTAATCAGAGTTAAGTCTTTTTGTTTGGCGTCCACATGGGATTTTCTGTTTTTTAAGGAGGCTGTGACAATTCTAACTCTGGGAATGACTGTTATTGTGTATGAAAATATGTGTTTTAAATTATGAATATCCCAGCTGGAGGTGTGTTATTGAAGCTACCTATAACCAGCTTACCTTTCTGTTTTCAGGGGTTACTCAAGGCATTAAAAGTCATTAAATTGATTTTGCGAAAAATCATGGCCTTAAATAGCATTGAATTTGATTCCAACAGGCATTGAAAAAAAATAATTTTATGGTTTAAATGTTTATTGGGAGCTGTAATTTGTTAGGCAGTCTTCCACATATAACAAACTCCCAAACACATCCCAACAAATACACAAGCAGACAAAAATCAACACTGGCAGACAAAAAAAAAAAAAAGTTGCATCCATTTTGCTGTCACCCAGACATCACCCACTGATTCAAACAGGTTTGCCTTCAAGATGGGCAACAAACAGTAGCCACATCTTTTCAAATTTACGATGTATCGTACGCGCTCCAAGTGAAGTATCTCAGAAATGTCTTGCACCCATAATTTTAAAGATGGAGCTTCTTCCTTTTTCCAGAATTTCAGTATTATTTTTTGCTGCTATGAGGCAATAGGAGATTAATTGTTGTTGGAAGAAGTTTAATTTAATTGTTTCTGGGTCGAATGGGCACTTGAAGATCTTTGCTCGAGCACCAATTATTCCAGACCAAAATGACAACAGTTTTTGACAATAAATGAAATGAATGGGGAAATGTAATGACTTTTAAAAGTAAGATTGCTGACATTAGTTTTATTCCTGACTACAAATATGTAAATATAAATAATAATTTACGAAGGTGAGGCCTAAACCAGAGTGACCAGGACGAGTTTGCTTCCAGTTTGACTTTCAACATTATTGGTGCTTTATGAATTGCATTTTACAGTAGTTGCAAATTAATTTTGACAATTTAAGCAGTTAAAGTTTAAAGTTTGTGGCATTAAAAAAAAAAGTTAAAAATGACATTAAAAAACATTAAACTAGACTCGCTGATACCTGCAGGAACCTTGTTTTTATTCAGCCAAATGTGAGAAAGATCTCCGCCTCCACTCTGGGCACTTTATTCAAAACCCTCCCTGGTGTGGGTTAAACAAGTCATGTGACGGACAACTGGCCAATTACCACACGCACACATTGGCAGGTGTTTGTGTCAGATGCCCTTCCTGATGGGGTCATTTTATTTTCTGATAGTTTCTTCCAAAATTCATAGAAAATGGTTTAATTTTCCCAGGGAGGTTTCAGTTTCCCTCGCTGTCCCAAGCCTGGATAAATGTAAAGGAGTTGTGTAAGCATCCTGTTACTGATTCTTCTACTGTTCATCATAAAACCAGTGCTGTACATGTCATTTTCCTTTCTTAAAATATGACAAAAAACATGTTCTTAATAGAGAAAGCCATTGTTTAGCCTAACTATTCTTTGTAGAACGCACCACTGGAGAAGGAACTATTCCCTTCTACACTCACTTAGCTGCATTTTTATTTAAAACCACCACTTCTCACGTCAGTAACTTCAGACTTTCTCTCTTCAACCTCAGAGGTGTAACAGTGGCTTTATAGAGCTGGGATATTTTGCTTTTGTTGCAGATTCTCTATGCCCTTTATGTCCCTCCTTTTTTAATATATTTTTTATTATTGTCAAACTTTTATGCTGTGGCAAAGGCCCACGACCCACTAGATATTATTCTTATCAGTATGTTGTACCCCTGTTAGGCAGTGGAGCCATAAATTAGGCAAAATGTAACAAGTTGTCACTAATCTCTGCTTCATATTTGCCCAAAACTATTTTAGTAAAAATCTGAAAAAGTCTCTTCTTCTCTCAGACCAAAACATTATCCCTCTGTCATTCCTGTATATTTTTTTTTTTTGTACAGTTGGACATTGTCTCCATCTCTCTCATGCAGACCGACAGGAAGTGATGTCAGCGCCTGTCACCTGGGAGACGGAGGCGGTTGCTAAGTGACGGCGACAGTGGGTTCTTGTTCCTCCTGAGCCCCTGCTTCTTCTTTCTTTTTTTCTTTTTTTTCCTCCTTCTCCACATGGACCCGCGCTGGGACAGACAGTGGTCCCTCTGTCCCATAGCAACCTCGCTGTGTGTGTCCCCCGTCCCGTGTACGCACCCCACTGCTTTACACTGCTCACGTCAGGGAGGCAGTATTTTAAGTATTCAACCGGATATAACAAGAAACAGAAGAAAAATGTGTGCTACTACCACTACTACAAATATTTCTTTTATGTTTTGTTCCTGAGCCCGTGTTTTTTTGGACGTGGACCCCTCACAGACGGACAGTGGTCCCTCAGTGGCTCCGCTCTGCTGCCACCATCCCATAATAACCTCAACCTCTTCTCTGTATACAGCGCTGTTTTCACACTGTTCACGCCTGTCAGGATTTTTATCCAAGTCCACAACATAATGGAAAAGTATTTAACCAGCTACTGTACACTGCCAGCACTACTACTACTACTACTACTAATACTACTACTACTACTACTCCTACTACTACTACTACTACTACTACTACTACTACTACTACTACTCCTACTACTACTACTCCTACTACTACTACTACTACCACTACCACTACCACTACTACTATTACTATTACTATTACTACTACTACTGCTTCTTCTCCTGCTGCTGCTACTACTACTTCTACTACTTCTACTACTCCTACTACTACTACTGCTACTACTACTACTACTACTACTACTACTACTACTGCTACTACTACTACTACTACTACCACTACCACTACCACTACCACTACTACTATTACTATTACTACTACTACTACTGCTTCTTCTCCTGCTGCTGCTACTACTACTTCTACTACTACTCCTACTACTACTACTACTACTACTACTACTACCACTACCACTACCACTACTACTATTACTATTACTACTACTACTGCTTCTTCTCCTGCTGCTGCTACTACTACTACTGCTACTACTACTTCTACTACTTCTACTACTCCTACTACTACTACTTCTACTACTACTACTACTACTACTACTACTACTACTTCTACTGCTACTTCTACTACTCCTCCTCCTACTACTACAACTGCCAAAGTGATTTGTTTGCTTTCAGCCAGAAGACAGAAGTAAATCTGTTGAGGTTTGTCCTGACTTTGGTTACGCAGAGGAGACCTATGTGATGCACTTTGGCTTTTGCCACGTCAGTTTGTTCTTTTACTCAAATGCATGTGGAAGCTGGAGCTAACGCTGATTGTGGGTCACAGGATGAGACCCGGGGCCAACGCCAGTGTCACTGTTACATAGCCATAGTTACGCAGAGAAACCTTACGTCACGCGCCCTCGATGTGCGCTTTTTATTCCTCCATTATATCCCCTATGCACACGGGACATAGATCCACAGCAGTTTGTTCTTTTTTGTTTGTTCAGAAGCATCTGTAAGCTCGAGCTAACGCTGAGGGTCACAGAGCCAGGAGCTGTGAAACTCCATTACGCAGAGAAGACTGCGCGCTCCACGGCAGTCACTAAAAAGAAGCAAAATCAAAAGGACAGATGTAGGCTGAAAGCTTCCTGCTGCTGTGTGCTCCCTTTCCTAGCCTAGACTTTGTTTCCAGACCACAGCTGCATGAGTCTGTGTTCTTGCTTCAGACTGGTGGTAGGTCTATGACAGAGCGAGTCTACAAAAGCGCAGTAATTATGCGCAGCAATCACACAAACGTACACTGACACATTACACTGAAGTGAAACGATTTAATGTATAATAATGTTAACAAATATGTTAAAATATAATTTAAAATTGAGTATAAATGAGCAGTTGCTTGGTATTTTGGGATGTGTGTGTGCGCCTAAGCATTGTGTTGTGTATGTTCCAGTGTTGGCCTTGTGGACTCCGGTGTCAAAGCGCAATTTTTGTTCCTGCATCGTTTGATTTCCAAATTAAGCCCTGCCCGTCGTCATGGCAACGTTAAGTTTTTGGAGCAACATGGAGGCTCTTTTGGAAAGTTTGCGCGCTTTTGTGCTAAAGTTAGCTCCAGAGATGTATCTCAGTGAATGGATGAAGAGAGAAATCTCCAAAGATAACAGATGACACATATCCAGAATAAAGTCTGTAAAACTGAGTAAATTACAGACTCTTATCCCGTGTGAATGCCCGACTAAAAACACCGACGTCAGGGGGATAATTCCCAAAATCACAGAAGTCCAGGGGTAAAGCTTATCCCATGTGAACAGGGCTTATGCTACTTTCAAATTCATCCCAGATTTTCTAGACAAACAAGACGTTTCAAGTCATTCAGCTCAAGTCATGTGACTCGAGTCTCCCCCTCTGATTCATGGTGTCACAAAAAGTCCAAGAAGGAAGAGGAAGACCAAAGAGGATGCAGAGGAGAGGGTTACCGTATTTTCTGGACTATACGTCACTTTTTTCATAGTTTGGCTGCTCCTGCGACTTGTATAGATATTTATAATTTAACATGTTTTTAAATGTTAATTCATACTGACTGACATGAATCAAGGAGTAAACATTACCGTCTACAGCCACGAGAGGGCACTCTAGGCTTGTGACAACTACTGTCAGTATTATTAAGTGATGCAGGATGAGATCGGGAGCTTGGTGAACTTGCTTACAGGTAACTTTCTTGTTGAACTCGCTGGCTTGTTTTGTTAATTTAGCTTCTTCAGCCTCCCAGGTTTGTTCTTTATGCTTCTTTATGTTCTTTATTGTGTAGCTGAATAACTGTTAATGTGTTACGTTAACATACTGGACACATATTCAGCCTGTTGTTCTGTGTGCTGTTGTGTAGCTGAATAACTGTTAATGTGTTACGTTAACATACTGGACACATATTCAGTCTGTTGTTCTGTGTGCTGTTGTGTAGCTGAATAACTGTTAATGTGTTACGTTAACATACTGGACACATATTCAGCCTGTTGTTCTGTGTGCTGTTGTGTAGCTGAATAACTTGCCTTTCCAAATGTTCCAGATAAATGTCTGTTCTTGGGCTTAGATTTTGTGAAATACATTTTTTAATAAGTGTGACTTAAGCCCTGTTCGCACAGGATAAGCTTTACCCCTGGACCTCTGTAATTTGGGAATTATCCCCGATGTCAGTGTTTTTAGTCGGGCATTCGCACGGTATAAACGATGTCTGTAATTTACTTGATTTTACGAATTTTCCAGATATGACGTATTGAAAATTACACAGATTTATAATAAAAATCCCAGATTTCGTTTATGTTTCCAGCTCTACTTAATCCTAAACTACTATCTTTTTTTGTTGCTTTACTGTCCTGACAAAAAACAAACGACCTCACGCTGCGACGCAGGTCATCCATGACCTGTTGAGATTTCTCTCTTCTTAAACAGCAGGCGGCGCTCTTTATTAATCCATTCACTGTGATTCGTCTCTGGATCTAACTTTAGCATTGAAAGCGTCCAAAACGGCCCCATGTTGCTCCAAAAACTTAGTCTAAGGTTGCCATGACGACGGGAGGCGTGCTTCCGGGTCACATCTTCAACGTAGTTTGTTTACTCTGTTTTTTTTTTTGTTTTTTTTTTACTTTTTACTCTGAGAATAAGCGTGAGACCAAAAGAGACGTCTTATTATTGAGAGTTTAAATACAGACGGAGAAAGGAGCGTTAAAGACATTTTGGATAAAAGACATTTTGGATCGCTGTTACGAACTTGAGGAAACAATCTGCCGAGGGTTAGGGTTAGCCTGAATCACAGACGTGGGGGATTCGCATGGGACTAGTATTACACAGGTCTACACATTTTTGTACTCGATCTGCTTCTGAGATAAAAGTGGCTAAATCTCATTTATTTTGAGAAGATGAACTGAAAATCAATTGATAACTGTGCTGTTAGCTAATGTATTCAAGATATTTACTGATATTGTTTCACATCAAAATCACATCTGTTTATACAATAGATTTAGGCATTTTTGCTTAAAAATAATATTTATATTTAGAAAATATTTAATTTCTCTACATGCATGCATTTTGTCCACTTCCAAGAGAGAGATTTCTGCAAATAAAAACAACATTTTATGTCAAAACTCTAGACATATTAAAATGAATGTATTGAATGTGCAGCTTTCAGATAGAACTGGTTGCTTGTAGACACTGTACCTTCTGATAAACTACCGTTTATGCCTTATTTTGCATACATTTCCTATTTTGACCCAATACTGTTTTTCTTGGAAACTATATCTGCACTTCTGACTTACTTTTTCTTTATTAGTGACCTAATCCAAGAAAAATTTCACTACTTTTGTTCCGAAAGCATTTTCCTTGTAGAGCAGTGTTATCAGAGGACCTCTGTGTTGGCCGAAATTTAGTCGGTAATTTTTGAGGGAATTTTACAGACATATTTACAGACATATTTACAGACATATTTACAGACATATTTACAGACACATTTACAGACATATTTACAGACATATTTACAGACATTTTTACAGACACATTTACAGACACATTTACAGACATATTTACAGACACATTTACAGACACATTTACAGACACATTTACAGACACATTTACAGACACATTTACAGACATATTTACAGACATATTTACAGACACATTTACAGACATATTTACAGACATATTTACAGACACATTTACAGACATATTTACAGACATTTTTACAGACATATTTACAGACATATTTACAGACATATTTACAGACATATTTACAGACACATTTACAGACACATTTACAGACACATTTACAGACACATTTACAGACATATTTACAGACATATTTACAGACATTTTTACAGACACATTTACAGACACATTTACAGACATATTTACAGACACATTTACAGACACATTTACAGACATATTTACAGACACATTTACAGACATATTTACAGACACATTTACAGACATATTTACAGACACATTTACAGACACATTTACAGACATATTTACAGACATATTTACAGACACATTTACAGACATATTTACAGACATATTTACAGACATATTTACAGACACATTTACAGACATATTTACAGACACATTTACAGACACATTTACAGACATATTTACAGACACATTTACAGACACATTTACAGACATATTTACAGACACATTTACAGACATATTTACAGACACATTTACAGACATATTTACAGACACATTTACAGACACATTTACAGACATATTTACAGACATATTTACAGACACATTTACAGACATATTTACAGACACATTTACAGACACATTTACAGACATATTTACAGACATATTTACAGACACATTTACAGACATATTTACAGACATATTTACAGACATATTTACAGACACATTTACAGACACATTTACAGACACATTTACAGACATATTTACAGACATATTTACAGACATATTTACAGACATGGATGTTTCGCACGGGATAAAAATCACAGAAGACATCGGCGATTATTACAAATTACTGGAGGTCCCCAGGTAATACTGATCCCATGCGAATAGGGCTTTATATATGGTTTTTTCCCTCTTCATGACACAGATTTTGACCGATGTGACTTCTACTCCAGAGCGACTTATAGTCCAGAAAATACGGTATCTGACGGCAGAGATGTGCTGCGGTGACCCCTGAAGAACGCAGCCAAAAGCACTTTCATTTTTATCCTCCTTTTCCAAAACACCTCTCCCCGGTTGCAATTATGGGCTGTAATAAACATTGTTGACTCACGTAAGTATCAGCACAAATAGCCTGCAAAGCTGTAAATTGGTTTATTCTCCATATTTCGTTGCCTTGGAGGAGCGACAGAAGGTTGTGATCAGTAAAAACGAGTGGGTTTAAAAAACACACGAGGAGCGTGAGTGTGGAGGTGTGTGACGCTGGCACGCTCACACGTGTACGTTAATCCACCCGGGAGGGAGAAATTCAGAAAAATCATTAAAACATATGTAAAAAAAATAAATAAAAAATAAAAATACAGAGCCGTCCCACAAACAAACGCTGCTGTAGAGAGTAAAGCCTTTAAATAATCCAGTAATTAGCTCCTGGTGGGAATAAAGAGGAGATTTAAAACTGCAAATAAATGAGACGAAGACAAAATGTTTACACTAAAGTCAGGATTTATGAGGTTTTGACCGGATTTTTGAGTTTTAGAAAATCATAGTCATAGAAAACATGCTAATGCTGATTTTTATTTTACATTTTTTGCTTTGAAAATTAAATTCAAGATAAAACAGAATGCCTTTAAATGACAATAAACAACACAGCAATATAAACTTCTATTACATAAACTTATTTAACTACATATTTAATGCTCAAAGTGAAAACTAATAATCTTAAACTCCTAATAAATTAACTACAAAAAATACTACGGAATTGACAATACTAACTTTTTTGATTAGAATTATTTAAACGAATTTTTCTGAACTATTCTGAAATATTTATCTTTTTTTTTTTTTTTTTTTTTGGGCTGAGTAGACGACATTTGATACACAAAAGAAAAGAAGATGGTTCTGTGTAATAAATGAAGCTTCTTATGTTTTTCTCGCCCAAAAACTCTGTGGCCCATTAGAGCAGTGTTTCTCAACCAGCGGGACGGGGACCCTGGGGGTACGTGAGCGCTGTGCAGGAGGGACTGGGAATTATTTTATTTCATAGTTCATTTACAAAATCCTGAGAAAATATGTGCATCGTTTTTGTAAAGAAGCTCACGAAAGACGAGCTCAGGTGTTTCATTCTCTGATGGAGTTATGGAAATATTTTCTATTTGAGGTTTTATTTGAGATTTTATATATATATATATATATATATATATATATATATATATATATATATATATATATATATATATATATATATATATAGTAAAATCTCTTTATATTTTTTTATTTTCTTTTAATGTTTTATTTTAAAGGAAGACCGATTATTATTATTATTTTTTTTTTTTTTTTTTTACAGTATTATGTATTTGTACTAATAAACACACACTGTAAAAAAACAAAAAAACAAAAAAAAAAACACATGCTTCAAAAACTCAAAGCAATAGGATCCCTCACGATTTTTGAGTTTTGGGGCCAATTCAAAATCTGAAATATTTTTTGTTTACGTAATTTTACATTCATATGTTAAAAACTTAAAATTTTAAGTTTTACTCTCTATCATATTTTTTACTCATCTTACTGCCAGCTTACATCCATTGTTCAGAAATATTATTATTCTTTTGTTAAATGTTATATATTCTAGTATAGTATATTTAGTTTTTATTATTATCAATAATAACTGAACAATGGATAGTAAGGATTTAAACGTTTAAACATCAATTATTTGTTGTTGAAAAAGATTTTGAGTTGGCCCCAAAACTCAAAAATCTTGAGGGACCCTGTTGCCTTGAGTTTCTGAGTTTTCGTGTATATTATTATGATTTTATACAACCTTCAGAATCATTAAAGCGTGTGAGTGAGGAGAACTCAGAGTTGAGAAAAAGCCCGGGAGGCAGTGCTGTAACTCGGTGATGAGGGGCCCCAGTGCATGCTTTAAGAGTGGGCCCTAAAGATTTGAAGTACATTAAACTCATGCATTTAACGTCTAATCTATAACATCATAGCTGTCAGCTGTTTTTATTATGGTTTATTGCCATATTCAGATAAAATTCATATTTATTAAAGAACAATTTTACTACTTTTTTTTTTTTTTTTACATTTTTGCTTTTTTTATAATTTTCCCAATTTTTTTACGACGCATCTAAACATAAGATAAATATTTATTTATTTTTTTATTTTATTTTTTTATTTATTTATTTTATTTCATTTCTGGTCTTACATTTTTTTATTAAGTTGCTGTTGTTTATTACAAATATTTTAAACCCAGACGTGACAAGAGACGTAGCCTACAAGAGCTCTTATGGGCCCCTAAACCTACCGGGCCCCAGTGTGGCTGCACTGGCTGCACAAAAAACTAAACAGGCTGCAACAAACTTCCATTTAAAACTGCTTTTAGTGCAAGCGGCGCTGCTTTATTGAGCCGGGGCCAGGGTTTTGATGTAAACAGCTTTTTTTAAACAATTTCTCTGAATAAAAGAAAAAAAGCAACGTACGATAAAGTAAATGAATGTGTTCCCCCTGAAGAATTAAACCTGTAAATAAACATTTTTCTCTCTATTTTTGATTCATTAACTGTAAAGATAAAAACATTCTAGTGGTGAATAAAAAATAATAATAAAAAAACATTAAGTTGTAAAAAACCTTGTCTATATTTAAAGTTTTAAAGTTTTAGGTGAAAGCTGTTTCTTTGCACTGTGGGAAAAAAAAAAAAACAGTAAAATTTAAGTAAATTACTGGCAGCTGTGGTTACCAGAGTTTTACCATAAAAACTAAATCTACTCACAATATAAAACTTTACAATGAATTACCTTCATTTTTCCATCACAGTGCCATAAAACAATATTTTTTATGCAGATCAGGGACAGTGAGTCATAGAAAAGGCAGAAAAAGCACTTAGTTTAATGTTTTTTTGGTAAATCCTGGTAACAACAGCTGCCGATATTTCACCATAAATGTTAAAGATTATTTTTTTACAGCGTGTGGAGCAGGATTTAACAGCGTCAGAGCAGAATAATGTGAGGAACGGCGGCGTGTCTTTGTGCGCTCAAACTGAAAAAGCGCTGCATCTGTGAAATATAATGGCCCTGTTTTAGATCCGTCACGGCTAAATTGATCTCTCTCGCCTCTGCGCGGGTCTTGATTTTATCTTAAAGAGTTGAACGTAAAGCGCCGGTCACACAAAAGCACACGACTAATAACATCTCTCTGTCGAGCGACCG